>JADLZN010003738.1:0-737229 GCA_018155175.1 Sinocyclocheilus anophthalmus
GCCATAGAAGAACCATTGTTTGGTTCCTCAAAGAACATTAGTCAAAGGTTCTTTAAAGAACTATCTCTTTCTTACCTTTTTATAATTTGAAGAACCTTCTTTCGCCACAAAGAACCTTTGTGAAACAGAAAGGTTCTTCATATGTTAAAGGTTCTTTATGGAACCAATTAGACAAAAAGTTCTTCTATGGCATCGTGAAGCACCTTAATTTTTAAGAGTGTACTACTTGCAAGCCTCTTAAACATCTGCCCGTTTCTTCCCGGTGACCTTTTGATAATCGCAAAACCTGATTAATCTGTCTGAAGCTATGGCGATATGAGCTTAGATGGACTGCTTCCTCAAAGCGTGCTTATTAAATTCACATTTAATTCAAGAGGTCCTTCAATCGCGGCATCTTTATGAGATAATTGTAATAAACTACAATTATGAGAATAAATGAGGATATTATCACTGTCAAATGCGCCCTAATGATAAGGCTGATGCAGAAGGCTCAGGAGGACTATAAATGGATGTTTTTTTGTTTTTTTCTCCGGAGACCACAGTAAATAAGAACGAAGAATGGAGGCACGATTAAAAAGCCCTCTGCAGCACAGAACAGGACTTCAGGGCTGGTAATTATCAGGGACATCAGATGCACGAGCAACACTGTCGCTCTGAACATCAGGAGGCTAATTAGGAAACTGAACAATCCCACTGATTTGATTGCATTTGAAAGAGCAATATTGTGATCTTCTGGTGAAAGACGAACAAATGAGAACTGGGCATGTGTGGGCTCAGGGCAGTGGGATTTCATACAGTTATAGCTGTGGTGTGCATCAAGCCTTTGCAAGTGTCTCCCGCTCTAAAGGATCAGTCTTGTTAACGTTTGTACAAACCAGTGTTGGAGAAGCTGTTTTGCCAAGTTACAAGCTAATTAGAATTTCAAGAGATCAAACTAGTCAGTGCACCTTTTTGAAAAATGTTAGCAGCACTACAAGCAACTGACAAAAAGAAGCTCACTACATGAAGTCTGAATATCTTTTGAAATAAATAACCAAGTAAAATATAAATATTCTAAAAAATAATCTAATAATATCCTTAATTTGATCAGAGCTGTATTTTTCTGATACAAAAACCTTGAGGATTTTTAATAAATTGCATAGACCTTTTGATCAATTTCCACAAATTTACTTTTATTGTAGAAGCATTTTAAAATAATTTAATAGAGATTGTATTCACAAAGAATAACTTCATTCTGATGAAATGATCATAGCTGATCATAACCAGAAAAATGTATAGTAAAAACTGTATTGGTATTTCCATGACTTTTTATTTTGAATTTTTTTTTCATCAATCCAGGACTGAACCCCCAATTTAAAAATTGTATGGCATTCCATGTTCCTACTGAAAATGATTTGACATCTCCTTAGACTGATGGCATTAAAATAACCAGTAATTAGGTAAATGCAGCAGAAATAATATTTAGTTTTGTTTTTTTTTTATAAAAAGGCCTTAACTGCCACAATGATTTTTGCAAATGGTCTCAAATCAGCGAATCACTTTGATCTATATGTACTATCACAAACAAACGAATTTTCTAGAATGAATTCGATTTTCAGAAAGGTGGCAAAGTTTAGCCGTTTGGATCTGATTGTTCTTTCCTGCAAAGACAAAACAACAATTATGACAACAAAAAAAAGATTTCAGTTTTTTTCTCTGAATTTTTTATGATTTTCACGTTACATTTTCTCTAAGCATAAATGAAACAAACCTGTTTATCACGGTCATGTCTGAGTTTTAAAGGTGTCATATGATGCTGCTAAAAAGAACATATTTTGTGTATTTGGTGTAATGAAAATGCGGTTTAAGGTTAAAAAAACACATAATTTTCCACATAATGTACATTATTGTTTCTCTATGCCCCGTCTTTCTGAAACGCTTTACAAAGCTCATCGGTCTGAAAAAAACGAGGTATGCTGTGATTGGCCAGCTATCAAGTGCATTGTGATTGGCCAAATACCTCAAGCGTGTGCCGGAAATGTTACGCCCCTACCATACTGGTGAGCCGTGTCCACGAAACCAGAAAAAACCCATTATAAAAGAGGCATTTGTTGCACCAGTGGGGACATAATACGGATTATAATGACTTATACTGTCTTGTTACACGTTGCGCTGCATAGGGGCCGCCACGCCACGCCGTGTAAACATAAAACCATGTCTGCATGGAAATGTCAAGAAATGACAAACAACAAGCCCTACTATACACTGCTCAAAACTCGCGTTTGAATCATCTGTGGTAAATCCTTTAAATATGAAAACGTACTACAGTCTGTGAGTCAGAACAGCCGGCATTGTAGTCTACTCTACCAGGATCAGGAAACAGTCCTCCATAAAATGCACTGCACACATCTGAATATTGGGTTGAACTGTTCTGGAACAGTGTGTAAATACAACTTAACCCAAGATGTCTAGTCGTGTCATCCTTTGGAAGACCAAACAAAATAGTTTCACTTCCACAATGAAACACACAGCGTCTTTCCACATCGTGACGTAGACAGGTGGGAGGGTGTTTGAATGAGGAGTTTTAGGAGGGCGTGGACCAGTCTTACTTTTTATAAAGAATATCTCTTTGGGTTTGAGACTTTAGTCTTTGTAACTTTAGGGATCTTATCTATTCACGAAGAGCTTGTAACACTCCAAAGAGAAAGGAAAACTTGAAATGCATCATATGACCCATTTAAAAGACCCGATTTCATTCAAAAGTGTAGTAACATTGTTTACCTTGTGGAAACATGACATGTTTTGTCTGCTAAAATGCAGTTTAAAAGTAGTTCATTACTGGTAGACCTATTTGGAAAAAAATAAATAAATAAATCTTAACACTGTTGAAAACATATTGAAAACATACTGTTGACAATTGAGCTAAACGGTTTGAATTACAGGTACTCCATTGATCGGCACACAGATGTTGACTGGATTTTTGGTGTCTATGCTGGGAATGGATCTATATTCCTGCAGAGGCCTCTGGACCGAGAGGAATTAGCTTGGCACAACATCTCAGTGATCGCAACAGAGTTCAGTAAGTAACTCCACACGGCATTTGGAATGAATTTAGGCTGATAAGCTCAAGTCATCCAGCATTAAATTTCTCCAATGAGATTTACGCATTTTCATTTACCATGGCAGCTTATATTGACTAAATATATTAGTTTACTTTTTTAAATTAGAAATCCAGTTTCCTCCTGTGACTCCAATAACATGAGTTTCTATCATCTCAAGTAGTCAACCATCATCTGTCACATCTTTTTAAGGACACTTAGACAACGCCGAGCAGACCAGCCGAGTGCCTGTGTACATCCGTGTACTGGATGTCAACGATAACCCCCCCATGTTGGCATCCTTCTACGAGATCTTTGTCTGTGAAAACGCCAAAGCCGGGCAGGTAAAGAGCATTTTAGTATACATTTCCCATTTTATCTGCCACATTGTCAGTTGCGATGTAAGATAAGTGGGGAAAAGTCCACTTCTCCTGCCAGTGGATGGATGTGTCGATTTAAAGCAGGGGCGTCTGTTAAACAGTGTGTGACCTCTACAGAACTCACACTTCCGGAGTGAAATAAAGATCAGTGATGAGTATTTCTCCTTCATGGATTAGACGGCAGAGCCTTTTTCTGTCAGGCTTGATGAGATTATGTGTCCTGGTGGATGACAGGGGCTGTCACATATCACAGGCACTTCATAATAACTGTCCACCTCTCCTCCATTTCCTGACTCTTCCTGTATCCTTTGTTGTCCTTCATCACCCACATCACTGACCCGACCACTCAAGCGCCCTGGCAGAATTGTTCAGGCCTGGTAGTGCCATGGTTTAGTATACTGGGTACAAAAAAAACTTTTTAAGATTGTTTATTAGAAAATACGTACAAGGGTAAAATAATCAAATAAATAAATAAATTTTAAAAGTTTGACATTGAGATATAAAATAAAAAAACTTATTATATTTTCCGTCTGTTTCCAGTGAAATTCCAGAACACCTTATCAATACTTGAGAGAAGCAAAATTCAGAAGATATTAAGTGACTCTGAAATTTTTGTCTTATGTTTAAGTGTACATCCAACACAAGTATGAGATTATTGTTCAAAACGAGAAAATAACCAATAAAAAAATAAAATAAACAATATAGTAATTCTGCAAACCACAGCGAAAAGACAGTGATTTGCCAAAAGGTGGAGGGCAGGAGATAATCCTAATTATACTATGCTCTAAACAAAGTTTATTATTATATAAACATTCTTTACACAAGAAAAACAACCACATCTGCTATCAATACATCTCAAAAGCATAAATTATTTAGTAGAAGTGTATATATTATCTTATATTATATTATGGTATTGTATTGTATTAGTATAGAGGTTGGCAAAGCTCGGCAAGCTCAGTTGACTTTTTTTCTGATAACAGCAAAACGAACTGACAATGCTCTGTCAGAGTAACACATCATTAAACAATTTGTGTCTACCATTTAAGTATGTTAGGTAAAAGAGAGTTACAAAACAGCAGACTTGTGTGGCAGTGCTGTTACTTGCATGATGAAACTAAAGAATTATACATTATTATGGTGTCTATTAACTATATTTAAGCAACGGCAGTGTGAGATAAGGCTAGGATTTTGGTTCTCTTCAGCAGTTATATTCTAACAGACTGCAGTAAAGCCCTGAGGAAAGGGAAGCCAGCCAGCAACACAAGAAATCTGGCCAGGACGTAAGCCTGGTAGAGAAAAAACACAAAGCACACAATGGATGATTATATTTTTGTCACAGCGTGTTGCCAGTGCACCCTTGAGAGATGCATTTAAACTAAAATTGTCCTTGGTGATAACTAAAGATAACCATGAGCCTCTATCACTGAGCCAACATCTTTCCTCGCTGTAAACATGCTTATAGTGTTTACATGTAAACACTTGTAAGGTCTGAAAGATGATACTGTGAATGGGTCATTCCTATTATGCAGTGCCTTTCTAGCTCTGTACCTTAAATAAAAATGAATTAATATGCTTTTTTTTTAAGTAATATTATATGTGCAGAATTATGTGATGGTCAAGCTCATAAATTCAAAAGGGAGACAATAAAAAAACAGGATGGAAATGAAAAACAAAACAATATCCCTAGAAAGCATGTTTTTCTTGAAATGTTTCCATTAGGAAAAATAATCATTTTAAAAAACATTTGTTTTTCTGTTACATTTATTAATAAAACATTCATATCATGTAACTAAACAGCATGTGTAATTGATGAATTTTTATACATTTCTTTATTTTATTTTTTATTTTTTTTAGGATACATTTGAATTAAGATTACATTTATTAAGATTAAGCTTTATGCATATCATTATTTGAGTTTGGGCAAAGTGAAATGAAGTTGCCAAAAATGGTAGCATCGTCTTTTAGTTAATTAAACCAGATTAGTTAAACAGATAACATTGATAATAGAAACTAATTTGATTTTCATCTTTAAAGCAAGAACCCAGGTGAAATAGGAATATATATATTATATATATGATAATATATTATATATATATAGATACGTATAATAAACAAACTATTAACACTAATAAATATCAAACCGTAATTCCCCAGTGATAGGATTACATTGATTGCCAAACATGTTTTTTATTACAAGGTTTCTGAAATTTTAAATCTGCAAATAAGGATATCTATTAAATATGCACTCATTTGCTTACATTTCCAGAATATAAATCTGAACACTGGATTAAGCCAGGTTCACAATTCTGGTTGCAGTTGTTGACATATTAGATTCAAAGGTTTTTACAGAGTTGATTTTGTATCTACCTATATCTACAGTGCTGCTTGAAAGTTTGCGAACCCTTTAGAATTGTCTATATTTCTGCATAAATATAACCCCCAAAAAATCATCAGATTTTCATGCAAGTCCTGAAAGTTGACAAAGAGAACCCAATCAAACAAATTAGATGAAAATATATACTTTGTCATTTATTTATTCAGGAAAATTATCCAATATTACATATCTGTGAGCGGCAAAAGTATGAATCTCTAGGATTAGCTGTTAATTTGAAGGTGAAATTAGAGTCCATCTGTTAAGAGGTGTTTTTAATCAGTGAGATGACTATAAGGTGTCAGTGTGTGCCCTGTTTTATTTAAAGAACAGGGATCTATCAAAGTTTGGTCATATTTGTGGAAGTGTATCATGGCACAAACAAATGAGATCTCTGAGGACTAGGGATGCAATAGTGTCGGTCATTATCGGTATCGGGCCCGATACTGAGCTCCTGTACTCATACTCGTACTCGTTAAAATGCCCTGATACCAAATGCTGATACCACACAGCATGTGATAAGCGCTATATTCAGACAAAGAAACACCGACAACAAAACAAAAGACAGCAGAATGGAGTTATAAGAGATTAACGATGTCTACGAAGTATATGTATGCAATGAATATAACGTTAAACATTCCGTATTAAGTACGTCAATTCAAGTTTATTTGTATAGCGCTTTTCACAATACAAATCATTGCAAAGCAACTTTACAGCAAATTAAGTTTCTACAATATTTAGTGGTAACTTATCAGTGGTGACTGTCAATTAATATAAATATGGCAGAAATGTACGGAAAAATCAAACAGACGATGAACACTATTAACACTATTAACAGCAATTATTATATGATGCAATCAAACTTATAGCAAAATCTGGTAGTTCTGTTGGTTGTTTCAGGGTTGGCATCATTTGAGGTCCTCTGAGGGGTTTGCATCATCTCTTCTCAGTTGTTCTGGATCCAGACTGAAGCTTGTCTAAATCCTACAGCCGTGGCAAAAAAACTGAGAAACAAATAGAGACATAATTAGATTAGCTGCTGTTCCAACCAAGCAAAATTATTTGTTTAACCAAAGCTAAAGAATAATAATGTGCATTTGATCAGATATAACTGCAGTTAAAGATTATGAGATGCATTATTGAATGCTTGGCCAAAGAGATGTGTCTTTAATTAGATTTAAACAGAGAGAGTGTGTCTGAACCACGAAACATATCGAAGGCTATTACAGAGTTTGGGAGCCAAATGTGAAAAAGCTCTACCTCCTTTAGTAGACTTTGATATCCTAGGTACTACCAAAAATCCAGAATTTTGCGACCTTAGGGAGCATGATGGATTATAGCGTGGTAGAAGACTAGTTAGGCAAGCAGGAGCTAACCCATTAAGGGCCTTCTAGGTAAGTAATAATATTTTGTAACTGATACGGAACTTAATAGGTAGCCAGTAGCCAGCAGAGACTGTAAAGTTAGGGTAATATGATCAATGATCATATTATTATTGACCTGGTAAGGACTCTAGCCGCTGCATTTTGGACTACCTGGAGCTTGTTTGAAGTTGCCGGACAAACCAATAGCAGGTCTTTTGGTCCAAAAGTAATATCTCTGTCTTATCCGAATATAATAGGAGAAAATTATTGATCTTTTAAATTTTTAACACACTCTGTTAACTTAGATCATTTAGAAGTTTCATCTGATCTTCTTGAGATATATAGTTGAGTAGCATCAGCATAACAGTGGAAACTAATCCCATATTTTCTAATAATATTACCAAGGGGCAACATGTATATCGAAAATAGCAGAGGACCTAGGACAGATCCTTGTGGCACTCCATATTTTACTGGTGATAATTGAGATGACTCCCCATTTAAATGAACAAAATGGTAGCGATCGGACAGGTAGGATCTAAACCATCTTAAAGCCTGCCCTTGAATACCTGTATAGTTTTGTAATCGATCTATGAGTATGTCATGATCTATAGTATCGAACGCAGCACTAAGATCAAGTAAAACTAGCAATGAGACACAGCCATGGTCTGACGCAAGAAGCAAGTCATTTGTCATTTTAACAAGTGCAGTTTATGTGCTATGATGGGGCCTGAAACCTGACTGAAATTCTTCATAGAGATCATTTTTTTTGCAGGAAGGAGCACAATTGAGCAGACACAACTTTTTCTAAAATTTTAGACATAAAAGGAAGATTTGAGATGGGTCTGTAATTTGCCAGTTCACTAGGATCTAGTTGTGGTTTCTTAATAAGAGGCTTAATAACCGCCAGCTTGAATGGTTTTGGGACGTGACCTAAAGACAACGACGAGTTAATAATATTGAGAAGAGGTTCTTCTGCTACAGGTAACAACTCTTTCAGTAATTAAGTGGCTACAGGATCTAACAGGCATGTTGTTGGTTTAGATGCAGTGATAAGTTATTTAGCTCTTCCTGTCCTATAGTTGTAAAGCACTGCAGTTTATTTTTTGGTGCGATGAATGAAGCTGAAGTAGTATATGCTGTAGAATCTACATTTGTTATTGTATTTCTGATGTTATCTATTTTATCAGTGAAGAAATTCATAAAGTCATTACTATTAAACTGTGAGGGAATATTTAGATCGGGTGGCGTCTGGTTATTTGTTAATCTAGCCACTGTGCTAAATAAAAATCTTGGATTGTTTTGGTTATTTTCTATGAGTTTGTGGATATGCTCGGCCCTGGAAGCTTTTAGAGCCTGTCTATAGCTGGACATACTGTTTTTCCACGTAATTCTAAAAACTTCCAAGTTAGTTTTTTCTCCATTTGCGCTCAAGACTAAAAGTTTTTTTTCTTGAAAGAATGGGTATCACTGTTGTACCATGGCACAGTACGTTTTTCTCTAACCTTTTTCAATTTGATGGGGGAAACAGCTTCTAATGTATTAGAGAAGATAGTGCCCATGTTGCTAGTCATTTCGTCTAGTTCATGTGTACTTATTGGTACACAGAGCAGTTGAGATAAATCAGGCAGGTTATTTGTGAATCTGTCTTTGGTGGCTGGAACAATAGTTCTGCCCTGACCATAACACGGAGCCATATAGTTAATATCAGTAATACGCAGCATGCACGATGGTATTAACGTATAATACCATCACGTATTAACGCCTGTATAGCTGATGTGACCGAGTTAATAAGCAAAGCATGCCGAGTGAATTGAGCGCGTGGCGGCGCAGATGCGAGAGCTTGTCGAGTGAATATACCTTTCTCACAGACATCACTGGAAAGTTTGTAGTTCGGTCGGATATGTCAAAAACAAGTAAAACAATGCACAAGTTACTTAACAGTAGGGAGAGAGAGAGAGAGAGAGAGACGAGAGAGAGACGCTTCTGTGTGTGATCTTTGATGTTTCACTCACTTAGTGAATCATCATTGGAATTAAAAAACGAATCGTAAAAAAAAGACCATTTAGGGGCATTCACTATAAGCATCATTTATTTTTAACCTTAGGCATACACGACTTTCTAGCGAAAGTGAATCTAGCTGCCTGTGTGAAATGCGCTAGGCTGTATATTGTCCTCTCATTCTGCACCAGTACAAATACGTGCACGCGTTGCGCGTGTTTTGCTTGCTTGATTGTTTTTGCATTATATGAGTGGCTTTGGAATATGAATCGCAGCACGTTTCAGATGAAAAAAATGCTACTTCTATTTCTGAAAATTTCACAGTTTCACAGATATTTATAACGAGGGGTTCCCTGCATTATTACAGCAAAGCAAGTGATTACAGTACAAAGTCGCTGCAATGGAGCAGCTCTAATGCTAAATCTAATTAAATTAAAGATGATGTACCATACAGCAAAAAAAATTAACAGTGAAAGTAACAAAAAACTTGTAAAATACATTTTAATGGGCATAATTAAGTGTGAAAATAACCGAAGGATATACAGTCAAACCAAAAATTATTCAGAGACCAGATATCATTTTTGATATTTTTTTACTAGTGGGTGCAGGACACTATAATTAATTTATGTAAGTGAGTATAGCAAAATAAAGTAAACCGTGACAAACAAATCATACCAAAAAATTCTTCATATAGTGGACTACCAGTAAAATTGATATAAATTTGGGTCCAAAAATTATTCAGAGCGAGTCTGGGAAAACATTGAAGTTGAGGTTTGCATGAACCTGGATGACAGAATGCCCAGGAGACTACAGGCTGTCATTAAGGCTAAGGGTTGCCCGACTAAGTATTGATAGTTGTGTAAATACTGTCATACTAACAGCTGTCTAATTTTTGGTTGATTGTAATCTATAACATACCTTTCTATCAAAGTTATCTGACATTATCATGCTGAATTTGTTCTGACACAGTTTAAAATATGAGTCCTTGTCATATTTTATTACCATTTTATAAACTATAGCGAATAAACTGTGATAATGTGTGAAATGTTGAAGGTGTTTGAATACATTTTGGTTTGACTGTATCTATTTGATAAATGAAGTTAACCAACTAACATTTTACATACTCTTTTGGTTTCTGTACCCGATATTTAAAAAATGTACAAATGCAATTATAATATCGGTATCGGCAAGTACCAAAAATAAAAGTATCGTATCGGGCGAGTACTGGAAAAAGTGGTATCGGTGCATCCCTATTAAGGACCTCAGAAAAAGAATCGATGTTGCTCATCAGGCTAGAAAAGGTTTCAAAGCCATCTCTAATGAGTTTGGACTCCACCAATCCACAGTCAGACAGATTGTGTACAAATAGAGGAAATTCAAGACCACTGTTACCCTCCCCAGGAGTGGTCCACCAACAAAGAACACTAAAAGCAAGACGTGTAAAAGTCCACTAGGTTTCAAAGGAATGCAGGCTAACTTCTAAGCAACTAAAGGCCTTTCTAACATTGGCTAATGTTAATGTTTATGAGTCCACCATTAGGAGAACACTGAGCAACCATGGTGTCCATGGCAGAGTTGAAAGAAGAAATCCACTGCTCTCCAAAAAGAACATTGCTGCCCATCTGCAGTTTGCTAAAGATCATGTGGATAAGCCAGAGGAATACTGGAGAAATGTTTTGTGGATGGATGAGACCAAAATATAACTTTTTGGTTTAACCCTTAAATGCATACCTCAGGTCTTTAGCGACCCAGGACATAATTGTCTACCCTTTCCCTCCTTCATTTTTTTAAGTTAGACATCAACTTTCTTAATATTCCTCAATCTATTAATTATAAACAATATAACAAGAAAAAAATAGTAAAATATAAAAGAATGCCAGTTTTCGGATTAATTTTTTGTAAAAAAAAGTGTATAGGGTCTCTAGAGACCCGAGGTATGTAAATGTGTAAGTATTTTTTTCCTGCGCAACTATATTTACATATCTGATGACGCAATATGTGCAATGCATCGTTTTTCCTCAAGGTGGCACTGTTTGATACACATTGATGATGTGACGTTTCACTCATAATTACCGCAGGCATAAAACAAACGAATATCATCAGCAAAAACTGAAGTGATTTGAATGGCTTTACTGCAGAGCAATTACTATACGCAATGAAATATAAATGTCACTGTCATTTGATGCTGGATGTGGTGAATAAGCTGCCAGTGATCAAAATATTGAATATGAAGTCATTGAAAACGATAGTTTTGAGAATATGGCTGAGATCGTGAATGAGGCAGATGCTGAATGTACTGTGGAAGTGCACTCTGACGATGACAGCGATGGTAAAATCATCTGCTCAAATGTAACCCTTTTAAGCTTCAAAAGGAAACAAAATATGCTTTATTTTATTCTTCTGTGAAAATATCAAGAGAGTTTTTTTCTATTGCAGCAGTTAGAGATCCATCCGTGCTGGATATATAGGTCCGGGTTGCTAAAGACCCGAATATGTAATAATGATTGGCGAAACATCCATGCATTTAAGCGTTAAATGAGCAGCTTTATGTTCAGAGAAAGAAAACACTGCATTCCAGCAAGAACCTTATCCCATCTGTGAAACACAGTGGTGCTGGTATCATGGTTTGGGCCTGTTTTGCTGCATCTGGTCCAGGACGGCTTGCCATCATTGATGGAACAATGAATTCTGAATTACACCAGCAAATTCTAAAAGAATATGTCAGGACATCTGTCAGTGAACTGAATCTCAAGAGAAAGTGGGTTATGCAGCAAGACAATGACCCCAAGCACATAAGTCGTTCTACCAAAGAATGGTAGAACTCTGTACTGAGGAATGGGCTAAAATTCCTACAGACCGTTGTGCAGGACTGATCAGCAGTTACAAGAAACGTTACTTTCAGTTATTGCTGCAAAAGGGGGTCACACCAGATACAGAAAGCAAAGATTCACATACTTTTGCACCACACAGAAATGTAACACTGGGTCATTTTTCTCAATAAATAAAGGACAAAGTATATATTTTTGTCTCATTTGTTTGATTGGATTCTATGTCTACTTTCAGTGTGAAAATCTGATTATGTTTTGGGCCATATTTATGCAGAAATATAGAAAATGATAAAGGGTTCACAACGTTCAAAAGCAAGCATACGTATACTGTACCTAATATCTTTCTGCACTCCTTAAATCTGAACTACTGTCAACAGTTCAGGAAATGTGTGTGTGTGTGTGTGTGTGTGTGTGGGTGTGCCTGTGTGTGTGGTGTGTGTGTGTGTGTGTGTGTTGCGTTGCGGGTGCGTTTTCATCATTTGTGAGTAAACATGTATAAAATCAGCAAATGATATATGAACAAACCCCTCAATTCCACTTCAGAATACAAATAATGTTGGTCTATGTAAGTGTGAACTAGAAGATTCGTGGCTCAGTGCAGGAGAAAAATCTAATTTTGAGAAAATGGCTTTTAAATATATGTAATGTAGCTAAAATCTACATTATACTACATATATCTATATATATATCTACATAGAAATATACATATACAAATAGATAAAGTGCAATAAAATAAACACTGTATTTTTTTTTTAAATGTTTTTGGATGTTTTCTTTCGAAACAGAAAGAAAGAAGAAAGAAAGAACGCATATTAGACATTTATGATGGGGCCTAACAAAAACAACACAAAAGCCATTTGTAAAGTATGTTCTTTAAATTTTGTTAAATATGTGATTGTTATCATTACCTTCTTTGTCACAGAAAATCCAGACAATAAGCGCAGTGGATGCAGATGACCCAGTCAGTGGACATCACTTTTTGTTCTCCTTAGCACCAGAGCGCTCAGTGCGAGCAAACTTCTCAGTCCGAGATAATGGAGGTGGGTGCCCTTTCACATTGTCTGGCCTTCTAACTAGCTCACTGTCTCTCTTCATGACAACACAGACCAATCAAACAAGAGCAATCTTTAGGACACATGGCCTCTCCACGTCTAGCTGTTTAAATTGAGGCAGCTCTTTCTGCAGTAGCCATAACATTAGGTCAGTCTGGACCTGCTGTGGTCTGCAGAGTGGGCAGATCCTTTGTTTCTTAATGAACTAAGCACTCAACTCTCCACAGATAACACAGCTGGGATCTTCACACAACGCACCGGATTTGGCCGAATGCACAAGAGCACCCACCTAGTGTCTGTGGTGATCTCAGACGGACACTATCCCATACAGACCAGCACGGGCACGCTCACAATTCGGGTGTGCACGTGCGACCGAGACGGCAACATGGAGATGTGCAACGCCGAGGCTCTGACCAGCTCCGCAGGACTCAGCACAGGGGCGCTGGTGGCCATCCTGCTCTGCATCCTCATCCTGCTCTGTAAGTAGCCTTCACTATTCTCTTTTGACTTTAACAATCAGATCAATTCTATGTCCATCTGTCTGATGGCCACTTCCACCATCTGTCTGTCTGCTGTGAATTTGACTGTTCATCTTTCAAGCCCTTTGTTAGTGAGACTTTTCAGTTAATTTTCCCACCTGTCTTCTTGTCAGTTAGCGCTTTTGTGTGTGCTGCCATTTGATTAATTACAATTCCAGTGGTCTGAAGTGTGTATGCCTGATCTGCATGTAAAATAATTTGCAATTATGTGGAAAAAAAGAAAACAAAGAAAAACTATTTCTGACATGCTCAGATGGCTGAACTGATAAAACTCACTTGTTGGTTATTTAATCAGGAAACTGGGTAACAAGGGCTAGATTTCAATTAAACTCACATTAATCTTGATTTAATTCAACAAAACAGGAATATCACATTTGAGTTTAAGAGTTTAAGTCTTCATATAACTAACATGCTTGAGTAATTGAACGATTTACACTGGGATTTTTATTTATTTTTTGACGATATTTTAATTGCTATGTAAATGCTTGCTTATCTGAGTTCTGCTAACTGTTAACATCAGCTAGATCTCACCTGTGAGATATCTTAATGACCCGACACCTACAGTAGGTGTCACCCACAGGGTGAAAGCATGCATCAAGTATGAAACTCTTCCTACTCCACTGCAGTGAAAGATCACTGATAAAAGCAACCAAGGGGGGTTTACTAAAAATGAATTGCGGCCCACTCATAGTGTGGTTTATTTGCACACTGTCATATACAAAATTTGATGAATATGTGCTTCAATGATCAATAGAAAATGTACACAAACATCTTTTTTGAAAATTATACACAATATATAATAAGTCTAATTTATATATGACCGCTATTACAGACAGATATGTTATATGACAGACAGATATGTTATATCGGGGCAGTCGTGGCCTAATGGTTAGAAAGCCGGACTTAACCCAAAGGTCATGGATTTGACAGTAGCATACCCAACAATACTGTTACTATATATAATATATGTATTATTCCTGTGATGGCATAGCTTTATTTTCAGCAGTCACTGCTCCAGTCTTCAGTGTCACATGACCCTCAGAAACCATTCAAATATGCTGATTTGCTACTGCTGAAAAAAATTCTTAGTACTATCAATGTTGAAAACAGTTGTACCCCTTTGTAGAAACTGTAATATGTTTTTTTTCATAATTCTCTCTTTGATAATAGAAGCGGTCACAACACTTCATTTATTTGAATATACATATTTTTGTACATAATGTTCTGTCATTTGGTCATTATGTGTCTTTTGCTGTAAAAAGCATACAAGCAAAGCACATATATTATATATTATATACGTATTATTATATATTATATCTATATAATATATATATATATATATATACTATTCTGTGCCAAATGCCAAAATTTAATACATTTATAATTATATAGAATATTTGGCAAAGGTAATTCTTGTGCACTCACTAAGACTACAATATTTCCTCCCTTATTCCTGTAGTGATCGTGGTGTTGTTTGCTGCCCTGAAATGTCAGAAGAAGAAAGAGCCCCTGATCATCTCCAAGGAGGATGTGAGGGACAATGTGGTCAGCTACAATGACGAGGGTGGCGGGGAAGAGGACACGCAGGCCTTTGACATCGGAGCACTTCGCCATCCTGAAGTAATGGAGGAGAGCAAACTGCGGCGGGACATCCTGCCCTCTGAGTCACTCTACCCTCCGCCGCCACTTCGCAGGACCATGGTGCCATCCCGAGAGAACGCAGACGTAAGGGACTTTATCAACCAGCGTGTGCAGGAAAATGACGGCAACCCCACGGCTCCTCCTTACGACTCACTGGCCACCTACGCGTATGAAGGTAACGGATCGGTGGCCGAGTCGCTCAGCTCGCTGGGGTCCATGTCCTCAGAAGGGGATCAGGACTATAACTACCTCAGCGAGTGGGGGCCACGCTTCAGGAAGCTAGCAGACATGTACGGCGGCGAGGACAGCGACTCCTAACGGACAGACTGTGGAGCGAGACTCATTTGCTGATCTGACTCTACATGAAGACTGGAGTGGCAGAATGAGGCAGCCTAATTTCTTTTACAAAGTGCCCTTTTATCCTTATCTTTGTCCTACAATCAGGCAGCCGGTTTCTCTGTCCTGATTGGCAGTGCATTTTCTGAAATGAGGAAACGAACTTCACGCTCTGGTGAGGAGGACGTATCTGTACATGGACTTCTCATCAGAAAGATCATCTGCGGTGACATCTTCCAGCATAATCCCAGATTGTTCTGGAGATGTCTGCAGTTTTTCATATCTGCAACTATCGCTGAAAATGTTCTTTTGAAAAGACAAGCATCTGATGCAGAATTCCTCTTCAAATCCTGCTGCAAAGAATAGTTTATCAGTTGACTGTGAGCCTGTGAAACACTTGAAGTGAAACTTGAGCAGGTCATTGACTAAATAAAGGCCAAGACCGAGGACTTTATGAAAGTAATGAAACCACCGCCAAACTCGAGCCTGTGAATTCACCATCAGACCTCAATGTGTAGCGGGCAGTTTAGTATCAAACAGTTTAACATCATAGGAGTTGTCTAATAACTGGGAGGAATTTTCAAACCTTTACTATAAACCATTTGCATAATTTTACTAATCTACTTATGACGCCAAGAAAAGATGTGTTGTCCTCTAACCATAATCAAGACGGATTGTATGAAGCCCATCTAGAAAATGGGTCAGAAGATGTTTCATGGTTGGCACTGGTTTTCATCATCCACATGAAAAAAAAAAGCCAGAAGCTTACAATTATCAGCTATGTCATTGGACCTAAATGTGTTTTGCTTCCTTTAGCAGTCTGACAAACGTTTGTTTGAACTCAGAACTGCTTAGTATGACTTTCTCCTTATGTTTTTTTCCCCTCACTCTATTCTTCCAGATGAGACCTTGACATAGATTACAACAATAGAGTCAAACCAACCAAAAGATAATTAAACATTAATATCTATACATAGAATTATGGCTTCGTGGACCAAGAGATTGAAAGCAAAGTTGTTAATTAATCACAGTTTGAAGCTGCAATTCTCACCTTTACTCTGACAACCTTATGCTTTTAATAGCGAGCGTCAAATAACCAGGGAAGTAATAAAAGCTCAACTGATTTATTCCTCAGCTGAATGTTAACCACAGCAGTGTTGTATTGAAGTGTGAGGCAAATCTTAAAGTAAACCACTCCGCAATGATTGCGCCCTCTCTTCAAACCACAAAATGATCCTGAGATTGCCTTCACCGCTTCAGTTAGGAGGGAGTGAGTCAGCTCTGAACGGTGCTTCAGCAGGTAAATATTTGTGTTTTAGAAGCAGAATTTCCATTATTTGTCATTGATATGCTGTAAAAAGAAAAAAAAGAAAAAAGAAAAAGATGGTTACTCGTGCTGTAAAAACTTGGTTTAATGAACAGTGCTTTGTACCAGTGGCTTGGAAGAGTAGATTATGTCCATGTACTACTTTGCTTTATATCTTGTGAATTTTTGTACCAAATATTTATATACCACAATGATGACTAAATATTATTGAAATATGTACAATCTGTGTTATTGTTTCTGTGTTTTGAAAGTGTTAAACTGTAAATGTGAGCTGTTTGCAGTTCAATTGATGATGTGCAAATGGAATCAAACCTTCATTAAAATAAATGTTCTCTTTTACAGAAAACCTGAGCAATTCTTTGCACACACAGAAACACTTATAAATGCATTACTTTAAGCTTTTGACTTATCACAAGTAATTTGTATTTATAAATTTATTTTGCAAATGACTGTTGTGCTGTTGCCCATTTTGTGAGCAAAGATAAGTTCAATCATAGAACCTGAAATGAATGTATTTAAATGTCTTTAATATACATTACATGTAATAATATTTATATGTTGTGTGTGTGTGTGTGTGTGTATAAAAATAAATACAAATACATCTAAAAATCTATAATATATAGCATATGTAAATATACAAATTAATAGCATATTATTTTTAGATATGTATATATTTAAATATATTTCAGTATAGATATATCCTGCATATTACTTCCTTTGATGCTCAATATATGGCCATGACTTTAACGATTCTTATAGGCCAAATGTCATGATCGTTATCAGAAAATTTCCAGTTTCTGTCCCAGATCGTCAGCTCATTAGGCCAATCTATAATGAAGATCTCAGAGTTCGCCACTAGATTTGGAGGGAGAGGAAACAGTATTCATTTTAAATTGATTGGGGATCAGCAGTTGTGAGGCAGATGGTGACATTTCAAACAATGCCAATGTTAACTCAATCACCCTGCCACCCAGCGCTCTCTGCAAATATGTACGTAGACACTAGTCTCATCTGGTCTCTGGGTGCGTCTGTACAAGGCCATTAAGGGCTTTAATATATAGCAGCACTCCAGGATTCAGGTGCACTAACCTCATTTAGAAGGGTCAGTATGCATGTATTGGAAAGAAGATGGAAAAACTACACCAGCAGAAGTGCTTTTGCTTCAAAGAGAAACTGGTTGAGGTTTCTGTATATACAGTGTATATATACAGTGGGTACGGAAAGTATTCAGACCCCCTTAAATTTTTCACTCTATTTTATATTGCAGCCATTTGCTAAAATCGTTTAAATTAATTTTTTTCCCTCATTAATGTACCAACCGCACCCCATAAGTAACAGAAAAAACCACACAAGAATTGTTGACATTTTGCAGATTTATTAAAAAGAAAACGTCTCGGGTTCGTATGTAACCCTCGTTCCCTGAAGGAGGGAACGGAAATGTCATGTCGGAGGACCGACAAATTGGGATCTCGCTTAAGGGACCAATCTACTTCGAGTGTAAACTAAACGAGCCAATGCACATTGGCATGCGATTATTGCATCCAGCTGCTGCTGATCACAGCGTGAGTATAAGTAGGCAGCAGGTGTAGCGCATATTCAGGTTTTCGCTGAGGGGCCGAGCCGGTGACCCGGCCACTCAGTGTTGGTACAGGAGCTGTGGCGACGGGACTGTACATCTCCGTTCCCTCCTTCAGGGAACGAGGGTTACATATGTAACCGAGACGTTCCCTTTCAGTCGTCACTCTCGACGTCACGTCGGATGACTGACGAATTGGGATCCCTACCAAAGGGGGTCACAGATACTGCCCCTTCTGGTGTCCTGTGGAAGCCATCTACGCCCCTACTTTTTTGGCGTAGGCCAGGGCCTGCACAAGTGGACCAGCTACTGCTACTATGGCACTACCCACGTAGTAGACTGGATAACACTGGGGAAAGCACCCGTTCTACTTGGAACAGGGACGTTACTGAAGCTCCAACCTTCCCGAAGGAGTTTTTGGAAGCAAATACACACATGAACATCCCTTTGTGCATATGGAAGATTGGAGGTGATTGTATCCCTCTTGGAATGGCAGAAGTCTGCCTGGGAAACATGGGCACTCAGGCTATACCGTGGACTTTACACATAAGGGATCCACTTAGGTCTCTACATATGGAACCCAGCCTTCTACCGGTTCTCGAGGTTTCAGCGAGTGAAGGCCTGGCGCCGGGGTCGCCCAGCCCGTCGGCTGCCGATGGGACGGAATGACGCCACAGTCTCATATGTACTCTTGGGTGGATTTTTGCAAGCCGACCCGAAGCCGGGGCATCTCAGTGCTTCTACCTGTTTGAGGTGAGAACACAGGAGGATACCGGCTCCACACGAAGGCTATAGAATCTAGCGAATGTGTTAGGGGTCGCCCAGCCCGCAGCTCTAGATTGATATCTGCCAGCGAGGCGCCACGAGGGGGGATGTAACACTTCTAGTAGAGTGAGCTTGCAAACTGAGCGGGCAGGGCACACCCTGTGCCTGATAAGCCAGGGTGATGGCATCCACCATCCAATGGTCCATCCTCTGCTTTGAGACGGCATTCCCCTTCTGCCGGCCTCCGTGACAGACAAAGAGCTGGTCTGAGGTCCTGAAGCTTTGCGTCCGGTCTACGTAGCACCTTAAGGCTCGGACGGGACAGAGCAAAACTAGGGCTGGGTCTGCCTCCTCCGAGGGCAGCGCTTGGAGGTTCACCACCTGATTCCTGAAGGGAGTAGCGGGAACTTTGGGCACGTAGCCAGGCCGGGGCCTCAGGGTTACCTGGGAATCAGCCGGCCTGAACTCTAGGCACAAATCGTTGACCGAAATTGCGTGCAGGTCCTCTACCCTCTTGATAGAGGCCAATGCTAGCAGGAGCAAAGTCTTCATTGAGAGGAGCTTCAGCTCAACCGTCTGCAAAGGCTTAAATGGGCCCTGTTGTAGTGCCGTGAGCACCAGAGTCAGGTCCCACGAGGGAATAGAGGGGGGCCATGGAGGATTTAACGTTCTCGCCTCCTTAAGGAACCTGACGACCAGGTCATGCTTCCCCAACGACCTCCTTCTACGGGGTCGTGGTTAGCAGCGATTGCAGTGACATAGACTTTAAGGGTGGAGGGAGACAGGCTTCACTCCAACCCTTGCTGCAAAAAAGACAGCTCTGGCATCTTCGGGGGTCTTCTCGGCGAGAAGAACACCACTCAACGAACAGGTTCCACTTCAAGCGTAGGCGCTCTCGCTGAAGTGATGGTGTCAACTACCTCTTGGGGTAGGCCACTCAGAACCTCTGCGTCCCGTCCAGGGACTTTCCGGACATGAAGTTTCCAGAGGTCTGGACGCGGGTGCCACAGGGTGCCCCGTCTCCGTGTCAGTAGATCCTTCCTCAGAGGAATCGTCCAAGGAGGGGCTGTCGCGAGGAGCATTATTTCCGGGAACCAGGTCCGGGAAGGCCAAAAGGGTGCCAACCGCAGGACCTGCTCCTCGTCCTCCCTGAACTCGCACAGCAACTGTGCAAGAAGGCTCGCTGGGGGAAACGCATACTTGCGAAGGACCCGCGGCCAGCTGTGTGCCAGTGCGTCCGTGCCAAGTGTTCCCTCGGTCAGGGCGAAGAACAACTGGCAGTGAGAGGTTTCTGGAGAGGCAAACAGGTCTACCTGAGCGGCTCTGAAACGTCCCCAAACCAGCTGGACCGTCTGGGGATGGAGTCGCCATTCTCCCGGGCGCACGGCTCGGGACAGCTCGTCGGCTGCCCGTTGAGCAGCCCAGGAATGTGAACAGCACGAAGCGACCTCAGATTCTTCTGACTCCAGAGGAGGAGATGTCACGAGTTGCGACATGCGATGGGAGTGTACACCGCCCTGGTGGTTGATGTACGCAACGGCCGCAGTGTTGTCCGTACGGACCAGTACACGCTTGCCTCGTAAGCGCCCTTTGAGACGGCCCCGGGCAAGGTGCACTGCCAGCAACTCGAGGCAGTCAGTGCAGTTGGGGCCCCGTCCAAACCCCTGACACTGCAAGCCCGTTGTACGTGGCCCCCCAGCCGGTGGTTGAGGCATCCGTGCAAACCACAGAATGCCTGGAGACCTGCTCCAGGGGCACTCCTGCCCGGAGGAACGCAAGGTCTGACCACGGGGTGAAGGTTTGGCGGCAGGCCGGTGTAACTTGGACCCGGAAGGTGCCGCGTTGCCACGCCCACCTCGGGACTCGCCCATGGAGCCAGTGCTGCAGCGGAGCTGCAGAGTCCCATATGCCCAGGAGCCTCTGAAACTGTTTCAGTGGGACCGCCATCCTGCTCTTACCGAGTCCCCTCCATACTGGGAAAAGAGATCCTCTGCGTCGGGGAGAGTTTGCTCTTTTCCCAGTTGACCCGAAGGCCCAACAGGCTGAGGTGTGAGCACCAAATCCCTGTGTTCGCACAACTGATCCTGAGACTGCTTCGTCGAGGTAGTTGAGAATGCGAATGCTCTGTTCTCTCAAGGGAACAAGGGTACCTCCGCAACTTACGTGAAGACACAGGGCAACAGGGAAAGCCCGGAGGGCAGGACCTCGTACTGATATGCTCGTCCTTCGGACGCGAACCACAGCAATGGTCTGTGGTGCGGAAGGGTCGATACATGAAGTACGCGTCCTTCAGGTCGACCACCCCCCCTCCCCTCCCCCCCTCCCCCCCCAACCCTCGATGCAACCATCTCGGACTGGGATGCCCCGAAGATGCGTTCCTGCGTCAACATCTTGAACGGTAACCGGTGAAGGGCCCGGTTCAAGACACGCAGGTCCAAGATTGGTCGTAACCCACCGCCTTTCTTGGGTACAATGAAGTAGGAGCTGTAAAACCCCGTCTTCATATCGGCTGGAGGGACCGGCTCTATCGCATCCTTCACCAGTAGGACTGCGACCTCCGCCCGCAAGACATGACCATCGGCCGCCTTCACTGTTGTGGAGCGGATGCCACTGACTTGGGGGGGGTGCCGGGCGACTGAATCGCATAGCCGTGCCTGACGGTTCGAAGGAGCCATCGAGACGGGCTGGGTAGCTCAAGCCAGGCTCCCAGACACCGCACTAGTGGCATCAACGGAACTACAGGCGTACCTGCAGTGGGGCAGCGCGGAAAACGCAGGGACCCGGCCCGGGCGTCTCGTAGCCGGTCCGAGGCGGGGTCTGGTGTGTGTAACACTGACCTGCATTCGAGCAGAGGGTGCGTTGGTAGTTCGTTGGTTCGTCCTCCCGATCCGCCCCCTGCTGCTCACTGGCGAGAGAGGAGGGTGAGTGTGATACGCACTAGGTCGTCCACAACCCCCCGTCCCCTCTGGGGACCCAGAAATAGAGGAATTACTCTTTGTCGAGAATTTGGGTACCACCGACCGAGAGGTCAGTGGTGGAAAAAGATGAAAAGATTCTCCGCCCGGCCCTCCTCCGGGGGAGGGAGTGGTGTGCTTACCATCTCCTGAAAAGCACGTCCCTCCACCTCTGGGTCGCCCGTCCCCGGGCCTCTTGCTCTCTCCCAGCGCCAGGTAACGACCGCATCCAGAATGCCGGGTGATACGTTGTCTATAGCAAGACCCACATCATCTTTATAAAGACGTAACGTCAAGTTTGCCAAGCAATGTCGTCTTTAAAAAGACGCACCCGAAATTGCTCTTTTAGAGGAAAAAGCTCTTTTAGCGTGCTGAGGCGCACAGGGGAGATGATCATTTGCAACACAAACAGGGGGTAGTGTAGCCTGATGTGTGCAACCCACTCGACACGGGAGACCACCACCGCTGAAGCGCCGTCCGCCACCACGAAGAGCTCTCCAAGAGCGCGCTAAACTCGTTCAGTCTTCTTCTCTCTTCTCCTCCGTAGAGTAGTCGAGCAGAACGATGTGATCGCTCTGCTCCGAAGCGAAAAGCTGGTATGCGTTGCACTTGCTGCCTTTTTTATGCTCACGCTGTGATCAGCAGGAGCTGGATGCAATAATCGCATGTCAATGTGCATTGGCTCGTTTAGTTTACACTCGAAGTAGATTGGTCCCTCTAAGCGAGATCCCAATTTCGTCGGTCCTCCGACGTGACGTCGAGAGTGACCGACTGAAAGGGAACTGAAATATCACATGGTCCTAAGTATTCAGACCCTTTGCTGTGACACTCATATATTTTAACTCAGGTGCTGTCCATTTCTTCTGATATTCTTTGAGATGGTTCTACACCTTCATTTTGAGTCCAGCTGTGTTTGATTATACTGATTGGACTGATTAGGAAAGCCACACACCTGTCTATATAAGACCTTACAGCTCACACTGCATGTCAGAGCAAATGAAATCATGAGGTCAAAGGAACTGCCTGAAGAGCTCAGAGACAGAATTGTGGCAAGGCACAGATCTGGCCAAGGTTACAAAAAAATTTCTGCTGCACTTAAGGTTCCTAAGAGCACAGTGGCCTCCATAATCCTTAAATGGAAGACGTTTGGGACGACCAGAACCCTTCCTAAGCTGCCGTCCGGCCAAACTGAGCTATCGGGGGGAAGAGCCTTGGTGAGAGAGGTAAGGAAGAACCCAAAGATCACTGTGGCTGAGCTCCAGAGATGCAGTTGGGAGATGGGAGTAAGTTGTAGAAAGTCAACCATCACTGAAGCCTTCCACCAGTCGGGGCTTTATGGCAGATTGGCCCGACGGAAGCCTCTCCTCAGTGCAAGACACATTAAAGCCTGCATGGAGTTTGCTAAAAAACACCTGAAGATGGTGAGAAATAAGATTCTCTGGTCTGATGAGACCAAGATAGAACTTTTTGGCCTTAATTCTAAGCGGTATGTGTGGAGAAAACCAGGCACTGCTCATCACCCTTCCAATACAGTCCCAACAGTGAAGCATTGTGGTGGCAGCATCATGCTGTGGGGGTGTTTTTCAGCTGCAGGGACCGGACGACTGGTTGCAACGAGGGAAAGATGAATGCGGCCAAGCACAGGGATATCCTGACCCCAAATCCATGTGTGAAAAATTGTTGCATCTTTCCCAAAAAGACTATTGGCTGTATTAGATCAAAAGGGTGCTTTACTAAATACTGAGCAAAGGGTCTGAATACTTAGGACCATGTGATATTTCAGTTTTCCTTTTTTATAAATCTGCAAAAATGTCAACAATTTCTGTGTTTTTCTGTCAATATGGGGGTGCTGTGTGCACATTAATGAGGAAAAAATTACTTAAATGATTTTAGCAAATGGTTGCAATATAACAAAGAGTGAAAATTTAAGGGGATCTGAATACTTTCCATACCCACTGTACATATATAATATATATATATATATATCTATATCAACCCACTGTCAATTCAAACCCATATTCTGTGCATATGTACGCTCAAAAATAAATAAATAAAAGATGAGGGAAACATTTCCATGGTTACCCTGCAGTCATTTTGTATTTAATTTTTAAAAAAGTAAAGATTTTAGAAATTGTATTTGTTTTTAAGGCACCATAAAAGTCATCCATACAAGCTATATTCAAAATGGTCGTAAGCTACATGCTTTCAATGAAAAACAGACTCAACTGTTGGTATTAAGCCTAGTGATAATTTTTTTTTAATTTTTTTAAACACTAAAAAACAGCCTATGCTTGTTGGCTGGTCATAGCTGGTTTAAGCTGGAAGTATAAATAACTCCAGACTGACCTGCTAAAGAAAGTAGTCAAAACCCCTCTAAAACCAGTCTGGAAACCAGCTATGACCAGGTTGGAAGACCAGCCAACCAGCATTTAGGCTGGTTTCAGAGTTTGTTTGTTTTTTGTTGTTTTTCTCCAGCAGGGAATGGGTAAACTTTAACAATATGTGCTCAGTCCTCAGGTTCAGCTTTTTTTTTTTTTGAAAGATGAAGAATGAAAGAGCCTGAGCAAAACTTAAACAGCTTTTACCTTATATGCATAAGACAAGAAGTTATGCTGCACTAAAATGTTGCAAACTCCCTCTAGACTTGAGTTCATTACAAGCGTATATCTCGAATCAAATACGGCTGGTAATCGTAGGATAAGCCCAGAAGACAAGATTACATGAACTACGCAGTGATGAAAGCAAGGGCAGCACAAAGCGGAGGAAAAATGTACACTCAAGTGTGTTTTAATCTCTGTAACATTAAGCTGACTAAAGGTTAGCTGTGCTTGAGGCCCACGCTGGATGTACGCTGGGGATTCGCCACTCTCACGGCCGACTTTGAGAAGGAGCCTCCTGAATCAAGGGCAGTCAACATGTCACCGCAGCAGTGCGGCTGCTGAGGGTTGTAAGTTGTAACTCATCATGGCCGAGGCTTAAAACGCTGCGTCGCTTCCCATTAGCCTCGCCTGTCTCTTTAGCCTTAATTTTTAATGGGCATGTCATGTTAGGGGAAATGCTAAACACCAATCTACCTCATCTCGGGTTTTGATTTCCTTCTCTTTCCACTCAACGCTTTCACAGGGTGCAGTATCATCCGCTGTAGCCATCATCGCTGACAGCCGAAGTTTTCATCGTAATTCACAAAATCGTGTACAATTTTTCAGATTAAACTTTACTCCAGAGAGTTCTAAAGCACCGTTCCCACTTTCTTTTGTGCCAAAAATGATGTTTATATTCAATCTGTCAAGCTGCAAATGTTGTGAAGTGCACTGAAAGGTCTGTTGTCTGTGTTATCTAAGAGCTCCTGATGTTGTTTTGAATGCGTTGTGTCATGGCCTATTTTCCAGTCATTCACAGAATGAGTTCCAATCACTTCTACACTCATTTTGGTTACTTCTTGTAGTTCTGACTCATTTAACAAGCAATAGGCTGTTTCTTTGCCATACAAAAGACATTTAGCTATGGCTCAAAATAATCTCACGAACAGCATGTTTAGTGATACGTACACCGTCGTTCAACATTTTAAGCAACAGTGACTGTTAAAACTTTATGTAGCCATCATTAGACTCCGATACAGTGAGCGCTTTTGATGGATTATTCTAATTAATATGGACTCTTGCTCTTTCCTTGGAATGGTACTGATGGGAAGTCTCTTATCTCAGAGTCCAATACATCTCGTGTTTCAAAAGTGTCCAAACTTTCTGAACTTCTCAGTATAATATAAGCCTACATTGATCATATACATCACATACAGCCTACAAAAAAAAACTCATTTGAGTCTCTGAAGCAAAAAATCTTGTCACCATTAATGCAACATGATCTTTATCACCCAGAGTATCGTTTTTTTTATCAGATTCCTAAAACTGAATAAATTAAAAGCTAATGGGGAAAATCACAAGAAAATGTACGTGACTGATGAATTGGTACAAATTAAACCATTTAGAAAATGTATAATGCAAATATGACAGGTGTTGCAGCTTTTAGGCTATGGATTGCCAGTGGTGGATGAAGTAATTTTAAGTGCCTTTTGCAGGTAGCCTTTCCCTTATTACAGAATTTTCACTTTGGAAAACATTTACTTCATTCCAAAACATTTCCTTACTTACTTTTAACTAATTTTGACTACATTCCTTGTTCATTTGAACTGAAGCTCAAAGGCAGGATAGCAATGTCTGAGTCATGAACAAAACACTCATGTGAGCCGATTATTCTCGAATCGACAACTGATTCAATGATCTGGATGAAGAGAGTCTCTAGTTAACCATTCTAACTTGAATGGTAATGGATAACAACATCCGTTTTTCTACAGATTTGGTTTTTACAGTGTAGGCATAAGCATATAAAAAATAAGCTATGTTTCATCGATCATTGTTTTGTTACTTAAGTACCATACATTTTAAAAATATATATGTATTTTTGTGCTTTTAATCAAGTAAAATAGATAATGGAGTAATATATTGTTTAGGCTTTATCTTTACTTTTTGTGTACTTCATCCACCACTGTGATTTGCAAACCAAAAGTCCCAGTACCAGACAGTACTGTGGCATTAGTCACATAACAGGGCCTTCAATTTTTGTCCTTTCACCCTGCTTATCTGGGTACATGACAGGTATTTGATAATCACTGTCTGCCCATCAGAACAACTGAAGAGTGAGTGGTCTGGAAGACAGCTGGTGTCAAAAAGTCCAGCAAAAATGCATTAGAGCTTGAAATATTGAACCTGTAAGGCACCAAGTAACAATCTCCCACCGGGTTTCATGTCTAGTTTTTCATGTCTGTAGTGAATGTGAAGCCATGCACAGAGGATCCAAATCTGTAAGGACACCCCCTGTATATGCACAGAAGGAGTCACACTGCTTTTCTTTTGAACTTCTGAACCTTTGCAGCCACATTAGTCAAACGTTGTTTCCTGTTAGAAAGGACATGAAGTTTCGTTTCAAAACAATGCACATCTGAGGTGCTAACATCTCTCTCCAATGGGCCGGAAAATGCAGCCTTTACCGCATACCAGTGGAAAGAAGGAACATTTATTGTCCACACAATGTCCGTCATCACGGACCAATTCGTGAAAGCAAAGACAGCATTACATTTTTACCCCAAATTCCCATTTTCCCACAGCTTAGCGCTTACCTGCCTCCAAAAAGCATGGCTATTGCTTTGACATCAGATGGTGGATTATCGGTGGAAATGTGAAGCTGTTGTCAAAGTGAGATTTTCTAATATGCCTCTATCTGCCAAGTCTATGACTTTATGTTTACTCGGAGGGGGGATGGAGGGGTCCGGAGGAGAAGAAATGAAAGATCATCGGGTCTGCAGCATCTCATCCGCTTCTCTACATTTCATTTCACCCTCAGTATTCATTTTGCTGCCCCTAAAATGATCAGAATAATTCATGTGCTCCAGCGTTGCCTGTAGAATGTGATTTCCACTTCTCGGCCCTCTCAGCTGAACAACCCCACAGAGGCTTTGGACTTTAAGGTCACTCAGCTCCAGCATAGATGATGCCCATATCTATAATTCAATGGACAGGAAAAAGGGGATGAGTACAGATCACAGACTACTTAGAAGACATACGGTGGTGTGGAATCTCCCTCGTGCCCACAAGATTGGACCCACATTCTGATGGGGGCATCTAAAAGCAAAGTCCATTAGCAGGAACCCTGTCTTTAAAATATTCCTGCCCTCTGAAATGTTTGTTTTGGCCCTTTTAACTGAACTTTTTAGTTTTAGTCTATTTTAGGGTCTTGTGCGTTTGTAGATGCACCTCTTTTTTTCAAATGTAAGTGTATTTCCGTTCTCAGTTCGATCGCCCAGATGTCACTGAATCCACTTTAGTTGCTAACACATGGCAATATGAAAATGGTTCCATTTTCGTCTTAGATGCACTTAGTTTAAAACTCCTGTGTACTAAACAGGCTTTTTGCTCAGAAATGGGAGACATAAAAATTGCACTAGTTCAAACAGGATTACAGACCTTTTCATGTGGAGTGCTAGTACTTTCATACCTATTAATAATCCTTGTTGCAAACAAAGAATGACAAGGGCATTTCTGTTGAGTCTGAACTCATTGTAAAGACCTTATGACACGTTTGTAAGGAAATGGACAAAACTGAGAAAATTAAATAATGTGGGTATTGCCAATCATACCTGTGGGTCATAACTGAGATAGAAATGACTAAGGTTTACTGAAAAAGAGATGCCTTCATAAAACAAATAATGTTCTTCATTGTGGATCTGAAGCAAGATTGAGTCCTTGATTTGATCTATGCACTATCCATTTCATATATCATGTGGTTGTGAAGTGAAGAAAATTAGTTTATTGGTTTGTTAAAAACAGTTAAACCATATGTTTAACTGTTTTAAACAAACCAATTTTCTGCACTTTGCAACCACATGATGCATATAAAATGGCAATAAAATGGTTAAAAATGAAGCAGAATGAACCAGTAAAAGCTTTTTCTTGGTCACATTATGTCCTGTAGTCAATGTAATGTCATTTTCTGGCACGATGCACCATGTAGCACATTTGTACTCTGGAGAATTGCTCTGAGAAAAGCATTTTTATTGATTTTCTACTCATTTTAGAGTCATGTACATTTGTATGTAACGATTAACTGTAGCTGTATTAATGGTGGAGTTGATGCAGCTATTTGTAACTACGTTCTTTACGAATTATAATGAAAGATGCAAAGGATTTTAATAATCACCCCAGGGCAAGATACCTGTTTGATTCTCCAAAAAAATAAATAAATAAATACATACTTACATACATATACAAAAATAAATAAAATTTACAAAAGCTATCACAGTACTCTTTTGAAAGGTACTAATATGCACCTTTTAAGGGTAAATAAGGTACAAAAACGTACCTTTTGAAAAAGGTATTGTCCCAGTTATAGCTTTTGTACCTTTTTTTCTGAGAATCCATGACAAATAAATAAACAAACAAACAAACAAATTGGATGGCTGGATGGATGGATGGATGTGGTATGGTATGGTGCTTTTATACTTAAAGACTATGCAAAACCCAACAAAACTACAGCTGGAATGGTGACCACAATGGTATTGGTTAAACTATACTATACAAAACCGGTTGTGTTCCAGATTTCAAGTAAGCGCAGCCTTATATTTAGATCTATGGTTCATTTTAAGCATCAGCGATCTAATCACTGATGCTCTCCATGCTCTCCATCATTCATGGTAATTTCAAATATTGAGGGCCCTTTAAATCATTGATGGCACTTCAGCCACCTCTGCTTTGGTCTGGAGGAGAGGTGTCCCTTCTCATCTTCTCCACACCTCTCATTCTCAGAGGCTCTAAGATACTCTCAGACATGGGGCCAATGGCTCCTCCCGCATCACTCCAAATGAAACCACCATTCTCTGTCTTAAGGGCTTTTACAAAAGAAAGAGCTGAGAGAAACAATGAGTGCTGACTAAAACATATTGTTTCAACGGTTAAGTCACACAGGTTGAGACTATTCTCTAAATTATTATCCACATGCTTTACCTACGTTTGTAAAATGTAATAATATGTCAGTTTAAAAAAAATGCTTTCATTTGTCAGCAATGACATGGAGGAAGCGTAATAAAGTATTCTGCTTCATATGCGTATCACATCCCATCGGGAAAGGCCATAAGTGGAAAATACATTTAAATTTCTTGGGCACATTGTGTTAGGCTCCACATTTGAATTTTCAACTCTCGAAAGACACACACCTCATTAGGCATGCTGTGATGCCAAGAAAAGGAATAAATGGAATAAGTCCGCTAATACATGAAAACTCCCCTGATAAAACATCATCATTAGATAGCTTACAAAAATACTTTATTTTAGAGGACTTGTATGATTATTTAAGCGAGCAAACAGTAGTGCATTCTCACTCTATATTTATTGATGGAAATTAACAAAAGAGCTCCACGATTTTCACATTGATGTAGCGAATCAGCTCATGTGAAATATGAATAACTAACCATAACTAGTTATAATTAACTATTCATATTTTAGATCCACTGTAAGATATTAGTGACCTTCTCTAGGGTCAACTGTCTTGTCAATTCTAAGAACGTTATTTTTCCTGGTTAAGGGAAATAACTTTCTTAATGTACAATTCTACAAAGAGCTTGAAGCATAAATCTTGCATAATAAGTGACTCCAGTTATAAGCAAACAAAGAACCACGTCAAGTGTGATACAAGTAAGGTTTATTAACTACATAAACACTTAAACACTTAAACTAGTCTAACATACTACATAAACACATAAACTGGTCTAACATCCTACATACACACATAAACTGGTCTAACATACACACACACACACACACACACAACATACAGTTGGTATAGGAAAAGGGTGTTAAAGTTTAACTCAGTACAGAAAGAGGCATAAAGAATAAATTTTATGGAACACTTTGCATATTCAAAGATCTAAACCTGAGGGATACGTCAGATCCTTAGTTCAAACACACCTTTGTAAAAAGGTGTAACTGATACTTAATGCATCAATTAATAAGACTAAGTTTGATACTTGCGAGTCTCGGCTGTCTGAAAGAGATTCCTGATGCAATCTTAAGGTTTCCAGTTGATCTTTTGCTGAAGTTAGTTGATGAGAAAGAACCAGTTTTGAGTCAGAGAATCTTGATTGAAATGGAAAGGACAAGGCCGAAGAAAGGCCTGGCACAATGCTTTGGTATCCTGAAGCGTTTTTCTCACATCTTCATCTTAGCATCCGACCGAACCACCGACCGGGGCGGGTCACATGGAGTGTGGCCTTTTAAGGTCAGAGAAGATCCCCGCCTCAAGATGGCTTATCCAATGAGAAACGCCGGAATCCCAAGTGGGCGTTTTAAGATCCTGGGGAGTTTATGACTCTTTGTGTGGAAACATGGTACTTTAGTATCTGGAACTTGAATCGAAAATACTAAAGATTCTCAGGACACTAATATATTGCCTATGTACCAACAAATAAAATACATTCTTGTTTAGATCATCAGAAGGCGAATTCATAGATACTAAACACGGTATATGTAAGGTTTTACGAATGAGTGGTTTATCGTAAGCATGAAAAATAGTCTCTAAACAAACAGATTAATAAAATACACAATGACAATAATATACTCAATGGACTGAAGAATATGTGTGTTCATTCAAAAAAAGGTTTCCCTATGAATTAATTAGTAGAAAAGTCCATTTCTTCTCTGCCTTTCCTATGGGGACAATGAGTGGGTTATTCTACTCACATTCCTGGGGGGTCATAAAACCAGTGATATCATGATTAGTTGTCATGGTGACCAAGGGGGCCTGGTGTTCTGCAGAAATCCTGGCATCCAGTTTATGGAGTGAGGGGACTGTGACGATTTGTTAATTTAATGAATAATTGATTTGTTAAATCAAATAAAAATTAGTGTGTCAGATTGGTCGAGACGCTACATTGATTATTGTGCTCTGGGAAACATGTACATCCATCTAAACAGGCTGGACAGACTGGCAGCTGCTTATATGTGCTGTTAACCTAGCTAGCTGAAAGAAAAAGGTGTTCTGTTTCAGAGTGGTCCTATATCATAAATCCAGGGTAAATGATCAAATCCCAGCTGTTTTTGATGAGTTTATGTACTGTTAAGAGACAGCAAAAGCTTAAATCAAGCTTAAATCAAGTTTACCTGCCTCTAGTTACAGTAAATCAAGGACAATTCATGAAACTGTCAGCAATGTGACATCAAAGAGACCTGCATGCCATGCCTGTAGTTGCAGAACACGTTGAAACACCCTTTTCAACGAAACACATGGGTAAAAGTTCAGTTGTATTTATGTCAGACAAGTCTGCTTGTTTTATGTCTGCATGTGGACAGTGTATATTTCAGGCATGTGATCAGCTAAGGACAATTTTTTTTCTTCTCTCAATTCAGTCTATATGTGTACAATAAACAGTAATAATAATAATAATTGGAGTATTATAATTCTTATTATTATTATTCGCTATTAATTATTCTAAATAATAGTTTTATTTTATTATTTAAACTATTAAACAAATCAATAAAGAAATATTACTATTTTGCTACTATTAATACAATTATGCTTTAAATAAATTTATTTTAAATATATTTGAAAACGCACCATTTTTTCATTAGATTTATGCAATTCATACTTTTCAGACCATAATATATGGAGTATAAATAAGTGGAAATGGCATGCCTGATTAATAAATTAAAAAGCTGTTTTACTCCAACACTAGCAGTTTTCAAGTGTAACAGTGATGGAGTGTTTATGCCACCTTGAATTCAGTTCGAAGTCTCTTGGTGGGCATAACTTGTACTTACATATTTCTGAAATGACGATGGCATATAACATATCACGGCTGGGTTTTCAGCAAAGCATTTTCTGTGGCGGAAGCTCAAACAGCATTGTCCAATTCACATACAGTTCTCTCTTACGAACACTATAGTATGAATGTGTGTGGTATGAATGTACTTTCATTGAGCTGAATCCGTCAAAGTGGTTAGTACCCTGAATGAGCAGTGAATCACAGACTCACTGAAATGGAAGCTGCACTGGGACCTGTGTAATCAAATTACTCAGTTATTTTAATGAATCCTCACACAGTGAGGAGCTACCTAAGGAGTTACCAATCGGAATCAGTCTAACAACTCCTTAGACTCACCAAATCCGTACTGTACCTAATCAACACATACTCACTGAACTGAATTTCCATGTCAATACAGCCGCCACAAAGAAAGCAAAAATATAGAGTATTCTCTCTTTATCTGTATTCAAAGTCATGTGTATTCTCATTTTATTGCTTACCATAAGCCTCCATGCAATGAAACTGATAACTAGGTCAGTACTCAAAGTAAAAATATGACAAGGGGGGAAGAAAAGAGAAGAAACGCATACTTTTTCCTATATTTTACTCAAAAACAAAAGTTAGGGAGCCATTACTCAACACCATTAGTGCTTTCAAAAATAGTAAATTAATGCAATTGGTTTGTAATATGGGAAGAAACACAAAATGTTTGTTACGATGATATACAAAGTGGATACTGATATTAATATCACTATTTTGATAGAAATATTAAGTCTGATTTTGTATGTACAATGCTACAATACAATGAAGATATCTGAGTGACTTAATTATGTTTTTTCAAAATACACACTTTTGTCAACTACTAACCTTCAACACTGCCTTCACTCCCTTCCATATAAAGGTACACAGTATTGCCAGAGTTTTATTTACATCCTTGTTGCCATCATTGAATTCAATCTGAGTTCAGATACCGGTAACGGATAGCTTAATAAACCTGCTCCTCTCCCAGTGCATCGCTGCAATGGGCCCATATGAGCAGAAGAGGTGAATGAGGAAAAAATCCTCTCTCTCTATTACCCCGGAGGACCACTTAAAACATCTCCTATAGTAGAGGAAATAAATGAGGGCACCAATCTCTCATCTCCACAAAAGCTCAATGCACAGGCAGGGCTGTGGAGCCTGGTTCCGGTAAAGGGTCGTCGGGTCCGCGTCGACCCGGTGGAGGCTCAAAAGTATTGAGCAGAGTGAGATCCTTACATTAGTTGCAATTCCTGTCCTGTTTTCTATCCTTGATGAAAGCAGAGAGCATCCTCGTCGTGTTACACTTCCACCCCGGACCACCCTTAATTTTATTTCCCTCCTCAATGCCGTTCAATCTCTTTCTCTCACCCAGAAGGGATTCTGTCATCTACTATCGGCCCGGGCGTTAACAAGAAGGGAACTGTAGGATATCAGACCGAATCAGACAATCTAAGATTTGGTCAAAACCGAGTTGAGGCACGAGGAATCACAAAAATTCCACAGAGGCCCAAGAAAACAGGATGTCATAAATCAGACCCCAGCCCCTCTGAAGCAAGCCTAAACCTAAACCCCTGTCACAGAACAGTTTTCAACATTAACACAAAAGAACACATTGACAAGTCCAAGGAGATTGTAAAATTTTGGGGCAAGTTATCAAGAATAATGGTCAAAAGAGATGACCGCATGACTATCACACGATAGTAACTACAGTCACAAGCTCCCCGTAAATTGACTTCCCCCACTTCATCGACAAGAACAGACAGACTACAATCGTACAGACATTTAATCTCTGGTCCCCTTACGTCACAGGAATGCCAAAGACACTTCATTTCCATGTAAATATGCATCTAAATGACAATAAAAGGACTCGAGCAACTAATCATTGCTATACATATAACCCCATATTATGTATGTAACCCACACGTTTAACCATGATGTCTTAATCATTTATTGTGTATGTTTTGTTAATAACTATTGAAGAGCTTAAGGGGTCTTATTCATGCTTGGTATGTGTGAGTTTTAATTTTCATGCTTGAAACGTTTCTCCCAGTCACTTCTTGGTCAAATGTATCATATCCTCGTGATAAAAATCATGTCCAAAATCATACTCTACAAGAGCGGGAAAAACGCAGATCATGTGAATAATGAGATAACAGTTTATTTATGAATGGGAAGGAGAAACATTTCAACACCCCGAGCTACAATTGGTCGAAACACAATTTGGGTGTGTTAAACAGCCTGGTTTAAAATACTCAGGACACCATCAAACTTAGCGCGCGCTTTTTGGTCTTTTGCCTTTTGCCTTTTGCGGGTCTGACTTTTTGTGTCTACCTTTTAGCTTTTTGTGTCTAGCTTTTAGCTTTTCACTTCTAGTCATGCTTCTTTAGCTTTTGAGCGTGCTCTGGCTTACACGCCAGTTCCTCCAAAACCATGAGGAGAAACGCAACCTGGTCTCGTCAAACTTTACTTCTATTCCTATTTCTTTAGTTTATTTTATTTTCAGTTGAGAGTTTCGTGTTCTGAGTTAAGCCTAACACCGCATCTTCCAGAAGAGTTCTGTCTACCCTTCAACTGCAGACCACAGCTCCGCGTCGTCAGCCAACGCCCAGCCACTGGCTTCCCAAGACAAATGAATGAATACTGAACTTCCAGCTAATCAGCAACCTCGGGAAAACCCTTTCAGCAACCAGACAAGAAAGGAAACCCCGCATAACAGGAACAAGTACTTCCAGATACTAACTGAACTGGTGCATTTAATATAAATTAAACTCATTGAGGAACTCAATTCGAGGGTTAATTAAGTGATTGATGGTTGTTCAGATTTATGCAATTGCACATATTGCTGTAAACTTGGGATTTCACATTTTCATTCTCTTTAATTATTTCCTCTCTCTCTCTTTCTGAAAACTTGTGTGAATGCGTGTGTTCATGGGTTAGATTAGTTTATATGTCTTAGATTTATCCAATAAAGCCTTATTTATATGGAAAAGAGAAGTATCTTGTGTTTTGTGCTCACAAGTTAATGTATTAAACTGCAGATCTTGTTACTATGCTAATTAATAGTTTTTTCACTATATTTTGAATATAAATATCCATTGCAGAATTGATATCATACAGCTCGTTCACTGAATCGCTGGCCATCTCAGTGATCAACCGTAAACAGTGATTCTGTCCTAATTCCCTTGCATATTAATGGTGGAGTTCCCTTTAAAATCTTAAATGATTCCCTTTGAGCTAAATTATTGACCTGTTTCCCTTACATAACACATCAAAGTGAGGCTGAAACCTCAGGAGGGGAGAGATCAAAGTTTGGCTCTAATCTCATCAGGAATGAGGCAGATTGATGAAGATTTGAGAAAGGGTGGTGGTCTGCTCAAAGACAGGAGCGCGGTGGGAGGAGGTCGAGGTGGGGAACTCGAGATCTTTCTTTCAATCAGGCAGATGCTTTATATGGACACCAAATACTGTCAGGAAACGAGACTGTGTCCTGAAGTTTTCCTGCTCTTTGATTATTTTATTACCATTTCAAAAGAATATATGAATGACTGCAGGTGAACGGAGAAGCAAAAAGTCAAATTAACCTGCATCACCTTTTATATCACTATCTTTATACCCCTGCAGAAGCTGCAATCTAGATTTCCATCTTCTTGCAAAACAGTTTCCTGACATTTTTGAGGGTTAGCACAGCTCAGTTGTGACTAAAGCCGCTCTCTGAAAGCATTTGCGTGCCTCTTTTGCTGCAATCAACTGAATGATATCTCTATATGATTGTAGCACACTCTGCTGGTTACTGCCGCAATGTGTTGACACACAAGCAAGTACAGCTTATCAGCTTTCAGCCGATAAATCAACCACCTTAAAACTCGAATAAATGCAAATTCAGAATATGCAGATCTTGGGCTGCATATTTTCTTATATAATCACAGATAATGTGGCGAACCATGACAGCATGTGACATTTAGTCTTAAGCAGTCATAAATAAGCCCATGCATCTTCTCTGAAGCTGTTTAAAGTCAACATAGAGGTGCTGAACTGTAAAGAAGGGGGCTGAACGTAATGTCAAGGGTGGTAAAGGGTTTGTGCCAACAGGCAAATTGAAAGGCTTCTTGTTCCCCTAGCAACAGATGCAACACCTCAAAATGCAGGAGATCATGACTGACATATCTTTTCAGTGTACTCATAAAAATTCAGCAATATCAAACATGCCTTTCTCAGTGAACACTGAAGTGGTTCCTGTGATCATATTGTGATCTGTGGCATTGGAATCTATTGTGCAAAAAGATTGCTTGTCTTTAATGGAATTTATTTCTAATGTAAATCAAATCTTTATTTGGACTTTGTATATTTTCATGAACATATGGCCTTTGGTCATGCAGCTCCATTGGTAGAGCAAGGTCCTAGCTGGAAACTGGTAAATATTGGTAAAATGCACATGCTGAATGTACTGTAGTGCACTTTGGATAAAAAAGTTTCATACATGCTTTGAATTGTTTGTTTTACATGTTTTCAATTCCTCTGAATGGTGCTTGGTGGAAAAATACAATTACAGCAGCTGTTATTGCTAACATTTTATTGCATTCATATAACCAGGTAATCGAAATGTAAAAATAGGGGAAATTAACATAAAAACAATATCAAACAATACTGATACATACAATAACAGCTAAATCTATATTATTGACCTATAATCTATATAGTACTGATGCACCACTAATGTATTTGCTGTGTTTTATCTTCGATTCTGTTTCCTCTTTATTTTATTTCCTCTTCATCTATTGACAATCTCCCCTATAACAATTATAATGAGAAACAGACCACAGACTGTCGCTGAGCCAAAAACACTGCATGTGGCACTCATTTGTCATCTGTTGATTTGTGCACAGTCCTCAATAAAAGGCTGTGATTTATGGGATTAGATAAAGAGGGGTGAGCATCGTTGGTCACCCGAAGATGACCATGGCAAACACAAACACCCCTCATTGCTCTCTCTTTGTACATTGCTACCTGAACCTGCTGTGGCTCACATCTCCCCCTCCATCACTGTCCTGATGTTGGCCCACCCCCAAAGCCTCATCCATCAGGACCCTCGCATACCCTCCCCTAAGCCTCTATACAGGGCTAAATGTGCTCTTGGCATCATGCTCGCATGTTTTTATCATCCCTGCAATCTATCATCGGTAGAGTTCAGATGCCCTCTGTTCTTGTTGGGATAAAGCAAGGCTTGGACAAAAGGATGTGTAGCACTTTGGGAGACTCACATGGTTTGAGTCACCCATCACCTAGATTCATAAATCCACTCCAGGTTGGTGAAACAAGATAAAGCGTGTCCTTACGGATAGCCTTGAGTGACAAAACAGTATCTTTCAATAGAAGAACCCCCATCAAATAAACAACTCGTATAGCCATTGAGTGTGAAATGTCCAGCAGAGTTCATTCCTAAATTGAGCGGTTTTGCAGAGAAAAAAAATATAACTGTGCTGCTGCAGATTGCCATGGGTGATCCACGCAAAGGCTAAACAGCTGTTTGAAAGGCCATGGCCCCTATAATCTTACCCAAGGCATTGCAGAACAATATTGCAAATTTCACCACTGCCATATGGAGCATCATTCTTCCGCAAGTGTGGGCATACAAATTCCTTATTACCTCTGACATTAACATTCATCCAAAAGCATTTCCTATTCTCGATTTTCCAACAACACGACTCTTCTAGTTTCTAATAACCCCATTTATAAAAGTACGTAATTTCCATAATTTGTTTTAATGTAGGGCTGTGCAATTAATCGCATGTGATTGTCATGCGCACCTCGTCAGTAAAGCCGGTCCCGTGATTAGAAGTAAATCTCCATCACCTGCTTTCAGATGGAGCGGCATTTAATACACAGAGCCGTAGTTCACTGTCAAGTTAGGTGATATCGCGTTCATAATCGAATGCGATTCATCTTTTCTGAACGCAATATTGTCTAATTGTCAGTTAATGACGGTTAATGACATTTTGACTTATGTAGGTCAGCGGCTTGGTGCGAGTCAGTCAAATTTCAACCGCAGAGTTTATGTAATCAGAAATGAGTCTTGCACATTAAAAGGGCAAAGGAAGTGAAAGGAATTAATTTACCAAAGGGTGGTGTTTGGATGGGAGATGAAAGAGGCAAGGGCTGCTACAGTGCACGACGCACGCAACCTCTTTGACTTGGGATCTTGTTCCGACATTTTTCTGCATTAGACCACTAAGGGTATCCGAGTTCAAATTCTCTCAGTTTGGCTGTTCAAGTAATCGAGCCTTTAATTAAACTGACCCTGTAGCCTTACTTTTGTAATGTTTTAGAAAGGACAAGGATCATAATTAGGCCTTCGCTTTAATACATTGTACAAAAATGTTCTGTGGATGAGTTTCTGGTCTCCTCCAAATGCAGCTGAGGATTTCCATGAATATATGAGTGCAAGCAGGGGTGGAACCATCTTTTCTGAGGTCATCTGGGTAACACTTTATTTTAAGAACCAATTCTCACTATTTACTAGTTGCTTATTAGCCTGCATATTACTAGCATATTGGCTGTTTATTAGTAGTTATAAAGCACATATTAAAGCCTTACTGTGCATGACCATATTTTAGATCCCTAAATCCTACCCCATACCTAAACTTAACAACTACTTACTAACGGATAATAAGCAGCAAATAATAAGTTTAATGAAGGAAACTCTTAGTTAATTGTGAATGTGTGTTCCCTATTCTAAAGTGTTTCTAAAGTTAAATTTTTTACATATTAGGAATAAAGGCAGTGTTAAATATTTTATAAAAAATTTTAGATTCTAATTATTATGAAGATTTTGAATTCACTTTTCATGTTTAAGTAAGTTTTAGTAAGTTTGTTTTATTTTGGTTTATTTTTATTATTGATATTTCTATTTAGCTTTAATATTGTTTTTATTTCAGTTCATTTAGTCATGTTAAAACTCAAGTAAAACTTATTTTCTACGTTTCAATTCAAATGTTTTACACACACACACACACATATATATATATATATATATATATATTATATACTGTATATGTACTATAATAATATAGATCTCCCTCCAATCGTTGTCCTCTTAAACCACTCCTGCAGTATCACGTTCTTCTCTCTTCCCTTTTACAATCAAATCCACACTAACCGATGTCAGGACTGATAGTCCCACCTACATTTTTTCAGCGGTTATAATCATGTAAGGTCACAATAAAGAAAATTAAATATTTGTGTTTAAATAACTGGATGATGCACATAAATAACCAAAAAAAAAAAAACTAAGTGTGAAATGTTGGAGTCTTCATGCACTCAACTGTTGCAGCTTTAATTACGTAGCGAAGGAGAAGGGGCTATCAGACTCTGATGTATGTATGTATAATATATTATACATAAAAATTATACAATTCATAAAATGATCATTGCTAAATATCAATAATAATATAAAGGTATTCTGGTTGTTTAGCTACTTCAAAACGTGTGCATTGGGAAATGGACATGTAGAAATGATATTAAAAGACATTCCACATAGGCCTTCTAATAAAAAAAAAAAAAAAAAAAACAGGCGCATTATCCACCAAGGCATTATCCACCAGAAGACATGTAGACTGTACACAAAAGTGTTTTTGGAAAGTATTGATTATGTAAATGAGGGCCTTAGAGGCCTTAGAAAGCCAAAACTATTAAATATAATACATATAGCTTTATATGGTTTAAATTAAATACAATACCTGTAATCCCAGAGCAAAATGCAGGCACTGCTTATACTTTATGTACTTTCTTCACTTATATATTTTGTACTTTTCTGATGGATTGCTCTGTTGGCCATGGGTCCATCTGCACTGCCTATATTCGGCATGCCCATGAGTGCAAGCATGAGTGATGCTTTAATACTTCCCTTCACCTTCCACTCAGAATGTTTCCACCTCATTGGTGCTTATCGGCTCTGACTTAGTGACAGTGAATTTAAAAGAGAACATTTATGGGAACCTTCTCGCTATTCAGGTCTTGTCTTTCAAACTAATTTCCTTATTTTATTTATTTATTTTATTATTTCTGAAACCTCTCAACCTGGAAGTGCACTCTTTATGATCACAGAAGTCCCTTTGGCTATTGCATTAGATCCAGGGTTTCTTACCAGGGGTCCCTGAAGGTACTCTAGAAGGGCTGGAAAGATTAGAGATAAAAAATGTTATATTAATAATATTGTTAATTAATGATCCAGTAAGAATTGATAAATGATTATAGGGTAGTTGATATTCTAAATGAAAGTTATATATGCAGCTGGATGCTGGGATCTTTGGGCTTATAAGGTGAAAACTTCCCCATTAGACAGACGAATAAGACACAGATTAGGACTGTCTTCAAAAATAAATAAAATAAAATATAATAATATTCAATACTAGGGTGGTAATCCTGTATTCTGTTCTTTTTAATAGGAAGAGCTTAGAAAGTCATACAAAGCAGCACCATCTGCTTTGCAATGGCGGGTGGCTCCGCTAGACTATAATCCACAGATCAGCTGCACACAGAAATTAGGGACATAAAGCACAGCAGAACGGACTTCTCTCTCGCTGTGTTTGATGGAAATGAAGCTGAGAGCTTATCAGCCGGAGAGGCATCTTAGGTGAAGATAGCACTGAAACAAAGCTAAGTGAAGTCCTCAAAGGAGTTCAGCGGTTCACTTCCACAGTCTGTGAGAGTGGAATCTTTTTAATTGGAGATCGGGAGATGGTGACCCCCCACCATGAAATCCATCGAGCCTTGACAAGATGATGAATAGAGTTCTGTGCATTCACACTGGTGGGCTTTGAAATCCGGATGAAGTCTGGGAAGGTACTGATTATGTCACGCGTTGAATCTTCAAAAAGGCTTGACGGATCTCCTTTGTGTGCTCAAAACCAGCGGTGGAATTATAAATATATACTATATATATAATATAATTATAAATCTCCCGAGTCCTATAATGGCAGTGATTTTCAAATCTCTGCACAATAATTTGGATTGCATGGGAGTTGTAATGTCATAATGATCACCATGGGAAACCAAGCTGAGGGGAAAAATCAACATAATCACTTTCAGTGCTTCTGTATCTCATGCAAACGGCTCAAAAACCAGGTGTTGTTTTGAAGAGTGAGCTCTGTTCTGAATCCCATCATCGTCCAGACGGTTTCTTTCAAATCCCAACAGCATTCGTAAAAGCACAGCGAGATGCCAGAGCTCTGTTTAAGTGATCCGAGTGTGACGTTGATAGAGTGCGGTGTCGCTGCACAGTGGTAATGTGGCCACTGCCTAGTCGCTGGGCAATGGCTGCTCCTGTTGTCAGCGTTCCCTGCGTCGGCCTAATAGATGCGTTCTCACAGGGCAAGAAGAAAACCTTATCTGCTCCGATAAAGCCTGCTTTCTCCAGGGGCTCTTAGTTTAAAGGTTACATTACATCGGCACCAGTAAGACCGGGGTCTGGAGTGTACGTGGCATATCCGAGGTATCTGTATATGAGTCACAAGCGTGGCGGGAGACGGCAAAGTCACCCTTTGTGGCCGGCCCTGAACAGCATTTCAATATCAACCTGTGCCTGCAGGCTGTGCTCAACCCCTTTGGTGTCAAGTCAAGTCGTCAAGTTTATTTGTACAGCGCTTTTCACCATACAAATCATTGCAAAGCAACTTTACAGAAAAACAAGTTTCTGCAATATTTAGTAGTAGCTTATCAGTGATAACTCAGTTAATGTACATATGGCAGAAATGTACAGAAAAATCAATTTAAGACGTAATAAAACAGACGATGAACACTATTAACAGCAATTATTATATGATGCAATCAAACTTATAGCAAAATGTGGTAGTTCTGTATGTTGTTTCCGGGTTGGCATCATCTGAGGTCCTCTGAGGGGTTGGCATCATCTCTTCTCAGGTGTTCTGGATCCAGACTGAAGCTTGTGTAAATCCTAGTGTGGCAAAAAACAGAGAAACAAATAGAAACATAATTAGCGTAGCTGCTGTTCCAACCAAGCAAAAATGATTTGTTTAAACCAAACTAACGAATAATAATGTGCATTTGATCAGATATAACTGCAGTAAAAGATTATGAGATGCATTATTTGAATGCTTGGCCAAAGAGATGTGTCTTTAATCTAGATTTAAACAGAGAGAGTGTGTCTGAACCCCGAACGTTATCAGGAAGGCTATTCCAGAGTTTGGGAGCCAAATGCGAAAAAGCTCTACCTCCTTTAGTGGACTTTGCTATCCTAGGTACTACCAAAAGTCCAGAGTTTTGCGACCTTAGGGAACGTGATGGATTGTAGCGTGGTAGAAGACTAGTTAGGTAGGCAGGAGCTAACCCATTAAGGGCCTTATAGGCAAGTAATAATATTTTGTAACTGAGACGGAACTTAATAGGTAGCCAGTGCAGAGACTGTAAAATTGGGGTAATATGATATTTTCTTGACCTTGTAAGGACTCTAACCGCTGCATTTTGAACTACCTGTAACTTGTTTATTGAAGAAGCAGGACAACCAACCTAGCAGTGCATTACAATAGTCCAGTAGAGGTCATGAATGCATGAACAGTTCATGCATCAGAAACAGGTATCATGTTTCGTAGTTTGGCAATGTTTCTAAGATGGAAGAATGCTGTTTTTGTAACATGAGAAATATGTTTTTCAAAAGACAAGTTGCTATCTAATATAACACCCAGATTTTTGACTGTAGAGGAAGTAACTGTATATCCGTCTTTTTGCAAATTGTAATCCACGAGATTCGGTGAACTGTCTTTTGGTCCAATAAGTAATATCTCTGTCTTATCTGAATTTAATAGGAGAAAATTATTGGTCATCCAATCTTTTACATTTTCATGGTGTCAACGGAACATCATAATAGCTTATCAAGCTCGGTTGGGGGTCAGAGATGGAGAGACAGGTTGATACTGTTTGCTACCAAAACTGTTCCTCACAGTCAGGAAGGATGACAAAAGTGTCAGGGAAGAGCGAGGCAGAAGTTGGGAGGAATCGGAACGCCACATCTTCCCATCGGTCACGGATGCACGGCACACAGTAAGCCACCACTATTGTGGGAAAGGTATTCCAAGTCGGCCCTCCATAGGATGACTTTTCTGCTTATTATTCATAGAGGCTGAAGGTGGAGAGATAAAGTGTGCATTGCTGCCACTGTGTCCTGTTAGCATGGGAAGCCGCTATGAGGAAAGGCCAACTGTGGAGATGAATATGAAAGAGCATGAGAAAAAAGGTGCACACATGCACTCACGCTGGGTACAGCCTTCACTGCCAAATGCCAACTTGTTATGATACAAAATATGGTGGCCGTGGCCAAAAAAAATCTGAAGGAAAAGGTTTTTTTTTTAAGCGAGCGCTAACACCCGCTGGCATGCACGCAAATGATAGATCTTATCATCTGCTTCTTGAACAGATTGGAGTGTCGAGTAAGAGGTGTGATGCCTTTGTAAACTGATGTGACACAAATAAATAAATAAATATCAAGTTCTGCGGGAAGAATGTTAAAGCAGTGGTTGCACCTTTTCCCATGTGCATTATATTCCATCTGGTCCATACAGCCAACAGATGAAAGTGCTCTCGCAGCTCCGCTTGGGCCTCACCGAGCAGATGTTTCACCCTCTGTCTAGCTATAAACACAGTTAGCCAATGCACACAAAAATGTTTTCTATCTGGCCCACGTAAACTTCTATCTTCTATAGACTACTGGAGGCCAAGAGTAGCCTAAAGACTCTGAAGCTGCAGGAACATGTCAGAGCGGGTGATGAGTAATGCTGGGCCACCTCAGGGAACTCTACTGCTTCCCCTTCGCTTTTACAAGGTTATTATGGTTTTGCATTTTAAATTTCATGTTCATTATTAATAGCATTTTCAGATTTAATTTTATTTACAGTTAATTTATATATATTATAGTTTAGTTTAGTTTAGTTTAGTTTAGTTTGAACCTCGTACCGGTTATAGTAGTTGAAATATACTCATCGTAGAGAAGAATAGAATATCTTTTAGTTGAATCCAGGACACAATAAATGATCATCTATAATTTTATGGGTCACGTAACTCTGATCTGCACTTAAAATAATAAATAGAAATAAAAACCACCCAACACCTAAAATACTAACACCATGTAGGGTTTCGTGGTAACACTGTTCTTTTAAGGACATATCACTATATTGATTGTATTAGCTGTGCACTTTACTACCATACTGGCTGTTTATAAGCCTTATTGGCATGTCATATTTTAGATCCCTTAATCCATCCCAAATCTAAAACTTGACAACTACCTTACTAACCTAGTAGCAAGCAGCAAATTAGGCGTTTATTGAGGCAAAATTTGTAGTTAATAGTTAGTCAATAGTGAGAATTGGTCCCCAAACTAAAGTGGTCCGTGTTTTTCAGTTGTCAAGTCTCGAACTCAATGTTTGATGATAAAGTGATTTTAGGCATGCCTCATTATTATAATAAAAATATAATTTAAAAAAATTTTGTAGATGAGAATTACCTATATAAAGGAATCACCTCTTATATAGGTGCTAAAGAGTTAATAGTTGTCAATATCGACTGTCAATTCGTGTTGACCTTTAAGTTAGCACTAGATGCCCCGCCCCCCCACAAGTATTTTAACAAATATACAAAAATGCAAAAACCGTGATCCACTTAAATATCCCAATCTCTATAAGCCCAATTAATATCCCATATTGGAATCCCTTGAAAAGAAACTAAGAATATTAATCATAAACGGGTTATAACATTTAAACACAAATAATAATGTATTGCTTTTTTATAAGTATTTCAAACCTTCAAAATAGAATATATCAACAAAAAGATCTTATTTCTGTAACAAAGCTATCCAAAAACATCTGGCCATTGTGTGTGTTGTTATCTATCGATCTTTGTCTGTCTATCTATCGATCTATCTATCTATCTATATATCACGATCTATCTATCTTTGTCTGTCTATCTATCTATATATCTATCTATCTATCTATCTATCTATCTATCTATCTATCTATCCATGTTTGTCTGTCTGTCTAACTATCTAGCCCTGTACAAATACTGCACTGATATGGAGGCAAATTCTGAAACCATAAGAAGAGATTTGGAGTGAGTTGGACCGCAGCATAGTCTCTCCTTGTGTGGTTGAACCCCCCTCTGTTCAAAGCTCTGTTGGATAGCTCATTAAAAAATATGATGGACACTGTCCTCTGCTGGTGAGACAGTGATTTTATAGCAATACTGCACTCTGATCTGTAAGTGTGCTACAAAACCAAACATATGATCTGCTGTATATCAGCTATAATCATCATGCACCTCGTCCTCAAAACCAGTTGGCAAATTAGTGTTAGTAATTATGTTGCCTTGGCAAACATGATGAGTTTTACAAAAGACTACAAGTTTGAGGTGAAATTCAGCCCTCAGCCAGATACCCATAGCTCTGAGGCTTATGAGTTTGTAACTGACATGTGAAGAGTTTGATATACCCACCACCATCAAAGCTCAACGGATACACACACACACACACACTCTAAGATAACAGCTTTATTAAATCCAGAACAGGAGGAATAAAAAGGGCAAAGAAAGAATAGAGATTTAGATGTTCTTGAAATGAAACAACTGGTCCAAGTTCTTACTCTGTGGCCAAATCCAACGGATCACGACAATAGATGACAACAATAGCGGCCCTCAAATGACTCTTTGAATCCTACCTGCACTCTTACATTTATCATCATCTCGTACTTTCCTCTTCTTAATTTGTTAAGCTGCTTTTTACATTAAAAAATGACTAATATGGCCATATGGTTTTTATGCATACTGATACAGTAAAGATGTCAGTCTATTTTCCCTAAAGCTGGGCATTGGATTAATGAGAGATTACCATTAATAGACTTGTCAATTATGTGTTTAAAGATTATAGATTTAGGCAATATATGGTCCTGCGAGGTGGTTGGAGGTGTTTTTGTGGAATAAATGGCAACATTGTTGACTTGACAGCACAGACACTATTGGAAGAGAACTGAACTGAGCTGGACAATGACATCACTGAAACAACAATGAACTGGCTTTAACTGATAAACTGACTGTTTTCTATTGTCCTCTTGCATTATCAACAGACATTTTTCCTGTTTAACACTGTAAAGCTGCTGTGACACAGTCTATATTGTATAAAGCGCTATATAAATAAAGGTTAAAAAAGGGAATGAAATATCAGGCAGGCAGCCTCACTCCTCATTTATTTTCCATGTGTCATCCATCTGCTCGAAAGAGAGTCATCGAATACCACAAAACAATTCTATGATATCTATACAATCAAGCATAAATCACAATGACATATCAGTCAATTACATATTTTTCTGCATGCACCACATTTCAGACAGGTGGCATTATCAAGCAAAAGCATTACTTTTAACAAAATGTACCCATAAAAACAGTAGTATTCCGATTTTTTTTTAAGTATATATATCAAACTGCCATGTTTTTTCGAGCAGCTGACTGTGGGATTTCCAAATCTCTCTGCAACCAAAATATGAAAAGATCCTCTTTTGTAGTGGTATGAGATCTTCACTTGATAAAAGTGTATATCTTCACTGTATAAAAGTTGTACAGCTGAAATATTCGAGCTCTCTAAGACGTCTCTACTCCTATCTAAGCAGAAACATGAGTAAGTACAAGCTAATACAAAAAGGATGGGAAAAAGCACTAATCTTGGCATAAGATTTCCTTTTTAACAACTCTGCACACAATAATACTGTCAAGTCTGTTTCTCTATATCATCTAAAACACAAGAGGGTAAAAATATGTACCTATGTTGAGAATAAATTACCTTTTTATATATTATTTTTGGTTTTTCTGTCACACACAGAGATGAAAGTCAAAGGGCTTGGAAGGATGGAGAAGAACATAAACAGGAAATGTTGCAAGCTGGATTCAAACTAGCAGAATTTACATGAAAACCATGGACTAATCACTATAAAACATATCCGACAGCACCGTTTTTTTTGTTTTTTTCTCCAAAAACGCTATTATGAACTAAAATACATCAAAACAAATAAGCTAGCTAGCATTAGCCTCTATATACTATGTGTATGTGGGTAATGGGCTGCAGGAAGACATATTTGACAGGGCTAAGGTTACCATAGTGAAACATTCACAAGAATCACTGTGATTACTGTGGCTCATGAAGAGAAAAAGTGTTGAAGCCCACTTCTAAACTTCTCTTGGACTCAGTCTTGGAGCCCCAGCATTTGAGCACAGTCTCGTTGCTGTCTGTCGCACTCCCTCCAGTCAAACCGCCACCCACTCACCTACACTGGACTCTTTGAAACTTCAGCCAATCAGGATGCCCCAGGAGGCATGTGTCCTCAGTGGTGGCGGATGTGACAGGGGCATTCATGCGATATGGGAAGAGCTGTAAAGCAGAAAATAGACCGAGGGAGAGGGGAGAGAGACACAGAATAGGAAGAGAAGGAGAGATAGCATAAAAAGAAATTGCAAAAAAAGCAGTTAAAGAAGGGAGAGAGCATGACTGTGAAAGAGGGAGAGAGCGATGAGAAAAGGAGGATGGAGAAAGGGGGAGGGATGGGAGATAGACAGAGAGAAAGAATGGGAACATTCTTCCTTCAACACCTCACAGTGTTTCTAAAAATAGAACAAACCTGCAAAGATTATGGGACCTTCTTGACATTGATCAATTTTCCCTGCTCTTTAAAAGGGCACAATTTGCCCGTGCAGTGGGCCATGATGCAGTCTGCTCCTCACAAAGCCTATAGCAACAGCCCATTAAAATGTACAGAATCTCTTTTGTTCATAAAACAAATCAAATGTGCTATGATTATCAGTAAGATCGATGAGACCCACAGAATACAGAATGCTCATAATGAGCAGGTTATAAATTACAGGGCGGGGGGTTGCAATTAGGTTTGAACCTCCCAAAATTCCAGACCCAGTAATGTTTCAATAGTGTTTTCAAACATTTCATTAACCATAAAGGTTGGCTTGCAAGTTAGCAAATATTTCCAAGTAGACGCACAAACAGAAATCGCATTCATATGAGGAGGTTTCTACGGCAACAGTTCACTGCTCTGGTATAAAAACTTATTGTTGTAGATTCTCTGTTAATGATAGATTTAGAAATCATATTATAATTATATCATGCTTCTTCTCTTAAGACACGTAAGAGGTTTAGGATAGTTGACATAAAAACCATTTGGGTTGTTCCAGACAAACCGACAGAATGTGACCTAAAATCATCAATAGAAACTTCTAAGGGTGGAGGAGATAAGGCTTTTTTAATAAGGTTTTATATAGGATTATTAAAAATGTGGCCAAAATCAATAAGCTGATCATTATTTTCATGCTATAGCTTATAACCAATAAATGGCGAATATTAAAATTATATTGCTAAAAAATATTTTTTTAAATAAAACACTCGATTGTAAATGAAAAAATCACGAAAAATGAATTTATGCATCATAACATTGTATTGGACAGTATGAAAAATGTATTTCCTCTTCAGGAACTCGAGCTGCGTCGGAAACGCTAGGGGAACGCCCTTCAGCGTGACGGGCTCTCAACCTCGGGTGTAATCAGACCAATAGATGGGCGAGAAGTCACGGCTGGTGACGTAATGACCAGGAAGCTATAAAAACACGTACGGCGGAGCCTGCGTCAGCTTTCTGTCATTCAGCAAACGCTCTGTGTGTGTGTCAGTCTGATATATGTTTGTGAGTCTTATTTAGTGTTGTCTGTCACGAAATCTAAAGCAAGATAAAACCAGACACTAAGGCGAGGGCAGGCAGCGTTCAGGCTGTGTGTTCTTCCCTGCGCGTTCGTTACTTTACTGGTGGGGATACACACAGTTTGTTTGTTGTCTGCTTGAGAGCAAGCCCGCAGAGTCAGCTCTCGGGGAAAAAAAAGGAGCTGACCGCCGTTTTGGTAGCTGTTGTTACTGCCTTGCTTTGCTCTCAGGGGGCTCTCTTTGAGGAGAGAGCTTTCACTAGCGTTTCTTGCGGCGCTGGCTCCGCTTTCGCCGAGGCGGCGCGGCGGCTGTGCTCGTGGGTTTCGCATACGGATCCGGTGGAGGGAATGTAGACGGACAAGTCGCTATCTTCTTCCTCGGCTACCAGATCCAGCGCCCGCTATCGGGGTTTGGAAGCCCGCGCTGCGGTACTTCCCCCCAGGGGAGAGGGCGCGACGCTCCGCCTGTCTTCCTCCGAGAAGGTTGACATGGAGGGCGTCAGCGACTCGCCAGTGCAAACAACCAGTTACACAAGCATCTTAGGCCTGATAGGGAACTCAACAGCATCAAGGGCGCGGAGCTCGCGATTCGGCTTCTCTCTCAAAAAAAAAAAAAAAGCCCGCTGTAAAGCGCCCGCTCTCGCGGGCGGCGCTTCCGAGGGTGTGTCAGTGCCTGGGATCTTGCGATGCAGTCCCGCTGCTGTGAGCACGGCAGGCCACTGAGTTCGTGGGACTCGAATATGATCTGGTGCCGGGTTGAGATGGCCGCCTATCTCCACCCGTGTTCCATGGATACAGAGCTCGTTCTCTGGGCTTGGAAGCCCGCACTGCGGTTCTTCCCCTTCTGAGTTAGAGCTTGCTGATGCGGCCATCTTTTTTCTGAGGGGATTGATGTTGTTGGTGTGACTGAGTTGCTCGCGCGCTGCCGAGGCAACGCGTATATTACGTCATTCGATTTCGATGTAATCTTACTCACCAGACCGTATTTACCCATCTGTTTGTTGACTGCATTTAATTCTGAGGAATAAAATTAAGTATTTGTCTGACTATGAGAAGTTAGATACACAGAGGCACTTCGAAAAAAATAAAAAATAAATTTTCTCGAGTGAGAGCAGGTGTTTACCTCTCTTCCTCTGAGGAGGTTGAGGCAGTCAGCAATGCACAAAAACAGAAAAAAACAGAGCGTGGCCTCACCTACTCCCCCCGTGTCGTGACAGTGGGTCGAGGAGACGCTCTAGGTCGGGGGCCTCGAAGACTAAGCCGGATCTGCGGACCGTACTTAAGAATAAGAGGTCCTCGGCCAAAAAGTCCTTACGCCACTGGCCCAGGACCTCGTGAGGGCCAGCTCCCTCTGGGGAAGAGTGGTGTACACCTCATTATACGGTGTCCGTCTCTCCTCAGTGCCCTTAGGAGATCGGTCTGCTAACCCTGCCGGAGTTACAGGGCACAGCGGTCTCCCGCGAGCACCACTCTCAGTTACCGCCCGGCAACGTATCGGTGCTAAGAGGCTCGCCACCTCCGGCAGAGGTATCTTAAAAGAACAGAGGTATTCGGGATCCTGCCGGTTCGCAGTTACAGGGCACCACCTGGCTGCACGATTACACCAGAGGTCAGTCCCGAGAGACTGATTCCCTTAGTAGACCATCTGGCAGCGTTGAAGCTTCTGCCAAATGTGTCTCAGTGGGTCCTGCACACCGTAGAGAGGGGACGCCCACGCTGGTGGGCCCCGAGCAGGCTCTGGTCATGGAACAAGAAGTAGTACTCTTTTGAGGAAGGAGGCCATCGAAGTGGTCCCTCCTCACATAGCAGAGTCCGGGTTCTACAGCCGGTACTTCATAGTTCTGAAGAAGGATGGGGGGTTGCGTCCCATTTAGATCTATGTCATATGAACTGCTCAGTCATGCGACTAAAGTTCAGGATGCTTACTCTCAAACAAGTCGTGTCTCGGATCAGGTCCGAGGACTGGTTTGTCATGGTCGATCTAAAGGGCGCATACTTCCATGTATTCATCCTTCCCAGTCACAGGGAGTTCCTGAAGTTTGCTTTCGGGGGCAAAGCGTACCAATATCGTGTTCTTCCGTTCGGCCTTGCACTCTCACCCCACACATTTACCAAGTGTGTGGATGCAGCCCTGGTTCCGTTGCGACTCCAGGGCATCCGCATACTAAACTATATCGACGATTGGTTGATTTTAGCTCAGTCAGAGCAGATGGTGGTTCGACATCGAGATGTCGTTCTTGCCCACATGAGAGAGCTGGGGTTAAGACTAAACGCCAAGAAGAGTGTGCTTTCTCCATTACAGAGGACCACTTATCTGGGTGTGGTGTGGGATTCGACCATGATGCAGGCACGTAGTCCCCTGCTCGGATCGAGTCGATCCTTACAGCAGTCGCGAGAATAAGAGAAGGCCGTTCACTCACTGTCAAGCAGTTCCAGACTCCTGCGTCTGATGGCAGCTGCGTCCAACGTGATACCTATTGGCCTGCTGTACATGAGGCATCTACAGTGGTGGCTCAAGACCAGGGGGTTCTCCCCGAGGGGAAACCCGCTTCGCATGTTTAAGGTCACGCGGCGATGCCTACGTGCCTTGGACATGTGGAGGAAACCTTGGTTCCTGTCTCAAGGCCCGGTGCTGGGGGCTCCTTGTCGCCGCGTAACGCTAGCGATGGACGCGTCTCACCGGTGGGTAGCGGTCATGAGTGGCCACACTGCCCATGGTCTGTGGAAAAGTGGTCGCCATCCTCACGGGGCAAATCAAACTGCCCTGGAGATGGGGACGTGCTTCATGCACTCCCAGACCTAAGTGGTCACCATGTGTTGGTGCGCACCGAAAACACAGCGGTGGTCTCTTACATCAAACACCAGGAAGGTCTGCGTTCATGCCCCTTGTACAAGCTGGCGCACCAAATACTTGTGTGGTCCCAGGGCAAACTACTCTCATTGAGAGTAGTTCACATTCCTGGGCATCTCAATATGGGAGCAGACATCCTGTCGAGACAGGGCCGAGGCACGGGGAATGGATGCTTCACCCCGAGGTGGTGAAGTAGATATGGAGAGTTTTTGGCCAGGCTCATGTGGACCTGTTTGCGACTCGAGAGACTTCGCACTGTCCCCTCTGGTTCTCTCTGTCTCATCAAGCTTTACTGGGGCTGGATGCCATGGTACAGACGTGGCCGAGGCTTTGTCTGTACGCCTTTCCCCCGATCGCTCTGCTCCCGGGAGTTCTGGAGAGAGTGCGCCGGGACGGTGGAGCCCCGTTCAGGCCGGGCCGAGTATGGTTCTCGGACCTGATTTCTGCGGACGGCGCTCCATGGGAGATTCCGTCAGGAGAGATCTCCTCTCACAGGCGGCGGGTACGATCATCCACCCCCGCCCGGAGCTGTGAAAATTGTGGGTGTGGCCCCTGAGGGGCACAACTCATAGCTTCCAGTCTCTCAACATAGGTTGTTGAGACCATCCTCCATCCAGAGCTCACTCTATGAGAAAACTGTATGCCTTGAAGTGGAAACTTTTCACTTCTTGGTGTGGAGACTGCCAGCTAGACCCAGTTAACTGCCCGTTTGGTACAGTTCTGGAGTTCCTGCAGGCCTGTTTATCTGCAGGGTTGACCCACTCCACCCTAGAGGTCTTCGTGGCGGCCATTGCGGTCTACCACGCCCCTCTCGGTCAGTCAGTGGGCAGACACTCCCTGGTTACATGTTTCCTCCATGGTGCGCTGAGGCTGAGGCCTCCGGTACGATCCAGACCAGCAGAAGCTTGGGGTCAGGGCTCACTCTACTAGAAGTGTGGCGGCCTCTGAGGCCTTCCTGGCAAGGTGTCGCCATGCAGGACATCTGCGATGCCGCGGGATGGTCCACGACCCTGACCTTCGTCAGGTTCTATGACCTAGACATGCGAGCCACTCCTGGCTCCTCTGTTCTCACGCCTTAGCTGTGCACGCTTCCACACTAGGCAAGATTTGAAAGTCTGGCGGCGTGGGCAGTCGCGTTCCCCTAGCGTTTCCGACGCAGCTCGAGTTCCTGAAGAGGAACGTCTCAGGTTACGTATGTAACCCTAGTTCCTCGAGGGAACGAGACGCTGCGTCTCGGTGCCATACTTCCAGGTTCCCTGCCAGCGCTTGCTTCATTCCTAGAAGCTGCATTAATGGCGAATATGTAATGAAAAAAGAGGGAGAGAGAGAAATGACCATGCACGATTAAACATCCATTGGCGACAATCAATGTAGTACCAATATATTGTGCATCCCTAGCATTTAACAAAGACTGAAATATGCTTACAATCATCTCAGCAACCCCCAGTTATTATCAATGAATCATGGCTGACTGTGAATAGTGCATTTCTACAAAGGCATCGTTAACTAAATGTTTTTTTTTTGTAAAAATGCTACATCTATCCCACTAGATGTCAGTATAAGCCCAAGATGACAGCTGTATCAACCAGCATAAAATAACCCGAAGCATTACAGAAGCACCTTTAAACCCTTTGACCGACCAGAAAGTCATTTTAATATACAATGTTCTGCAGAAGATGACACAATAGCAAATTGAAGCCTTTGGCGAGGCAGCAGAAAACAGGAAGATGCTGGAAAAATGCCTCAAGGACCAGCTCACATGCAATGCATAGAGAGAGAGTCCGAGGAGAGAAAGAGAGAGAGAGATAAGAGAGAATAAGGGAGAGGCCATGAGAGACAGCAGGAACGAACAGGAAGAGAACATGGAAATCCATCAGCCCATCATTATTTATTCAGCAGAGTCCTGTCAGAGAGTCAGAGCTAATAATCCAGCTGAAGTGAATTGAGCACCGTGTGTCCTAAAGAGCAGCGAGCAGCACTGTACTGCTTCACTCTGCGAATCAGAGTGGCACAGATCATGGTGCTGAGTTGCAGATGAACTGACTGACTGACTGCACAAAGTTTCCACCTTCTTCTCTGCACCTGCCTCACCTACTGTGAACTTCCTGGCAAAAGTTTGAGTGAAAAGGGCTGGAAGCCATATAACCCGAGGAATAATTCAACAAAAGAGATCTCCACAGCGCCTTCTGCTCCAGTGTGAGCTTTCCATTAACAAACCCTCAGTAGTTGACGTGAACCCAGGGCCACCAGCCCAACGGACTGCCCCCGGACGTGGGGAGGGATGAGTGGCGGCGGGCCCAGCGTGCGTGACGTGCGGCCTTCATCATCAGATTGGGTCAAAGCCAAAGGCCTCTGCATTAATCATAGAGGAGTTGGAGCGCTGCATCTCGGAACACATGCTCATCTATATATTCCAGTGATGTGAGCCCTACAGCATTTCTCACAGCTCCTAATTAGAGTCAGTTTGGTGCCGTACCATGAGAGGCATGTAGTACATGTGCAAACAGGTTACAGTCTAATTACAGAGTCAAGGCTAAGCAGAGAAGCTAACTTCCCCAACATGGTAGTGGTGACTTAAAAAAAAATCCACAATACATAGCAGAAAGTACTGGAGTACTGGTTATGGCATTTGCAGTTAAAATACAAATAAATAAATAAAATATGTAAAACAACTGCAATAAGATGATTAAGTTTAAAATATAGCTTTTTACATTTTCAGAAGAAATTATAAGCAGTATTGTCTAAAACTTGCTGCCACATAGCTAGGGTGTTATGGGTGGTTGCCAGAGCGTTTCTATGCAGTTTTTAGTGCACCTATTTTCTAAATGCAATCTTATTGATCTTGTTGTGAATTATTAATCAATGTCTAATTAATTTGTAATAAATTGAGCTAATAATTTTTTTATCGGAATGTCAGAACTCACCCTTCTTGTGAAATGACAGATTTCTCTTTGGTCATGTATGCTGGACTTCTCCAATCATTCAGTCTGCTTAAACCTGCCTTTTTCAATACTAAAAAAAATCACATTCAGGTCTGCCTCCATCCAATCAACAACCAATGGATAGAATCAAGTCCTGTCCCATATTTTTTACTTCTCCAATAATCAGATTTACTTGAATATACATCACAGTACAGAAGAAAAGATCTCTCAGTACTTTTGTCACATTGTGACTTTAAGTGGTGTCAACAAATTAGGATATTTCGTCAGATATGAGACATATTAAATATCTGGTCATCTGACCTAAGTCTCATATTTTCTTATTTTACAATTTTATGTCCAATTTTATGTTAATATTCAATGTAACAATATTTGTTTGCATCTGTGCATGTCTAAATGTAAATTTAATGTGTATATAAGTAATTATAGAGCTGTTAACAGCTGTGAAATGCATTTTGCAGTCAGGCGATGACAAGGATATACCACATTAAAAGAAATGAGTATAAATTAATATACACAGTGAGCCTCTCACTGACTCATTTTGTGATCCACTCAAGGCTTGTTTTGTGGGCACATAATTTAACCTAATGAGCAACAATCTCCAGTATTTCCTGAAGAGAAGAGCAATGAGCAGTTTATTCAACGAACTTCAAGAAGCATTTGAAATGGTCTTAACCGTCCCAAGAGCCTAAATCACAGCCTATATGGTTGCAAAGGCTTTACATGACCAGGTAGCTGCAGCAGGCCACAGGGACACAGGCTTTCCCCTCCTGTATTCACTTAATCCGAATAACCATGCTTCCTATAATGCATCAGTGAAATTGCTAGAGTGAAATTTCAGATGAAGCCTCTCTGAGCTTATCTCTGGGGTGATGATGCAATAGGACCTAGAGACTTGAGCATTGCAGCATTGGTAATTTACTTCAGCACACATCCCTTATCATTCCCCTCCCTGGAAATAAAAGATCACCCGTCAACAAGGTCACATGTGTTCCAGTTCCTGGCCATTATTATTTCCAAAGCTCTTAAATGGCACAATAAACAACATTTATATTGCCCAACAGAGAAAAGCAGGAAGGCACCTAAGAATATTTCACATTCTTAGACACATTCATCCTCTTTGACACAATCCCAAGAAAATCAATTAGCCTTATTAATCACTGTCTTGTTGGGCTGTACCTGCCCATTCCAAGAGCAAACTGCAGTTTATTTTGACAGACGCCTCACATTCCTTTCAGTAATGATCTTCAAGGCTTCCGGGCAAGGAAGCATGCAGTCTAGATCATTGCTGAAGCCTCACCCTCTAGTCACTAGTTTAGTTTTTAAAATGTCATCCTCCCGGCAAACAGTTCAGGTCAGTGGAAAGTGAAGCAGTGTATCTTTTCCCAGCAATGTTGTTTACTCATGCATGCCAGACAAATTGAACTTTATTCATCATGATAGCAAGAACAACCTCTCATATTATACTGGTCCTAATAACATGCTTTCAGTGATGAGAAAAAGCTTGTTAATTCTATAGAATTATGTGTAGTGCTGCATTAATTCAGTTTAAAACATGACCTTACCCGCAAACAAGTTGTTTCAGCACATATAGGAACATACATTTTCTTTGTGTTTCAAAACACCAATACCACATTTCACAAGAGCCAACGGAGATTGAACTTTTCTCGACACTCAACTGCATGTAATTGCAATGTAAAGAAAGTATTATAGTGTACTATATAATAAAATCAATTTGCCTACAGTCTAAAAATGCTGGGTTGTTTCTACCCAATGTTGGGTCAAATATGGACTGTTGTGTTACATTTTGGTTACATTTTTAAATGAGATTTTTAACCCAACAGTGGGGTTATCATATTGGATCCAACATTGGGTTGAAAAACCCAGCATTTTTTAGAGTGTAACTTTAGAGTGATTTTGACCCATTTAAGTAAGACTTAAATACATATGTGACCCTGGACCACAAAACCAGTTTTTTGAAATTGAGATTTATACATAAATAAGCTTTCCTTGATGTATGGTTTGTTATGATATGAAAATATTTGGCCGAGATACAACTATTTAAAAAAAAATCTGGAATCTGAAGGTGCAAAAAAATCTAAATACTGAGAACATGCTTAAAATCATCCTACGAAGTTTAATAGCAATGTCTATTACTAATTAAGGGAAGGTTGATATATGTTACGGGTAGGAAATTTAACAAAATCTCATGGAACATGATCTTACTTAAAATCATAATCGATCATTTTGACAAATACAATGTTGTTTTGGCTATTGCTACAAATATACCCAAAGCGACTTAAGACTGGTTTTGTGGTCCAGGGGGCGTCACATATTTGGCAAATTTCCTGCATGACATATCTGCCTTTGAAATATGGTTAAAGTGTACTGTTGAATGTACTGACAAACATTTATGGTAAACTAAAAATCTGAATGTAGTTTCTACTGAAAAGTTGTGTAATGTATTTAACTATGTGAAATTATACATTTGCCAATGAAAGTTGCAATTTATTAGATTTTACAAAATATGAAATTAAATGTAATAAGTTGAATATCCCACAGTTAAAAATATAATACAAGTACTGTGTCTTCCACCATTGCTTGATGTAGTCATAATCAAATAAGTAGGACTTTAAACCATGAAAAAACACTAGTGAAAATTGAAATGGCATTTTAATAACTTTGAATCGTTTTTTTAAAAGTGAATTTTTTTAAAGTACTACCAGGGTTAAATCTACTTCTTTTTACAGACTATTTAAATCTGGCCCTTTATTTCATGATAGTATCTGCAAGACAGTTTTTTTTTAAATATATTTTAAGGTTCTGAAAGTACACTACAAGCGACTTTCAATAGAAGTAAGGCACCTTATTTTTCACAATGAAGAATGGGATACTCCACATACATGATTTTTGATATGATTTAAGCAAAAACCAATGTTATAAGTCTTGCAAAGCATTTTGCTAATCAGAGATAATGATCAATACTCCATAACAAAACTCATTCACAACACAATGTTTTGCATATCTGACCTGCTCCCTAAAATCAGCATATCAACTGGGTGAGGAAAAAAACGCTGACATATCACATTGTATGAGATTTACTGACTGCCTTAAGATGTAGTTACACCACACTGCTTGTATTGTTTTTGTTTTGTTTTTTGCTGTTAAAGCATTTGTAAATTGGCTTTCTTTCACTCCTGTAAAACTAATTTTCTACTAAAATAAAAAAAAATTAGTAGTAGAAACTAGAAAATTACTTTTTGGATTGCACTGATATGTGTTTACGTGACAAGATATGTCTGTGTTCATTCTGAACATGCTGATGTTTAATTGCTTGACTGCATAATAAATATCACTGTCTTTTCAAACACACAAATAAAAAAAAAAGATCAGTGCATTCTGGCTGTCAGGTACGGTGCCCATAAGGTGACATTGAGGAATGTTGAGATGCTATGTTGAGGAAACAACATGGATGAAATGAATCCATTTCTCGTGGCTACGACTTCTTATGTTGAGGGAACTACATATTTTTCTCGTGGCCACGAGTTTAATGCGTAAACAAACCTGCCTGACCATAGCAACCCAGGATTATCAGAGATTGATTCATTAATATTTTATTTTGAATTAAGAGATTATTATATAATTTATTACATTATTAACCATAGGCCTTGGCTATCGGGCTGTATTATGTGGATAGTCAGCATTCAAATGAAGTTTATCATGAATAAATGTTACATAAAGTGCATAATATAAAATAGGCCTATAAGAAAACATTTGTATCCATTCTACAGTCTTGTAAATCCATTAACTGATTGTCTTTTCCCGTAATATTTTTTTTTTATTATTATTATTATTATTATTGGTTATATTTTTATATTCGTTTATTTTCATTTTTCCCTTCATTTCGATCTCTTTACTAATCGTTCTGAATAGTTTTGTAAATAATAGCCTAATGTAAATGCTCGACATGCCAATAAAGCCTTGATTATGCTGACTGGAATTTTTGCTGAATGCAGTTTAAATTTAACATATTTCATTTTATTTCGGCTAATTAATAGACCATAATTATAAATACTATAGTGTTTCGTTGAGGAATTAATCATTCAAGTAGTAACATTTGTAATTGAAAACACAACACGCTCATTTATCACACACGGGCATGAATACAGTCATAAAGCAAACTTTATTGTGCATACATTGTCAGGGATGCAGTTCCAAAATTATGGTGGCCACGACAAACTAAGTGAACCGAAAATGTCACTCGCGCTGTGGGCACCGTATAGTCAGGCAAGAAAACGCCTGTGGAAAATAACGCAATAGAAAGATGGGCACTTAACAAAGAGTGACAAACATGCGCCATTAATAAAGGCCACCAATAAGTCATGCCTTGGAGTCTGCTAGAAGTCATTGAGAATGGAAGGAAGGGTCATGTGAAATGATAAATTGTGATGTTGTTTTCGATTGGTTATATGCCCTCCTTTCATTCTTGTATTGTATGTAGCCCTATCTATCAAGGGACATTCTGTGGGTAATGAGCCCTACCCGCCACATTACTGACTCTGTTTATGAAATTGAGTATGAAGTTACAGTTAGTCGAAATTAAGGTCAGAATTTATTAAATGTGAACGATTTACAGATCCTCAGACACTTTGATCTTCTGAGACAGACAACACACACACAGTGCATTTACATACAGACATCTGTTTCCACATCTCACTGAGAAAAAATGCGAGAAAACGTCTCTCACGTATGCATCAGTTCCAAAACTCAGATACTTTGATCTCCTGAGAAACAAACAATACAAACATACACGGGCATCTTCCAGACACCCCACAGAGTGGAGGTGCAGGAAACGCCTCACTCACATATGCATCAGTTCCTTTTCATCTCCTCTCTCCACTTGATTCACTCAGAATGGTCAATAGTATCAGAATCAGAATCAGAATCAGAAGAGCTTTATTCCCAAGTATTACACCAAAGGAATTGACTTGCCGACAGGCGCTTACAGTGTAGAAGAAAGTACAAACATAGTGCAGGCATACATGATAGTGCAGACATACATAGGAATAACACAGTATGGATGTAATATAAAACTAATATAATAATAAAAAAATAATAATAATAAAAAAGGAATAATGTACTATCTACAGAACTGGAAGTATAGGAAAAATGTAATTGTTTAGATAAATGTACATATATGTTTATTAGTGTGCAGATATGTGATTTACAAAGTGTGCAGTTTAATATACATATACTATGTTTAGTTGTGATGGGCGATGTATAATTATGAAAGCTTAATTATTAAGACTGAGTATAGTCTGTGGGAAAAAAACTGTTCTTGTGCCTTGCTGTCCTGGTGGTCAGTGCTCTGTAGCGCCGACCAGAAAGCAACAGTTCGAAGAGAGAGTGGGCTGGGTGTGAGGGGGCCAAGGGGATTTTTTTAGCGCTGTTCCCCTTTATTAATGTTCTGATATGAATGCAATATAAGATTTACAGTCATGTTTGTTATCATTGAATAGTCTCAGGGTGAGTGGTACAATGGTCTTAATCTTACAAAACTAGACTAAAAGATAATCCAGATCCTAAGAGTTAAAAGATACTTTGATTACTGTAGAGTGTCATTACATGCAAATTACCTTTTGTTCCCATTGAGGTGTAAAACCACACAGGTCTGGGACCTGGGTTAATGGAAATTCCAATTGTTTGTACATACCTCCACTTGGGGGATGTTGTATCTTGGTTTTGTATTTAAAGGATTGCAGCAAAAGGGTCGAGGCGATTCTGTAGCCAGAAAGCCCGTACTATGAAGTGTGTCCACACACTTCATACTATGTATTTTACTAAAAGTCAGGTATGCATCTTACTCTTAGATCCGTCTTTGAGAATTTGATGTCTTGTATTGATTTGGTATCTTTGAATTGGCTATGTAGATAATTGGCATAATACATATTTACCTGACTGATAGTAAATTGTTACATTTGATTTATTCTGACGTACTCTGAAATTATTTAAGTGAAGGCTTATGTTTCCGCAAAGCTGCGTCCAGGGTTAAGTGCACATTAGAACTTAGGAGATGAAGCATGGGGCGCATCAGGAGAGATTCTAAATTTCTGACTAACCGCTCGACCTTAGTTTAAGTTGTACTCAGTTAAGTTAACCATGTATATGATTTCAGCGTTAATTAAGTTGTACGAAGTTATATTAACTAGCGGGGGCTAGACAGAGGGTCTAGCAGAACCGCTGATTAATGCTTGAGCATTACATGGGTAACAGACATACTATTTAAAGCGTATTAAATAGTATTAGCCACAAACCTCTGAATAAGGATTAGAATGGTGAGTTTTGTGATCGTGGAGCCCACGCATAGCGGCCACTGTGAGGCATCCTAAGCGATATAGATTCCTAATGAACGAGTAAATATATAAGAGTTAACTAGAATAATCGAATGTCAGAATAATTAGAGACGACAAACAACCAATTTTCCTTTCAACCAAAATTCGAGGTCATAATAAAATGGAGCCAGATTAGATAATAAAATGGAGTCAGATTTGAATTAAACCTAAATTGTATAACTCTGCGCGAGGAAAAAGATTCCGGCTCTTTTGTTGCTTCTTTTCTTTCAAACTTCCCCGAAAAGCAAGTAACCTTCATCCACTACTGGATACCTTCATTGGGCCAAGTGTGTGGACCTTACAAATGCAAATACTGTACACTCTTAGAAAAAAAGGTAAAAAAGTTGTCATTGGTGCAATACCCTTTCAAAAGGTACACTTTGTACTTAAGTAATGGACTCTTTAGGTACAAAGGTGTGCCTTCTGAAATACCGCACCTATTACATGTCTTAAAAGATCTTCCTAGAAGATGTGCTAGAAGATAAGTGTTCTACTCGAGGTAAAACATAAAAACCTTGGAACAGAAGACAGTTCTGGTTTTGTTGCATCATAGATAGGATTTTATTATGCAATAGGCTAATCCAAAACATAATTGGCGTCTGATGAAAGAGAGCATGATTCAAGGTGATTTGCAGACTCTATTTGGCATACTCTATTCAAAACCTTTTATTATTATTATCATTTTGTAAGACCTTTATTACCTGTATCCCATGCATTCTGCACATTCATGTTTATTATTTTTTGTACTTCATTATTTCTTTATTTCCTACATTAAATGTGACTGCAATGACTTTGAAGGCACAAAAAGACGAACTGTACAATAACACTTGATTTGACTGCCTTGACTGTCATGCTGAAGTTTATGACTGTGGGTGTTTTGGATTTATACCCTAAATGTTGCATGAACGTGTTACTGCAAAAGGAAAAATACTTCAGGGGTTAAAAATTTTGAGAATAACCAGAACAATATGTGAAAATTCAAGGGAGTGAAGTGAATACTTCCTGAAGGCACAATACATTTCAGACTGGAACTGTTAAACTTCAGCTCACAGACAGGCAATTCGCTATTCTGGAGTAAAATTTGCCAATGCTATATTGATATGTCTGCAAAACCTTACAGCTGCTTTACTGGAGTTTTCATAACCTCCTGAAGAGTTTTGTGACCTCATGTGACCTCCTGAAGACCTATAGCCCTATTCATTTTTCTTGCTTTATTTTTAGTTGGACAAGCACACCTATGAATAGTAATAGCAGTGTTGAATCTCCTTCATTTGTAAACTACACTGAACCTAACTACAAATTTTAAAACTCAAAAATTATTTTCATTGACTAAGATTCAACTCCAAGGATACTTTAACAGTGATGACTAAATTATGTCAGCGAAAAGTACCTTTAGGGGTACAACAGCACCCTCAAAAAGGTACATGAGTAGCCTTGCAGGGTACTGCCCCAGTGACAAGCTGTTGTACTTTTTTATGGCGGCAGTTTATGCCTTGGATCAGGTGTAAAGTATTGGAGTAAATGTAATGTTACTGTACTTGAGTATCTTTTTGGCTACTTTGTAGTTTTACTGCGTATCAAAGGTATTAGCAACTTGTACTCTCTACTTCACTGCATTTATTAATAAGTGTACTCTTTACTCCACTACATTTTTAATAAGTGTTGCAATTAGCTACACTATATATGGCACCTCTATAGCAGTTTATTTCTGCTACAAAAGAAGTGATATCGCCAGCTACAGGGCATTAAAGGTACTATATCTTGTGCATTTTGCCCTTACTCACCCAAACCTGTCAACAAGGCTACTTTACATGAATGCGAGTTCCTTAGCCACTTAACTTAACTGAAGACACCTTTTACTTAACATTATTTTACTTATCCATAATGCTAAGACACCTTTGAAGTTTTGTTGTAATTTTGAGGTTCACTTTTATTTTGGTTTTAGAAAATAAACATGATTGCTTTCCTCACAAATCAACTATTCTTGTTTTTCACTGGAATGTCTCTTTGACATGTATCTTTGAGCCTATATTTAGTATAAGTAAAATAGTTAAGTTCTTTTAAAATCAGATACTCAAGTTGTTTTGAATTTGGTGACTTGTAACTTGTAATGGAATAATTTTAAATGTAAGGTATCTGTACTTTTACTCAGGTATGGTTTTTAGGTTCTCTTTACACCTCTTGGTTTTGATTAATGTATAATTATGCTTTTTTCATTGTTATCATTATTATTATTATTATTATTTACCTTTGAAAGATTCTGAAGGATTCTGTATTCTACTATTATAATGTAAATATAATACAGCTCATCACAATATTGGGGAAAAAATACACCGTCTTTTATAAAGATTTAATGTAGCACTTGGAATGAACTGAAGATAATAGCTGACACTAGCTAAAATTTCGGATTTACTAGGCTACAATATGAGTATTAACCCCACGATATTCCTTACCCGTAATACTTTATTTCTTTCTTCTCAGATGTTTGCAATCTTATCGCTGACCACATTATTAAAAAAAGAAAACTTTATGTGAAAATACTTTTACATTACCTGTCTTAGGAATCCAAAACTTGTTCAAGTCATGCTTGTTTCCACCCAGTTGAAAAACGAGGACGCACAGTGCACCACTTATAGCGGTATATCATAACCTAAATAAAGCATTCAAATGCTGCTGTAGTTTTAAGGCAAGATAAGAATTATTAGCCATTTGTAAAAAACAATGAAGACGCCCCCTCAGAAACGCGTGTATCCTAAACTGCCCGTGTGGATTGTGGAGGACCATCATGAGGTAAGTTAGATAATGTAGAATGTGATTTCAGTCCTTGCTAATGTAAGGCTTTTTAAAGGGGTTATAGGATGCTACATGCACTTTTACAATTGTTTGAACTGAAATGTGTGTGTCAGTGTGTGTGCACAACCACCCGATAATGATAAATCCCCAGTGTTTTTTTTTTTTTAGCTCGTTAAATGTTTTCCCCATCTCAAATCGAGTCAATCTCAGATGCCTGTCTGTGTGATGACATCACACATACAGGCCCCTCCCACGATAGTTTGACTGACAGTAGCATTTCAGCCAGTGTTGCCAACTTAGCGACTTTGTCACTAGATTTATCGACTTTTCAGACCCCCCGGCGACTTTTTCCCAAAAAAGTGACTAGCGACAAATCTAGCGACTTCTTGGACAAACCTTAGGGAGTCTCTGTGATCGCTGGTACTGACGCAACGGTGCGAGGTCAGCGCGTACACACCTCTCTCTCTGCGTCTGCTCTGTACAGCGAGCGGCTGAGAGGAGTAGTGCCTTCAGTTAAAATAGATATTCTGTCGCTTCTAACTCTATTTTACGTGCAAATATAGCCGAAATCACAGCACATGAATTGTCTGTGTCTTGTCTTTTCTTATGTGCGTTTCATTTCATCAGACGATGGCTCAAATATAAAAAGCAGGATTTTTGTGCAGATTAAGGTCTTGGAAGGGAGAGCTGGTTATGTAGTCTTAATGGGCCGCGTTTCAGTCTCTATTTCATATTCATCCCGTTTTCTGACAACTGAAACAGTGAAATATATCAATGAAAACAGTTCTGTTGAGAATTTGGCTGCATTAAAATACAGTATGTGAGCACCCGAGAGACAAACCAATGTAAAAGGCAACAGACGCGCTGAGGTTATGAATATGCTAATTAGTGTATGACATCATCTGGCGACATTTAGCTACTTTTCAAACTGGCTTTAGCTACTTTCTATTGAAAGAAATTGGCAACACTGATTTCAGCACAGACTAGAACCGCCCTGAGTGAGCTGTCATCAGTCTGCCATTGTTTCGCCGCTGGAGCAGATGTAGACAAGAATGACTCCTAAGCGATTGAGGTGTTCTGTTGTTGGATGTAATAATGAACATAGCAGTCGTCATTTACTCCCGACATCTGAGCCGCTGAAGTCACAGTGGATTGCATTTGTTTCTGAAGGGAATGCGCCCCCGATCTGCATAAATGCATCTATGTTCGCGCGAATCATTCATGATCCAGCTTCATCTACAGAAGAAGTGAGTATAATGTTTTGTAATGAATCGCCTTACCTAATAATGTGCTAATTAGCAAGTTTCACAATGAATGCGACTAAAGAAAACAGTCTCTCTGAGAGCAGCTAGGAAGAGAGGGGCAGGGTCAGCAGAGCTCATTAACATTTAAAGTGAAATGCTGCAAAAACGGCTTGATCTCAAAAGAGCTGTTTTTGACAGGGTAAAAAAAAAAAAGGTGTTTTTTTTATACTACCATTGAGAAATTTTAACCAAACTATGTTACAGACTTTTCATTAAGACCCTAAAGAATCATATCAACTTGTGGAAAATGGGAATCCTATGACCCCGTTAAATCTGATGTTCCGTCAGACTTAAAGGGGTCATAGGATACCTATTGATGCAGAAAATAACTGCATCAACAGTAACGTTAGTTCCAATAAATGCAACGTAGTCAGTGGTTTTGAATGATAAATCAGCCCCTAAACGTGTAAAATAAAAAATAGTTACCAAAATGTCATTTCCACCTGCATTAGGCTGTAAAACACATATATCGTGCCATTGGCTCGAAACATATTCCAATGAAGGGCATTAAAATTGTCTATTTGAACTCCCATCCTGATCTCCTCATCCCTGTGAACATGTCTGCTGATACGGTGTACGACAAAGAGACTCTGTTCAGGTGAGTTTATAAGGGTTTTTCATCAACTTTGGACACGATTAGCCTATAGGATTTTTTTTTTTGGACACGATTTTTTTTCGTGTAAAATGTACTTTTTTTTAAATTATAATAATAAATTATTATTATTAATAATATTATACATGTAGCGTCTCGACCAATCTGACATACTATTTTTTATTTGATTTAACAAATCAATTATGCATTAGATTAACAAATACTCACAGACCCCTCACCATCCCCTGGATCCAGGATTTTCGCTGACCACCATCCCCCTTGGTCCCATGACAACTAAATCAGGATCTCACTGGTTTTTAATGACCCCCCCCCCCATGAAGGTGAGTAGGATACCCCTCTTTGTCCCCCAGGAGAGGCACAGAGAAATGGACTGTTCTCTAATTATTTCATAGGAAAACCTTTCTTTGATTGACTACCCATATCCTTTGGTCATTGTGTATACCATTACTGTTCTTGTATATTGTCTTTTGTAGTGTATGCTGTTTTATGCATGTTATGATAGACCACTAGTTATTATACCCTCACCTAGATCATGTTGGGCTCTATGAATGCATCTTCGATGAGTCTAACGAGAGTTCCTATTACATGCTGATTCCTATGCAACATATTGATGTTCTAAGAGTCTTTACTAATTTGTGCATCAACACCCAAGCGCATTACATATGCGAAATACCATGCTTAGAGACAAAGGGTCATAAAACTCCCCAGTAGTTCCAACCTCCCGCTTGGGATTTCAGCCCTCCTCATTGGACGAACCCATCTTGAGAAGCGTGAATCTCTGCAGGCTTTAAAAGACCACACTCCATGTGAACCGCCCAGTCGGTGGTTCGGTCATAAGCTAAGAAAATGTGAAAAAACGCTTCAGGATACCAAAGCATCTGTGCCAGCCCTTTTCTTCGGCCTAGTCCTTTCCAATCATCAAGTGACACTGACTCAAACTGGTTCTTTCTCATCAACCAACCTCAGCAAGATCTTGGGCCTTAAGATTGCATCAGGACTCTTTTTCAGACAGACGAGACGTGCAAGTATCAACTTAGTCTTATTAATTGATACATTTTAGGTATCATTTGCACCTTTTTACAAGGGTGTGTTTGAACTAAGAATCTGACGTATCCCTAAAGGTGTAGATCTGCTGAATATGCAAATGGTTTCATAAATTTCATTCCTTATGTCTCTTTCTGTAGTGAGTTAAACTTGAACCCTTTCTTATACCAACTGTATGTGTGTGTGTATGTGTATTGTAGACCAGATAATGTAGTAGTTTAGACTAGTTTAAGTGTTTATGTAGTTAATATAACCTTACTTGTATCACACTTGACGTTTTCATTGTTTGCTCATAACCGGAGTCACTAATCATGCAGATTTACGTTACAAGCTTTTGTAGAATTGTACAGTAAGAAAGGTATTTCCCTTAACCAGAAATTAACGTTCTTAGAATGGACAAGACCGTTGACCCGGAGAGGTCAGCTAAATATCTACAGCGGATCTAAAATATTCATAATTAATCATAACTAGTTATGGTTAATTATTCATATTTCCCATGAGCTGATTCGTTACATACATAAACTGTCTTGGAAACTTTTAAGTTCCTAATTAATTTTTTTATTTATTTTTATTTTTCCCATGTCAGATACCTTTCATGTGCAGATTTTATAGTTTTACCCTTGTCCCAGGCCCAGACTCTCAAAAATATGAAAAACCATTATACAAATGTTATTGTATTATTGTAAAACTGTGATAATCTAAATGATAAGTTAAATAAACAATTTCATTATTTTAGTGAAGATTATGTGTTGTGTTGTTTATTATGTCATAAAATAATATTAACTTATTTTTTATATGATCTATAAGTTTTTTACAGTTTTTGTTGAGCATCATTTTGCAATCAAGCACAGCAAAGGGTCCAAAAGTCAAAAGGTCCAAAGGGTAGTAATGGTTTTCATGAACATAACATTAGCCATGCAATAGCGCACAGAAAGTCATCCGTTTAATGCAAAAATGTTAAATGCATGGGGCACAACAAAATGCTATCATACACCACATTATGTGAAATGTGGTGGAAATGTTACGCGTGTGTGAATACCAAGCAGCGTATTGAGATTATGTTAGCTTATCTTTTACTACACTGCATCTTTGATTATATGTTTATAGTTTTATTCATATGGTGATTAGTATTTATTTTTTTTCCATTTTCATTTTAATTTTTTAAGTTTTGTGTTATGTAATTTTCTATAATTTTTTCAAATGTCTAGAAATATTTAATACATTTATTTCTGTTTTTAGGTTTTCATGATATTTGAGTACACAAGTTAATTAAGAAATTAGAAATTCAGCAACTAGCTGAAATAATTGAATAGATTTTGTATATTTAGTTTACATGTATTGTATTTTGAATAATGACTATTTATTTAGTTATTGAATTTTAAATATTAAATTAAAAAAAATTGACAAATTAGCACAGTACAGAAAGTATGACTTGTTGAAGTCTACGTGGCTGTTGTCAAAGAACTGTTAAAAAATGCCTGTACAAAAGAGTAACATGCATGAATACTCCTATGACTATTAATATCAGAGGAACTTTAAAAAGACAGCTCATGCTGTTGAAAATAAAGCTATTCACACCATTAGTTGCAACAGTGAATATAAGGGTTGACATGTTATTGTTTGCTCTTGCAGTGAGCTGAGCACTGAGATTTGGATTATGCCAATGGTCTATGCTGGACACGTTTCCCACGTAGCCTGGCTGCATCCGTACTGGGCTCAGCAGATCAAAGAAGGGGAGCATTCTATGTGTGTGGGGAAAGATTCATCCACAACCACCATCCGGTCAGGTGCAGCATATCAGCGTGTAACCATGAGATGGCAGCAGACATTCATTTACTATTAATAAGGATGAGACCTCCACCCTGTCAAGAGACATTGTACTGTTAGAATCATGTAAAAACATTCAGAAGAAATCTCTTTCTCTTTGTAGGGTCACAAGCAGAGACGATTACATTTTGAGTGACGCTCTTTACGTTCCACTGGATCAGCTGGAAAACCCAAAAGAGTTACATTTAAATGTCATCCGTGTGGATCCTGTTGACAGTTCGCAGAAAAGGACACATGCAAATGGACAAAGTGGTGCTAAAATACCTAAATCAACTGTAGAGGACAGTGATGTGCCGTTAAGCCAGACCGTGCACTTTCTCTCCTTAACCGCTTGACAGCAGCACTGCATCAGGAAACGGCAGTCACACAGTCATGAAGGCTGATGAAGGGTCAACAAACAACATCACAGAACGACTTTTAGCAGTTATAGAGCAAACTGACCCTTTCATACTTGACATTGACTTGGATTTTTTCTCCTGTAAGAACCCTTTCAAGGAGATGTACACGCAGGTGGAGTGAGTCTAGCAGATCCACCATTATAGCCCTTTTTGTTTCTTAAATGATAGCAAATACTTCTCCATAGTGTACTTTCTCACATCTACATAGTGCTGATATAGAAAAAGCTTTGTAGACTAATGAAAGAGATTCCACCGCTTAAATAGAATCAGTTTTTTCAGAGCTCATATGGAATCAATATTGTTTTATATGTATTTATATCTATATACATTCTATTTGCCACTGTTGTTGTCTTACAGGAAGAGTATGCTCTCCTGCAAGAGTTATACAGCTTTAGCAGGCCACTGCAGGATTCAGATGAGGTAACAAAGATTCCTAATAAAATGTATCATAACTAATCATGAGATATTCATTCATCACAGCAACAGGCACTTTGGATGATTCTAAACACCTTCAGGGGGTGAAGCCAAATCTAATCTTACAAGAAGCTAAAGCTTTTTAACAATGGCATCAACTATGCTCTCCAAGTTAATGGTTAAACCAACTGATGTGTGGTAAAGAGTGTGTATGTATTAACTGTTGCAACAGCTTTTATCAGAATCAGTCAGAACTGTTTTATCATTCATGCTTGACCTCAAATTAATCTTTGACATCTTCTCATTTGAATGCTGATGCATGCAGACAGAAGTCGGCGACTACTAGTGGAAATGTTTTGCATTCTTCTACTTAAAAACTATTTTAATTGCAAATTATAGTGTTAGTCTGACAATGCGAATGAAAAGTTCAATTCAGAGATGAACTTAAATTACCTAGAGTTGTCACAATCACAAACGTACACTACCATTCAAAAGTTTGGGGTTGACAATATTTTTTCAATGTTTTTGAAAGACGCCTCTCTTGCTCACCAAGGCTGCATTTTTGTGATCAAAATTACAGTAAATTAATAAAAAAAAAGATTTTTGATTAAAAATGTATTAATAATATAGTAATATCATGAGATATTATTACAATTTAAAACAACTGTTTTCTATTTGAATATATTTTAAAACATAATTTTAAAAATTTTTAAGTAATTTCAGTGAAGAGCCAAGTTTTGAATTTTCAGCAGCTATTAGTTTTCTGTGTCACATGATCCTCCAGAAATCCTTCTAATATACTGATTTGCTGCTCCGAAACCTTTATTTATAAAAAAAAAAAATCTTTCATAATTTAGAACTATATTTGCAGTCATTTTCATTTAATTAAATGTGTCCTTCCTGAGGCAGGAAAAAAAAAACGTAATGACCCCAAACATTCGAATAGTAAAGTATTTACTTTTGATTAGTCACATAAAAATAGTGTAGAAAGACATTTCTTTCGTATGTATGTTTTAAATTTTGTAAAATCGAAAACCTTGTTAATTCCCAGGTTTAAATGAGATCCTATGTATATTCAATGTGATCTCAGGCTTTTTAACCTCAGTGTATTTTGTTGAATACAGGACACACAAGAAGGCACATTTCCCATGGTGTCTTTACAGTTCCATGTGTTGGTTTTCAGGAGGAGCTCTTAGATTGTGCAGAGAGACGCACTCACCAGCTTGAAGACCTGGAGGCTGCATTTGCTGAACTGGTAGAGGATGACGGCCAGGAAACTGTTGAACGTTTAGCAGCAAACCCAAGGTATGCATTACTGCTGTCATTGAGACGGTAGAGCCACAGGCTCTGCTTTTTGTTTATAGCTCCATTTCAGTGCACCATTGGGCTTGATTGATTGCTGTATATGGTCAGTATGCATTTGATCAAGCAGATGACAGCCTCATGCATTGATTTTTTTCCCCCCTCTCTTTCTTTGTAGAATGAAATCTCTTGTCAGACTTGTACACAGCCTTAAGAATCGAACTCAGACACCGGACTATGAAATGGTAAAGTTGTGTATATGTGTGTGTGTGTGTGTTTATCCTTTGGGTATTTTAATCATGTTTGAAGTATCTGTCATCCCAGATATCCCAAATAGTTTTTATGCTTTCATAGTCTACAATGAGTAGTTAGAAAGTAATATCCATCCAGTTTCAAAATCTCTTATTTTACCTTCATATTCTTGTAATAAACTCCTCTAACATAATGAAAACCATGGCGAGATACTGACTAATCGTCTATTGTATCGTAGTTCCACTTTCAGAAATGTGGCGCATATCATGCGAGCACAGTGTTCTGCTGGGGGGGTCAATTTGAAATTGAACAGTGTTGAAAAATACAAAATAAGCTTCTGTCAGGGGTGTATAGCTGAACTCATGTTAGCAAATGTATTTATTCACGTTTAATATCTCTGTGGCATCTCAGACCAAACAGTAGTTTTGGAACCCCTAAACATCCTTGTCAATTTAAATGACAATCAAAATTGACGTGTGTGCGTGCGTTGTGGTGTGGGTGGTGTGTGTGTGTGTGTGTGTGTGTGTGTAAGTAAAATATGAAAAAATATGAAAATGTATATATAATCATGAGTTAAGTAAAACCATGCCAATAACATGCCAATGTAATTTAGATGTAATGAATGTGATTCAAGGCATAATCTTTAAAAACAAGTCATGCACTTTAAAGTAAATATATCAAAGATGTTTAGATATTGTTTTCTGGAAAACAAGACACAATACTAATTAAAAATGTTTTGCAGTGATGAGGAAAAATAATGAAGTATCAGTTTGTTACTTAATATCAAGTATATTTTTCAAGCCTCCAAGCAGAACATGAGGGATAACAAATTTGCCTTCCTTGGTTTGTGGTGCTGAGGCACATCTGCCGGTGCCACAGGCTGATATATTTGTGAGTTTAGCTGCATCAAGCAGGCTTGACCTGTGATTACTCAGAGCTCCCTCACCACTTCAGCAGTGAGGAGGAGATCCAGCAAATGATCACGGCTGTGCAGCTCTTCCTGGAAGCCCTGCCCAAACCCACCATAGTCACTATATCCAGGTACATCAGTCAGAGCATATGGACATCTGTCTGTCTTTAATCTTTCACTTATGGTTTGTTACATCCACTAAGGTTAAAAGCATTTGGTGCCCCCCCCCCCCCTACTTACTTCATAAGTTTGGGGTCAGTAAAATGTTTTATTGTTGCATTACTATAGTCACATGATCCTTCAGATGTTAATATAATATGCTGATTTGGTGATAAGAAACATTTCTTATTTTTAGCAATGTTGAAAACAGATGTGCTGCTTAATATTTTTGTTGAATATTTTTTTTATTCTCACTTTTATAGCGCTTTTTTAAAATACTGACCACAATCTTTTGAACAGTAGTGTGCGTATAAGTCATTGCACATATATTATTAATGTATGTATACAGTTTTAATAAGATTAAGATAATATAAGATATTTTTAAAATATTTCTTAAATTTCCATTTGTTCATGTCAGATCCAGTTTGGATGAGTATTGCCCAGTTGTGCTGAACATTCTAGAGTCCCTCTTTGGCTGCTTAGATGTTCACAGAGAGTATGAATCAATACCATCAGAGATCACATAACAGACCCCATGAGGAGGGAGGTTAAATTCAACAGCAGCTGTGGCATGTCCTTTGCCAATGGCTGCTTTCAGAAGGGTGGATGCAGCAAAGCTTTTAAAACCATGCTGTGATTTTCCTGTGTACTCTGTTACTGCCTGCATTGAGTGCATATGGAACAATGAGGTTGAGATGCATAGACGCAAATGGAAAAAGTTTTCAATTTATGTGCATTCATTCAAAATAAGAGATGCCGAAACACTGGGTAATATTTTTTTCTGTATTGTCACCAAAATAATGGTTTATTAGCACAGTAAAGTAAAAAGCTTAAGACGTTCATATGAATTCTGTGCTGCAGTCATTCATCCCTTGTGTACGCATACTTCAGTCTGGGAATAGCAGATACATTGATACAAAACTGCACATTTCCCATCTTCCTGTGTGGCCCCTTGTGCTTCGGCTGTCTTTGTCTGAAGCCTGACGTGGTTACCAATTCACCCGAGCTTTGTACATGTCACCCTCCTTTATTGCTCTATGCCCACAGACTTCTAGACTGGCTCGAATATGCCTGACCTGACTTTTAATTTCACTGCATGACAAAACAACTATGAGCTAGTAAAAGGATAGTTCACAAAATAATGAAAATTGTTATTATTTACTTCACCCTCATTTTGTCCCAAATTTGCATGGCTTTCTTTCTTCTGTGAAACAAAATGTCAAATAAAAATCAGTGTTGTTTTGAACCCCTATGACTTTCATTGTAAGGACAATCAAATATCCAAAATATCTTATGATAGTTTATACTAGGGGGGTTGTTGAATGCTTGAATCTGATTGGCTAACAAACGTGCTGAGGTAAGATGTGTAATGAAATTAAAATACAGCAAATAAAATAAAACATCTGAACAATGTCTTTAGGTGTGGTAACCATAGTATAAGCAGAATAATTGACTCCGGTCCGTTGAATTATTAGAAAATAATGCACACCCAAGGTGGAGTGAAGTGGAGTCATCGTCAATTATTCCTTACATAAAGACAGTAAGACATGTATGGAGGGTAAAGGATAACAAATTTCATTTTTAGCTGAACTGTCTCTTCAACTGTTAGCAGGAATTTTATACCATATCACTCTAATGTAAATAAAACACTTTTATCAACAGTCAGAAGTTCAAAATATAGGAGTTAGAAATTGTGGTGTTACATATAAACTCAGTCCAGTGTTGCACGCATGAGAGGAGACAGTCATCACAGTTACTATTACCAGTCACTTAAAAAGCCCTGGCTGATCAGTTGCTCAGCTAAACTTTGGTGGCAGTGGCTCTCCAACAGTAATTGGCCTGAATCCTGTGAGAAAGAGGCTGTTGCACTGCTATATTGCCTTGGAATACAGTCAAATGTATCCTTTAAACCACCCTACATATACTCAACACTTTGTTATTAAGACTGAAATTTATTCAGTGAAAATCTTTAGCATGAATTTACTTCTTGGAGTTGGATTTGTGTATGTGTTCAAAATAAATCGTTTTTAATGCATACTTGCAAAGATCATCAAGATGTCTCCATGTGAACTGATTTCAGAGTCTGATAAGCAGTTATGCTTGTAACAAATGCTAAACAATGCAGCACGTGACATCAATTGCAGGATGCCTCAAAGCTGTTTTGACTCGCAGAAAACAGCAATTGCTGATGTTCTGTGCCATTAGCTTACATACAACTTCTGAACTCAGGGAAGTACAATTGCATAAAAATAGCTTTATTCAATTTACTTAAGATGAATGCTAGCTTCAATGGTGAATTAATATGACCTGTCATTTTAGATGCTTTCATAAGAGCAACTGTATGCTGGCTATCTCTCCGCAACTAAATATGTTGCATTAACAGTAATCACAGACCGAATGATGAGTCCTCTAATACTGGTCTGAATACATGGTTTGCACAAAATAACACACAGAGCACAGTCTAAATTGTTTTGATCCTGAACTCAACAGCACTAAAAGTTATTTTCCTCTTTTTGGACTCATTGCCCTACAGAAAACAGTGGTGGTTTGTCATGGCAGGATGAATCTCCAAAATGTTTTTTAAATAACGCCTACAGCAAAACAATTAAATGGTATTCAAACTCTGTACATGTATATTATGATAATGTGTATACAACATAAGTATTTTATTTATCTTCAGAGTACTAATGACAGAGGAGTCTGACAGACTCCCCCAATGCAAAAACTGACCAACGAGAATGTATGTAAATGATGCAAAGTCATTTGTCTGGCAAAAATGCATCTGAAAAGAGAGAGAGAGAGAATAAAAAAATCCTGTAAATGGCTGGGACACAAATAAAGATGTCTAACATGATGAAAAGGGGGAAAAAAATCATTTTTATAATCAAACAATTAATCAATAAAGTAAAATAAAATCAATGGCTCTAAAATGTCAAGAGATCAAGTAAAAGCATCATGCACCTTGAATAAAACATAGATTACTTAATTTTTTTGTTGTTGTTAAATGGTTTTTGAACATTTTTAAAGTGTTTTTATTTTTTTACAATTATCAAAAATATCAAGACATTTTCTTATGTTTACTTTATTTAATCTGATAAAATGTGCTTTTTATCGAAAGGATATATGATTATATGAGAGATTATTTTAAACCTCAGTGACCTTGGTTTGTCCAATGTTTATAAAGTTTTAAAACCAAATTGCTTCAGTGCTTTCTAATACTATATTATTATATAAAATAGCAGTGATTTTAGCAGCAATTTTGTTTTAAAATTGGATGAGTCAAGGTCATTGAGTTTTAAAATAATATCACACAAGGTAAAAAATTTGATTAAATTCTTTGATCAGATTTTTAATTCAGAAATTGAAAATATGTTAATTGTAGAAGAGGTATTCAAGTCATTTTCATTATCACTAACCATAAAATTCACATGGTCTGGGACAATCTTTTTCATGGACAGGCCCACATGAAGATGAGGAGGATATATTATAGAGGTCCTTAGGGGCCCCTCCTCTCATCCAGTCCCTGGGAAAAAAATCTCATTCACAATGACAGCCCTGATAAATGACCCTGCATGATTTGTTCTATTAATTTCCTATGCTTACAAGCACTGGTGTCAAAAGTATTCACATTCATTACTCAGGTAGAAGTATAGATACTAGGGTTTAAAAAGACTTCTGTAGAAGTTGAAGTATCAACTCAAGCTTTTTACTCAAGTAAAAGTGTAAAAGTACTGGTTCCAAAACTACTTAAAGTATAAAAGTAAAAGTAATTTAAGGAAAAAAATGCCATTAAGGACAAAAGCTTAGGCTGCGCCACAGGGGCCTATTGTGCACTACCCCACCTCTTCAAAAAAACATTTTTTCTAAAGGCCATAATGACTATAATGTTATATTAAAATGTTAATGTTGAAAAATGTGGGATGCACTAGGCTACCTGTTTCAGCCGCATATATGCCCATTGAAAATGAATGCATTTTAGTACAATGCAAATACATTAAAGAACCATATATGTGTACTACTGAGCATTAACGTGTTTCATGGAGCGGAAGATATGATGACTAGTTGCCTATAAGTATTGTAATGGTGCAAAAAGTCAAACTTCAGAGGCATGTCATCAATAACCTTTATTGGAATGTAAATGTACATCCAAGCTTAGCTGCAGGAATCTGTGAGGGCAACGGACAAGAAAATTGGTGTACCCAGGGCAGGCTTAGTAACAATTACCCTTGTATGGTTGTCTATATACAATAAACATTAGTGCTGTCAAAATGAATGATTAATCCAAGTGATTAATAAAAAAACAACAACTCATAATCCTGATACCTTCCTGGTATGTACTATGCTCAATTCTATAGCTAATGGCAACAATGTCACACATCGCGTTGTCAATCGCAAACGCTAATTTATTCAAACGTCTCTCTACCGAACTACCTACTGTAGCTTAATTTGCGGAGGACGAAGAGAAAGCACCCGTTTGATAAATGAGCCAGTAGTGGAGAAATAATAACTTTTAAGAAATAATTTTTTTTGAGTAACGACCCCAACACTGGCTATGTCCTTGCTGGAGTGTGACGTGTTTTGTGTCATGTGCAGGTGCGATGGATCGCATACAAACCAATAGGTATATGTTGGTATATGTTTATACTTCTCATCCAACCACAATTAAATTCACTCTATCCGGATGGCGCGATTTATCTGGATAGGTTTTTTTTTTAACGATGACAAGCCGGAATGAAAACAAGCCAAAATGAAATAGGAGTAACGAGGGTATTTTTAAAATGTAAGGAGTAGAAAGTACAGATAATTGCGTTAAATGTAAGGAGTAGAAGTAAAAAGTTGGCTGAAAAATAATTACTCCAGTAAAGTATAGATACCCAAAATTTCTACTTAAGTAAGGTAACGAAGTATTTGTACTTCGTTACTTGACACCTCTGCTTACAAGTGTTGGGTTGGTAATCAGAAAGAATATAACATGTTGTTAATAATCAAGGCTAATTTAAGCGTTCAGAGAGAGATCATATGTGTATGGAAGCATAATTCCCCTTCAGGAACTCGAGCTGCATCAAGATCGCTTTGAGAATGCCCCTTGTGCCCGCGTTCTAAGCACTTGCAACATCAAAAATCATCCAATGGATGCAGGCGATAGACTCACGAGCGGATGACGTGAGTGCCAGGAAGTATAAAAGTGCATCCGGCCGAGCGCAAGTAAGCTTCTGCTCTTCAGTAGCGCTCTGTATGTGTCAGTCTATTTACTGTTGTCTGTCAGTCCACAAGCATTCAAAAGAATATATCCAAGTCTAAACTAATATCTATGGCGAGCAAACGGCATTACAGACGTTGTGTGCCTCCCTGCCCACACTATCTGGCAGCGGTGGATACACAGATCGTGTGTCGTTTGTTTAGGAGCGGAGCATGCACGGTCAGCTTTCGAGGGGGCTGATTGTCATCACTGCGAGTTACTCTCGCTGTGTATGCTCCCCTCTCGCCTGGCTGTTTGTTGAGAGCGGCCAGGCTCGCGATCCCGTTGGCAGCGGTCCCGCTGTTGCCGTGGCACGGCGTAGACTGTTGTCGTGGGGATTGCGGGTGGATTTAGCGGAGGGATCCGAGACGGGCTCGTCCTTTTCTCGGTCCTCACCCGCTAGATCCGTGGCTCTCTCTCAGTGTTCGGAAGTCCGCGCTGCGGTTTCTTCCCCCCCCTCAGAGAGAGAGAGCCAGGCACTTCATCTATCTTCCTGGAGGTGGATGTGATGAGTGTCGAGACAGAGGAGACTGTGGACTCGCCACCACAGTCCCTCGCGTATGAGGTGTGCTTCGTGCAGTCGCCAAAATAAAATATAGTTTGGCCAGCCGAGAAACAGGACTCGCATCCATAAAAGTATTATGGTGTGTGATTCGTAGCAGGAGTCGAGGCAGTCCGCCAAAATAAAATTATTTTGGCCAGCCAGCAAACAGTACGCTCAATTCCTAAAGTAAATTAATACGAGCGTTTTCTTTTTTCGAAATCCAGATCACAGCCTTACAACGGGTCCTTTCCGTGTTTTTTTTTTCCCCCCCGATCTGTCCATGCTGAGGTGTCAAGATCATGGGATAAACCCGTACTCATCCCGTATTACAGCCCCACAGTCTCGAATTATTCAAAAAAACATCATGGGGCTGAATGATAAGGGATATGGGGCGATGCCAGTGGTGGAGCAGACACTTGCGAGCTATTTCCCCATCCTCAGCATGGTCCCAGAAGGCCCCGAATCTTCCCACCAGGCCCGTTAGGCTTACATCGAGTCTGGTTGGGAAAGCTTATACGGTGGCAGGTCAGGCTGGCGCATGTTTGCACACCATGGCAGTGTTACAAGCATACCAGGCTGACCTGCTCAGGGGTGGGGCTGCTGAGCGGGGGCAGCCCAAGCTGTCAAGCTCCTCATATCGCCAGTCTCATAGAATCCAGTTCGGTTCTCGTCCGCCTCGTTTCAATGGGGTCATCCTCACACTAGTGGGCCCCAAGCAGGCTCTGGTAATGGAACAAGAAGTAGATACTCTCTTGAGGAAGGGGGCCATAGAACGTGTTCCGCCTCTCGAGAGAGCATCCGGGTTCTACAGCCGTTACTTCATCGTTCCGAAGAAGGATGGGGGTTGCGTCCGATCTTAGATCTCCGTCTTCTGAACCGCGCTATAAAACGGCTTCGGTTCAAGATGCTCACGATCAAGCAGATAGTATCTCAAATCCAGTCCGAGGACTGGTTTGTTACGATAGATCTCAAAGACGCTTATTTCCATGTTTCCATCCTCCCTCAACACTGGAAGTTCCTAAGGTTTGCTTTCGGGGGCGAAGCATACCAATATCGAGTTCTTCCCTTCGGCCTGTCACTCTCATGCCGCACTTTCACGAAGTGTGTGGATGCTGCTCTGGCTCCTCTGCGACTCCAGGGCATCCGCATACTCAATTACATTGACGATTGGTTAATACTAGCTCAATCGGAGCAGATGGCGGCTCGGCATCGAGATGTCGTTCTCGCCCAAATGGGGATGTTGGGGTTAAGACTAAACGCCAAGAAGAGTGTTCTTTCTCCACTACAGAGAACCACTTATTTAGGCGTGGTGTGGGACTCAACCTCGATGCAGGCACGTCTGTCTCCTGCTCAAATCAAGTTAATCCTCACGACAGTCACGAGAGTAAGAGAAGGCCAGTCACTCACTGTCAAACAATTTCAAAGGCAGTTGGGTTTGATGGCAGCAGCGTCCAACGTGATAACTTTTGGCCTGCTGTACATGAGACCCTTACAGTGGTGGCTCAGAACCAAGGGATTTTCCCCTAAGAAAAAAAAAAAAAAAACAGGACGAGGGTGAATCCGCTTCACACACGATCAAGGTCACGTGGCGATGCTTACGTGCCTTAGACATGTGGAGGCAACCTTGGTTCCTGTCACAAGGCCCAGTGCTGGGGGCTCCTTGTCGTCACATATGCTAACGGCGGATGCCTCCCTCACGGGCTGGGGAGTGGTCATGAGTGGCCGCTCTGCCCAGGGTCTTTGGGAAGGCCATCATCTCTTTTGGCACTTCAACTGCCGGGAAATGCTGGCTGTGTTTCGAGCTCTGACACACTTCCTTCCAGACCTAAGGGGGCATCATGTGCTTGTCCGCACAGACAACACATCGGTGGTCTCCTACATCAATCGGCAGGGGGGTCTGCGTTCGCACCCCTTGTACAAGCTGGCACGCCAGATCCTTCTGTAGGATCAGGGGAAGCTCCTCTCGCTAAGAGCAGTTTATATCCCTGGGTATATAAATCAGGGGGCAGATATCCTGTCGAGAAAGGGGCGGAGGCCTGGGAGGAGGCTCCACCCCGAGGTGAGGCAGAAAGTGGATCTATTTGCGTCGCCGGAAACGACACACTGTCTGCTCCGTCTCCCTCCGCTACAGTCCACTGGGGCTGGATGCCATGGTGCTGACGTGGCCGAGGCTTCGTCTGTACGTTTTTCCCCCGATCGTTCTGCTCCCGGGAGTTCTGGAAAGAGTATGCTGGGATGGGGTCCATCTGTTGCTAGTAGCCCCGTTCTGGCCGGCCCGAGTATGGTTCTCGGACTTGGCGTCCCTCCTCGACGGCTCTCCACTGGATATTTCGATCAGGAGGGACCTCCTCTCTCAGACGGGGGGCGCCATTCTTCACCCCCACCCGGCGTTATGGAAGCTGTGGGCATGGCCCCTGAGGGGTCACAGCTCCTAGCATCTGGTCTCTCAACTGATGTTGTTGAGACCATCCTCCAATCCAGAGCTCCGTCTATGAGGAAATTGTATGCCTTGAAGTGGAAACTTTTCGCTTCATGGTGCGGACAGCGACTGCAGGGACCCAGTCAACTGCCCAATTGGTACATTTCTGGAGTTTCTGCAGGAGCGATTCTTCGCAGGGTTATCTCCCTCCACTCTGATGGTATACGTGGCGGCCTTAGCTGCTTGCCATGCCTTTCTGGGTGGTCAATCATTGGGAAGACTCCCACTTATCACTCGTTTCCTCCGTGGCACCCTGAGGCTGAGGCCGGTACAGCGCACTAAGGTGCCCTCATGGGACCTGGCTGTGGTTCTGGAGGGCTTATGCAATGCCCCTTTTGAACCCATAGGAGAAGTTTCAGTCAAGTTTCTCACGCTCAAGAACATCTTTCTCCTCGCTATTTCCTCACAAAAAAGGATCGGGGATCTTCAGGCACTCCCTGTTTCATGCCTGGAGTTCGCTCCAGTCATGGTTAGGGCATTCCTTTACCCGAAGGCCGGGTATGTCCCTAAGTCCCCATAGTACTTCAGGCATTCTGTTCTCCTCCGTTCCAGGAAGTAGGCCAATAAAGGTTTAATCTGCTCTGTCCAGTTCGAGCACTGGACGCTTACGCACACAGAGCTGATCAGCTATTTGTTTTTGGTCCGCCAAAGAAAGGATCTCCGGCGACCAAGCAGACCATGAGTAAGGTGGGTGGTCGAGGCCATCTCACTAGCTTGCGAGTCCTCTGGCCTCCCGTCGCCTATGGGTGTCAGAGCGCACTCGACCAGGAGTATTGCGGCCTCCAAGGCTTTCAGCTTGGGGGTGGCCTTGCAGGACATTTGTGCTGAGGCGGGCTGGTCCTCTCCGCACACTTTTGTCTGTTTTTACAACCTAGACCTGGCATCTACCCAGGTTCCCAAGTTCTCTCTTCGTGATGTGCTCGTAAGATACACACACAGGCAGGGACTTGGTAGTATGGCGCAGTGGGTATTCTCGTTCCCAAAGCGATCTCGACGCAGCTCAAGTTCCTGAAGGGGAACGTCTCTAGGTTACGTATGTAACCATAATTCCCCGAGGGAACGAGACGCTGCATCTCTTTGCCATACTCCCATGCATCCCTCCAGGCGCTACTTCATCGAAGCTAACTTGCGCTCAGTCGGATGCGCTTTTATACTTCCTGGTGCTCACGTCACCCCGCTCGTGACGTCTCACTGCTCCATTGGACTGATTTTACACGTGCTTCAGAACGGTCACGCAGGGGCGTTCCCAAAGCGATCTCGACGCAGCGTCTCGTTCCCTTGGGGAACCATGATTACATACGTAATCTAGAGACGTTATCAGCTAAGGGATATGATGGAAAACATACTACAGTTTTATTTCAACAAAGTAAGGAGAGCAGGTTTGATCAATATTAATTTACACTTTAGCCTGCCTATAAAATTCCCTCACAGACCGCTGCTGCTAAACTAAACAGATGTACTTGGATCAATACAGTAAATTAATAGATTTATGTATACATTTGGCAGGCACTTTTATCCATAACAACTTAAAAGTATGCATTTTATGAATATATATAGCCTATTTCCAGGCATATCCTTCACCTTGAGGTTGTAAACGCCATGATTGTCAATCACAATCCAGTATTATGGTCTTAAAAAGTCTTAAAAATGTGCGATGTAAAGCACATAAGGCTAATTGTCATTTGTATTTTTACAGAACGAAAGCACTAAATGGAAAACTGCATCTGTGAGGTGTGTCAGACCATTTTTGGCATCATGTCTAAGCGGGATAATGCCAGGTTGTGAGTGTTCTCATCTGCACTAAATATCAAAATGATGAGATGCAGACAGGCAGCTCACAGAACCATTCCCACAGCGTTTAGACTCCCTAATGGATACATTTTATTCACATCTCATTCCCTATTTTCCTACAAAGTAATCATGTAAGGCAAAAATAGACTTGCCTCAGCAGCTCACCGTGATTGTGAATATCATCATTAGCCTTGTTATCTTGCAGGTGTAATTGAAACTGGTTCGCATTTTCATGGTTCATTTGGTTAAAAAAAATATCCGTTTTTCTTTTGTTCCGCTTCTGATTTTTTTTTTTTCGTAATTTTAAATTAAAATGGCGTTTCTGTCCATAGCTAGTATTATAATGTTCCATATTAAAGCAGCACTATGTAACTTTTGGCGCTCTAGCGGTTAATAAACAGAACTGCACACATCCCGCGGAAGAACATTCCAACCGGAGCTACTTCTCTAAGTTTATGTCTATGGCGATTCACGCAGGTATGTGTTACTCCGCAGCGGTGACGACCCGACCAGGCTACAATAGTCCAAATATAAGTACTTATAAGTGTACCGTAGTGTTTCGGAATAAGACAACAACGCGGTTTGGAAGATGAATTCATGATGTACTCGCTCATTATATACATTTTGCAAATTTTGAACACAGAAAAAGTTACATAGTGCTAAAAAGGCTAATGAGCAATGAATATTTTGCATTATTTGGGCTTATAAAATCTACTGTAAAATGCACTGCAAACTCACTGCTTTAGGACTCAGAAAGGCAAACAAGTAAAATAATATACATAATAACTTTTATATAATTCTTCTGCCATATTTTTATATTTTAAATATTTTTCAATGACAGATTGAACTAAATCAAACACAATAATCTGATACACATCTGCCTTTCACGCCATTAGTTATTCTGTCACAGTGCAGTCATCAGCATATCGAGTGATGGTGCCAGTTGGCTCAGTGGTTGAATGTCATCATGCTGAACAGCCTGACTGAGCCCAGATGAATGATGTTGCTATTCCACAGGTCCAGTATATTATTCTATTCTATATCAAGATCATTCATCAAATATATGTACAATCAATTAAGAAGATGTATGCTCTCTACCCAGCAGAATTTAATGGAGTCTCTTGTCAGCTATTCATATAGCTTTTAGTGACTCCATTTATTGAGCTGGTTTGGTTCTTTGAGAATAAAATCAGATGCATTTATTTTTGGTTTTGCAGTACCATTTACTTTTAAATGCAATTTCCTAAAAATCACAAACTGAGCCTGAATTTTCCCAGTTCAGTTCTGTGATAGCAAATGTAATATCCTTTATTGTGTTTGCTTAATACAAAAGTGTCTGTATTTGGCTCTGGAAATGGCTTTTTTTATCATATTTCTGTCCATGTCTTTCAGTCAAAAAATGCATCTAAAAAGAAAAAAACGGAATAAAATAGGCCTTAGGTAGATTAATAACAAATAAAGATGTCAGTGATTATGAAAAGACATTCACATATTTGAAAATCGTTATATCATTTTCATTATCAGTCAATCAATCAATCAATCAATCAATAGCTCTAAAAATGTCAAGTGTTGTAACCATTAACTAAAGCACCACAATCCTTGCACCACACAACTCAATCATTATTTTTAAACAGGTTTTCTGTTTTTCTAACATAGTTTTAGGTATTAAAAAATGTACCTTGACTTATCAGACCTCTCTGATTTCCTGGTTTTCAGCATAATAACAAAATGGCTTCCAGCATGTTGGTTGACACTGAAGGTCAAACAGTTCTGAAATATTTATAATATTTTAAAATTGAATTGCTGCACTGCTATTTAAAAGATAATGCCAAACTACTTTGAGCCAACAGTTATTTTTATCAAGAATTAAAGCCTCAGACTTTAATTTATAAATAGAACAGATCACAGAAGAAGAGGTATTCAAGTCATTTTTTATTAAATTTTTTATTGATTTATTCAACATTTTAGATCAATTAATTATATTCACTATATATATTATATTCAAGTCAGCAAAATTAATCAGTTTCATTCTGATTATTTTACTTTTGTTAAATGCCTACAATATAGCATTTTAAATAGGGATGCACCGATATGAAAATTTTGGCCGATACCGATAACCGATAATTCTTTATTTTTGAAAGCCGATTACGATATGTTGGCCGATAAATCTATATCCAAATTGTTATTCTTTTTGAGAGCCTGATTACAAAAAAAGTTCTCATCATTAAAAACCACATCCCAAACACTTCAACATAAGCAGCCTAGTTTTAAACGGTGTACGTTTTAAAAATAATTTTACTCTCCCATTACCAAATTTAGTCATAAAAAAGTCATCATTACACGTGTAAAGAATCAAAATGAATGCACCATAGATCAATAAAACAGAATAGCCTCTGCACGGACAACACTTAAATTATTTTAATTACTAAACCATATTTCTGATGAAAATAATAAGAGAAAAATAAAAGTGGTTGTTTTTATTAATAATGTATCAATGATTTTGAAAAAAGTAACAAATTAATACCACTGTTTTAAATAGCAGCCATTTGAGCTGTGTGTGCTGAAGCTGAAGAGCTGAATGAATATGGTAAACTGAAGCGTTTTGCTGGCAGTTTATTTAACTCAAGGAAATGCATCCTGAGAATAATATTAATACAACATAAACATAATATTACAACTTGTATATGTACAAAATGATGCAGTTATTGCGTGCTATAGTCAGAATGTGTGATCCTGTTGTGGATGCGCTCTTCCCATAACAACGCGCTGAAACACGGCAACTAAACCCAAAGAATTCACAACGTTTTATTATAATAATGTTCTCATTAGAATGTTATATACACGACATTCCCAATCATAGTTATTAATGTTGTGCACTGCTGTTTGAGTGTATCACCGGTAAACTGAAGCGCTCTTTTAACTTAACCAAACGCATTCTATATGAGATAAATCAGATATACATCAAATAAACACAATATTACAACGTACAATTGCACAAAAGGCTCCAAACAAACAGCGCGCATCTGAAGTGTCTCTGAAGGAAATAATGCATTATTTATCGGCTTTAAGATATCGGCCAAATTTTCTTATCGGGCCGATACCGATAACAGAAGAAATGAGCATTTATCGGCCGATACCGATATGGTGGCCGATATATCGTGCATCCCTAATTTTAAACTCATTTAAAAACAGAAATAAAGTCTAATCGTACTTTCTGTGCATATGTTTACATATTTGAACTTCTCAAAAGAAATCCAACGTGACAAGGCAACTATATTTATTATAGACTGGAGCTTTCTTTTCCTGATATATTGACAATAACTATCAAAAACATAAATAATATGCTTTTGAACCAGCTCCAGCTTACTTAAAGGGAGCATTAATCACCATAACGATGACTTCAAAATTCACATTTATTTATTTATCCATCTATCTATCCATCCATGGCCGGACTTACCATTGGGCTTGACTGGGCTGCAGCCCAGGGTCCCTGCCTTAACCCGTTTACATTTGTTCAGTTATGTGCCAGTCAGAAATTATTAGTCGCATTTCAACAGCGTGCATGGGCCAGCCGGGGCTAACAACTTCCAGCTTCCAACTATGACATTCGAAGCCATAATCAAACAGCATAAACTGGAATTTATGATTTTTTTTCACATAGAAAAAGGACACACGTATTAAATCATGTCTGCGCTGCGCCGAATCGCCGATTAATTTGTGATCACATACTCATACTACGGTTCCATTAAGCCTTTAGCCCAAAAGAGCACACATTTACAAAGATAATGATAAATTCTCACATGTTCACGCCTCGCTTCTTTACGGAGGATGATTCTATATTATATTAATGTTCCACTAAATTAATCTGAAGAGTTTTGAGCACTCTCTCCCATACAAAGATTATAGAATACCCTAATATTTTACAAGGACTTTGTCCCGTCTCACTACCTCCACACAAAGTGGAGCAGAAATTTCATCAAGACGACTTAAAAAAATAAAAATAGCCATTTACAGGGTTCGTACGGTCATGAAAAACCCAGAAAGCTTTGGAAAAGTCGTGGAAATTTATTTTACAAATCTCTATATAATAGAATATATGTTTAATCACGTCCTGAATCTCGGTGCTTGATTGCTCATTTTGGTTTTACTCATTTTCGCAGGTTTCGCACGTTTGGAAAATTCCCGCAAACATTTATTTAATATTCAATGTAGGTTAGATGAGTTAAAAAAAATTCACACAGAATATCAGATTAAGTCAGTCATTTGAAAACAGCGTGTGTGGTTCAGCTGTACCGCGTCTTCTCACTCTCACTCTCAAAATTGCCTCACATCAGCGCATCTCATCTGCACTAAGAGAGCTGCTGCACACTGCATACAAGACTTTCGCTCAGCTGACAGAGCTGTCACTTGCCTAATCGGGTCAGTTGCATCATCATAAAAGTTTATCATTTGCACGTCTTTTTAAGTCTTTTTAAACCATTCGGTACTTGCGCTATCCAAACTAGTTTTCTGGGCGCTCACGGTCACATCCAAAGCACCTCAAGAAAATGTTATTGGTTTCATTGTTTCTGACTCAAGTAACCTTGCTTTTTAATAAATAATGTTACATAAAGACAATGAAATTGTCAGTAATAAATGAACAAGTTACTAGCAATAGCACAAGGATACAAATTAAACAAACTGTGTTTTAACTTTTTCAGGTAGGCTATAGCCTAAAACTGTAGCTGCTACTATTCAGGAACAAAATACTATGATGTATAAAGTCATAGATATAGATTATATTTATATATTAATCCATATTAAATATGAAAAAGTTATTTAGTCAAGAGCAGATTTGAGCAGAGTGATTTTTTTTCTTTTGTTCTTTAACAGACTGACAGACAGCAGGTATAAAAGCTGCACTCACTTTCATACCAAATGTTAATGTTAACAATGTTAATTAATTAGGCCTATTGGTTATTGTTAATTAATGTTAACAACAAAATACAAAATCACTCACTGCTCTTGACTGAATAACTTTTGTAACTTTAATTTTAAGAATTAATCTGTTGTTTAATTTACAGTGAATTTACTGTTTTTAATTTACAGTTTATTCCATTTCTGTACCTGAATGTTTTCCACCAAAGCTGTTTCTAAAACGAAATTCAGGTCCTGAGTTTAATTTATAATAATGGCTAAGCAAATTACAATATACTTAACATTCTGGCATTCAGTTATGTGATTATGTAGCCTAACTTATGTTCTCTGCATGAAGTAACGTCTGGCACAGTCGCAGCCTGTGCTTATTAGAAAGCAAACAAATAGCATTAATAATCATTCATTTTCCTTAGCATATGCTATGATAAATCTGAACATTTGTGTAAAATAATGGAGCATTAGGTCATGAATATTGCCTTAAAAGTCATTGAAATGTATTGTTTGAACGAACCCTGCATTTAGTCAGTGAATGCCTATGATATAGGAGTTAGCCTATCACACAAACTAGAGTCCTGTTTTTCCAAATATCTGCACGATGGCAAATGTACAATAAACACAGACACAAAATTCGGTTTTGCCCCATCAATGTGTCTCCGAGCAACACAGTGTTTTCTTTCTCAACATTACACGGACCAGTAAATGGTTCAAACAGGCTATACGTACAGTCGTTTGCTAAGTTAAATGAATTAGCATTTTAAACAAATCGGTTGATTTATGGATTCAACTCGCTCATTAAGACAGTCACTTGCTGCCACCTACTGGCGGTTGTAGTTTCATATTTTAAAAAGTAGCTAATTATTTCATTTTTGCAATCATTTAATATTTCTACATTAAAATGATGTATTTAAACTTAACATAACTTGTGAAAAATCCATCTATGTATTTTGTTTATAGTGATTTCATTTTATTGTTAATAGCCAACATGTTTTTTTATTCAGATTGAATTTATTAAATTTAAGAATCTGACATAAAAAGACACAGATATGACAATAACTTTTTATAATATTAACATCTCTGGCTTTTTTTTTTTCAGGGTTTTGATCTCTCAACTGAGAGATCACATCCTGTTTATTGTATTATAGTGACTATTTACTATTACATCTCAACTTTGACTAGGCTAGACATGTTGCATATTAATTGCACTATATATGAACCTCAAAGCATATTTAAATTTTTGTGTATTTTGTGTTACTCCATAATAATGTTCTAGTTGAGGGCATTTGTAGTATAGGTATAGGGCCCAAACATAACCTCAAGTCCAGGGGCCCCCGGCCCCGTAAATCCTGCCCTGTATCCATCCAGTGCATAATTTATTGTCAATACTAATTCTGATACTCAGGCTCATTGCTGTATTTTTTCCTTCTTTCTTTACCAAATAAATTACTAAAATTATAACTTATCCAACCTTAGCCAAGCTCAAATTGCTAAGAAAAGGAGCCTTTCACAAATAATTTCAGGCTTTTATGAGGTAGCCTCATTTATCGAGACACAGCCATGGGTATAGAGCTAAAATGTCAATGCCCATGCTCAATTAGAGGCAATGAGTTTGAGTGACCAAACAGGAGAATTACAGAGAAACCCCTTATGCATCTTCTTGCCTATACACAAATTGGCTCCATTTAACACATTTGCATTTCCATTCAAAGATATCTTTACATGCATACCAAGAAAGCATTTAAAGTTGTGAAAAATCTAGCTTGCATGTGGCAGAAGCACTTACGATTTCACATGTTCAGAAAAAAAAAGGTGTTTTTTTTTTTTGTTCAGCGATGAGATGTGAGCTGGGACCAAATAGATGTTTTTTTAAACCTCTTATGAAGCTCCAATCTCTTATTCTTGGAATTTATACTGATTTCTTCCAGATTTTTACACGTGAATGGATTATCATGTCAAATCAAAATCAACAAAATGGCTCACTATTAGGAAGCCTTTTGAATAGGTGGGAAAAAGCCAATAGAAGGGCTTTGTGTCATACTTAAATTGATCAATAGATTACTCAGAGGTGACTTTTTGTTGTCCTGATGATGAATGCTTTTCTGCAACCAAATGAAATGAAACAGCTATACTTAGAAAGGGCTCAGTCTCTAAATAACTTTTATGAGGTCTGTACAACAAAAATAGAGAGAGATCTAAGTATAAAATCTTATTGTATTTGTTTTTGAATAATATTGTAAATTGTGATTGATTGCATATGCTAATGGTTAACTAGTCTGCATGAACATTATTTCAGATATTTTGCAGGGCAGAGAAGCCATTTCATTTCCAATAAAGACTGCAAATTAACTTAATAACAATAGAATAGGTTTCCGTCCGGCTAACAGGCCGTTTCATAGATTTTTCAAATTCTTTGAGCCGAAAAAGATTGCTGGACCAAGGGGATCCCCAGGGTTTAAAAATGGGAAATGGCTCTTAATTAAGCAGCTGTCCAAGCATGTAAAAAGGGCATGTATTAAAGAAGAAGAGGGCTTGATTCAATAAGTACCTGTCTAGAGAAGTGTGCAAATCCAATTCATCTAGCCGTCTTAAACTCTGCCTGCTCTCTTTTAGTTAATTTTATGAGCGATTTCATTTGTTTAATATATGGAACTAAATAAAATGTGTGTACTGAGTCACAAAACATTTTGTGGGTTACTCTTTATTTTAAGGTGTCCTTGTTACAGTGTAATTATACATATACGTACTGAGTAATAACTACATGTACTTACTATATGGTTAGGGTTAGGATTTTGGTTTGGCTTTGGGCTACTTGCATGTAATTATGCATAATTAATTGTTATTATAATAGTAAGTCCATGTAACGTGTAACAAGGACACCTTAAAATAAAGTGTTACCATTTTGTGTTTCTGTTGTAACTACATCATCTCGATGCAAAAAGCATCTTTCTCCATTGAGAGGCATTAAAAAGTAGCTCCATATTCTCACTGCATACATTGAACATATTTTATTATATTAGAGTAGATAGTAAAAGTGCCATGTATATCACTTGTATTTAAAGGCTTGTATATCATGCCACCAGGGTTTGAAATGAACTTTTTCACTCACAATTTGGCTAACACAATTTTTAAGTTACCCGGCCATCTCATAATTTCTACTATCCAAAAAATTAAACAAAAATAATTTGAAAAAAGGCCAGAGGTACGCCAACAGCTTTAGGCTGTCCCACACTGGAGGCCAACAGTGACCATTGCAAATCATTTGGACTTTCACACAGTAGGCCTACTCATAATTAACAAGGCATCAGTTACTGTCGGGGATTTTTCGTGCTGTGCGGTGCCCATGCCAAGTAGGCCGCACATCACACCGATTATACTGGGTTCTATCATTGGACTATCTGGTGTAGACATTATTGCGAGTCTTCAGGCATTTTTTTTCTTTTCGTTTTTGCTTCAATGCAAAGGAAACCAGTGTGCCCGCCACACCATTATTTGTTGCGTAGCGACGAGTACAGGGCTGGACTGGGGTTACAATTCGTCCCTGGACAAATCCAGCCTACCCGGCCCTCAAGGTCCCCTGTGAATGTTTTGCTGTGTTATAGGGCCTTCAGTTGGAGTAAGTAAATAAATAAATAAATGAGGACAAAAACAAATAATGATATATTTCTGAATTCAAAGCAAGTGCAACAAACTAATAGCCTACTGCATTTTTGTCACATAGAAATGCACTTGACAGTATAAACATTGATTTTGTGCTAGAACATAGGAAATGTACTGCTAATAAATGCCGTCATCCTTTCCTCACCCTCATGTCTATCCAAACCTGTATGACTTACTTTATTCTAGGGAACACAAAAGATATTTTGTAGAATGTTACAAAACCATTTTGGTTGATTTCTACTGTATGGACAAACATTTCTTGAATTTCTCAAAATATCTTCTTTTATGTTCCACAGAAGAAAGAAATTCATACAGGTTTGGAATGACACGAGGATGAGTAGCCTAAATGATGACAGAATTGTCATTTTTGGGTGAACTATCCCTTTAAGAACTTTATAATATTATCTAGAAAACACCTCATTTATAAGTGTCTCCAAATTACAGACACACTGATTTTTATCTTTAATCAGGCTCTAACCGAATTAACATTTTACTTAAATTAAAATTAATTAGAATGAAACATTTAAAGATAAATAAGCTATTAAAGTTTGTTTACATTGCAGTTTGTTTACATGCATTTTACCTCGTCATGGCTGTTTTCAGGCAGAACCTTTAATGTTGTCATATCACACAACTGTATAACACAATTCTGTGTCATTTCTGAATGGATCGAGCGATTTGCGCTGTTTATCTCTTATAAATCGTGGCGGAAGTGCAGCGCTGTGCGGGAGACTGATCCCGCTCTGCTTTAATGCGCGGCTGGCGGATGCACCGGGTAGCACCGCTTCACACTTTTGGAGTAATTGCTTTTTGCAGTTTCGAGTGGGCTGTAATTTAAAAACAGCGCCTAATATGAGGTCTCCCTCGCTTCGGTGATCGACCCACCGCGGGAATGTCCCGGTGCTCCCGATGGCTAGTAGCTACATCGCTGTATGTTCAAGTAAGCTAGATGCCCAGATGCTGCGCAATTAGGTTTATTTAATATCATGATGAGTCTCGAGTTCAGTATTTACACTAAATCTGTGCAGATTTGGCTTACATGAACTTCCTCAAGAAATTAATTAGTAAACATAATTTACGAAAAGTAACCCGTCAAATTGGCTAGTGATTTGACAGCGTTACTTAGCGTGTTAATTTCAAACCCTGCATGCCACAGATTGGGATAATTACTAGTGAAGCATTTGAGACTGTGTGTTCTTGTGGTGCCATCAGTTAACCAGTGGTCATGATGTCATTTTCACTGTTGCTCCAGAGAGATTTGTCACTTACAGTTCAGGTGACTGGCTCAAACCACCTGCAATTAGGAAAGAGTGCCCATGATCAAAGATGGCAGAATTGAAATTGTGTACTTCCAGAAAGTCAGGCACCAGCTGAGCCATTGTCATTGCTAACAGGAATGCCAACTGACAGCTTACAGACCTCAACCTGCTGAAAGAACCAATCCCAGTATTTGTCCTGTGCATTCAGTGGTGTTGGCCTTGATTTAAGGTCAAATAATATTACTGTATAGAGAAGAAAATCATGGGGATAAATGAGAGCTTAGTGGAGGTGCAAAGTGACATAAATCCTTCATTTAGTAGTTGTACTAGATGAGAGTCTGTTCAGCACAATATGGTGACATTCAAAAAAGACTGATCAAATAAATAGCCTTTAAGAGCTTACAAGCAATCTTTTACTAGATTATATAGATATTTACCATTTGAGCTCCATGACTCTGAAGCTGGAAAGGAAGGGAAATGGAATAAAATCCAAGAGTAAAAGCAAAACCATCAAAGACCATCAAATCTGTTATCATTTTACCAATTCCACAAGAAATCATATGAGGCATAATTGCTGGTTTTGATGTTGTTTTATTTGCACAATGAGATGGCATTACAAAAGTTACAATTATCTTAACTTAGAAAATACAAAAATAAATTCATAAGTATGAAACACATTTATTAAGCTGCAACGGTTCTCGAGCTGGATAATTGAGGTACCAACCTGCTAAGAGAACATTATCACAGTAGCCAAATATTGTGCATGTGCTTGAGTAACTGAATCACAACACACACAGTCCTATACATTTTCTGTCATTTAATGCTTTTAAATATTGGCTTTTAAATATTGACTTTTTGATTTCTTAATCAGCAGATAAAACGAATGCGACTTGTATATATAAATAAACACCAAAAACAGCATGTCAATGAATGAAAGAACTGAATAATTGAGTCATTAACATTAGCATTTTTTTTCATGGTCAGCACAGCCATAGTATCACATTTCTCTGGGTATCAAATAAATGTGTGCAGAATAATCACATAAGCTATGCAGTGTAATTAGATCTTCTTCATTCTCAGCATCATCCAGCAAGTCAACATCTCCCAATCAGTACCTTGACGTCAAACAGAAACAAGCTTATACACAAAGAGAGGTCAGTCCATACCAGCAGCAGCAGATCTCCTTGAAGGTTTTCCTCATCTCTTGGCTCCTGAAGGCATAGATGAGAGGGTCTATGACCGAGTTGCACATAATGAGGATCAGATACATGTTGAAGTGGGACATGAAGCAGATGCAATAGGGGTTCCGGGGGCAAGATATCATGAGGATGAGGTGCAAGAAAAAGGGAGCCCAGCACACCACAAATACTCCCAGCAGGATAGTGATTGTGATGGCCCCTTTCATATTTGCCGCCTGCCAGATAGGGACGTTGCCAGGGAGGGCGGCAATGCGCTTCATGTGCAGCCGGGCTAGAAGAAACATGTGGACGTAGAGCGAGGCCATAAGCACCAGCATGGTGAAGAACATGCTGATAAGGCAGATGAGAACGGTGGTGCTCTCCGAGTACACAATAAAGAGCACGCCAGAGACCGTGCAGAAGGTCCAGATGCAGGTGATGATGGTGCCCGCCCGCCGTTGGGTCATGATGTTGTGGTAGCGCAAGGCATAGAAGATCGTGATGTAGCGGTCCACTGCAATGGCCAACAAACTCCAAATGGACGCCAACAGCGAGCTGCAGATCATCGAGTCAAAAATGTTGTCCATGTTCTTGATGATGCTCTCGCGATTGGTCAGGTTGCCCCCCGTGATGAGTGCCATCACTACCGTTTCTGAGGCATTGGAGACACTGACCAACAAGTCTGCTACGGCTAAACTGCAGATAAAGAAGTACATGGGAGAATGAAGGTTCTTGTTCTTGATAATAGCAGCAATCACCAGAATGTTCTCCAGGAGACTGACAAGCCCGAGTGTGAGGAAGACCTCTGTGGAGATGAGGAGCTGCTCATAGCATCCAGAGGCTGATCCTCTCTCACCTTGAACAGGCTTTCCCACTGGCAAAGCTCCCTGGCTGTGATTTCGGTATGAATGATGCAGTCCATGATGATGTGAGGTGTTCATTTCCCTGAATATCCGTAGTCAGTGCTTTGATCTCTATCTACGTCAGTCTGGTAAATTCAAATTGAACATCATCTGTCATGTGGATCAAAGAAAGCAGGTGCTTTATGAGCATCATACACCTCACCTCACCTCAGTGATAACTCTTCCTCTAAAAGAGCAAAAACATCCGACAATGGTCTGCAATAGCCTCCTACACAAAACACACACCCACAAAAAAAATTAATAAATAAATAGAGACAGAAACATGCATAAAGAGAATCAGAGGATAGGAGACAGCGGCAACTGACTGAATCTGAAAACGCTGACTCTGTTTCAACACTGTCGAAGTGCAAACAGCAACATGCAGCATTCAGAGTGAGGCACTCCGTCTCCAGAGTGCGTTCAGCACTTGGCAGGCAGACGAGTGAAATACTCTTGCCTCCACAGCCACTGACTGGCATGTTGAGCCCAGGCTCCTCCCCCAGCTCTCTTAACCAATCAGAGGCAGATTTGATGGGTGAATGTATGCTAATATCAGAAGGAGGTCAGTGTATGAATTGTGTTGCCTCTGTTTTCAACAAATAGATAAAATCCTTTAAAGAAGGTGTTTTCTTAAAGCATTTTGGTGGTATGTTTATAAAATCAAGTAAATCAAGGAACAAGCACTGAGTCTATCTTGCAGGTATGATTATGTTTAAATATATATATATATAGGCTATAAATGATTCAGTGATTCACTGTGACAATCACTTGTTTAATTTCTGAATGAATAAGTGTTTTTGAATGAATCTCATAAATGAACGATTCAATGACTCACTCAAAGACAGTCACTTGTTTAGTTTCTGAATAAATCTGAAGATATTCAATAAATTTAACAAATCCAGGCCGTAACCAGCTATGAGGCCACCGAGGACCGAACCTCTGTAAATTTTTCATGTTCAAAAATAAAATGTGTACTTGGAATGACTAATTTGCTGTTAAACTCCTCATATGAATGCCTGCATGACATGCATAATTCAGTTTAGACAGTTTGCAATAATGTTTAGCGCTCGTGGTATGAAAATGATCGCTGAGATGCGAGGCGCTGGCGGAGTGAACGAGGCTTGAGAGAGAGTTGTGAGTTGTGAGTGTGAGGGCGTGGTGCCAGATCCAGCTATTAATAACGTTTTTGGACTTGTTTTTTTTTTTTCCACTTAATTTGTAACACTTTAGAAGGTGAAAAATACCGCAAAAATGAGCATGATATTATCTGTCATAAACGTTATCAACGATGTCAAAAACAGTAGCATTTAACACTAGTACACACAGATCTGTAGAACAAGTAGGTTACAGAATGAAATGAAATACGCAAACTAGCCATGAAGAAGTCTATGCTGTCATTCAGTATAGTTAAATTTTCACAAATCGTGCTATAAACTTTCATAAGAGCACTAGACAAAGTTATTTCACAAACATCTACATGTCTGTCTCCTTTAAAGTGTTTATAGTGTATATGAGTTGTATTTGTAGGGGTTATTATAACACAATCCCCCCACACCACACACACACACACCCCCGGACCTCACTAATTTTCAAAGCCTGGGTACGGCAGTGAACAAATATATAAAATAAATGATTCAGTGATTCACTCATAAAGATGGTCAATTGTTTAGTTTCTAAATTAATCCGTGTTTTGAATGATTTAATGATTTGCTTGTTTTGACTGTGAATAATTTTTTGTGTTGTTGAACAAATTGCAAATTGAGTGAATGCACATACACAATGCACAGACGAACATGTAGGCTACTGTATATATGGAATACACAAACACTGACAAGCAGAGTGATACATATAGTGAAATGTCGCAGTGCCGTTGGACTGTATATATTCTGCTCAGCCAATCAGATTCGAGGACTGGAACCAGGGCCCAATTAAGACCTCACTGGGGCCCTGGGCTATGACTTACTCTGCAGTGCCCCCATCACCATAACATGATATATATATATATATATATATATACCTGATAAATGGATTTTTATGATACAAATTTTCTTTTGATGCCTGAAACTTCATCATTCTTGTTACCAATTTTAATATCACAAAAAAAATACTAGCTCAAGTAAAACCAAGCTTACTGAACAAGTAAACAATCACAAATTATAATAGCACAAAGATACATACAAAATCAACCTAATTGAAAAACTTTAAAAAATGAATAAGAAATATTATATTGTATAAAATAAATAGACAACAAATAGACTGAATAGTCTTCACTGTATAAATTCAGTCAAGGACTTGATGATTTCTTCTGATGTTTGATTCCCATATTGACAACAATGGCAACAGCAGCTATATTAGGTGCTTTAGAGGAATAGTTCACCCAAAAATGAAAATGCTGTTGTTGTTCTAAACCTGTATGCGTTTCCCTCTGCTGTTGAATACAAAAGAATATATTTGGAACAATACTGGTAACCAAAAAAAAAAAAAAACACTATTGGAGTCAATGGGAACTAAACTTTCTGGTTATGAACATTCTTCAAAATGTATTTTGTTCTGTAGAATAAATAAAGTCATACAGGTTTAGAACAACTTGAGGGTGAGTAAATGAGAATTTTCATTTTGGGTGAAGATCATATTGCCAGGATCTCATAGAGCCTACTACTACACATGCTTTATCTTTAACTATTAACATTCATGTAAGACACAACTGACTGTGTTGACGAGGATACTTGCAAAAACTGGCATTTTGACACATAAATTAAGCGTTAGCGTTAGTTCTGGCAGGTCACGTGAGTCAAGCTTGGATCAGCTGATTCTCAGCTAATCACATCTACCTATAGGATTACGACACCTATCGCGGCATTCCTATGTAAGCTCTATTCTGTATTATTCAGCAGCTTTTTTGCTTTCTCAGGAGCAAATTTCCCTCCTCCATCCCCAGCTCCTCCTGTTGTCACAGTCAGGACTTGGTTTTCTGATATTCCTCATTGAATCAGACTCCTTTTTATCTTGAATAATGTGTTACACTTAAATATCATTGAGTATATTAATGATATCTGCCTTGTTCTGTTAACCCTAGGGGGTTATTATTGCTGCTCTCCCTGCTCATTCATGACAGGCTGCATGGATGGGCAGGGAGGTTTTTGCCCAGAACAGAACCATACCGCAAAAACAAACTTTATGCTAAGTATCTATCATATTGACGATAGTGGTCCTGACAGCATCTATTTATATCTTGAACGTTTTTAAGCACTAAGGCGCGAAAAGACTCAAGTTTGGTCAGCACTGTACCAGTCCGGGCGCGCTCGCGCGTATCATCTGAAACTTTCTAACGCGCATATTTATCCACAAGATTCTGCCCCTTTCTGCCCTCTGCTTAATTTCCTTGAATAGTTGAAAACCATTTGTTTTTTAAACACACACAATGCTTAAACTTGTTTAAGCGTACAATCGCGACGCGCAAATGATGCCATTTTTCTACCAGGGGGGGTTATGTCCGCACCCTTAAGCGAAGAATAGAGTTTGTTTCACACACAAAAGACAAATCCAGCCATCAAGTTATAATCAAACTAACCTAAAATCTGTGTGGACGATGACGCTGTGTTTTTATCTGCTCCATGTGCCCGGTCCACTTGCTGTTTCACAACTTCTACTCCATCATCATCTTTAGTAAAATAACCTGATAGCTGGGGATTTTACTGACTATGTTTTTCTGCTGTTTGTCTTTTACATTTGTCTTTTTATTTTTTTTAGCCCCTCTTTCACCTTTTTTTTAGAATAGCTGACATTTTTACTTATCGAAGATTGTTCTTTGCGTGACCATTTCCAGATTACGCCAGAACGAAGTGAAGAGTGGAGGTGAATGCGGACATCAGGCGCAGCGATCACCTGATAGATACGCGTACAGTTCTTTCAAAAGTCAAATACAGAATAAATGCATTTGATTGGTAAACCAAATTCAAACGTGACGTTTCAATATCTAATGGTAATACATGAAATTTACGGCAAAGCTCCACTAAATAATAGCGCTAATAAATGGGGGCGTGGTGGGGCTCCACAGCCCCACAGCCAATCACGGGCCCCCTTGTTGCTCGGGCCCTGGGGCTCCAGCCCCACCTAGCCCTATTGTTAAACCGGCCCTGACTGGAACTAACTGTTAATAATAAAATAAATCATTGCCTGTTGTTTTATTTACAGGTTCAGATTAGCATCTAACAAATCACCTCATTCACATTTTACGAATGCTTTATGAGGCTCATGAATCACAGCTGACTCCTCTCTCTTTAGCCTATTGATTATACAGTTTTATGTCCAAATGTAGAAAATCAATTACAATCAAAAGAGCCTGACGAAAGGGACTGACCCCTTCTGTGATCACCACATGGGAATGGACACTATGAATACTGCACAAACAACAGCTTATCCAGTTTAGTGAAGAGGTGAGACAAACAGGCTTTTGTTGAGCAAAGCAATTGAAACTGGAAGAGAAAAAAATTGAATGAGATTTGTAATGCTGGTATGTAAGCAAAGCTATCTTTCTGAGAGAACTGATCATGACATTACAGTAACAGAACCAATAACAAAATAATCAGAATAATGCTTAATAATGATCCTATAAAAGTGTATAATAAAAGTATATATGCACACTTTCAATCGCCTGAACCTGAGCATATACTTGAAATCTTAATTTCTATCAAAACAGTAGTGAAATGATAATGGCACATGATCCATGTACATTTTTACTAGCAAAATGTAAAATCTAATTTATTCTGAATCTGCCTCTTTTCCCTGGTTCAAGAGTGTCTCATCTATCTCACAGGGAGACACTGGTGTGCCTCCAAGCAAAATCGGCACATAATCCACATAATGTCATATATTGATTTCACATTCAGATCAATTGTTAATGCAAAACAAAACAAAACAAAACAAAAAGTTAAAAACACAAATAGTTGCAATAATGAGTTTTCGAGAAAATAAATCAGAACTGTTATATAATACAAGCCCACGCACTTTAAGCTCCTTGTGAAACCCTTAAGCAAGCTAAAAGGCTGAATGTTGGATATGTTCTAATCAGAGCAGACCTCTTACACTCTTTATAGCTTCATAAATTAAAGGTACATGTCACTAAATTCGAAAACTACCACCTTGTAAACTAGAAGGTTGAAACTAGAATGTTCATCTCACACCAGCACTGTAACATGCTCTAAAGTGTCTTGGATCTGCTGCTGGAGCACACTGACAATGACCTTCCCCCCTATTATACCATGCAGAGAAGTGCATAAAAGATTGGGGGGGGGGGATACATTATATTATATTATATTATATAATTATTGATTAATATAATGCAAGACATGCTACAAATTTGTGGGGGAACGTATTTATATATATTATTATATATATAAGTTATTGATTAATATAATTTTATTGAACTTCAAGTAAAATACTCTCTGCTTCCTCAGACGTTGGATGGTATAGGGTAATGGGGTCAGCCTCACTGGGGGGTTGTTGATGTTCTGGTGAAACTCATTTCTTTTGCTGCATTTGAGAAGATGTGCAATAGAGGAATAACGGAGTTGAAATGTCCCACTTCTGACCTTAGTGCGTTCTAGTAAATCACAGCACAAGATGATGCCATGACTCAAAAAAACATTTAGTATTGTGCCAATTATGGCAAAATCATGAATTAAAACATTCAGTCTCTCCTAAAATCTGTTTATTGTCATTCTTTATTCAAAGCTTGTAAAATATTTTGTCAAATATAACGGTATGCAGTTCCAGACGTTAGCACTAGGTAGTTGTCTGTCTTGACATTATTGAACAAGCAAAACAGGTGAAAACATATACATTCACTGATACACAAACAATTCTTACATATGTGACCCTGGACTACAAAATCAGTCATAAGGGTCAATTTTTTTTTATTGAGATGTATACATCATCTGAAAGCTGAATAAATAAGCTTTCCATTGCATTGATGTATGGTTTGTTAAGATAGGACAATATTTGGCTGAGATACAACTATTTGAAAATCTGGAATCTGAGGGTGCAAAAAATTCAAAATACAGAGAAAATCGCCTTTAAAGTTGTTCAAATGAAGTTCTTAGCCATGCATATTACTAATCAAATTAAGTTTTAATATATTTTTGGTAGGAAATTTACAAAATATCTTCATGGAACATGATCTTTACTTCATATCCTAATGATTTTTGGCATAAAAGAAAAATCGATAATATTGACATATACCAAATGGTTTTTTTATGCTATTGTTAAAAATATACCCAAGCGACCTAAGACTGTTTTTGTGGTCCAGGGTCACATTTATTGTATATTGCGCATTCATTCATTACCTGCACCAAAATACATACAATTTCCACATAACTCCGCTCCAAGCTATGCTCATTGATTTTCACCATCTTGGAAATTAGGTCAAATGACTCATCTCACTGCAGTCAGGGTTGATCGATCTGCCCCAAGTTTACAAGTCGAATGTCGACTTGGAGTGGTGTTCCAGACATTTTTTCCAGGTAGGAAGTGGGAAAAATCTGAGTTCCGAGGTCATTTGCAGTGGATAAATATTTCCAAATTTCATGAAGACAAGCCACATTAATGCCAAATGTCATTTCAGTCTGCCATACAAACTTGTGATCACACTTTGATGGTTAGGAGTCATCTGCAGATAGCATGCTGCTCAGTGTCTATTTGAAATGAAATAAAAATGTCTGGATGTCAGATTAAAAGACAAAGATAACAATGAGCTGTCATTAAAAAGATCTAACTGTGGCTATAAGTGGCTTTTATGTTAACATTCACAGACTCATATTCTCGGCAATCTTCGTGCAAACTATTACAAATGACACTCAACCTAACCATATTGTAACAGAAGAGGTCTGACACAACAGGTTAGTATATATCAAAATAGGTTTATTCGGTCACAGAGAGTACTGGGGTAGGGTTCAGAGGATGTGATGGTGAGGGAATCGTTCGAAGGATATGATGAGCGGGGTAATCCGGGTCTTTGGCTTTACCGGAGCTGGAATGCAGGCAGGAGGAGCACATACCTCAGCGATCCGTGAACTAGGAGGAACAGGAGACACTTGGAGACGAGGAGACACTAGGAGGAACACAGGAGGCAAGTAATGCAGGAAGTATTCAAATGGAAGCAGTAGCAACGTCATTGAGATTCGTCTGACCGTGTATACGAGACTGGACACTTTTGAGGTGTCGGCGTTCTGGTTTACAAAAACACTTTATGCAGGCTGGTTGATGCTTTGCTTGATTGGTGACAGGTGCAGGTGCTCAGAACTCAGGTGGGAGGGATCGTTGTGATGGACTGGGGGGGGGGGGGGGTGGTGGGGGGGGGAGGGAGCCTAAGTCTGAGTGACGACGTGTGTATTTTGCATGTGTGGTTGAGCAGTAGCCCTCCCCCCTCCCCGGCCCAGTCTTCCTGAGCCGATAAACCGCAGATCGTGCCGATGGTGTGGTTCCCCTTACAGCCTACCTTAGCTGCCCCGATGTGGGGGTGTCGGCTGATCAGGATGGACAGCATGGAACTCAGACATTAAGGTGGGGTCCAATATATCGGTCCTAGGTACCCATGAGCATTCCTCAGGTCCATATCCTTCCCAGTCCACGAGGTACTCCAGCTGACCACCACAGCGCCAGGACTGCAGAATTTCCTTCACCTTGTAGACGGATCCTTCATCCAGGATCAAGGGAAGAGGGGGTTCATCCATCTGGCCAGGCTCTGTGGGGAGAGAGACAGGGTCATGGTGAGGTTTCCGAAGAGAAACATGGAATGAATTCGATACTGTGAGGGGAGTTGGAGTTTGAAGGTGACCGGGTTTACTTGTTCCAGGATGGTGAAGGGGCCAACAAATCTGGGACTAAGCTTCCTACAGGGCAGGCGCAGTCTGATGTCCCGAGTTGACGGCCATACCTTCTGACCTGGCTGATAAAGTAGGTGTTTCGGCTCGAAGGTCTGCGGCCGTCTTCTGCCTGCGCACTGCCTGTTGGAGATGGTGGTGAGCAGCGTCCCAGACCCTCTCGCTTTCCCAGAACCAGTAGTCAACCGCCGGAACATCAGAAGGTTCCCCAGACCAGGGGAACAGTGGAGGCTGGAACCCAAGCACGCACTAGAAGGCTGTCGCAGGGAATTCTGGGCGTTCTCAGCCCAGCCCAGGAACTGGTTCCAGGAATCCTGGTGGCCATGGCAGAAGGTTCGCAGAAATCATCCCACCTCCTGAATCTTCCTCTCAGTTTACCCATTTGATTGTGGGTGGTATCCGGACGAGAGGCTTACGGTCACACCTAGGAATCTGAAGAAGGCATTCCATACTTGGGAGATAAACTGGGTCCCCGGTCGGAGACAATGTCTTCGAGAAGTCCATAATATCGGAAGACGTTATTGAATAGCCGCTCCGCAGTTTCTAGGGCTGTGGGGAGACCTCTGAGGGGCAGAAGGTGACATGATTTCGAGAACCGGTCAACTATAACCAGGATGCGTTACCTTCAGAGGGGGGTAGGTCAGTGACAAAGTCTACTCCTAGGTGTGACCAGGGGCGATTTGGCACCGGTAGAGGAAGGAGTTTGCCAGATGGTAAATGGCACGGGCTTTTGGACATGGTATAGTCTGGACATCCTTGCACGAACCTTTTCATGTCCCTTGCCATATTGGGCCACCAGAAGTGATCTCGTAGCACCGAGAGGGTGTTGTTGGCCCCTGGATAGCCAGTGCCTCTGGAGGAGTGAGCAGAGTGAATCAGTGGGGTGCGCGGTGTCCGTGGTACGTACTGGCATCCTGGAGGACAGCCCGGCGGATTGTTGGTAGCCGTGTTTGAGGCCACTGAAGGGGAATTCCATTCAATGGGACTGACGATCATCTTAGGCGGAATGATATTTTCCGGTTCCTCTGGGCCTTCCACATGACTGTGAATACGTGACAAGGCGTCTGCTTTGACGTTTCTGGGACCAGGGTGATAAGTAATGGTAAAATTGAACCTGGCAGGGAATAATGCCCATCGTGCTTGGTGGGGATTTAGACGTTTCGCCTCAGGAAGATACTGGAGGTTTTTATGATCGTCAGTACGGTGAATGGATGGGCTGCCCCTCCAGCCAATGCCTCCACTCCTCTAAGGCAAGTTTCCCTGTTCTCCCGAGTCATAACTTACTACTCCCAAAGCCGGGCTGAGCTTCCTCGAAAAGGCCATGGGTGTAGTCCCCCCCCCCCCCGGGCTGTGTTCCCCGCTGCTGGATACACTGCCCTCCGCCCACTCCTGTAGTGGAGGCGTCGACTTCCACGATGAATGGGAGGTCGGGATCTGGATGGACTAGGAGTGGGGCGCTAGTGAAGGCTCTCTTGAGGGCGGAGAAAGCTTTTAGGGCCGCGGGTGTCCAGGACAGAGACTTGGGTTTCCCCCAAAAAAAAATCGGGTAGGTTAGTGAGGGGGCTGGTGATCATGCTGTAGTCGAGGATGAAGCGATGGTACAAGTTGGCAAATCCGAGGAATCGTTGGAGCTCTTTGATAGTAGTGGGTTCTGGCCAGGAGGTTATGGCTTTCACCTTCCCCTCGTCCATCTGTATACCGGTATGGTCAATGTCATACCCGAGGAATTGTACTGTGGGTTGGTGGAATGTGCACTTTTCAGCCTTGAGGAATAGATGGTGTTCTCTCAGGCGTTGGTGGACCTCCGCAATGTGCTGGCGATGTGCGGCCGGGCTCCGGGAGTAGATGAGGATGTCATCTATGTAGACAATTACGAATTGATGGAGAAACTCCCGGAGCACCTCATGCATGAAGTCCTGGAATACGGAGGGGGCGTTGGCCAGGTACTCATAGTGGTCAGTAGGAGTCACAAACACCGTCTTCCATTCATCCCCCTCACGTATCCGGATGAGGTTGTAGGCACTGCGGAGGTCCAACTTGGTGAAGATGGTGGCCCCACGGAGATGTTCAAGGGCATTAGGGATGAGGGGAAGAGGATATCGGAACTTGATGGTTATGTTGTTGAGTGCTCGGTAATCTATACAGGGCCTCAAGCCTCCGTCCTTCTTGGCCACAAAGAAGAAGCTCGATGCAGCAGGGGAGTTATATGGTCGGATGTAACCTTGGCCCAGCGCCTCCTTGATGTAGTCCTCTATGGCCTTCTGTTCGGGAAGCGACAGAGAATAGACTTTTCCCCGAGGCACTGGTTCACCCGGAATGAGATCTATGGCGCAGTCCCATGGCCGGTGTGGTGGTAAGCAGGAGGCTTGTTTAGGGCAAAACACGTTGTGGAAGGGGGCATAGCAGGCTGGAATATCTATGGATTGCTTCTCTAGGGGACTTTCAACGGAGGTTGAATTCACAGGAAGGACCTCCGTGAGTTTCTTGGCTGGTGATGGAGTCACGGGGAAGCAGACTGGGAAGCAATCCTTGCCCCACTTCAAAACTTCCCCCGTCTTCCAGGACAGAATGGGATTGTGCTTTACCAACCACGGGCGCCCTAAGATGATATCCGCCGTAGACCCTTCCAGAACCAGAAGATGAATGTCTTCCGTATGAAGCCGAAGAGTGATGGGGCCCACACGATATCGTACATGTCGGCGACATAGTGGTTTCCCAGTTATCGACTGGACCTGGTAGACAGTTTTAGTGGCGGTAGCTTGTAACTTGAGCTGGTGGCAGAGGTTTCTGGAGATTAAGTTTCCTGCTGACCCGGAGTCGATAAGGGCTGATACTGAAATAGAAACATCAGAGGCAGTAAGCATTACACAGGTAGTGAGTGGTTCCATCTTAACGATATCAGGCTGAATCACACTCACCACAGGACGTGGAGGGCGAAGGGGGCATGACAAGATCAGATGCCCCTGAGCTCCACAGTACAAACAGAGACCCCGGGTCAGCCTTCTCTGCTGCTCAGCGGAAGATGATCATTGCTTCTCCACGATCATGGGTTCTGGTGCTGGTTCTGGTTCTGGAGGGTAACCGGGCTCTGGTCGAACAACCCAACTCATGCGGTTTGAACAACGGACAATTTAATGAATTTTTCTAATCCAAATGACTCATCATATGCAGCGAGCTGTAACTGAAGCTGGGGCTCCAGCCCCTGTCTGTAAGTAGTCAGCAGCGATCTCTCATTCCATCACTTGCTGCTGCGAGAGTTCTGAACTTCAGCGAGTATTCGGCAATTGACATGGTACCCTGTTGCAAATGGTAGAGTTGTTCTCCCACAGCGGTATCTCCGTCTGTCCTTCCAAACACCTCGCAAAAATGCACCAGGAAGTTCCGCAGATTGTGAATAACGGGGCTGGCCTGAGTCCAGATCGTTTCCGCCCATCGCAATGCAGGTCCTGTTAGCAGGGAGATAATAAAGGCAATTTTAGAAGTGTCAGTGGGATATGATTGCGGTTGCATTTCAAAAGTGAGGTTACACTGGAGGAGAAATCCATTGCAATCCTCCGCCGAACCAGAGTAGGGCGCTGGTCGGGCCATGGGACTGGCGCTGATGTTAGGCGAAGAAGTGCTGGTTGGGATGGGTGGTGATGGCGGCGATGCCGGTGGATTGCGTAGCACTCGTCATAGTGAGTCTACGAGCTCCTGGAATGGATCGGGGTTACTCATCTGTGCCGTCGGTGTTGGTCTGGTCTTCTCTAACGGAAGAGGTCTGACGCAACAGGTTAGTATATATCAAAATAGGTTTATTCGGTCACAGAGAGTACTGGGGTAGGGTTCAGAGGATGTGATGGTGAGGGAATCGTTCGAAGGATATGATGAGCGGGGTAATCCAGGTCTTTGGCTTTACCAGAGCTGGAATGCAGGCAGGAGGAGCACACACACACCTCAGCGATCCGTGAACTAGGCAGAACAGGAGAGACGAGGAGACACTAGGAGGAACACAGGAGGTAAGTAATGCAGGAAGTATTCAAATGGAAGCAGTAGCAAAGTCATTGAGTCCTCTACACGTGTATACGAGACCGGACAGTGAGGGTGTCTGAGGTGTGTGCTTTTATGCAGGCTGGTAATGAGGTGCTTGATTGGTGACAGGTGCAGGTGCTCAGAACTCAGGTGAGAGGGATCGTTGTGACTGGGTGGTGGCTGAGCCTGGCCGATCTGTTACACATATTTAAAAATCGATGATTGCAAGGTAATTAATTATGCCATCTTACCAGCTATTTTATGGAAGCCCTGTCTTATGGCCAGTGGGTGAATGACTAGGACACAATGAAAGTGTTTTAATTATTAAAACATAGTCTGGTAGTAGATTAACAGTATGTGCGTGGGGGGTGCAGTGCCCAACTCTGATTTGCTGATTTTATTACCCAGTATAATTAAATAATTCAGTATCATTAAACAGGAAGTTCAGGAACCCATTTTGTTGTTGAAGGGAGAGTAAAAGCAAAAATCATCCTCACAATATTGATGCTGAAGTAAGGAAGCGGTTGGGTAAAGAGATATAAAGATTTGTTCTTTGCATTTGTCACATGAAAAATGAAGGAAGGAGTCAGAAGGTTTACTAATTATTTGTTACTCATAATTTATCTTTGGCTGCATAGTAATGATTTCATAATGTTGAATCTGATCAAAGTCTGTGTATGTGAACATGTACAGGAAATTTGGTTATTGAAATTATAAAAAAATGTAACATTCAAATAAACAAAATTACTTTAAAAAAGATTAGTTCATTTTACTGAATGAGGCTGAACAATAGAGTCTATGAATGGTTCTAATCTTCCATCACAAATATAACACTATCTAGAGAGACTAAATGATACTGACAATAGAACTTAATAAGTTGATGAGAACCTAATAGGATTAACAAATTATTACATGTAGTATATAGCCAACATAAATTTACAAGTAAGAGATAATGTTAGACATTACTGCAAAATAAACTCTGACAGGGTGATCTGCCAAATATAAAATAAATATTCAAGAAATCTACCAAAGTTCAGGTCTTGGTGCCTTTACTAATGAGCTGATAAGTGATAAACGTGCAGTGCTTGGCGACAGTGGTCTAAATTTAGTCATTCACTGACTTCCCACTGATGGAGACATAAATTAATTTGTGTCTGAACAACAAGCAGTGCTTTGTTGCATACCAAATAAACATTTGTCAGTAGAAATACCCGATACCAAACGTCATTTTTGATTGATGACTTTGACCTTTGACCACATAATTATATCCATATGTGACCTCTGACATCATAATATTTTCCATATGCGCAAATCGTCATGCGTGAAATTTCAAACGTCAGGTTTGTAGACAGTGGATGAAAAAGTTGTTTGTTCAAGGCGTTGAACGTGTCCAGCGGCGCAAAAACCATAAATGAATCATGCGGAATGTTTTGGAAATTTTAATAGGAGTCGTCCCACCAGTGGGGTGCCACCGAAAAAGAATCAGAGGTTAAGGGCAGGTGGGGTCCGTTTGCTGAGGCGTACGTGACACACGCATGCAATCAGAGAGTATGACTATCCTCACATTAGAGACAAGACATACTCGCTCTATGGGAGCTGTGAGAAAAATAAGGACGTGTTGATGAAGAATACACTAAGCATACAACATATTAACTACAGTGTTACTTTAATTTAGAAGGTAGACTTGGTCTTGTTGAGTATAAGGTGACCTCTCAATAATTGAAGGTCGTGGAAAGTTCATCTTTCAGTAATTCCAACTCAAATGGGAAACTGGGTAGTAAATAAATTCAATGCACACAGCCTGAAGTAGTGTAAGTCTTTGGTCTTTTAATTGTGATGATTTTGGCTCAAAAACCCACCAATTCACTATCTCAAAAAAATTAGAATATGGTGACATGCCAATCAGCTAAACAACTCAAAACATTGACCCTCACAGGAGGGTAAGCCACAAAATTCCTGACAAGGAGCTGGCTGTTCACAGAGTGCTGTATCCAAGTATGTTAACGAAAGAAAGTTGAGTGGAAGGAAAAAGTTGGAAGAAAAAGATGCACAACCAACCGAGAGAACCGCAGCCTTATGAGGATGGTCAAGAAAAATCGATTCAAGAATCTGAGTGAACATCACAAGTAATGGACTGAGGCTGGGGTCAAGGCAACAAAAGCCACCACACACAGACGTGTCAAGGAATTTGGCTACAGTTGTCGTATTCCTCTTGTTAAGCCACTCCTGAACCACAGACAACATCAGAGGCGTCTTACCTGGGCTAAGGAGAATAAGAACTGGACTGTTGACCAGTGGTCCAAAGTCCTCTTTTCAGAAAAGAGCAAGTTTTGTATTTCATTTGGAAACCAAGGTCCTAGAGTCTGGAGGAAGGGTGGAGAAGCTCATAGCCCAAGTTGCTTGAAGTCAGTGTTAAGTTTCCACAGTCTGTGAAGATTTGGGGTGCAATATCATCTGCTGGTATTGGTCCATTGTGTTTTTGAAAACCAACGTCACTGCACCAGTTTACAAAGAAATTTTGGAGCACTTCATGCTTCTGCTGACCAGCTTTTTGAAGATGCTGATTTCATTTTCCAGCAGGATTTGGCACCTGCCCACATTGCCAAAAGCACCAAAAGTTGGTTAAATGACCATGGTGTTGGTGTGCTTGACTGGCCAGCTACCTCACCAGACCTGAACCCCATAGATAATCTATGGGGTATTGTCAAGAGGAAAATGAGAAACAAGAGACCAAAAAATGCCACTGAGCTGACACACGGAACGTGTCAAAGGAACACCTGAGGCCTTAACCCTCCCTACCGTGCCACAAACTGATCACCTCCATGCTACGCCGAATTGAGGCAGTAATTAAAGGAGCCCCTACCAAGTATTGAGTTTATGTACAGTAAATGAACATACTTTCCCGAAGGCCAACTGTCACGAAAAATTTTTTTTATTGGTCTTATGAAGTATGCTAAGTGTGAGATAGTGAATTGGTGGGTTTTTGTTAATGTGAGCCAAAATCATCACAATTAAAAGAACCAAAGACTAAACTACTTCAGTCTGTGTGCATTGAATTTATTTAATACACGAGTTTCAAATGTGAGTTGAATTACTGAAATAAATGAACTTTTCCATGACATTCTAATTTATTGAGATGCACCTATATAGTTGAGTATCATCAGCATAACAGTGGAAACTAATCCCGTATTTTCTAATAATGTTACCAAGGGGCAACGTGTATATCGAAAATAGCAGAGGACCTAGGACAGATCCTTTGTGGCACTCCATATTTTACTGGTGATAATTGAGATGAATCCCCATTTAAATGAACAAAATGGTAGCGATCGGACAGCTAGGATCTAAACCATCTTAAAGCCGGCCCTTGAATACCTGTATAGTTTTGTAAACAATCAATGAGTATGTCATGATCTATAGTATCGAACGCAGCACTAAGGATCAAGTAAAACTAGCAATGAGATGCAGCCTTGGTCTGACGCAAGAAGTAAGTCATTTGTAATTTTAATTTGATGGGGGCAACAGCTTCTAATGTATTAGAGAAGATAGTGCCCATGTTGCTAGTCATTTCGTCTAGTTCATGTGTATTTATTGGTACACAGAGCAGTAGAGATAAATCAGGCAGGTTATTTGTGAATCTGTCCTTGGTGGCTGGAACAATAGTTCTGCCTGGACGATAATGCAGAGCCATATAGTTAATATCAGTAATAAGCAGCATGCACGATACAAGGAAAGGGTCAGTAACATCATCACTTTGAGGTACGATATCAGTAAGATCAATTCCATGCGATATAATTAAATCTAGCGTATGATTAAAATGATGAGTGCGCCCGGTGACGTTTTGCTTGACTCCAAAAGAGTTTATTAGGTCAGTAAAGCACGTCCTAATGTCATCATTAGGTAATAGCAACCGTGAATGTTAAATCTACGACCAATTAGCGCTTATCCACAGTACGACCAATAGGTATCTGAGATTGGTAGAAATATCGGCAAATCTTTGGAAACCTAGAAGGTATACGGCTGGTGTTCTATGCTAACAGTAGCAGAAACAGACCAGAGATTCACGGAATACTTGTCTATGATGCATATCTGAAGTGAACCATTGAAAGCATAAAGGGATTATCGAATGAAGCGGCGGGGGGGGGGGGGGGGGGGGGTGTTAAAACGGTATATGTCAGTTTGAAGTAACAGAGAGATCACTAATAAGATGTTGCAAGCTACGCGCCACGAACCCAGTATGACGGGGATCTGATTATAACAGCCATCTGGTGGAAGTAGCTAATTTAGACCATATAATCATTGGTTTTAGCAGGTTTCAGTCAAGCAGAGTATCATCAAAACTATTACGTGATCATTGTCAGTTACTAATAACGGTCATCACATATACAAACTATATAACTGTAGGAGCCCAAACTTTAAAAAGTTTTTGTTCATTTATTTAAATTTTTTTTCTGGTTTAATCATGATCAGATATTTTTTAGATCCTGCATTAAATTTATATTTTTACCTCACTATTTGGGGAACAGACACATTCTTTATAGATTGGACAGCGCAAGTATTTCTATCAATTAAGCGGGTAGAACAAAAGTCATCAGGGCAATTATTTGAGATTTGACTTACTAGTCAAATGGAGCGCAGCGTCCTGGAGATGTTGTCCGAAAGGAGTTCCGCTCTGACTCTGCTGGGGTGCAGGCCATCAGCACGAAAAAGACTAGGACGCTCCCAGAAAAGATTCCAATGATTAACAAAGAGCAGTTTCTGTTCTTAACACCATGACAATAACAATTAATTTAAAGCAAAAAGTCTACTGAAACTCTCGTGTCCTCGTCGATACGTGGGAAGCAGTCCTGACAAGATGATCGTCGTCGCGGGCGATGTGCTGCGTACTGTCTCGATCAGGCTCCTGAAGTCCCTCTCAGTGTCTCCGTCGCCGTAGTTGGTGTCGTTAACCCCGCGTGAAGCACGACCGCTCCAGTGCTCTCGTTGCCCTTCAGGATCGTGGGTATCTGCGCAGAAACATCAAGAACACAAGCACCAGGGAAACAGTGAATGTGCACTTTACCTTCAGCTAATGCGAGTTCACACTGCACGATTTTCAAACTTGTCGGATCGCCGTTGTTTTCACACTGCATGACTATCTGGGGTAGCATTCAGTTGCTGCTGTGTTCACATTGCACGATGGATCGGCGACAGGGGGTTTCACATTGCATGAATTCACAACAGGAAGAATCAATCGTGCATCAAACCGGAGTTCTCGAGCGAGACTGGAATTGATTACAAAATATATATATATATAGCCCGCAAATTGTCTGTGAGCTGATTCCAGCTACAAGGAGAAAAAGAAAAACAGATTATGCAGGAGAGAGATGCAGGGAACAGGGATTGGGTGTTCTGCAAAGAGAGTTGGAGGTAAATAACAATAATAATTTTGCAGTAACTGTAATGCTGATGTTGTGGCTGGTCAAGCAAATGTTTGTGCTTGTTTCTGTATGAAATAATTTGTTCATATATCTATTAAAATACTGAATCTGGTCTATAACTCCGCCCCGAACTTCCCTCTGCCCTGTATCTTGGTCTCTCAATGCCTGTAGGTCATCGCCGATGTGTTTTTCAGTCAGAACTCATTTCACACAGCGTGATTGTGAATCGGTGACAGCTCCAGATATTTAGCATGCCAAATATTTCACGGGCGTCGGCGATTCCCTCAGATCGCGTCTTTGATAATTCACACTGCGTGATTGTCACTCGTGTGAACGAGCACCGATTTGCCTCCGATGTCGAGCATTTGTCGGCGATTCCTCAAAACCTGTCGGCGAGTGAAAAATCGGCTAAAATCGTGCAGTGTGAACTCGGCAAACGTAGCACGAGACGTGAAGGACGATGGAGTCTCGTCTCTCTCAGCTGGGTCAGTCTCTCACCAGGTCGCGGATCTGCTTCAGCCCACGGCCTACAGCTTGAGCTGCATTCGAAGTGCTCCTCACTGACAATCAAAGGTGACACAATCTGCCATTGTTAAAGCAAGTACAGTGCGTAAAACACTGGTAATGTGTGTGAATAGAGTATTAGTAATGTAAGCGAGATTAGCAGCAACCACGCTGGCGATGCTAACGGGCTATATACTAATAGCGGACTCGGTAAATCAAAATAGAACTAGTTATAACAAGGCGCTTTGATTGTTTTTGTTGTAGAATACGATAAGGGATATATTAACACGTTATAGAAACTAAAATGATGGTGTATAAAATAGATTTTAAGATAAAAAACAGACAATAATAATTAACGGACGGAGTTCAAACTCAAAACACACGGCAGCAACAAATAGGAAGAAGTATTCAATGACAAACTAGCTTACAAAACGTTATTAACAAAAACTAATGAGCTGAGGCATGGTATATGAGGCATAATATCACATCTATTTTAAATATTAATGAACCTTTATTCATAAATTTTTTTAATTTGGTTATGTTTTATTTCACAATGTCGATCTGTTTAAACAGATGTTCTCACGGAGTTCGAACAAACCATTATGTTATGTTTTGTTTAAATAACAGTAGTACTTGGTTTTTGTACACATGTTTCAGATCTATCCGTGACGATGTAAATATTGTCTTCTGTCACAGTTGTAATCTACACATTCCTAAGTTCTCTGTCACCGCTCAAAATCACATCTACTTAAAAAACTAAGAAAAACTATCTTAAGCTACGGCTCTTACAGTGTGGTATATATATATATATATATAATATCTATATATATATATATATATATATTTTTAAATTTTTTTAAATTTTTATATATATATATCTATATATTATATATATTATATATATTAATGAGTTAAATTTTCTTTCTATTCATGTCATTTACATATTTAATATCCATTTTATGTTCTTTTTGTAACATTGTTATTCTTTATTCACCTAATAGATTTTGCAAGTATCAACACAAACACACACAACACACACACATACACACACACGTTGTTTTTTTGTTTTAGGGAGGATGCTCCATAGGCGTAATGATTTTGTACTGTACAAACACCTGGCCGTCACACAAAAATCTCTGCATATGCTTACATTTTTTATTAAATATTGTTTTTAAGCGATCCGAATTATGAGGACTAAAGAAATATCCTCATAAACACATTGATCTTGTTATATCAGTGTAATACCCACGTCATTACAGAAATTTGCTCCTTGAATAAGGTTATAAGCTAAATAAGCACACACATAAACATTACAGGCTAAAAGAGACTTATCCCCATTTTAAAGAATATGACAGCATAGTAACATGTTACTGAAGCAAATTATACATTTAATCAAGTATTCATCATTTATTTAAGTTTATTGAACTTATAAAACAACTTATTATAAACTTATATAGAACTTATTATAGCTCAGCTCGTGGTGAATATAGTACAATCAGTCTTTAGCCATTAATATATTTTTTAAGATACCGAAAAACACAAATGTCAAAACGTATCCAGTGATTATATAGAACCCGCTGTATAACATAAACATTTAATAGTTTTAGGTCGCAATTAATATGAAAAATGATACCTTACATTTTTTAGACTGCTAAGATGTCCAAATATGAATGAGTGATTTACAAAAATAAATTTAGTTTAATTTGAATAGTAACCAAAATCTCACAGGTCCTCTAAGGGTATTCTCCTATGTGAAACTATTGGACTGCTTCAGCCCCCCTCACAGTGAGGGAGGAGTTCCAGACCGCATGATCTAAGTAAATGGGCTACATCTATTTCAAAGCATAACATTAATGTAAAGTTTAAATAAGCAGTGTCCCTACTACATCTGATGTCTTGTGAATTTCAACAAAATTATAATTTATATTAGATTTATTACGCATCAAACACTTTAGATTCTTTAAATTTTTCTTATTTTAAGCATAATCTTCAAAGTTTTAATACCATCACACACACACACACACACACACACACAAAATGTAGCATAAAACAATACACTTAAAATATTGTTATAATGTAATTTAATTTAATTATGTTAATTATTTGAACTAACAGTTGACATTCTACGTTATCCACCATCACCTTACAAACATAACATTTCAAACATGTTTTACCTTACAATTGCATATATTTATAAATTATTTCACATATTTTAAATCATTAGCGCACGGGCTGTTTATGCCATGGAAAGAAATATTTATTTTATTTATCTTATTTCAAACCATATTCCATCTTAAAAGGCTAAATAAAAAACTGTCCATATCTTAGATTATTACTAGGGTGAGCATGTAGCTATGATCTAGTTCTACACTTATATAGTTGTATATGATCTTATTTTTCTGAACCGACCTTTATTAGCGTGATAAATATCATATACTATCAATATACTATTGGTTATCTACTGAAAATATATGTAGAAAGTTACAATATGTGATGTACCCGTTTTGTATGCTGGTCTTTGTATGCTGGTCTTTGAAGAGAGATTTTATGACTTTTGTAGGCACCAACCCCCATAATGTTCCGGTTCATTTAAAATGTTTGTTTAAACAACAACTTGTGAGACAAAAGGCTGGTACAGATACGAGAAAAGACATTCCAAATACGACTCATGTCACCATGATACGTATTCTTCGGATACCTGCTGATTTTTGGGGGTTGTAAACCGTGCTTGAATGAAAGAACACATGTGAGGTCTTCACCCTGAGAATATTTAATTGTACTTAAAAAGTACAGATTAAGCTAAATGAAAAAGCGTACACCACACCAGACTCCTGATGACCGACGGTAGAAAATACCTACACTGTTAAAACCTATATACAATGTTACATTTTAAGGTGGCTTGTGTTTCGTGTATATGATTGGGTGTGTGTATCTGATTTTCCTTTTCTTATTTTTACAAAGATTCAATTTAAATTCAATATCGTCATAGAAGACCAAAACATTATTTACAAAAGTATCTTGTTGTTGCAGCATTTTTAAAAATAGGGGATGCCTACTCCAAACAGTTCCTCCACTCACACACACACGCGCGCGCACACACACACTCTTAGCTGTCCATCGTGTTCGATGATGACGCTTGCTCCAGAGATGGGAGTGGGAAGGGGGTGGGTTCAGCGATGTTGCCGCTGGTGCCACTTCTCATGGGCGTCGAGTCCGATCCTTGAGCTGCACACTCTTCCGCAGATGGAGCAAGGGAAACCAGACACCAGGGGGGTACCAGCCGCCCTCTGGCGTCTCTCGGATCGTCGGTCTTGGTTGGTTTGATGTATTTGAAAGACTGCAGTGGCACAGGTGACCTGCTAGGCTGACCTGTCAAGTGCCAGAGATTCAAGCTGCGTGAGGGGAATGTTCGCTCGCTTTAGGAGGCCCCTGGTGTAATCCTTAAAGCGCCATTTTTGCCCTCCAGCAGAGCGCTTTGCGCCCATTAGTTGACTGTAGAGGACTTGGCGGGGCAGGCGATGTTCAGGCATGCGTATGGTGTGCCCTAGCCAACGCAGATGTTTTTGGGCCACTGCAGCTTCCATGCAAATTGAGTCAGTATTGCTGAGGATGACTGCGAGCTTCCCAGGACAAATTGAGGATCTTCTGAAGGCAGCGGATATGGAAGGCCTCTAGGTTAATAATGTGCTGGCGGTATGGGGTCCATGACTCTGCCCCATAAAGCAGAGTGGAGAGACATACCGCATTGTAAACAGCGACCTTGGTACTGATCTTCAGGTTATGGTTTTCAAAAACCCTGCTGCGTAGGCGTCCAAAAGATGATGAGGCTTTATTTATTCGGGTGTGTATTTCTGTGTCAAGGGAGCAACATGAGGACAAGGTGGAGCCGAGGTAGGTGAAGTGGTCCACTGTTTTAAGTGGAACACCATTTATGTGAAAACTGGGGGGTATGGGGGCGGGGGTAGAGAAATAGGACACAACCTCGGTTTTTTTAGTGTTAACCTGTAGACCAAAAGATTGGTACAGACTGGATATTGTATTTAGGGCGTGCTGCATAGAGTCAGGGCTGTGGGCCAAAACGGCACAGTCATCAGCATACTGAAGCTCACAGATTTGGCGGGACTTTATCTTTGTGCGGGCCTGGAGTCGACGGATGTTAAAGAGGCTACCGTCAAGTCGATATTCCACATGGACACCGTCTTCATGCCCCATGACACGACGGAAGAGGCAGGTGATGGCAGAAAGGAGGATGTTAAAGAGCACCGGAGCCAAGACACAGCCTTGCTTCACCCCAACGTTTACCTCGAAAGACTCAGACTGGAGTTCTCCCGTGAGTACTCTGGCTTGCATTCCATCATGCAGTTGCTGTAGGATGCTAAGAAACTTGGGTGGTACCCCAAGTTTGGAGAGGTTTCTCCAGAGCAGCTCACGGTTGATGGTGTCAAAAGCTTTGCTGAGATCGATGAAGGCTACGTGAAGGTCTTTGTGCTGTTCTCGACTCTTCTCCAGCAGCTGCCTCAAGACAAAAACTATGTCTGTCGTGGATCTGGACTTCCGGAAGCCACAGTGAGTTTCCGGAAGCACAGCCTCCGAGATGTGCTCGACCAATCTGCTGAGCATGATCTTGGCCAGGACTTGCGATAGAGAGGAGAGATATCCCGCGGCTGTTACTGCTCTGTCTCCTTTCTGCTTGTAAATGACCATGATGTTAGCATCCTTCCAGGCCTGTGGGAGGGACCCATGTTCCAGATGTTTTTGGATCAGGGATGGAGACGGGCATGAGGATGTCTCCTCCGTGTTTGAAAAATCTGCAGGATTGGTCTGGTGGTCCAGTGCATTTGTTGTCTCAGGCCTGCAATGGATTGCGAGTTTCAGCTTAAAGTGTGAGGTCCAGGTGCATGGTTGGTGGCAGGTCTGTCAGATTATCCAGGATATGTGGATCAGCAGGGTTGAAGGGAGAGGAGGGAAGGGGAGGGGAGCAAGAAGCTTGCGCATAGGTATAGATTAGGGTGGGAGTGTGGGTGTGCAGACCTCACTCCCACCATCTTCACTCCTACCAGATAGACCTCCAGTGGCATAAGAGAACCCATGACGACCTTCAACTGGCAGGAAGTTGCAGGGGGCTGCCGGTAGTCCGGTCAGTTGGACTCCGCCTCTGCCTGCCCTCAAGTGCAGGTTTGTTTTCAGGGTTTGCTCCACTAGCCACGGTACCCTCCCGAGTTAACCCACGTGGCTGTGGGATTGCCTTCTTCCGCCTTCCCAGCCGTTGTAATGGTTCACACACCACCATCTTCCGCCTGCGCCGTCGTTGAGGTCTTTACTATTTACCCATAGCTGGGGCTATTTACCCATAGCTGGGACAGTGGTTGACGGGCATCAGGGCATTTCCACTCATCGATGGGCCTGCATGCCACGTCTCTGGGGCCCACTGCTGCTCCGAGATCCCGTACAACTTAGCCTGGAACCGCAAGGGACCAGTTACCATGTGTGCCACGAGGAGCCGTGTACGATATCTTGGCAGTGGAGAGGCTATGTACCAGCTGAGGAGACTTACACACTCGGCTCCTCTTTTCGCACCTGAAGAACAAAGGGCTATCCGGTGGCAGCAGCTGAAAGCAGAAAGTGACAAGCAGGAGCATGCATCATGCACGCTGCTAACTACAAGCACTACTACTCCAACACTGCTGCACTGACGCATCACACACCCTTGTGCACAAAACACACACACACGCGCACACACAACACACACACACACACAATGACACACACACACACACACACACACACGCACACGCACACACACACACACACACACACCATTCAGGAGAGAACAAAAAACAAAAAAAACATGGTCAAAGCGCTTCAGGGCCGCACGCCCGGGCCATGGGTGAAAACACTACAAGATAGTTTTCCAACTTTTTCCCAAAATCAAGTATTGCGCAGTTTGTATTATGCTCTTTTAATCTAGCTTGAAAATGTGAATAAAATGTTACCAAATGCATTTTCATACCGTTGTGTTCTGATACAATGTCATTAACCGGTTCTCTTTGTTTTATAATATTTACTTTTGTAAGTGTGATAAATATGTGATCAATACACCATGAAATGAGAATCAGGACACCAAATAAGTTTGACACAATGTTTTTAAGAAAGGGATTTTTTTTTTTCAATACAATTAAACCAGATAAAATATTATTCTTTCTTTTTGACAAACCTACATTTCAAATGATTTCATTATGTTCATTGTCCGAGTGGGACTGGTCTTATTTGGGGGTCTAAATAATGCAGGTATCAGGTCAGTGAACTACAATTCCCAGCAAGCATCTCAGATTTCAAATAGGGCCACCCTGGACTCCATATCCCAGAATACTTGGCAGCGCTTTAAATCACCTGACTTCTGATTAGATACACATGCAAGCAATTCACACTGATTAGACACCCTATATAAAGAGACTCAATTCCACATGCTTTATGAAGTATTAACTCTTCATCTGGTATGGTAACTTGTCTATGCCTTTTTGGTTGTGTAATGTTCGTTGTTCTCCTGGTGTTTTTTTTTTTATTAAGACTTGTACTTTAGATGACTGCTCTCTGTTTCCTGTTAATCTATTGCCTGACTACTGTCTGCTCTATATTGAATAATGTCCTTTGGATTTTGGACTATTTTTGGCTTGCTTTATTCTCAATAAAGAGAGCATACCTGCAATTGCATCTGTCTTCTGATGCTTCTCTGACAGCGAGGGTCTAGATGAAGCTTCTTAAACGTACATAGAAAACATATTTTACATTTATTTTATTCAATATTTTTGAATATTTTTCTAATACATCAGAATGTGGATTTTTCACCGTCCAACATGAAATTAAAGATATGTATCAGCCGAGCTTGTTTCAACATATTTTTTTACCATTTTCTTAGGTTATTATTTTTTTTACTCACATAGATATAGAATGAATCTTATCGTCCATACTTTTCCCCTACAGACCCCAAAGATAATATCCAAACAAGATCTATGAGTAAATTCAGGACACCTCAGAAAGTGTTTACATATAAGAAAACCATATCGCATACAGAAAAACCTCTCTTGATCTACTTTGACATTTTACTAAGTCAGATGATCAGGATTACGGATGACGCTGTACACATTTTGTTTGTTGGAATGTATATGTCATTACTATGACTGCAGGTGAGGCCTTCTCTCTAAGAGCCGTCAGCATTCAGTGTTTATAGAAATAAATGAAAATTCAGAAAATTACTCCCTATACTTGAGACTGTTTGACTAAATTGATATTTTAGGATATGTTTTGTCAGCTTTTGTCAGATTTTCTAGAGGGACCATGTCACACCTTGTTGTAATGTGATCGCAATTAAGAACCATAATATTACATAGGAATTATGTTTGGGCAACAGAAATACGTATAAGCATAAAACATACCTAATACAGAAATCCTCTCTTTTAAACTATTGTGAAAGTTTTAATGTTGATTTTGATGGTCTGCCCCACTAGCTGAATACCTTTGTCATTGTGGTCAAACATGCGGCGAGTGTTCGCAGGAAAACATGAACAAAAATACAGTATAAGATCATTAAAGGAAAGTCTTTCTACAAGAGAGTGTTTAAACTGAGATTGTGATGTACTTTAGAGCTTCTTCTGGTCTGTCTACAAAGCAGACATGTGACACACAAGGCCTCAATCTTACTTTTTCTCTGTTACATGTACATCTATTTCATTGCAAGTTACAAGTTACAAGTTGAAGACGGTGTGGAAACACTATTCTCTTTGCACCCGTCTCTAAACACGACTTTAATAAATCAGTTGTTTTAAGCGAAAGCGATGATTCAGTCCATTTTATTCAGTCTTTGTGTTTTAGGCGTCCGCCTTTAGTTTTGTTTTTTTGACGTCACATCTGGCTTTAAGAAATCATGTGGCCAGCAGCTTTTAACATCTCTTAATTCTCTTAATGTTTCTTAATGGGCGCTTTTTATTTAACTTCTTTTGGACTGAAGCAATGCAACACCTGCTGACTGCAATGGTAGAGCTTGAAAGATTTTTTTTCAAAGACAATTTTTAATAGTAACTCCGAAGTGGATTTGTTGGTCACTGAAACACCAGGATATAAAAATGTGCCAGAATGAGCTCTAGGATGGCGACATCAAGGGAGGAGCGTGAGTAAAAACGGCAGCTAATTTTCATTTTTGGGTGAACTAACCCTTTAACTGCTATTACACTTCCATTTCAATGCATCATTTATATAAAGCCATTAGGCTGCTTATACTTGCTTTGTTCATGGTTAACCTAATTTTAATAGTTCACCATAAGCCTTAATGCAGTGTAAATGATAATTAGGGCTACCCATTGTAATAATAAATTTCACTCTAAAATGCTGTATTGAAATCTATTACCTCTTTAGGTAGGTCCTGAACACCTGCTGTATACTTCAGATAATTCAGTGTGACAGATAAATAAATTGTCAAAGGTGTTGAATAAGAGATAAAAGTGATTGTATATTAAAATATGAAACACTATGAGTATGCATAAAAATTAATATTTAAGCACATTTGCATTTCTATATCTGACCTTACACACTAAAAAATAAGATGTGACATTGCACAAATGCATCTAGGTTGCAGATATCATAATAAATATAACTATTCAAGTGATCCCACCTAACCACAAATTCTGTGTATGTAGATTTCTGCAGAAACCATATCCTGTTCTTAATCTCACAATTTGCTACACTCGCCACATGCTGATCTTAACGAGTACACAGAGCTTCTCCTCAGTATTTATTTTATTTAAAGACCTTCCACTCACACACAAAAAAACACCCATGTTCTTGACATCAGAAATATCTCAGGAGGTACAGTAGAGTTTAAGACCTATATGAAATTTCATATCAAAACTGCACACTGAGCAGAGCTGCTTTTAAGTGAACAAAGGCACAGAAGAGTGAATGTATATGTACAGTACATAGAGTTCATATATGCTAATACCACACAATAATTGACTTAATGCACTCACCCGCTCTCACTAATGTAAGCTTATTTCTTTTCAGGATATAGACCTGCTTTTCTTGTTTCATGAAATGAAATGTGAATTTATGGTTTTGGTACATGCAACATCTTGTTTTTGTTGCTTTTTGTTGGTTTAAATGAAGTGTTTTTAAACTTGTGCAATGGCACTGTGAGCTTGTGTTCATGTAAATCACTTGTTGTACCTATGTTTACTTGATGAGAGAAATGGCTCTGAAGCCTTTGTGGAGTTGTGAATTCCTTCCTTTCTCACAAGCACTATTACATTTTAGCCAGTTGCTCAATTTTCAGCTTGCATTTAACTATCCAATTTCACACAATAACATTATACAATATTTTTGCACAACATGACAAAATTACATTAATTGGAAAATATGAACAAGAAGAAAAAAATACAGTATATATAAGAAGAAAACAAAGCTCAACAGCTTCAATATTTTAAAGGGGATGTGTTGAAACCTTTCCTCAGATGAACTACCCTGGAAATAGTGAGTAAATTAAACAAAATCAGGAAAATGTTATTTAAATTGCACAGGACATCAGAATGTGCAAGCAACTAATTTGGTTCTTAGGAACATTGTGGAATGACTTAAAGTAAATAAAGATAACAGATAAAAGAAGGACTAAACTATAAGCAGGGTGTAATGCCTTGTACTGTATCAAACCAGTGTTGTGCCTTCATGGGCAAATCAACTATTCAGTTAAACAAAACTGTTATTCCTGATGTGTGCAGTCTTGTACCTTCTTAGGACATTATGTTTAAAAGTAAAGTCTGTGTTATAATGGATTTTCATTGTCCCTTATTCATAACTGTGAGACTGTCTGCATGTGCTGTGTCTAAATGGAGTGTGGAATAAAACACCATGTGAGAATTTTAATTTTTCTTACACTGTCTTATACAATTAATTTTTCTAATTGCACTTATTCAGATTTTTATCAGCATTTTTTTTTTAAATACTTTACGTATTTTATCTTAAAACAAAACTCTTTTATGAACTACTAATACTAAATGAGAAGTTTTAGTCAGTAAAATCTATTTTGTTAACTTCTGCATATCAACAAAAATGTACTATTTATCACTATAAAATATTCTTAAACCATTACCTTTGGTTTAACTCCGCATATAAGAGTGCAGATCTGTAACGGGTGGTTTGAAAAACTCCTTACCTCAGGTAATTTCACATGGAATGAGCCAGCAAAGCAAATTCATGTAAATAGCATTTAAATTGCAAAACACTATTTTCAAATGTCTACATTTGCTTAAGAGACTTGTTGTCATTTACTTAGTTAAAACTTCTATTTACGACCATGGTGCATATCATATGGTAAAGGCCCACTGGACTGTTCAGAAAAGTTCATTTGTGAATCTGGTTAGCCATAAACACATTAACAAGCATGTCAGTAGATATGTAGCTAATTAATCCTCATGTTCACCAAGCTTGATGAATTTTAAAAAGCAACTTAGAAACCGTACAGGTGTGCTGTGAATACAGTTTTCACTGTGCATATAAAACGCTAGGTGCTCAAGCAAGCATACCAGACTGTAAGGCCTGCTGGGATGTGATTACTGGATGCCTGCTTGAGAAAACAAATTGCTCTTCAACTTGACTGTGCACTGGAGGAGTGATTTTCAATAAACATACCTCCTGCATTGAAGAGCAACCTTTAGACCAAAGGAATGAAAGTGTGGTATATTTATTTATGGTCACATTACACAGAATATTACAGCGGGCTAAACCACAGGCCAGCTCCTGTGTTTTTCGCTCTTATTTGCATATATCTGGGATTCCTGAATCTAATGCCACCTGCACATAGGCCACATCCACACAGTAGAAGCAGAATATGGTTCTTAGTCCTGTTTTCAGTACTTAATTCTGTTACGTTCACTACTCACACCTGTAATTTTTCAGGACTCACAAACCCCATTTTCACAACCACTGTGTGAATGGAACTATTTTGGACTGGATGTCATACAGTACCTAATCTCCACTATGTGTTACATGGGTAAACACTGCATATTTACACGTGTGGTTTCGATAACTTGCAGAGACAGAGGTATGAACTGTGTACAGTGTTGGGAAGGTTACTTTGGAAATGTAATAGGTTACAGATTACAAGTTACCCTACTTAAAATGTAATAAGTAGTGTAACTTTTCAATTACTTTATTAAAGTAATGTAACTGATTACATTTGATTACTTTTTGATTACTTTTCTAAATTTCTAATGTGTTCAACTGTTTATCATTTTCAAACATGTAAACCAGGCAGGGTTAACCTTACAGTAGTACTTAACACTGATTACTGTCACACTTTCGAAATCCTTCATCACTTGAATTAAGATTATAATATTTTAATTTTAAAGGGGACATTGGATGCAAAATTAATTTTTACATGGTGTTTGCATATAAATGTCTGATTAGTGTGTGGACACAACCACCCTACAATGATAAAAATTCATTCCTTTCTTTTTATCCCCCAAAATCCTAAACAGTCTCAATTATCAAGCCGTTTTGATTTTCTGAGCAGTATGATGTCATATTGTTCAGGCCCCGCCCACAACCACTGATGTACTGTCCAATATTAGCATGTTTTCGCCCTCAGCCAGTTGTACGAAGTACATAATTTTCTCCGCGCTCCAGCAGCTGTAGCGACAATGTCTTGTAAGCAATGCAGGTGTTTTTTAGTTTTGTGATGTAGAAGAACATAAGAATAGCCACTGAGGACGCAGTGCATTAGTTTTGTTTTTAATGGTAATGCGCCACTGAATACACCTAAATTCGTTTATGTCTGCGCAAATAATTTTACTCCAGACTACTTTCTGAACGAGGGACAATTCAAGGAATGTTTTGTTAAAAAGTTAAAACTCAAAGACAGATCAGTACCCATTGTTCGTGATCCAGCTGCACCTCCAGAAGAAGTCAGTCTGACACTTTATATATTTTTTATGATTATTTGCAAATCACCTTTCCTCTTCCACAGAAGAAAGGGGCGGGGCGAGCAGAGCTCATTAACATTTAAAGGACATGCCCCAACAATGAGTCGCTGTGAACAGAGCAAGGTAAAAAGGGTGTTGTTTGTTACCAGCACCCGCCACTGAGAGAATGTTAACCATGTTGCAGACCGTTCATGAAGGCCCTAAAGAATCATACCTACTTTTGAAGAGTCAATGGTCCAGCCTTTGGGGCACAGACACACCACAAAATTCAGACTTACCCTTTGAGATCATTCTGATGTTAAATACATATTTAAAATCATAACAATAAATATTTTATCAGCTATGATACTGTTTTTGGAATCAAATCTTTGCATATAGCTATGACAGTAAACACTGGAATCTAACAATGCCTTGGGAAAAAACAGTTCATCTTTAAAAAATTAAGCAAATACATAAACCCTATCGGATAATAACAGAGATTACGAATAGCTTGTTCTAAACTCCTGAAACATTGGAGTTTCGTATTTTAAGCACGTTCACTGCAATTTATGAAAGAAATCAGTTAAATCTTTATGTGGGAGTGTGTGGTGAAAAAAAGCATATGTAACCCCTTTGTAATCCTTAACATTTTCATAAGTAACTGTAATTTAATTACACTTTTTGTATCAGTAACTGTAATTGATTACAATTACTTTTATTTTGTAATTAAATTACGTAATTCCATTACATGTAACAAGCTACTCCACAACACTGACTGTGTATCATCTGATGGTTTCAGATCTAGTCACTGTCTTCCGAGCTGCTCCTGCCAGAACTGTGTAAAACTTCAATGGTGTCCGGCATACACTCAAGAAGGCTAAGCTCTTCCGTTCTTTCTGTTCATTGTCTGGTGCTGGATGTGTTTTAGTACACACTGTTGCTTCGCTACTCATCTTTTGTGTGGTTTAAATAAAGTATCTCTACTATTGGAATGTATTCCTCTTTGTCATCCTTGGTGGACAAAATTGTGACAACTGTATGCTTGTAAATGGGACAGTTTGTGAGTCTCACTTGTTATAAAATACAGTTGTCAATCCCAGACACTGTTTGTGTGGGTGTAGCAATTTTTGTTTGGGTGATTACTGCTTATAAATTATGTGTCAGTAGCATTGCTTGGTTTTCTGGGGCCCCTTGTACATTTTATTGCATTGGGCCCCTTCAATGGCATTGCTAGAAATCAGGGCCCTCACTCGCACTTTTTTTGGTGACACTGCTCTTAAGGACGGTGTACACCAAGGTCAATAACTATAATGATGAATAAAAGTTATATAAGTTATAATCATAATTTTATGAGAATAGCAATGTCCACACAATAGCTATAACAATAACGACACAGAGAATTGATTTTGCTTTTAAAGTGTTAAAGTGTTTTTCCCAAGCTGATGAACAATAAAAACATTGATAGCCAATCAAAATGCATCCCACTTTAAAGAGGTCAAGTATTTAAAGCAGCAGTGCATGCTTATAATAAACTGAATATTACCATCTCTTGGTGTGGACGCTAATATAGCTATCGTTCTCTTTCTCTTTATAGTTATCATTCTTGGCATGAACAGGCCTTTATGTGCCATGCTTTTCCTTCAATTTCTACTTGTTTCTTCATTCATTTTGATTTGAAGTAAACATCAAACATAGAAAATTAAATAATCTTGCAGTATACTGGGGCATAATAAATGATCAAAATGAAGCAATTATACAAAAAAATAGTGTGTTCTCTCTCATGTCTTAAACAAAAATAGGCGTCCATTAGCCAGTGTTTTACCAATACGTGGAATCTTCATATACAGATTAATGCACAAATGGATTCTTCCATTCAGTGAAGTTACCATGGCTGCGCTCGTTCTAAGCAAGGTAATGTTCAAGGACTAAACATAGAAATCATTTAACCAGTGAAACTGATGGAAGCAGCATGCTCAGCCTGATTAAAAATCATGAAAATAAATAATAAAAACAAACCTACATATCTCACTCGCTGTTCCCTCTATTCACTTTGTCCAAGCTATTTGCACACCATTTGAAAGACCGAGCTCCTTTGTGCTCCTCTTAAATAGGATCTCTGCTGGCCTGCCCTCGCTGCAAAGCTAAGTCACCGGCTTTTATATCTCAAAATGTAGACATATGGACGAAATGAAATCTGATTTGCATCAACAATCTGAAGAGGTTTCACATTGTATCTGTTCCCTCAATACTGTGATACTGTGACGTTTTAAAACATTTCCTAAATTGTTTCCCCAATAACATTATGCATGGTGTATTTTGTTAGTTATTTGTCAGTAAGAATTTAGATTTAGACAGAAGCCTCCCTTTTCTTAGCAAAAGAAAATCTGACAGGTCAGAGATTTTGATTTTTTTTTTTCCTGATGTACATACAGCATGTAAAAAAACAAGCCAGCAGGATTTATAAAGGGGAAATATTTGGCCTTGAAAAGTGACGTTTCTGTCGACTGAATGCCTCAAGATTTGGCCATCTTCACATAAACCTGTGTTTATTAATTTTTTTTCATGCCTGGGCATCTGTCGTCTGGAGGCACTGCAGTGCATGAACACATTCATATCAGTTAACAAAAGAAGAGACAGGGTCTGAAAAGGTGATGAGGCCATGGGCGTTTTGTCCTTATGTAATAGCATTGCTTCAACTGGGATGGAAAACCATGCACTATGACCACACCCAGTTTGACTGAAGGTTGGTTGATTTTCAACCCTGGGGCAGAGGCTGGGGCTTTTATAACTCTCAGCCATTTGGCACAGACTCTACATACTAACAGTCTACAAGAGTGGATGCCTCAATGAGAAGGTAAACTACATTGACCTATTGTTGTATTTTTATTATATCATGTTAGAATGCCAAATTACTTTCATTTTTGCCATACTGTACAATTTCCGAATAATTTTATGCAGTTATTTTTGTTAACATAATCAGCGATTGGTGCTCATGTTCAAATAAGTGGCTGTTCACTGTGCTGATATTAAACCATTTCGGTTTTGTTTTCTAATTGAAGTGGTATAATGTAATTTCTTAAGTTGTGTTTGTGTGTATCTGTCAGTGCTATTATTGTTAACTAAAACTATTAAGAGTTGTTTTTGTTAATTGAAATACAGTTGAAATAAGTATACACCAAATATTAGATGAAAAAAAAACCTTCAAAGGAATTTAGAAATGTTGCCTTGGCAGTTTTCTGAAATAAAGTTGAAAATGAATAAGTGAAATTAGTGAAACTAAAACTGAAATGAAAATAAAGCTAAATAGAAATATAAAAAATTAACAAAAACAACAGAATTACTAAAACTGAAAATACCTAATAGTAAAAGAACTGGTGGTATCTGTGTGTCTTTGAGCTTGTATGTTGATGTGTGTGCAGGTCTCCAGGAGACATTATGGAGTTAACACAAGCTGATAGGCGGCATTTAGACAAGAGCAAACAAGACACAGGCTCTTTAGGAAACAATGATGACTGCCTGAAATACGATAGTGGGCGAGTTGCCCATGACTTCAGCTGCATCCACAGCAAAGGTACAGCAAATACTCAGATGAAAGGGTGTTGAAATGTCTGAGCTTCTCTCCTGCAGTACAACAATGGTAATAGAAACAATTTCTGAAAAGAAATAGAGCCCAGCATTGTGGGATATTTCAGTCTTTTCAGTTTGATATCAAATGTAATGAATGTTTTGACTGAACATGCTCAAACGTACAGAAAGCTAGTGCAAATAGCATGGTTTGACATCTATTCAAATATTGTTCCAATGAAATGAAATGATATAATGTAGGAATTGCACTCTAAGCCATCGGGGATAAAAGTGTTTCCAAATGAAAAAAAAAAAAATTAAATGTAATATTGATTTAAATTAAATAAAGCTTTCAAGAGACTCGTTTTTAATTCAGCTACAATTACTTACACAAAGTAAATATTTTCCTTCAATGTGGTGCATTCAAATTATTTTAATTAGCAGCGCTTGCAAATGTTTTACAGTTTTCAAATGAAAAATGCAAACTAAACCACAGAACTGTGTTGCAACGGCTCTGGACATTGTAGCCAGTACATAGTGCTCATATTGGACCTGAATCACAAATAATTTGTGAGAATGACGTGCATTTTGTGTTTGTTCAGATCTGCTCCCTGCTGAGGATGGAGAGGAAGCAACCAAGCACTTCCTGCAGGAGCTGGTAAACATCTTGCTGGCCTACATCAATAAATCCTTCAAACGCAGCTCCAAAGTTCTAGACTTCCACTATCCTCACCAGCTTAAGGAAGGTCTGGAGGGATTCAGCCTGGAGCTCCCTGACCAGCCAGATAACTTGGAGCAGCTGCTGGTGGACTGCAGAGACACACTTAAATATGGAGTTAAAACAGGTAAGAACATGCAAAATAACACAAGTCAAAGTGGAGGTTTTTGTTAATGCTGCCTTTTAATGTTGCCAGGTCATCCAAGGTTTTTCAACCAGCTGTCAACTGGACTTGACATCATTGGCCTGGCAGGAGAATGGTTGACGTCCACAGCAAATACAAACATGTAAGGCAGGAGTTTAATTTCTTCAACATTCATATTATAATTATAAATGAACAGAAAAATAAATGTAAGGGCGTCCAGGGATGGTTTTTGGAACACATTTAAAATTAGGTATAGGGATGAAACTAATGAACTGTTTTCCACATTGATTCATTGTATTTTTGATCAAATACATGCAGCCTTGGTGAGCATAAGAGACTGCTTGAAAAAATATATATATTTTAAAACTCTTATCGACTTTTAAACAGTGTAACATGTAGGTTTCAAAACGGCTTATGTTTTAGCTGTTAGCTATGGGGAAATTATTCATTATATTTCTAATATCAAGCTTGAGATAAATAAAGTACAAAAAACAATGAGTCATGTATGTTAAAGTCGCCATGTAACAGAAGTAGCAACAGATAATTTCTGCCACATTGTGATGGAAAAAGATGGACGGAGGCAGATCGGAATGTGAGCTTTCAGTATGTTGTAAGAAAGGGGCGAGTTTTAAGTGGACTAAATGATTGGGGAAGTCGTGACATTTATGACATTTTTATTTAAAAGTATGAGGTCAAAAAAATCAATAAGATTTTCAGAAAATAAATTTTCCATTTCCAATCTGACTGAAAGCAACGTTTGTTACAGTTTCCATTATGCTTCTTTAGTGCACATATGAGTCTAAGTTCTTCTATTTTTACAGGTTCACTTATGAAATATCCCCAGTCTTTATACTCATGGAGGAAGTAGTTCTGAGAAAAATGCATTCAATTATTGGATGGCCAGAGGAAGATGGAGATGGCATCTTTTGTCCAGGTAACATGCTGAAAGCACACAAATACAGGAAGCATTTATATTTGTGTTTTGAAAATGAACATTGGAACTTTTCTATCATTAGTATTTCATTAAACAGCTAATGGCTTTCTCTGCAGGAGGCACCATGTCCAATCTGTACAGTGTGTTGTTGGCAAGGTTTCATCGCTTTCCGGTGGTGAAGACCCACGGGATGTCTGCGATACCTCGCCTGGCACTGTTCACCTCCGTGCACGTACATAATCTCATTATTGTTTCCTCCACTCTCAGCGGGCATGCTGTGACAGCTCCACTTGCTCAATGAGACACATAGCACAACACATTTCAGCTATTACCTCCTGACCCGCTGATTGTGAGGTCAGACGTTACGTGGCAGCATTTTTTAAAAGTGCAGATAAACTGACGTTAATTTGAATATTTCTTGTTATAGTAAAGCAAAAGGTCAGATCATGTTAGCTGTTTGCCTGTGCATGTTTAACATACGCTTTCCTTATTAGAGTCATTATTCAATCAAGAAGTCTGCAGCAGTTCTCGGCATCGGCTCTGAAAATGTCATAGTCGTCAGATGTGATGAAAGGTGAGTTTGGTGGATGGAATCATACGTTCATCATTTGCAATGCGTCCAGTTTACCGAGATTAATACAACTTTTTGGTTTCTCTCTGAGGGGGAAGATGATCTCATCAGAACTGAACTCCAGCATTGAGACAGCAAAGTCTAAGGTTAGTCAAATGAGCTGACTTTGAGCTGATTATTTTTATTATAAACGTTTGTTTTCTGGTTCCCACCATTTACGGATCATACCTCCATATGACATGCAACATTTCATATAACAGACCTTAGTCAGGTTAGACGCCATATTGAATTTAACATGAATGCGAACAAGGGTGTTGACACTGTATGAATGTTGTATACCACAGAATTTTTTTCAAAAATGTTTTATGGAGTTTTTGTGCACTGAAAGGTTATTTATTTTTATTTTTTATTTTTTGTTTCGTCACCTGAACAATCAGTTTGTTAAACAACAGCACTGTACTTCTATCCCTCACAGCCTCGTTTTAATTCGTCAAAAATTAAATATGTCACTACCCTGATTAAGTTCTATAGCACGTTGTATCACTCTGCTAATTTGACTGTAATCTGTTGAACTGGCCATATTTTGTCTAAAATGTCTGGTTACTCAATATCAATGTCTTATTTATAGGACTGTTATAAATGCTTGTATAAAAGCCATTTTCACTTGCAAGCATGCTGTAGTAGCCGACTAAATATCAGCTTGTGGCAGGGGTGTGATATGGTCCATTTTAGACGTGTGAGATGTGGTTACGCCAGACAAAGTAATCCTAGTTAAATTATCTAGAATCTAAAATTGAACATTATGTAATGTTAAATTAAGCAGAAAAAAGACAATGTGGGGCAGATAAAAATTTCAGATCGCCTTCTCAGCCAAACTTATCAGATCAGTAGAAATGTATCATATCAGCCGAGAACTTGGAAACAATTGTGATTTTATTTCCCTTCTATCTCTCCATATTTTCATTATTGGCAAAATCAGTATGCACGATATGTGGGAACTATACTGGGAGATAGTTGCATTACCTACTGATTCTGTTCAAATAAATGGCAGTTCTACCACTTTAAGGTGTAAGATTTAATATGCAAAGTGAGGGGGTTATCTGTTCTATAGCCAAAAATTATGACTATTATGAATATATTGAGCAATGTAATAAATGGGCATGAACGGGACATTTTTTCCTAAAATTGTCTTGCAGGTTAAATACAGCCATTGCATATTAAATTAACTGGCGTTGAAACTAAAATTTCTGCAGTTCCACACATTGAAAAATGAAGGGAAAACAATAGTGTATATCACAGTAGATACTGTAGGACCCTGCATGATATTCAGGTCAGCAATAATTTTGATCATGCACTGAAAAAAAGGGTTTGAAAACATTCTTAACACAGAAATTGATAATAAATGTTGTAAACAATTACTAAGAGACATTAAGTAACACTGAATTAAACATGACATTTTGCAGTAGAAAAAAAAAAAGAAATTGTATTTTCTTGTAAAGGCCAATTCACACTGCACTGACAGATGCAGGCAAACAACAACAGACATGTTTGTCTGGATTTTATTTTGGTCAGTGTGTTAGCAAATCTCTGTTTGCTGTCTATAGGGTCTGGTGCCATTCTATGTTAATGCAACAGCAGGAACCACAGTCTATGGAGCCTTTGACCCTCTGAATGAAATAGCAGACATTTGTGAACACCATGGCCTATGGATGCATGTGGATGTAATGCATTTTATCTTATTAGATACATTTTATTAAATATAGTCAAAATGAGGCAGTGCTTTAATACTCTCGTCTTATTTAGGCAGCTTGGGGTGGAGGCTTGCTTCTGTCCAACAAACATCGTGTGAAACTGCAAGGAATTAAAAGGTAACCTAAATCAAGCATTTTGATTGTATAATGTGTTCCTGTTGCTCAATGGCATAAGCAACGCCAAGGTCATGGGTTTGATTCATGAAGTGATAAAATGTATACCTTGAGTGCAGTGCTTTGCTTTGGATAAAAACCTCTACTAAATGCATAATTGTTAACTGGGAAACATTCAGTCCATTTAACTGTTAGGAGTGCATATATCATTGTTTTGTGATGTAATGCTTTAGCGTAAGCAATGCCAAACTCCAAAAGAGCTCAGTTAACTATATCTGAGATTCAATGACACTTGCAGATTTGCTGTGTGCCATAGAACAATAATGGAGTGACTGTTTGCACAGCTTGTAACATTTTCTGATCCCACTGTCTCTATTGATAAAACAGCCAAATATTTAAAAAAGTACTTTTTTTAGTATTTACCTGATCACGTTCCTGTTTACATGCTACCTGTTTGTTGGACTCTCATGTTGCTTTTAAATCTTGTTGGCTAATGCAAGCATGGGCTGCTTCATCTACCTTAAGTGTCTGCAGTCAGTTCTCTGGATGCTTCTTCAACATCCCTCGGTTTCATTTTCTTTTAATCAACACAAAGTGTCACCTTCATTGCTATTACATTTGGTGTTCTGCGGGATAATTCATGTCATGTAGCTCCAAAAGGAGTGTGGTGAAAGCACATTGACATTTACTCTGTGAGACTGTGTTAAAACATATAACACACTCAACCCCTGTCAGCCTAAAATCTTTCTTACCTTCATTTCTTTTGTACTGACGGTTGGCCAGAACCTGCAATTACAGCCTTGCTCCTAGAAAACATCAAATTGATCAAAAGTTTCTGTCTAATGGATTCCACCTCCATTTCAAAAATCATTTTATATTTTCAAAGTGTATTTTAAATTGGTGGAATTATTTCAACATCTAACATCATCATTTTATTCATATGCATTCATCCAGAGCCCATTCTGTGACCTGGAACCCACACAAGATGATGGGCGTCCCACTGCAATGCTCAACCATTCTAGTGAAGAGGAAGGTGAGCTGAGAATAACGAGATATAAAATGTGGAGAAAAAAAATCATATAGTAAAAAAATATATATATATATTTTGTATGTTTTACTGCTCTGAAGAAGCTGAATAACATAAATGTACTTAACATATATAGGTGAATTTACACAAATTGATTTTGTTCAGAAGGACATGCCCTTGTCAGTAGTGTCAGCCTTTTGTGATGGTTGTATTTTTCCCTCAATTTCCCTGAGTGACACAGTTGGATCTCAATATCAATCTCTGAACGCAAATGATGCAGACTGCAAAGCATGCAAGACAGTCACATCTAGGAATCAAGGTTTTGTCAAGAACAGTGGGCAGCTTTACTGCTCAAGACAAACAGGAATTCATACACATCACAACAGGCTGCAAAGAGTCATTGATGCTTGAGGAGGTATTGAAAATGGCCATGTGTTGTTCTCAGGGCCTCCTGCAGGAATGTAATCAGCTGTGTGCCGAGTATCTCTTCCAACCTGACAAGCACTATGATGTGTCCTACGACACTGGGGACAAAAGCATTCAATGTGGACGGCACGTAGATGTCTTCAAACTGTGGCTCATGTGGAAGGCAAAGGTTTGACAGACAACCTTAACCTCTCCTTATTCAAACGAAATGTGCTTTCAACCACCATCAGAAATGTGATCTGGAAAATGATAGCTCCCAGATGGAAAAAAATACTTTTATTTTATTTTAATTTTTTTTGTGGAGAAGTGAAGAAGAAAGAAGTGGAGGCAAAAGATTGTTTGAAATAGTTCAATATCCAGAACTGAAAAGTAGGAATTGTACCCCAATTATATAAAAAAAAAAAAGAAGAAATCAAAACATATTTTATTTATTCTTTTATATAACCATATGTGACCCTGGACCACAAAACCAGTCATAAGGGTCAATTTTTCGAAATTGAGTTTTATACATCATCTGAAAGCGACTAAACAAGCTTTCCATTGATGAACAGTTTGTTAGGATAGGAGAATATTTGGCCTAGATACAACTATTTGAATATCTGGAATCTGAGGGTGCAAAAAAAATCAAGATATTGAGAAAATCGCCTTTAAAGTTGTCCAAATTAAGTTCTTAGCAATGCATGTTACTAATCAAAAATGAAGCTTTGATATATTTACAGTAGGACATTTTCAAAATATCTTCATGAAACTTGATCTGTACTTAATGTCCTAATGATTTTTGGCATAAAACAACAATCTATCAACTTTGCCCCCCCCCCTCACCAAGTTCACGTTGACTATTGCTACAAATATACCCAAGCGACTTAAGACTGGTTTTGTGCTCCATCACATATTCTATTATTCTTTTCTGTGAGTGAGCCTTTGGTTTCATCTACTTTTAAAATGTTTATTTCTCTTCTGCATTTTTAAGACTGATTCAAAGATTTCAAAGATTTAAATATGGCAGAATGACACACACATACACACAAACTAAACCTTGAAGCACAACCGTCCAAAAACACAATTTTTTTTTCTTTTTCTTATAGAGAAAGCAAATATTAAATAAATTCTTTATAGGGTTCTGAGGGTTTTGAAGCACAGATCAACCACTGCCTGGAAAATGCAGAGTATCTTTACTACAAACTGAAGAGGAGAGCAGAATTTCAGCTTGTCTTCAAAGGAAAGGTTAGTGCCATGATTCTGTAAATTTTCAGCATATTTTAAGATGAAAATTGTTTAATAATTCGAACAGTTGTTAGAGCTCATGATGAAGTTTGGTTCCCTGTGCGTTACATAAATCATTGCTTTATGATTTAATATATTTAACATATTATTTCAGCCCGAACACAGTAATGTCTGCTTTTGGTATCTCCCAAAACGACTGCAAAGCACTCTTCCAAGCCCAGAGAGAGACAGAGAACTTCATATGGTGAGTCAAGAAATGAAGCCTTTTCATTTCTTAATTAACCAGTAAATTTAGGAAGACAGTTTATCTGCTTGTAAGCTGACATTATGAATTCCCACAGGTGGCTCCAAAAATCAAGACAAAGATGATGGAGGAAGGATTCACAATGATTGGCTATCAACCTCTGGAAGACAAAGTGAATTTCTTCCGTTGTGTTTTCTCCAACCCAGCCACTCAGAGGGAGGACGTGGACTTTCTAATAGATGAAATCGTTCGTCTGGGCTGTGAACTGTGAAAATCTTTCTTATAAAAATCACAGGATAAATATTTATTTATTTATAGCCTTCTTTCTTCATACACCTGATTCCAGTTATCAGTACATATACAGCATTGTGAGCTAAAGAATTTAAAGCTTTCTATCTTTGAACATTTTTTATATTAGCAATTAATATAATTTATTATATTAATAATTTATTCTTCATCTAGATGAAGTGTGCTATATGTGATCTCCTTTACAAATCCTGTAGCTTTTGACTAATGAACATAGGAACTAAATTATAAATGAGGTTTGAAAGACATTAGTGGAGCCACATTGACCAAAGGGAATAGATGATCACATGCTGATTTTCATTAAACCAACATGTTGCTTAGAAATGAGTCATTCCTTATATACCGTGACTAAATGGCACCTGCTCTTTATCAAGATGAACAAATAAAGTGCATTTCGAAGGGAAAGAATTACTCAGGTCTTTGCTCATTTGTTTTGCAGTATACTAGTGCCTCCTGCTGGTAGGATCTACTAATGGCTGGAGCTACTAAATTAACTTAATTATGAGATTGTGAGATACTGAACACTGTAGAAGAGTCAAATATTCATGATAACGTTCATTTAAAAAAACATATTTTCAAATCGAGCACATTTTTGGTCTCTGTATGTCTGAATTTGTTTGCAGCTTGCTGGTTTTCATTCTTCACTCTTTGTCCTACACGAAAGGAATTTTGCGTGAAAGTGATTTTACACATTTATTTATTTATTTGTAGCCTACACCACCTGCTGTTCAAGCTCCATTAGTAATAAAATGATATAGCATGCAGGTTCCTCTGAATTTAGGTTTCTTATTGCAGCACAAGCGTCAGCTGGGATTAATTTGTCTTCTAGCCCACAACTGACAGTTAAGATTGAAAATCAGTCAGAACAGATTTATTTATGTTTTTTACCCTTTTTATCCCAAGCTCTTTGTCCTGGCAATATTTTTTATCCATATATTTCCCAAATATATATTTCAAAAGCAGATGACAACATCCTTGTGCAGAGCATAAGAGGATTTGTAAGCGTGTGTGACTGTGAAGATGGATTGTGTCAGTGTTGTGTGTTAATGGCCTGTTAAAGGCCCCTTTGGATAGGTGATTTACTAAAGTTAGAGAAGAAACCGACATGTGCACAACACCATCAATCATGTACAGTGCTGCCTGGCACTTTGCATGATTTCAGCAAATGCGTGCAGTTCTGTAGCATGTTGACATATGCAGGCCAAGGTAAATGAGGTGTGCTCTTTTGGCATTGTTAAGCAGAGCTCTAAATATGGATACTGACAAAATAACATGCCAAAAAAAAAAACTGCTGGAACGCCACACCCATATTTTCTTATGAAACATTTAATTTTTAAAGTTGGCGGAAATGTCTGTAAAATTAATGGATAATGTACCTTTTCTACATGTAGCTTTTTCACATTTCTGAGTTTGAAATGTGGAATTAAATGTAGCAGTCTATGGAAGTACACATGGAACCCCATTTCCACACAAGAATATTTTTTAAATTATTACATAGAAAGCTGATGAAATTGAATAAAGAAAGAAACAGTCATACAAAGTCGAAGTCACATGTTTATTTCTCTCATAATTTCAACTTTTTGTCATGATGATTTTATCTCATTACTGGTTTTGTCATAATTTCTACTTTTTATGTCATAATGACTTTTGTCTCAATTTTAACTGTCATATCTTCCTCAGCTGCATTAGAAACACCATTGCAGCTAAGGTGACTATTTTTTGCAGTTTAATTCCAGAGTAAAACTACACAAAGTATAGTGTTGTAAATGCACATTTAAAAAAAAAATTAAATAATAACTCTGCTAGATTTATTTAATTGTTGTGGAATGGCATCATCACAGTCATGCTGGAACAGAAAAGTTTCCCCCTTTCCTCGGCTTTACGTCGTGTTCGGCTGTAATGGTTTGGTAAGGAGAGACAGCATTTGAATGTATGGCTGAGTGTTGTTTTCGCACGCTGTTGTGATAGAAGGGACGTAGATGAATCAGGTCAAACCTGCTGCAATTAGAGTACCAAATGCTAAAATCTGTACGTCCACCCTTAATGACCAAAATATGATCATCCACTAATACCTGGTGAGTCTTCAATACAGTTTGGTTTAGCGTTGCACGAAATTGATCTAGTGACTCGAGTTTTCACAAGCCCTCTGCCCTTGAAACTTAGCGTGACGTCTCCTAGTCACTGCTCCTATATAGGGCGCAAAAGAATAAGAAATTCCGCTCAGTTAAATAACAATTTATACAATGAAAATAAAGGCATACTACGAATGCGATCCTCACTTATTCTCCACAGTGTGATAAGACTTTCACATGGGAAAGGCAAATTCACAACGACCTTTGTGGGTGTGATCACTGTTCAACTTAAACATCGTTTAGAGGGTATTAAAAACAATGCCAGGCAGACATTGTATGATGTAAGTGACTAAGCAACAGCAGTAAACAAATAAATTATAATGGGTCTGTGTTAGATTCTAGTGTATGCGATAATCAAGAAGGTAGACAATAATCAGTTGTTTTGGCGGCACCGAGGGGCACCAAAAAATTCTGCTTAAGGCCCACTCCCATAAAGGCTGGCGTGGCCCCGGCAACAGCAGTCATTCAGTAGTGCGGATGTTTACTTTTTTTTTTTCTTTTTTTTTGGAAATGTATCGTCAACCTGTCCTGTGATTTCAGCGAAAAACTCAGAAAATGAAAAGTTCTCTAGAGATATATTTCTTGTAGTCCTACTGAAACACAGCTTCATCTTATAAGGACGCTGCCAGGTGGAATTAATCACACATGCAATCGCTCTCTCACTGCATTCACATAAATGTAATCTTTACTGTGCTACTTTATCTGTATATGATTTAAAACGAGCAGAAATCTGTGAGAAATAAAACGACCCAAATACAAAAGAACTGATAAAAATGAGCGGGCTATGGAGCAATTAATATGCCATCCCCCATTGGGCACGCACCTGCCTGCCACAAAATGCAAACCAGCTCAAGGTTCAGGCTTATTTGTTCATTAGTGACGTCATCAGCAACTAGTCGACATCGACTCGACTTTCATCATATAAATGTCGCCTTTTAAAAAATCTGACGTCGTTCAACCCCAGTTTGTGTAGTGACTGATTTGTCCCAAAATTGTAAAAGCATCAATCCACATCACAATGTGAAACAATAAATTGCATACAACAGAGATGTGTGCTCTTTTTATAGCATTCCAAGAACAATAGGTGGGGGAAAAAAAGCTAAACTACTGTCATCAATCAAGTGTGATGGGTGGTGTTGACAGCTTTTGATGCAGATGGGTGAGCCTCACTGGGCCAGAGCTTTTCTCACATTTGGATATCAATGTACAAATGTGGTATTCAGAAAATTATTATTACTTAGATCAAAGACTATAGAACACGCTTAAAGGGACTTTGCTTAGATGTACATGTAATAATCTAATTTAATGTCCAAGAAGTTACTAATAACATCATCTGTGATGCATACTACCATTAACAAATTAGGAGCCAGTAAGATTTTAAGTTTCTGAAAAAAAGTCACTTATGCTAATTAAGGCTGCATTTATTTGGTAGTAAAAACTGGAATATTATGAAATATTATAATTTAAAATAAGTTTTCTTAATCTATTTTTAAAAAAGAATTTTCAGCAGTCATTCATTACTCCAGTCCTCCGTGTCACATGATCCTTCAGAAATCATTCTAATAATAATTTTTAGGTGCTCAAAAAAAAAAATTCTTATCAATGTTGGAAACTATAATATGTTTGTTTTCTTTGATGAATATAGTTTAAAATAACATTTCTTAGAATTTTTTTTACGCAAAAGTCTTCACTATTGATTTTGATCGATTTAACGCATCGTTGCTGAAAAAAAAAAAAAAAAAGTATTAACTTCTTTCCAAAACAATCTCTGGCCCCAGACATGAACAGTAGTGTATTTGTGCAGCTTTTTAAGCAGCATGTAGAAGAGTCAAAAGGTTCTTATCATATTAATTTTAATGAGACTGATGTTTGTTTTCACTCATTTAATCAAAAGGCAAAGTCAAAACACATTAGTAAGAAAAATGTAAAGAAACATCAAACCAAACACATACAGCAATGAACATTATTTAAAGGCAGAGCAGCTACGTAGTAATATGTAATTTCATGTCTACATTTTATTGTTCGGTCACAAACTGCACAACTCCTACAGACTGTCAATAACGCACAACTCTACTGTAGTATTAGAGACCAAGTTAATTTCCCTCAGGTACATACAAAACATGCAAATACATGGAGTCAATACTGTTAGATTCTTTAATGACATTTCTGCACATTAATTGAACAAATTCCCTAAGAATGAATGAATCAGGGCTTTCAAAGACTTTTGAAATACCACAGATTGCATAGATTGTGCCCTTGACTTCTTTCATTCCCTTTTGCTCATTTACTGTATATTATATAGTCACCATAGGTACGTGATGTACATAATCACAATCACATAAGAGATTGAGCCATATTGGTATGTCCTCTACAATTGAATTTGATGAATCCGTCTCATCCGCAGGAAATAATAGTGAAGCGCTTGGACACACAGGACATGTTATGCAACACGATACCCAGCAGAAAAATCAAAATGAATGCCACAAGTAGTACAGTGCAAACCCCTGTCCATGCGGTGGTCTTAACCGCCACCTCCTCCATCTCCTCCTCACCCGTGTCATCTCCCAGCACAAGGCTCCGGCCATCAGAGACGTTTAACACCCCAATGCTTTTAGGACCAAATCGGCATGTCGGTTCTCCAGGCAGCAACGCCCCATCTGTGTCCAAAGGGACAGGCAGCAGGTAGCAGCTACTATTGGGTAAGTGTATAAAGATGGGAGTGTGTTCAGAGGAGTGAGACAGACTGATAATGGAGAGTACTTCCGGGTCGTCTGGAAGATATGAGACCGAAAGGCCGCCGGGGATCTGCGTCACACAACGACACCACGGACAGCGGAGCTCTCTCTGGCTGAGCCTCATCTGACTCAGACACACGGAGCAGCAGGTATGCTGGCAGTGCAGGAGTTTGGGACGGCGCCATTGGCTGAAGTAGTTGAAACAGATTTGGCACTCAAGCATGGAGCTCTGGGACAAGGTGTCCATCGTCCATAAAATGTGGCTTCTAGGTTGCTTCGATGAAGGTATCCTTGCCGATTTGTATCGTCAATGCACTTCTCTGTCAACCACTCGGTGTTGATGGGGCCGTCAGTGCTTTAATACACGTCTAGCTCTTCCTGTGGAAGCGAGACAAATATGTTGCATCAAAACAGACTGTCAAGGATTTAATCCTGTGGAAAATTTTTGGCACATACACATGCAGGCAGAGGGGTCGCTTATATCGTACGCCATGCGCTAGCGGTGCTAGCATGTGGATATTTATTAATCTGTCACGGCGGTGATTGAGATGTAGATGCCCTGAGATAAGTTAAACAACCCCCATCAGCGGGATTGTAGGTATTTACTTGAGTCAACAATGACCTGAACATCGTCAAGGTCTGCGGCACAGATACACTGAGGTTAAATAGTTTACTTTGCTTGCCCCTAAAAAACAAAATGGTCCTTAATGGGTTTATTCAGCTTATGATTAATTCTTTGATTATGTGAATGACCTGATGCTCAGGCGTGATTCTTACACTGGGTGTCGCACAGATCTCACGGTCGGGGTCTACAAAAGCTATAATGAGCACAGCTTGCGGGAAATATAAACAGCCGTCTTCAGGAATATCCTTACCCTAACAAGAAATGGCTCGTAATATAAGAAATAGCTTCCATGACACTAAAGAATAAAGAAATAGCATTAACAGACTTAAAATGAATCCATGTACTAAAGTAGGGGAAGGAGGTTAACTGTGCCCGTTTTAAGTTGTGCCCTAAATGAAGAGCAATTAGAGGTGAAACCGAAACCACCCTAATTTCATTGCAGGTTTCAAATTTGATTTTAAAATCGACATGAATCTATCACCTTCTGGCCCAGTACTTTATGTCTCTACATAAAGAAATAACCACTTTGGCCCCATGTTACTGGTAATACTGTCTCATCTCAAGAGGGAAGTTCTTGGGGATCTATGCACCAATCTTGTGAGACTAACTACCACATAAATGGCCAACATATTTCCTTACATTGGCGCACCATACCTAGTCCTCACACAGTTAATTTTGTCTGTATTCATATTCTCACATTTCATAACCCCATCAGGAAAACAGCATGTCTGCGAAAATCGTGAAACTACTTTGTTATTTTATACTCATACACCCTTCCCCCAGCATCTCGACTTTCACACAGCTACAATTTTTCGCGATTTATTTCATTAATTTAAATCTTACAACCTAAAAATGTCATGGCCATACTTTGTCTCAATCCTATCCTTTATATTTACATTTTAATATTTAAACACATTTTGATTTGTCACCAATTTGTATCGTTTCAAATTCCCGATTTATCAAGTACCACCCCCCCTTCTTTCTGCCTCGTGAAGCCCCTTTTGTAAGGTTACCCTTTTCGGTTGGCAAAACTTGCCCGGTTAACAACACTTCCATTTCGCATTATTTGCCCTTTTAGCCCCAGCATCGCTCGACACCCCTATTTTTGTGCACACTGGCTACCTTTTTGCGTATGTACATACAAGGTTGATGTCACATGAGAAATGCTTATCCCTTTGTGGCCTCTCTCCCTCGGTGTCAGACGAACAGTCTAACACCCTGTCAGAGGTCACCGCCGCCCCCGGGCCCCTTACAGTGGGTCCGGCAACGTCTTCCGCCCCCCTTCACTGTTTCACTCCTCGTCACTATTCCTGCTACGTTCACAGTATGTTGCTCCTCCATAATCCCCCAGCCTGTACTCGTCGTGTTCGTTGTTTCTCTCCTCTCTCTTGTCTATAGGCTACCCACAGCCCTCCCCACTTACACAGAAGTGAAAAACACAGCATTGTTGGGACATTTCTTGCCAGCTTTATTCTATTAGATTAGTTAAGAACTACTTTCAAATGCATTATTATTCTCCACACTTCTAGGTCTTGCCGATTCCGGCCCCTCCGCTCCGCTGTGGCACACTCCTCTCACACAGTTGGGCAAAAAAGTTATTAGTCACGCCACCCAATGGGGCAAGTTCTCCCACTTACACGCGATTTCAGATGGCCTGTAATTCATCTAGTGCTCACTACCACTCAACTCGCGAGACACCCTGGGCCCACTACCCCCAATATTCCAGCCAAAGATAAAAATCACTTTGGGATTTTGTCTTAAAGTATTAATGTACATTCCTCTGTGGTTTTTTAAAAGAGCTATCTCTCCCCGGTCCCCCCTACACAACAAGCCAGATTCTGGCTCTCCAGCCCGGGATTTACTTCTTCGTTAAGATTTTGGTCCGTATGTCTCCATGGTTAACCTGCCTATTAATGGCATCTGTTGCACTCGTATCACAATCAGAATATCACTCGTCCCCCCCTAAACAGTCCCACTCCACATCACCTGGCAGCCCCAAGCGCTGCAACGCGCCCCCAGACAACAAAATTGCTCCCGCACCTCTGCACCTGGCTGGTGGCCGCCTTGCATCTGCACCAGGCGTAAGCAGCCCTGGCGTGCACGCACAAGTATTTCTACTTCGCCTGTCTCGGCCTTTGATGACACTTCTAGCAATGTGCCATTCGCAAGATTCTTTCCCTCTTTTCAACGCACCCCCACCCGATACCCTACCTTCCCTCGATTGGGGTTCAGAACGCATCCCCCCCCCCGTGGTGTCCGGCAACCATGATTTTGTCCCAACGAAACTTGTGTGCGCACCACTCCCTCACGATCACCACTTGCTGGGGCATCCTGTGATTTCCTCAGCCCTGGTGAGTGGGCCACAGCCCACTCCCAACAAGGAATCCGTCCCCCGTCCACCCATCCCTTCTATTATTATTTTTCTCTTTTGCGCCGGAGGGACCTCCCTCTATGCACAGTGCGACCTTGTTGTTCACACCTTCCTGCGCCTCATTCGCCCCTTTCTTCTCCCCCCTTCCTAGAGTCGGCCCTTGTTTGTCGTGAGAGTTGCATAAGGGATGCGCATGTGGTGATCCAGCACGCCCGGATGGCCGCCACGCATGTCTATTTTGGCTCAGAGGCCCACCAATCATAGATACTTTTCGGTTATATTACACCACCTGTATACTTGCTTGTGTTGGGAGGCCGACCACCGTGCGGTAGTGTTGCAAGCAACGACACATGTTTTACCGATGGTGACGCATGGGTTTGGTTTCGGCCCACACATTCAGCAGACGGGCTGTTTTCGAGTGGCCCACATAAAGGGACCGGTACGATTCTTCGATCCCTTTTTTTCTGTCTTCTCGCATTGTCCACGAAAAGATGAGGTGGGGCATGTTCGTGAGATTCTGCTGATCTGTGACAGAAAACTGTTTAGTCTTTTCCTTCAGCAAGGGATATTTGAATTGTTTTATCGTCAAACAGTCTCTGTCTCGGCGGATCCTTGAAGCGCTAGCGTACATGATCCCAAACACCCACACCACTCCCTTTCCCCCACGGCCTTGGCTCCCCACACGCCACCGCCCGCAGTGGTTACGTAACGATTATTTGCCATTCTTCCCCATTTCACAAGGTCAATGCGACCACTGGCTAGCCGTCTCCACCGCCATCTCACCCCAACCTAGACACCAAATCTTCGGATGGATCTTTTTTGTCGCCTGCCACAAACCCCCCCATCACGTGCCTTGCCCAACCACGCCTCGACCCCAGCCCCAAAAATTACTGCCTTACGCCCAGGAGATCTGCACATGGAGGAAGGGCCCACCCACCCCCACAAATCCCAGCAACAGCTGGTGGAAAACCTTGGAAAGACTTACAGAAACGATCTTGACCTCTGTCATTGCCAACAAAGGGTTTATAACAAAGTATTGAGATTAAATTTAGTAATTGACCAAATACTTATTTTCCACAATAATTTGCAAATAAATTATTTAAAAATCATACAATGTGATTTTCTGCATTTTTTTCCCTCATTTTGTCTCTCAAAGTTGAGGTATACCTATGATGAAAATTAACAGCGCCTTCTCATCTTTTTAAGTGGGAACACTTGCACCCCCCCCAAAGAAAAAAAATTGGTGGCTGACTAAATACTTTTTCCCCCACTGTAATTCAAATAGAGGTGCTGTCCATTTTGAGGATCTTTCTTGAGATGGTTCTACACCTTCATTTGAGTCCAGCTTTGTTTGATTATAATGATTGGACTTGATTAGGAAAGCCACAAACCTGTCTATATAAGACCTTACAGCTAACAGTGCATGTCAGAGCAAATGAGAAACATGAGGTCAAAGGAACTGCCTGAAGAGCTCAGAGAAAGAATTGTGGCAAGGCACAGATCTGGCCAGGGTTACAAAAAAAAATTCTGCTGCACCTAAGGTTCCTAAGAGCACAGTGGCCTAAATAATCCTTAAATGGAAGACGTTTGGGCCAACCCATTAAGTTACCCGCCTAGAGCTGGCCTCCGGGCTAACAACAGAGCTATCGGGGAGAAGTATGCCTTGGTGCAGAGAGGTAAAGAACACCCAAAAGATCAACTGTGGCCGGGCCTCCAGGATGCCAGTCGCGGAGAGTGTGAGAAAAGAAGTCAACCAATCCCTGCCGCCTCCACCATGTCTTCGGGCTTTATGGCCGAGTGGAGCCCCGCGGAAGCACTCCCCCCCTCACCACGACGGACGCCCCACAGCCTGATAAGCACGCATGGACGTTTGCTAAAAAACACCGAAGCGCCTCCAACGGATGGTGAGAAATAGATTCTTGGTCTGTGAGACCCCAAGACCTTGAACTTTTTGGACCCTACTTCTAAGCGGGTATGTGTGGTAGAAAAACCACGGCCCCCGCCCGCCTCCCCATTACACCCCCCTCCCCTGTCCCACCAATACAGTCTTACTCCCATTCAGGTGCACATCGCAATGGTCCGGAGGATCGGCCCCACAGAACCCTCATGCTGTCATTCGGGGGGGTTGGTTTTCAGCGCAGGCGAAGGAATCGGCTGTGCCACACGCGGCGAAAGCCGGAACACGTCCGGACCACCACTACGCACGGGTACCTCCTACGCGCACGCAACCTTTCTCCCACCAGGAGTGCTCAGCCGACCTCGATGCGAGACCCGACACCCCGGTTTACCTCAAACCACAGTACCCACAATATTTGCGTGTTTATGCCCTCCCAGAAACCCCCGCCCACCCCCAGCCCCAGCAAAAATAATGACCTCCTGCCCAGCGCACGTGGCTCACACCCCAAACACACACGCTGTGGAATGTTCTTGACAGGGCCCCCAACACCCCCAGCCAGAGCCCTGACTTAAACCCCAATTGAGCATCTCTGGAGAGACCTAAAAATGGCTGTCCACCAACGTTTACCATCCAACCTGACAGAACTGGAGAGGATCTGCAAGGAGGAATGGCACAGGATCCCCAAATCCAGGTGTGAAAAACTTGTTGCATCTTTCCCAAAAAGACTCATGGCTGTATTAGATCAAAAGGGTGCTTCTACTAAATACTGAGCAAAGGGTCTGAATACTTAGGACCATGTGATATTTCAGTTTTTCTTTAATAAATCTGCAAAAATGTAAACAATTCTGTGTTTTTCTGTCAATATGGGGTGCTGTGTACATTGCGGGGAAAAAAATTAACTTAAATGATTTTAGCAAATGGCTGCAATATAACAGAGTGAAAAATTTAAGGGGGTCTGAATACTTTCCGTACCCACTGTACCTCGCCCAATGACACATCTAGTACTCCTCCTCTCCTGACTGCTGATCTGTGTCCTTTGTGCTCTTTTGTTCTGGGTTTTTTCCCCCTCTTCTTTTTAATGTACGGTTTGTTTTGTCGTCACTTATACGGTTTAATATTTATGATATCATGGAATTTAATGTTTCAAACAACACTATATAGATAAAATACATTATTATTACGTTTTCTGTTATCAACGTAGCCTTGTAATCAGGGTGGTTTCATTGCCATAAAATGCAGTTCTACTCAATGGGCAGTGTAATCCACTTAGAGTGTTTAAATGCACACACAACGGGAGTAGAATTTTTCACTGGATGAAAAACGTCCTCTTTCAAGCAACAGCAAAATGTGACCTAGTTTAGTTGAGCCTGTAGGCACAATTTCTGAAACCTGCATGACACATGACTCTTAGCATGCATGAAGCTGACCAGTGAATGAGAGTTCAAAACCCCTCCGGCACTCACGCCTCCTTCTGACCTTAACCAATTCAGAGCTTACAAATATTTCCTAACCTCATCTAAAATTTATTTAAGGGCATTTGTTTCCTTCAGGTACTGTACAGCTAATATGCATTTTAATTGCTTGGCTCAATGCTTGTCACTAAGGGAGGAGTATTCAAGGCCGGCGGTACTACACGTCAATCACCTGAGAAAAGAATGAACACTTGCCAAGTGACCAAATTAAAAGTTAAATGATTTGTGGCCACGTTTTCAGCATAAACTTTACTCCAGACTTCCTGTTGTTACACTTACAGCCATAACATAATTTGCTCATGTGACCATGACATGCAAAACAAAACAGTTATCAAAATGTTCTTCTCTTTCAAGTTCAAAAGGTTTTATACTATGCAAGTAATTGCTCATATACGTATAATTCCACTCCATCCCTTGAGGGGAAACATAATTAATAACGCAATTAAGCCTGCTATTGTGGCATGAATGGACGGACGCCCCTGAGGGTTTATCCGTTATTAGGTGCACATTCTCTTGTGATGGAGAAGTGGAAATATTTCCTTTCTCTTTGGGACTTCCAATCAAAACACATTACATAGAATGCTTTAGAGACTTACAGACATGAATACTTTTAATTTACTAATAAACCTTTTGGCTAAATGAGCCCCGTTCATCATTTGAAGTCATGATTAATTCATGCTCATCAAATTGGTGTCATTGCAAATCTGAAAAAAAAAAAAAGAAGAAAGAAAAAAGTGCAGCGAAAATTAAACCAATGTGAATGCTACGAATCCAGATCACTGTTATGGAGAATTCATGTGCTTCATATATCAGTTACCATGAAAACCATTCCAGCTCAATTTCACATAGCATACTTTCCTTCGGCACACAGGGGAGAAAACGTGCCAATCTATTAAACGTCCTGTGGGCACATTTTCTAAATCATATGAAATATTTGAGAAGGTATAACCTTGTGAACATGTCCTTTGAGTTCTCACTTCTGTACTGGCATCAATATTTCATTTTATGCTGAGCAAGCTAGCTTTCACTTGCCATGTTTCTACCCAGACTGGAAATATTTGCCTATTTTGTTTTTTTTTACTTCTACTTTAAAACAATAGAGGATTAAGAGCATGACTAAAGAAATAAAAATGGGACTGGCACACTAGATTTGCCTCACAACAAGATATCAAATGTGAAACTATGCCTTTTCGATTGTATCTTTAAAGAAACATGAATCCCATGGTGGAAGCTTCACCTAGGGTCAATCTTCGGTCCAACGTCTCGAAAACTAAGACAATGATAACAAACCGTCAGCGGTGCGCTAGCATCAACCTGATGGATACAGCTGAATCAGGGGATTTGTCAGAAAGTGGGGAAATGAAAAACGTCACTTAAAAACTAAGGGCGCGAGACATTTCTCAAGGGCAATGCGCTGACTTGAGCAGGTGGGGAGGGGTGCTATTCATGCATGCCCTTGGCCTTTACTTTTTGCTGCCTTTTTTTCATGCAACATGAGACGCCTGTGGGATGTTGGCATTACAGCTTGCCACCTCCAACATTAACCTGCATAAACAATGGAGAAATGTGAAACATCCCAGTGCGACAATTTATGCGGCAGATCTTCATCTGTGTTTATTTTTGAAATTAAACACACTGAGCTTCAGTCGAGCAGGGTGTGTTTGTGACAGGAAGCAGATAAGTGTTTAACTTTGTACTGAAATGCTGTCTGAACGGGTGTCAAATTAACAGAACTCTTACAGCGATTAAAGTGCATGCCGATCATCAACACAAAACCCATGTTAATAAGAAACCAAATGTATAGAGAAAAGGCAACTTCGAAAGCTGAGTGGATCAAGCAGTGTCTGACAGCAAAGCACTGAGATGAGATAATGTAAGATAATATCAGTGGAATTTACAAATGAAGACACAAGGACAGTAAAGTCAAACAACCTCTGTCAACATTTCTGTTGAAGTTGAATAACATATAAACAGACTCTGTGTGCTGAAGTTTGGGATTTATAAAGATAACCCAAATATTTTGGACTGTGTGACATGTACAGGCATTATCAGGGCACGTCTGTTTTCAAAAACAGGCATATTTAGAATAGCTGCCATTGGCTGTGTCTCAAAACCTAGCAAGCTGCTCACATTTCTGGGCATCCAGCACGCCTATATCACCCAGAAATGTTGCCTAGTTAGGCAGCTCACTATCGTTTGAGACGCGGCCATTGTGGCGTGTCTTTAAACAATCAAAACAAGACTTCAACCGGAACGGAGACTGAAAGCTGCCCAAAATAACCCTCCTGCAGTGTAAAAGAGCAGGTTCCTTCCATACTGCACTGATGCATAATACAACCAAATACAGTAAAACACAATGCAAAACTTGATGGGCTGCTACAGAGGCGGAACTTGCATTGAACAGACAATGTGCTCCAATAAAGTTACTGAGGGCAAGTTATAAAACCGCGGTTGAAACGTAATGCAGCAAATATGCATCGATGCAATAGAACAAAAACGGATCCAAACAAACGGGTTTTGTTTGCTGTAAACTCTGTAAGAGTTTAACAAGGGATAAAATCTCAGAAAAAATTTGACGCGAGTGCACAAATAGGAAAGCCAAGTAGTTGCAGCCCTTTCTTTGAAAAGAGAAGGGGGAACTCACCTTGCATATCAGAGGTGTTTTCATCTATGCAAACGGTGAACATCGCACGCAGAGCAGCCTCATCTGTCATACTTCACTCTGCCTTCTTCAAAGGCTGTACTGTGAACGCTCTCTGCTACTCCCACAGCGCAGCCAATAGCGAGCGACCTCTGCGAAGAGAACAGCCAATAGAGAAGCCCGCTAATCATATTGCCACGCCCCTTAACCAGAGCTAATCAAGTCTAAACAGGTCTGATCGTTTAGTTGTTTGAAGGCGGATTAAATTGGTTTCCAAACAAATACGTACTTGCCTTGAACGAAACGTACAACAATCTTCTTACTCACATAATCCTCAATTTAAGTAAACACTGCAAAAATATTAAATCTTTCAGTTGTCTTTTTAGCATGTTAATGAACGCTTAACGTTAAGTGATTCATAAAGTAGAATTTATAGCATTGAAGCAGATTTTGAAAGGGTTGAAGTTACTGGGAACTAGATGCCGACAGTGCTGAGAGAAGTAAACTTTTACTTTGCGCATTGTTGCATGACAAGTTAGTTGTTTATCCATTTCTATACCAGTCCTCTAGGCAAAATCCGATTACATTTAGAGGAAGCCCTCAAACGGACTTTTTAAATGTTAAAGCTGTCATTCAAAGTGACATAACGTATTGCAATGCTGAAATATAAAATCAGATGGAGAATCTGAGAAGCTTGTGACATTTGAGCTAATGTGGTACCTCAGATTTAGTAATAGTGTAACTCCTGCAAACACAAACATGGTCAGTCGGATTTAGCATAGCCATTGAGGAACACTATTAAAAATTAGAATTGTCAGATGTGACAGGATTAAACAAAAAAAATAAAATAAAACTTACAATACAGATTTTTTTTTAAAAAAGGCCACTCTTTAGTATATTTGGGCAAAGGCAGAAAAATCTACACTATAGACTAGTTTCCATTTTAAAAGTTCACCACCAACTGAGAAGCTGGAATTATAAGAGGTCCACACTAATGATCTGGCCCTTGCAAATAAAAATACCACATGGACAACAGCAAACATGCAGCCAGATGTGTTTTATTTTATTATTAAATAAAAAGAACAATTACTGGACACGGGTCAAGTGCAATGCTGAGACTTTAATGACACTGTACAGGTAGGTGGAGTTTTCTGCATTACACAGATGTATAAAAATAGCACTGTAATAAAAACAAAAGACATCTGGACTAAGAGTGGCCCAACTGTCCACTTTATTTCTCATCCTCCTCCCCCCCCCCCTGCATCAACCCTCAAACCAGCTGCATCTCTAGTGCCCAACATTTGAAACTGGTCACAGTGGGCCAGTCCTTGACCACGTAAAGACTCCGAGCCCTTACACACCAGACAAGATCCACACCTCCCAGATCAAGCCACATGAGAGAAAAAAAAAAAAAAGGCCTTCTAAACATAGGTCAAGGCCTGGTCCAGTGAGAGCGGTCTCAGTATAATATTAAGATGAATGCATAACACCCAAAATAGAAAAAAGTTAAGTGGAGCACTGGAAATGCAGCAAGGTGTACATCACTGTCATACTTTAGTTACATACAGTCAAGAACAGTGTCCATGTGTACATTCATAGTGAAGTGCATTTTACACAAGTTTCAGGTAATACGTTTAAGTATTACAGCAGTGCATCGTGGTTTAGTATCTCGTGCCCCTTTTCTTCATAGCACCTGATGGGACAGATGTTGCACAAATAAAAATGAGATTCCAAAACAATTTGACTGGTTTAAAACCCTAAACTCACCTCTGCCTCTCTGGCAGTAGGCAAATTGGGTCTCATCATAATCACTTCTTGGTCTTTGCTGGTGGACTGTCTTACAAGTCGGCCTTCTCAAAGGAGTCCTCCCTTTACAAATCAAAAAGAACAGTTTAAAAGACAAGCCATACTGGTCACTTGCATTGAACAACTTTAGACATCCAAGTAGGCAAAAACATCAACGTTCCCCCTTCCCCATTAAATAGGACATTTAAATCAATGTCCTACCTTGATCTTGAGGTCCACTAACTTGCCTCAAAGATCTTGGTTTGGCACCATAGCTCACCCAGTTCTCTTGGTCAGAGACAACACCCTCTTTCCATTGTCGCTCTAAAAATATTTTTTGCATGAGCGGACCACCTTGTGACAGCATTAAAATGCAAATTCAAAAAAGAAAAAAAAACCTTACCAATACAAGGCCTGCACAAGGTACCCTTTTGAATTCTCTTATCTGCTTTAGCCAGAGAGCCACATTCCTCACAGCACTCTCCTTTGGGATGCACACGAGCCTGCTCACGGAGATCACAGCTCTCTTGGCCTTCACACAGCAGCTTCCTGTGCCGGTGTTTGGCACACTGATGCCCACAAGAGGGCAGCACATGCCTACTGCAACACTTCCTCTTGGGCATTCTCGGTGACTCGCAGTTACTCCGCACCTCTGCGTTGAGGTCATACTCGCAGTCTTGATCAGACGCCTCATCTCGCTCAAGATGGCCGTGTTCGGCCACTTTGCACATTCCTACTTCATCCTGCAAGCTTGAGCCGCAGCACACGCACATTTTCTGGCAGACAGGGCAAGTTTTTTCCACACTCAGGAGCTCTTTTCTGGAGCGAACAGGAACGTCACTGGTTTCAGCCAGCTTGCCGCCACCAACATACACATGCCCCGGATTGAGATCGAGATCCTCCACATCAGTGGAGAACATTTCATCTCTGGAAGAGAGCTCATCTATGGACGGACTCAGGACACTCTGGCGCTCTTGGGTCACCTGAGGGTAGTAGCTGTAGGAATATGCACTGCCGATTGAGGACAGATAGTTTTGTGGAGGCAGCAGCGTAGATGGAGAATCAAAGTAAACAAGTGGATCAATCTCTCGTTCAAGACTGAGGCCAGTTGTTGTCTTATTGCAGGGCAAGCGAAGGATTTGATACGGCAGGTCAAAGTCTTCAGAGAGCTTTATAAGAGGCTCCATAACCGCAGCAGCATCAGTAGATGCAATATTCTGTACCAGCTCATCACCTGGTTTCTCCAAATCGAGGTTCTCTGTTGGATCAGCAGTGCCTTTGACACCACTACAGAACACATTGCCAGTTGCACTGGTTGTTGACATTCCACTTTGGCAGCAGGTTTCATCAGGAACACTTTGTTGCTCATCATCATCAGCATCCTCTTCCTCATGGACAGAGGAACTGTCAAGGGGTAGCACATCTGATAGCACACATTCATCCAGTCTACCCTGGCTAGATTCAGCATCATACGCAGAGTCGCTGTAGGTTGTGGTCCTTGTGACCTGATTGGCCTGTTCCTCCTTACCTTCCTGAGAGGCGAGCTCTAACTTAGAGTCTTCATTTAAACAGGTCAGTTTCTCTCCCTGTACTACATCAGGGGTAGAGGAGACCACAGTGTTAAGCCCCTTGTCACCACCTTGTTCACTGGCCTTCAGACTCTTAATTTTGTCTAACAGTTTGTTGACTGAATCACTAGGATCTGTTTGGACCTCAGAACAGGCGGTCTCCCGATGCATCCCTGCATGTTGATAGTGGTGGCGGACACGCAAATCGTAGGATGCAACGGAGGGGAAGTGGGGGTTGATTCTTCTGTAATCAATAGGCTGCATGGGCGCATGTGGGATCACATACCCAGGATACTGCATAAACTGATAAGGGGCCACATATGGACGGCCAAATTGCAAAGCTGGAACAAAGAAAAATAAATTGTTGTGGTTAATTAAGTGATAATCTACAATAAGCAATGCCTCAAAAGACTGAACTTACCTGGCCCTGGAAAGCCATAGTGGCCATATGGATTCATGGGCCATTGATACATTAGATAAGGCTGAGATGGTGGCTGAACATAGAAAAAGGGTCTGGTGTGGTTTACTGGATGGTGAGGTTGCCCAACTCCCATTGATTGTGAAGTGTTATTTATGCCTAAAAGCAAAATAAGATAGCATTTGCCAGATCACTATACATAATTAGCATTTGCCCGATTGTTATTACGGTGTCCCTGTCGCTCAAACAGTAGAGCTTGGTGCTAGAAACAAAGTCATGGGTTGAGAAGATTACCTTCCATTTAGACGAAGACAGCACAGGATACAAAGCACCGCAATACTGTAAAACAAACGTGCCACACTCAAAACCATGAGAGATTAGACCAAACAAACAATATCAGTAAAGGGCAAGATCATTTTAAAATGGACAGGCATGCTATTAATACCGTAGCATATTGTATATTACGACAGCAAAATGACTAACCTTAGATGTGAAAGTGACAAAGTGGACTTAAATGTGCATAGAGCGATGGCAATAAATCTTTGCACTTCAGATGTATAGGTTTCATGCTCGTTTCCAGTGATCCACATTAACGCAATCAAATGGCAGTCAGCAGGTGTATCCAATTGGCCCTATATTCAGCAAAGCACTGACGTCGGATTGTATTGTCATACGCACTTCCCTCTTACGTTTCTCATTTAGAATAATAAAAAACTGAATAATAATTATTATTATTATTTTAGTGTTGCTTCAAATTCCACACAGAGTCATCTGTTTTTATATTACTATTAAACTTAACCTGTTTACATTTATGTAACTCTCCCTGGCAGGCATTCATTCCTTTTTCACTAGTCTAACGTTACCCATTTATTAATTTACACGAATTGTTTTGTTGAAATGCGCTTCCTCACAGCGCCTCTATGCGGGAAGATGATTGTTTCAGTTTTACGTACGAGTGAATGAGAGCGCTGCTCCTCTGTCCATACACGGTGAGTGAGTATGTTAATATCTATCGACAGCTCATAAAATACTTCAGACAGTTGAGTTGATTAAAAAGTGTTTACAGAGCCACATCTAGACGGTTCTCTGTAATGTCGCTGACCAGTGTTTTGGTTATAAATCCTAAGCGTTAGCCTGCTAGCGTATGATTCTTCAATATCAGCGGGCAAGTTAAGCCAATGGTAGGGGTTTGATTTGAGTATATAAACACGTCTGTCCGTACAGGTTAGAGAAATAACAACGAAGACAGTAAAACATCCGTTTATCCGTTAAACTGAGATTTATTTTGAAGAAAGACTTAGCTAACAGCTTCATGTGAGTTGTTATGGTTTCACTTTCCAGTTTCACCAGACAGCTAGCGTATTAGCAAATGTGAATTTAGTGTAAAAACATCAATACAGGTTATTTAAATGATGTGACAGTCATGTATGTATGTAAAATATTAGCATTGACTGCAAATAAACGATCAAATGACTCCGTATGTTTGACAAGTTAATCAACAAACGTGTTGTTGACTCTTGTTTATGCTTCAAACACAATAAATCAGTAAGCCACTTTGTCTAATGCCACTAAACTTTAACTGTAATCCCAACTACAGTGTAATTAGTTTGTTTTCTGATGCTTTGGCATAAGAGACAATGAATAATTCAGGCACTGTGTGTTTTAAACCGCTTTGATGACTTTCACTTTCAGCTATGGCCTCTCTCAGTGATCAGCTGGAGGAGGTGAGGGTGAATGCAGAAGGCAGCTTATCTACTCCAGGTTCTGCCCAGGAGATGAGGGCAGGGGTGGCAGCCATGGCCAACATCCCCCTCCCGCCCTCCAGCAAATATTGCTACATCGCTGCTGAAAGCATGCTGATGGAGAACAGTAATGGAAATAATAGGAGGGAGGTGAGAGCTGGTGTAATGATTCATTTTCATCAGCAGCCCAAAGAGTGTATGATTATACAGCAGGAAGCAAACATTTGACTTGTTAACCATTTGCACATAGTGAGCGCATACAAGGTTATGACCATGTCTTGAAGATTGGGGGACAAAGGGGGGTGGTAATAGTCCTTTTTATTTAAAGGAATTAAATAATGAAGAGGCTTTAAAGGAATAAAGAAAAAAAACATAAAATAATTAGAATTTATTGTAATCAATTTAAAATATTTGCAAATAATATTTAATTTTAAAATATGCACAAATTTGCTCTTACTCATGTTCCTAATATGTTGAAAATGGCTTGATTAATGTTTCTTGTACTCAATTATGAATTACAGTAATCACTTATATGGTGAAATTTGACCAAAAATCTAATGTAGTTTGCATTAATGGATATGATTGTTAGTTGTTTAACATCTCTGTCATAGAACAGTTATCAAATGTTTAGCTACTTTTATATCCTACCTTCTCTGTTAAACCTGAAGTGTCATGAAAATATACATCTGCTTAAAAATATATATCTTTTAAAAAAAATTTTAAATCATTCTAGCAACAGGCAGAGTGGTGTGTAATGGAGTGCAGCAGAGCAGCATCAATAATATCAAATATTGATGAGGGGGACAATGTGTCCATATCCGATTATTGGGGGGGAACTGTCTATGGTGGTTACGGGCCTGACCGTATAAATTGGGAATGTATGGGTTTATACTGGCCATGTGAATGATTGACATAAAGCGCATATTAATGCATAGCACTGGGTAATCTGTCACTGTTTCCTCTGGTGTTTCGCAAGAATTTGTTCGCTTTCCACTCATTTGTATGACTTCCTAGTTCATTTTTGCCAACTGTTGTTGTTTCTGGGTTGTAATGTATTCTTGTTCAGACTATTCTGTTGTACATTAATATCTTCTGATCCTTTTAGTCCCTCAGCCTCCTGCAGAAACTTTCCACCGCTCTTAACATCTTGGAGAAGTATGGCTCCAATCTTACCAACCCCAACAGGCCGAAGTACTGGCGTACAGTAAAGTACAACAATCCTGTCTTCAGGACCACTGTAGATTCTATTCAGGTGTGTGGTGGATGAGAGGATGAGGCCTTTTGTATGAACCATATACAAATATCTGTGGTTACTGTTGTTTATCTTCCTCTTTCAGGGTGGCAGAGCAGTACTCAACCTGTACGGCTACACCAATCAGCAGCAAGACGGCTTGAGCTTTCCTGATGATGTTGTCCAGCCAGATGTTGGGAAGGTGGCATCAGTGACTCTTGAGGTCATGTGCCTCCGTATGGAGCTGGACATGCTAATCAAGGTCTGAGGCTGTAAAGTATAAGCACTTAGTTGTTTAATCACAAAATCACAAATAACCATTCAGCTCACATAGAGTCTGTCTCTTTTCTGTAGGGTACCCATCCTTATCCAGAGTTTTTTGAAAGACTTATTCCCTCCCTCAGTGTGCAGGTACAGTTTGTTTCCATTCCGCACTTAATTAAATTTGTCTGATCATTTATATGGTTATAATAACTTGTCCATGCACTTTTTCCAACATCAAAATAGCAGGCTAAAAGCGATATATACCCCTACTAATTCAAAGTTTGGGTCGTTAAGATTTTTTTTATTTTTATTTTTTTTGCATAGAAATTATCTTTTTATTACAAGGTACATTAAATTGATCAAAAATGACAATAAGTACTTTTATAATGTTACTAAAGAAACAACAAAAAAAGTATCAATAAAAAATGTATTGCAGTCTCCACAAAAATATTAAGCAGCACAACTGTTTTCAATAATAAGACAATGTTTTGTCTTAGCTCCACAATCAGTATATTAGAAGGATTTCTGAAAGTTCATGTGGGCCCTTTGAATACTGGATAATGTCTGCGCTGGAAAATCATCTTTGACTCTCACAATTATAATTAAAATTTAAAAATATATTAAAATAAAATAAAACACTTATTTCCATAAATATTACCTTTTTTTTACAATATTACTGTTTTTGCCGTATTTTTGATAAATAAATGCAGCCTCGGTGAACATAAGGCTTCTTACCACCCTCAAACTTTTGAATGGTAGTGTATGTATAAGGGGAAGTGCTTCTATTAGATTTGTTAGCTTTTTTGCAAGTTGCGTAAATACAGTGTCCATATAATGTCTATACAGGATGAGGGAATCAGCACAGATGCAGTTGCCTTCTCTCCTAGTGAAAGTCCATGGGAAAAACAAACTCCCTCGCCTGCATCGACTCCTTTTCAGCCTAAATCTCCATTCAGTCCAGCCCTCTCTCTCTCTTCTCTAGTGCCCTTTAAACAAGCAGGTAAGCATGTCACATTTACCAACCCTGGCTTTCCTTTTAAAGAATATATTTAATTTTGAGTGTCCGCCTTTATCATTTCCATTCTATTCCGTTGAATTGCTCTGCAGAGAATTGCACCATATGTGGTATATTTCCGGTGTCTGCTCACTGTCCCACCTGTACTCAGCGGCTGTGCATAGAATGTGACAGGCTGTATCACTCCCATTCAGGGCGTTCCACACACATTAGGATTCCTGTGACTTCCTCAAAAGCCACAAAACGGCTCAGGTTAGCACTGTTACTCTGAAAGGTTGAGAGAACATATTTGTGTAGAGGATTTTGTTGAACACCTGTATGTCTTTATTTATTTTTTCCTTAGCTCATCATTGTCAGCATGGCAGTGTTCATACTGCACTACAGTAAATACAGTGCAGCAGGTTTTGTGTGAAAACTGTGATCGACCCCGCCTGTCCTCTGCTGCTCCATCTTTACAGGAAGAGCCATCTCAGCCCTCTACAATATCTGGTTAGTCTGTACATCCTTTTTTTCAGTTTACTCTCACTTTTTCCACATTAAATAGGCCATCAGTCCTGTTTGACTTTTGATAATTCGACATGACATAAACATCTAAATTCTGTTTTTTTGTCCATCACTTCCTTCAATTAGAGTGGCAATGTAAAAGCTGCACTGTGGTGAATGCAGGCAGTAGCATTCTATGTGAGGTGTGTGAGCGCCCTCGTCTGGCCACCAAACCTCCTGTTGCACCCTCACGTTCGACCCCCTCTACTGCAGGACTAATGGACAGCCAGGTGCCATGATCCACTACATTCCATATGCAATTTTGTTACAGTTTTGTTTACACCGATAGGTGAAGTGTATATTTTATGTACCAATAAGTCAAATCAAGCTAGTAGTGGTCGACCGATATTGTTTTTTGACAGCCGATGCCAATGCCGATATCTTGGGAAGCATGGTGGCCGATATAAAGCCGATATAATTTTATTTATTTTAATTAATGTTTAAGAAATTTGAAATCATTTGAAAATGGATTAAAAAGTAAATGAGTTAAATAAACATACTTATGTATTAGATGACAAATTATTTTCCACAAATAAATAAATATTTCATAAAAAATAGAAGTAAACACTGTAACAACAGGGCACTCAGTATTCTGGGAAATTTGTGTGCATTGGGATTTTGGAATCATATTTTTTCCAAATATTGCCAAGGTAACACTCATTTTACATGCAGCACACAGTGGAAATGACATGAATATGACAATGGGCAAAAGCATGACGCGCAGCATAATTTGAAATCACCAGTTTAAAGTTTGTCGATCGCGCGTCTCAATGAAGCTGAACTCTCCACCTGTCCGCATTACATTCGCACGGATCGACCGTCACGCAGAAAACACGCTATCATGCAGGAAACAAATGCACACTTCACAAGATCTCACAACTGGATCCGATTATTTTGGCCAGCTTTGTGAAATTATGTTCCATTTTCATTCAAAGATTTGTTTTATTATATAAATTCGTATTTCTGAAATGCGTCAAACAAGAAAGTATTATAATGTTTGACTTTTTATTACTAATAATATAAAAGCATTTGTTATAATTCTTTTTGTATACATTTTAATTTTTGTTTAACCGTTCTATCTGATTATTAGACAGATTTTTGTCCATATTAGATGGAACGGTTAACGACGACAGCGAACAAGAGGGAAATTAATCCGCTGTTCAGCGCCATCAAATAAGTCCCCCTCGACTGCATCGTCCAAAACAGGAAAACTTATCGTCCGATATTTAAAAAATGCTAAAGTTAAAAAGTATCCGCCCACTACAAGCTATAGACGTTATACAATATCGTTGTCAGTCAGTTTCACAGTAAGAAACGCACAAAATAACATAATCATTACACAACTTCTTAAATATGATACAAATTCAATTTCAGCTATAAGCAGCTCTGCAGAAGACAATAGTGTCATTTATTCAGCTCAATTCAGTTTAATTCATTTCAATCAGGGAAGTGGTAAGTTTATTTATTAGGAAATTAGTTCAAGTTCAGCTATTAGCAGCCTCTACAGAGGCAGGATGGTTGTTATATCAATCTCAATCAGTTCGAATTTGATTCAATTCAGTTCAATAACAGTGTTGATGTTTCAAATTCATAAATTTTTAAACTAATTTGATTCAGCTAAAATCTGCTCTACAACAGACAAAGTTTCCATCCAGCTCAGCTCATTCCGTTCAGTTTTGTATCTCATCCGATATGGCATTGCAGTCAATGGACCAGTTGTTCATTTTTTTCACTGATGACAACGAGACGATAACGAACTAAAACTGTTTTGGAATGACAAAAACTATGACGTAAATCTATTGACATTTTCATCAACTAATAAAAACGAGACGAAAATGTTAGGGAGGGAAGATTTGGGAAGAGATTCATTCAAGTTCAGAACAAATCTGCTGTGTGGTTTGGAGGTTAGATGCGTACATTTGAGCTGGCGGGACATAAGCTAAAATACACTTGATGCACGTCTCATAAAATGTTAAAAAAATGTCAATATGTGGGTGTAAGAGAAGAGCATACATATGGATAAATCTGACGACGCAAGAGATAACTCAATTCGGTCCGGTTTTCAAAGCGCAGACACTGAAGCATACACAAAAACAGAAAGCGCGTCTCAGCGCGAGTACTCTTGCGTGTCGCATGACTGTAGAATTACACACAAATTATGTCGAATTGGTACGTTTTGTTGACGAGTATTCCCATAACCACAGTTGACTACGTCCTTAAGTGAAACGTTCAACATTGGGAGAACGTGAATATCATAACATGAGCTGTGTATTCGGTTTAACACTAGAACCTCCAGGCGCTATACCTAAAGCCGCCATGGGTAAATTTTACCCACAGCACATGGCACTGTATTTATATGGCTACAGATATATTATTTCACTATTTTATGCTACGTCTGTCACAAGAAGTGTCCTAGAGTCCATTGAAATGATTTGGTCAACTATATTTTTATCCTGTTGTGTAATGTTTTTTCCAAGCTTTTAATCCAGTCTACACTAATCCATAATGGTCGTATCCTAAAGCTAAAAAAACAAACCAAACAAAAAAAGTCTGCATTGCACAGACAATTAGAAGGTGGAGCCTAAATATTTGGGTGGTTTATAGTATAATACAATGTCATAATCAATATATTTAAAGTAACACTCCACTTTTTTGAAGAACAATTCAGCCGATTCTCACGTTTCTGGCGTAGCACTTTTAACTGTAGCTAGGCATCGACATTGATCTGATAGACGTAGCAACACTCGCCTCAAAAATGACTAAAGAGTTTCTGTATTTTTCCTTTTTAAAACTTGACTCCTCTGTAGTTACATTGTGTACTAAGACCGACGGAAAATGAAAGTTGCGATTTTCTAGGCCGATATGGCTAGGAACTATACTCTCATTCCGGCGTAATAATCAACAACCTTTGCTGCCGTACCATGGGTGCAGCAGGCGCAATGATATTACGCAGCGCCTGATAGGCTAACTTCCGTCAACATAACCAACGTGACCACCTGCTTGCACAGGGAGCGTGCTGTGGACTATTTTCAGGCGGACTCCCCCCATTCTCCACTGTTTATCAGGAAGTCATATACTGATAATCAGCCAATGTTATTATGGTGTGCTAAATAAAGAGCACAGTTCTTTTTTGGTGCTGCTGGTGGGTGTTACAGATAATCTATTTAACATTGATTAACTGATGAGAATATTCTGATTTGTCATTGCAAATGAAATGAAAGTCTCATGCTGAGTTTTATCCTAAATGTAGGTTCCTGTTTTGACTTCTCCTATTTTCCTTATGTCATTCAGTGGGTTTGCCTGTTTTGTACGTACGTCAACCACACACCATCACCTGTATGCGAAATGTGTTGTCTTTCGAGGTCAGAGCCTGCTCTGTCACCCCCTAAGCCCCTCCCACTCTCATCAGTCAAGGACGTCACACCGCCACCAGCCCCACCTAAAGTCATTCCCACTGAGGACCCTGATTTCAAAAGGCAAAGACTGATGAGGGAGGAAGGGCTTAAACTTATTCAGATCATTCGTGTAAGTCTGATATTTTTGTTGTTGTAGCCGGGGCATCATCCTCTACAGTTTACAAGCATCCTCATTGTCTCTGTCCTTTTTTCAGGCGGGAGAGAAGAAAGGAGTGAGCCCAGAGGAGGTTTACACCAGCATGTGTGTGTCAGGAAGCAGTAATGTAATGCCGTATGACTGGCTGAAAGCAGAGCTACCTCATGTGCTTGATGAGATCTGTGTGATGGCTGCATCCCGTCAGCAAGAACCCAACACACAATCAAACTGTTTAGGGGGGAGCAATGGCCAGGATGGACAAAAAAGCAATGCAGTGCCCCTGTCCAGAGCAGAAGCCAAACGGGCCTGGCTGGCAGCAGGGGGAGACAATGAGAAGGCTGTCAGGCAGGCTTTCAGAAACCGAAGAGTTAAAGTGAGTAAAGACTATTCTTGTGCATCCAATCACTGTAATACTGATGCTCATACTGATTGAACATCTATGGCTTTTATTTGGGGGAATTCCATTTGTGTTTCTAGACCTTTCAGAATGGTCAGTGATGTAACTTTAAATGCTAACATTAAAATTGAAGGGATGGTGGGGGGAAAGACGGCTTAATTTGCAGAAACTTTAAGTCAAGCTCTGTTTTGGTGCTATTTTAGGTAATAACTTTTATTAACATTTACAACAGTATAAGAAAATATATAATGCTTAACAGATCAGTTTTTTTATTCTTACAGGTACATATTTGTGTATATAAGCAAGTATTTATAAAATCAGCTGATATTGGATATTTCATTAAGCATGCTCATTTCACTTACTTTTATATTTTGATTACTTTCGCCATTATCAAACACTCACTTAAAGCTAATCTTTAAAATCGCTAATAATTTAATAACATTGTTAAATGTCATTTTTAAAATAATTTTTATAATGTTGCCTGAACTCACTTATAGTTTTTAGTTTTATTTTTTATATATTTAAAGAAAATAATATTGACTATTAATTTGTCCGTAACATGAAAATAATTATCCTTATCAGTATCGGCCCAGAATTGTAATAGAGTGCATTCCTGCTAAATATGACATTTTGTCTCTTTTTTTTGTTTGTTAGGTAAAAGAGCTTGGCTCTCTGGGCTTTAATGATGTGACCCGCTGTGAAGAAGCCCTGCGGCAGAGTGGAGGGGATGTGAGGGGGGCTCTCGCTCTGCTGCAGCGCCCTTTACTGGAGCAATTCCATCAGCGCATGTGGAGCGATGAACCAGAGCCCCCCATCGACATCAACCATCCAGATAAACAGGTGACTGGCCTTTTACATTAATGGAGCTTCACTGAGACACTGCAATGCTTTCTCACCACTAGATGTGCAAAACAGTTTTTTTGTGAAATAACTTGGTCTGCATCATCTTTTGTGTGATATAAATACATATCTGTATATATATATATATAATATATAATATAATCTATATATATATATAGGGTTACATGGTACAACAACATTCTGTTCTGTAACTTACCTCCATTTTAACGTCACGGTTTGGTATGATTTCAGTACAGCAGGGGGAAACCCAATCTTTTTTTTTTTTTATTAAATAGTGGTTTACTGAACAAATTGCTCTTTCTTTAAATAAATTCAATTATTAATGAAATTTTTCTTAGGGATAAAAATCTACCTCAGCTTATGCTCTAAACTATAGAGAGCCCTTTTATGTTACTATAAGTTTACAGTTAACAACAGAGACCAAACTTAAATTTAATTACTATTTATTTTTAAACATAATTATCAACACTCAACTTAAAAAAAAAAAAAAATTGTATGTACATGTAAATTGCACATAATGCAGTTGTTAAATTAACTTCTAAGTTATAAAAATTATTTTTGTTAAAATATAGCCTATTCATTTACATAGTGGCTCTCATAACTTGTTTCGTAACAGATTTTTTGTAACTCTTTACTACTAGTTTTAACGTATTTCACGTTAAAACTAGTAGTAAAGAGGAAAGGATGATCGCGCTGCCCTTTGAACTGAGGCGTTTTGATCTGTCACGTCACACCAAAGAGCGCCAAGACGGAATTAATTGTTTGAATTTCTTGAAAAAAGGACATATTTTTAAAGATGAGACTTTGTTTCTTATCAAAATAACAATATCTAAAACTGAAAGTCACCAATGAAGTTCCGTATTTGTTCGGTACACAATCAGTACCGAACCGAAAGATCTGTAGCGAGAATTTTCGGTATGAATGTGTGTACGATTACAGCCCTTTTATATATATAGAACATATATATATGCACGCACGCTAGGCGTGGTATCATTTCTGTTCTTGTGGCTCAGTGGTAGAGCATTGCGTTAGCAGCACAAAGGTTGTGGGTTCAATTCCCAGGGAGCACACATACTGATAAAAAAAATTTATAGTCCTGAATTCACTGTAAGAAGTCGCGTCTGCTAAATGCAATTAATTTTAATTAAAATTTAATATATATATATATAATATATGTATATATATTTTTTTCTTTAATTAATTGCATAATGCTTGCTGCCAAACATGTTCAAAGTGGTCAGTGGTGAAAATGTTATGTTATTAAAACATGACTTAAATTAACTTATTCTTTGTGTTTAGCATGTTTGCCGTAGGCTGCTAGCAGTGTTTGATCTGCCTAGCTGGGGGCGTTGTGAGCTGGTTCTGTCTTTGCTGCGGGACACTACAGCCACATACACACTGGAGGATGTGATTCAGGCCGTGCGTGAATCACCTGACCGGGACTTCATTCGCCGTGTGCTGAATAAGGAATGCCCCATCTGCCTGTCAGTTTTTCCCCACAGCAAGGTACTTTGCGTCAGCTCCTTCTATGTGATTGGCTCCAAATCTTGCACTTTTTACATCAGAATGCCCTTACCTTTAGGCATATTAACTATTAGAGGGAAAGTACACCCAGAAATCATCATCAAGTCATTATTTACTCACCATTATTTTGTTCTAAACCTGTATGACTTTCTTTCGTCTGTGGAACACATATGGACATATTTCTACCTTCTGACAGTTTATATTGTCATACTGCATACTGTCCACCCACTAAACCGAAGCCGGGTCCTGTTCACAAATGATCTCTACATGGAAAAATGGTGTTACCTTTTTTTGGCTAATGTATGTGTTTGAAAGTACCTTACATTAAGTCAGGACTATTTTTTTGTGGTGGGGTGTTTTTTTTTTTTCCTGTTTTCTTTTTTTCTGTCTGTCTTAGATGCAGTCTCTGACATCGTGCCAGTGCTCTGTGTGTTGTGGATGTTTCAAGCAGCATTTCACTATAGCGGTGAGGGACAAGCACATCAGAGACATGGTGTGTCCTGTCTGCACAGAGCCTGACATCAACAACCCTGAGCACCTGAACAGCTACTTCTCCACTCTGGATATACAGGTACTGCGAGAGAGAAAAAAAAATAAAATAAACATGGTCAGTGCAATACTGGGACTTGACACAGCAGCAATATAATTGAGCTGCAAGCTACTCACTGTGATGTATGAAACAATCTTGTGTGTGTGTGTGTGGTGTGTGTGTGTGTGTCTGCCCAGCTCAGGGATTGTCTCGAACCGTATGTGTACGATCTTTTCCACAAGAAGCTGACTGAGCAGGCACTCATCAAGGACCCAAAGTTCCTGTGGTGCAGCCATGTGAGTGACACTGCCTCCCTGCACTTCCTCACTGGTCACGGGGGGGGGAGGGGGGTTCTTCACTTCTTCTCAGAGATAGCTCTCATGCTCAAAAAGCTGTAGTCTCATTCAAGCGTAATTTAGTGATCTGAAAAGAGGTGCATGATGTGAAGTGTCTTCATGTTTGCATCTCTTTCACTCTCTTCTCATTTCCACAGTGCTCATATGGCTTCATCTACGACGGCGATCAACTCAAGGTCACCTGTATGCAGTGCAGGAAAAGCTTCTGTGCTCAATGCAAAAAACCGGTAAGTGTTTTCAGAAAGCAAGAAACAGATATGCAGGAACCGTACATGAACACAGGACTTGAACGTCAGTGTTGGGGAGTAATTAAAAGTAGCGGCACTATCAATTCACCTGTGTTTTTCAGTAGAATGACGGTAGTCAGTAGCTTCAAAATAGTGTTGCATATGCAATAACACATTATGTTTACCAAAAAATCCAAAACAAACTGTCTCATATGTATGTGTAATGACAAAAAAACTGAATGAATACTTCATTGAATGATGGTAGTTAATGCCTTACTATTTATCTGTCTGTCTCTTTTTGCAGTGGGAGCCGCAGCACATGGGGCTCTCATGCGAGCAGTTCCAGCTGTGGAAGCGAGAGAATGACCCCGAGTACCAGAGGCAGGGCTTGGCCGGATACCTGCGTGACAATGGGATCAGTGAGTCACCTTTTGATCTGCTCTAGAAGCCTGTCGGAACTGTGCTTTCACTCTTCTAATCCACATATTCTCACAACAAACAGTATTGCTGCCATCACTGCCCCTGCCCGACTCTGACTGCCAGAATAGATCTTAACCTTGAGAAATATGTTGCCTGCTTATATGGTCTGTTTGTTTGTTTTTGTTGTGTTTGGTCCAGTGGAGAAGGTAAACGAAATTAAATATTAATGTTGGATATTTTTCACAGGCATTTTTATTCTGAGTTTATATGAGTTACTGATTGCACAATAGTTGTTTCTAGTGTAGCGTTTCACTTAAGACTTTTTCTCTCCCTCTCTTTTCTTCTCAATCCATTCATCTGACTTTCTTTTTATCTGTATATCTGTCCTTCTGTCTATACATCAGAAGGTCATTTTAATGATTCAGTATGATGAAATATTAAATATGAAGTTTTATAGGTGGAATTTTAAACAGATCTATTTATCTGTTTGCCTGTCCAACTCTTATCTATCTGTCTGTCTGTAACACTGATTAGTATGTGGCATGTGTTAATTGTGACTAATCAAGATCTGAGAAATGTCAACAATAGAATGGTCTCATAGACTAAAATATGGTCATATAGCCTTGTTCGGATCAAGTTCACTACACACCAATTCTAGGTTTGAATGAGGAGGATTAAGAATTTGACCACTGATTTTCAGGAACTGTTAGTAAAAGAATAAATTCATAAAATGGGTGAATGCTAAAACAACAACAACTCAATTGTATCTTTTATGTTACCTGTCAATAATGGGTATCAAGTGGTGCAATCAATAAACAAATACAAAAATGAAATCAATGATTTATAAATAAATATATATATATATATATACTAATAAATGCTTAAAATTAATTGAGTTTATAATAATGTATCTTTTAAATATGTAACGTAAACCTTTAAATGTAGTTAATATTAATCTTTATGACTGATAGTTTCTTCCTTTCAAAGCTAAAACCTATTTCTTTTTATTTTATGCCATGTCTATGTATTTGTCTGTTAACGGGTACAGGAAAAACCTGGATTTTCAATGTGATTTGATTGTCACGACAATTAGACAAACACAGTCTGTTTGATTATGTAAATTATGTTTCATTTTTTTATCAAAAATGCAAAAAGTAAACATCCACAGTATAGGGTGAAAAAACTGTCACAGAGCCCATTCTTTCTGTCATGTAATGATTTTTTCTATATCTGTCTTTCTGTCTTGTAGCTTGCCCTAACTGCAGGTTCCAGTATGCCCTGGCCAGGGGTGGATGTATGCACTTCAGTTGTTCCCAGTGCAGGTATCAGTTCTGCAGTGGATGCAACAACCCCTTCCACACAGTGAGTTCCTGTCTTGTCTTGTTGTCTTCAGATTGTTTGTGCCTATTTGTAGCTCTATGTGCATGTTATACGGCGCTGTACGTGACTGTGATATTCAGTTTGAATCCAGCTACAGCTGGGCTAAAAGTAGAAGCCTTCTCGGGAGCACTGTTTCCTCCCCCCTTTTCATTCATCCTCTTTCCCTCACACTCTTGCTCACTCCTTCTCTGGCAGACGTGTGCAGTGAACCAGTGTACTGTGACAGGTCTGCATGCCCATCACCCCAGAGACTGCCTCTTCTACCTCCGAGACTGGGAGCCCGCCAGGCTTCAGGCCTTACTGCAGGTACACACACACACACATACACACTCTCGCTTTAACACAGGCACACACATTTCCTCCTACACATTCACACGCACAGCACTCGTGTGCCAGGTTTGGTGGTGAAATATCACTTCTTATCTCCACTGATTTATTTTGGATACTTGTTTGAACGTCATTTTGTTTCCTCAGAAAAAGGGGGTGAACTACAATACTGACACTGCACCAGGAGCACAGACTGGTACGTCTTTATTCGTAAGATTTGTAAGGTTTGTTCTAAAAGCGTGTTCACAAAAAGAAAGATAACTATATTAACGTCCACACCAGCACACGATAATGTTCTGTTTTTGTGATGTTATGTTGTCTATTGGCTGTTAATGTTTGTATCATTCCTCAGCTGGAAAAAATTTTCTGAAAGTGATTCCACTGATATTGTTCCTTTGTGTCATTACCGTTATAGCTGTGGTGTGGACTTCGCTATTCTCATAGAATTAGAATGATTATTAAACATTTATAGCTATCGTTACTTATCGTCCTTGGTGTGAGCGGGCCTTAACTGTATGGCCTGATTTCAGTCTGTCTTATCTACCCCAGAACTTCTCTAATTTGTTTATCTGTGTCTGTCTTTTCATCTAATTTGTCCGTCTCGGTCTTAAAGTCTAGTTTGCTTCCAGTTTGACTCTTTATCTCAATTGCCCAGTGGAGCAAAATTGCTTTTACTGTAATGAAAGCCTAAAAGCTGGACATCATAAAGCAAAGCACTGTTTTCTGACTAAACAGCCGTCCAATTACCGCTTCTCAAGCCGAGGCTATATTTGTACCATGAAATCGTAGTCAAACACACACATACACCTACTTCTTACAGCTTTATTTCACGCGCTCTTCCACTTCTCTGTCCTGAAAATATCTTTTTCGAAAACTCTACCTTTCCCCCAAATGCATCCTTGCTGTGGTGTTTTTGCGTCAGGTGTGTGTGGAGTGATCGAGCAGAAAGATGAAGGGCCTCGTCCAACTGATTCGCCGTGTGGGGCTCAGACTCAGCCAGCCCAGGCAGGGCTCTGCGAGTGAGTGACGACATTGTTACCATGTTGACTGCTCCTTGTACACTCCTAAAAATAAAGGTTCTTTATTGGCATCTGTGGTTCCATGAAGAACCTTTAACATGCATGGAACCTTTCCATTCCACAGAAGGTTCTTTATAGTGGAAAAACATTCTTAAAGATCGTTAAAATGTTCTGTACACTAAGAAAAGAGGTTCTTTTAATAACTGAAATTCAGTAACAACAATACACAAACATGTTGAAAAATTTAATTTTGCACTTGGTTACATCATTTTTGGCAGTACCATCAACTCTATCAATCTGAATCATTTTTAAATCAGTCTTTCTTTGGAAAAACTGCCAGTAGCCAGAAGTAAAAAGCTCAAGGTAGGCTATAAATGAATTTCAACATCACCACCACTAAGCTTATGACAGCTCTTTCAATCTTTAAGATCTACAAATTTGAGTTTAGAATAGTTTTGCACGATCACTAGTATATTCTCAAGACATACTAGTTTTTTCAAGACGCATAAAAGCTTAGAAAATCACGAGTGGGGTATTACTGGTGTATTTTATGTCGTAGAATAAAATGTGAAAATATCTTGAGCTTTATTGTTGGACGTTATTTCAGGCTTTCAACCAAAAACCCATTAAAAAAAAAATTGACTTAAGGACGATGGAACCAGTAGTGCAACAATTAATTTCTGTGTTTTAGGACTCATTCCTGCAGGACTCTATAACATAAAGGACCAGATTTACTTAACGGCAAATTAGTGTGAGAGTGCAATTCCAAAACAGCACAGATGGGCTTGGACATTTTTGCGAGTGATTTACTGACAACGCTCAAATTAAAGAACACAGACACATCTCATTTACATATCGACCAATGCAATATACCAAGTGCAGCACAAATAAGCGTAGTCGCAAATAAGCAGATCCAATGCTCATCAGGTGCAGGTGATGTACTTGTGACACAGGCGCAGCTTGTTACATGGAAACTGACAAACAAGCACAAAATAACATGCTTTTTTGGAGCATTAAATAATGGCGCAAATACCAGTAATTTGACAGGCGCAAACATTAGTAAATCACGTTGCGTGGTTCATTTTAATACTCTCCTCCCATAAATTTTGAGTCTGAAAGGGAAACTCTTACAAATGCATTTCCAATAAGGTCAGGCACAAAAATAACTCTGTCCACTCCTTGTAAGCACTAGTTCTTCACTGCGCACCTTTAGTAAATCCTGACAGTACTAATTTAACGCCAAAAGACTTTGCGCTGGCGCAAGCTGTTAGTAAATCTGGCCCAAAGACTCTAACAAATGTTTGAATACCTGCAATATGTCAACTTTAATATGAAGTATAGTATTTTTAAATTGCCACATTGTGAGTGAATATTGTAATTCCGTTTAAATGTTGACCGCAGTATGCTTTAGTCTTAAGCAGGATTAGTGAGACACTGACAAAAACATCAGTTGCAATGCAATGGCCAAATGCATCTGTTGACTTTAAAAGAAAAAAAACAGGTCAAATAAAAGCCCGGTGTACTCAGCAAGACAAAATGACCCAAATGACTTGTTAGGAGTAAATTAAGTAGTGGTATCCTCTGTGTTTTAGGAAGCATTATCGAGAGTATCTGGTCAGCCTCATTAATGGGCATTCTATTGACCCCGCCCACCTTTACACTCTTGATGAGCTGACCGTGGCCTGCAGGAGATACCATGTGGACGTCAGACAGGGGGACGGAGAAGACGAGAGAGCATACTTTGCTAGACTGCTTAAGGTGGGCTGATACTGTCCTTTCTTCAGTCAATAAGCATTACTTCTTTTTTTTTGTACAGCTATCAAACTCTTTCTTTACCTTTCACATCTGCAGAAACTCATGGATGACGTGCCTCTGGGTGACAAGGTCCCTCGCAAGAAGTGAAAACTTTTTTTTTACCATGATCATTTAACCTCTATGGACTATTTTAACTGTAGCTCTTCTTTATGATATGAGCTGCGAGGCCGACGGAATGTTAAACACAGTGCTTCCCTGTTCTCAATGTGATGTAGTTTCACACATTTGCACAATGCACACACTGGTGAATTTTCTTTGTTTTGTGATTGAAAATTCTTCCTTTTAATCATGTTTGATTTTAATCACCTTCAAATACCTGTAACTTGATTTAACAAAACAAACACTTTTGACCGCTATAATGAAACCACTTAGACCGTATAATGAATGCATGATGAATGCATATAAACATTTTATTTTTTGTAATTTTACATTTAAGCATCAAAATTGTAAAACAACAGCATTTTAAAACCCTTCACGTCTGATTGTCCTTAAGTGTTCATTATCAGAGTTTATTTAATCAGAATTAATTGAGAAACTAAATCTGCAGATTGATAGGTGTCAAATGTCGTACAAATTAATAATGGCATGATGTTTTGAAGGTTGAGGTCTATATTGTATATATATAATATAATATATATATATGAGTCAACAGAATTTAATAAATGTTGAATTTAGTGACTGTTTCAAAGAGAGCAAAATAGTCAATAACTCTTAAAAAGACGAAGCAGTAAAACCAGCAGTTGTGCTGACATCACTCGATCATCATCTCAAAGACATGTTCTTTATTACTTTTCCGTCCAGTCGTATCAAGGTTGGCTCTGAGATCAGAGCCCTTAAAACATTTTTGCTCATCTCTGTATAAGTCTTAAAGCCATTCACAGTGGGGTTGTAGTCAGGGAAACCACTGATCAGTTGCTATTTTTAGTCAGAGGACATTTGTGCAGCCAGATATTCCTGAATATATGAATTCATTTTTGAAGCGCATGATCATGGAAGAGCATGGGCCGTTTTAAACAGAAATGATATGCACACATAATGAGAAAGTCAATATTTTTAAGAGGTCATTATTCTTAGCAATGAGAATTACATGCACTGTAAAGTTTTATGATGCTGATTGGTCACATGCAGTAGTTGAATTCTGTTTTCCCCCCTTAAATCTGACATACAGTATCACTTTACAGATAATACTCTGTTTAGCTGATGTTCACCAATGTAGGGTTCTTCAGAAGCACACTTAACTGCTCAGCTGTGAAATATTGAGTTTCCTATCAGGATATAGGATATCCGACCAGCCACTTATCCCGCCCTAATGAGGGCAGTTTGCTGCACGACAAGGTATAAGATATAACTGATGGAAAAACACAACTACAGGTACAGTTGCCTTTGTGTGACAAGACAACTATTCTTCTTGTATCACCAAAACCTTGATAGCTACAATCCAAAATGAATCACAGTGTAGATTGTTTTGGCCTTTTTTTTAGCATATTGATTGGCTCTGCAGAAAGCACTGACATAAGAAATGCATGAAGGGAAATGGTGATGGAGGAAACCCCATGAGGAGCAGCGGGCAGACTGACACATGTTCTGAGGTAATTGTCTGTGTGATGGCACAGCAGTGAAAGAGAGGTCCATATTGATAACAAAGAAGCCTTTATTATGTTTATTTTGAGACATTTTGGTAACACTTTTACAATAAGCTCCAATTAGGTAGGCCTAATGTTAGTTTTTCATTGTTAATTTGTGTTAAAGGATGTATTTAACAAATAGAACCTTATTGTAAAGTGTTCGCAATATTTTCTTTTTTTGAGCAATTTAGCTTGGGAACAGAATCAGTCAAAGCAGGGTTAAAGGTTAAAATGCAATGATAGATGTAATCGGTTACAGTGCAAATAGTTTTACATCACGTTGTCTGCGACTGAGGCCATAGTTCAGAGTTTTACCCTGAATAAGCACACTTATAGTGGCTTTTTCTCCACGATTACGGCATTTATGGCAAGCTGTGATGTGACGTCTTGTTTTGACAGATGGCCTGTCTGGTGCGGGGACCTGTGTCTTGGGGGCTTTGGGGATAGATGAGGTTTTGGTCTGTAGCAAAGGAGGGAGACGAAAGAAAGAGACAGAAATCCAGCCTAGCCCAGCTGGGTCTGTGATTCTGCTGAAATGTTTCCACATCTTTGACACCCTGAGCCACCGCTCCCTTAGTGAATTGGAGCTAGTGTAGTGTGCAGTCGCAAGATATCTTTATAATGAGTTTATTTTTGTGCAATTTCATTTTCTCATTGATTTGCATATTTCAATGTTTACATTCTTAATGCTTGATTCATCGGTGCATGCTGTTTCAAATATACTTTAACTCCGCTTTTCACGGTCCAGTGGATAAAATCAAGCCCTGTCCTATGCTGAATATCCTGTTTTACTTGGAAAACATGTCCAATTATGGAAGTAAGCTGGGTTTTGAATGGCATTTCATGTTGACTAAGGATTCCTGTAAGCTCTTAGTGTAGCAATGTAGATACTGTATGTGTACTGTATGCTCTCTGTAGACAGATGGGACAAGGAAATGGGCCCTGAGAAATGGGTTATACATCACTAGGATAACTCTGATATGTTTTCAGGCCTTCTTTCTTTTTTTAGATATCAAATCTGGATTGAGCCATTAATGAAGTCAGAGGAATCATGGATATCATGATACAAACAAACGAACAGTCAGGGAACTGTGTTAACAATCTTTGTGCTGCATGTGAATCATTCATTAAAAGGCGTGTACACATTTTACACCAATTATATTTCTACCCAAAGTCTGGGTGGCCACAACATTAAGAACTAGTTAAAAGGGTACTCTATCCAAACATTTTAATTTTTTTTAATCATTTACTGCCACCCAGGTGTATATGACTTTCTTCTTTAGATGAACAAAAACAAAGATTTTTAGAAAAAAAAAAGTCTCTGTAAGTCCACATAATGTTAAGTGGATAGTACAAGTTGACGCTTCAAAAACCACAAACACGAAACATCTATAACCCACATGACCTGAATCAATACCTTCTGAATGGAAACTATATAGGTGTGTGTGAGAAAATATATTAATATTTTAAACGTTTTAAACTATAAACTTTTGCTTCAGGCATGAACTATCATTACCGGGTAACTCCGCCCACAACAAAGCTCATTGGACAAGAAGTACAGAGGAAAAACTAATATTTTATGACAAATCCATCAAATTCCACAAGGAAATCGTAAAAAAAAAAAAAAACATTGCTTTGTTTATTTATTGTTTGTTTTGTTCTGAAGATACATTTTGTCTGCTGCTTTTTATTTATGTTGGGTCGCGCTGGGTAGCCCCGCCCACACTGAAAACTCATTGAACAGACGTGCCGGCTGGGGAGATAGGAAAGCACCAGAGCCCATGGAGTGTGGGTAAAAGAGGGGAACATGCGGCCGTCGCGACACGGGAAAAAAGGAGCTCGCATTGGATGTGTGGCAGGATGGGGGGGGGAAGGGGACACAACGTGCAACTGTCTGAAGTGGTCATCGCAACCTGAACCTTTTAGGGCGGGTGCACGGTCTCACGAGTGGGAAGTTGACTGAACTAGAGTATTTGTACTCTCAACTTAAAAAAAATGTGTTGAATCAATGCAATACCAATGTCACGTGCGCAACATCACTTATCGCGAGAACTCGTGAAGACCGTTGCAGACAAGCGAGCTTCTCCACTTCACAAAGTGTGTGGAAACTTTCTCAGTTTCAACCAATTTAAGTCTTATAAATGTTTGTATTTATTGGTTAATATGTGTAAAAATATGTATGTTGTCTAAGAAGAGTACAAGTATGGTTTACAGAGACGTATTTTCTAGTTAAATGTATGCCAGTGTCAGTTTCGCGGCACTATGAAGCCTCAAAAATACATGCGGTTCCACAGTATTTTCCACATAAATATTATAATAAATATTCTCTAATGTGGTACTGAGCTGAATTTATCTGGAGAACGATAAAAATACAGTTTGATATATATTTGAGCCCAGTGCTGCGTTAGAGACTGTTCAGACAGCGCGACACGGAGCACAACAACAGACAACTAACTAATGGATTTAGAACAGCGGGAATTAAAAAAAAAATGCTTCTAAAAACTTGACAACGTTTTATAATCCCCAAAAGACGTCCGTCATATGCATTATACATAGATGAAAAATGAGGGGGGAAAACGAGATAATTGCTCGAACTGTCCGTTTTCTTCAAGTTAACGTTGTAAGCAAAACGCATGAGCATCTCCCTCAGAGTTCGTTTGGAGCGCGTGCATTTGATACGGCTTACATAACCTTGATTCAGGTGAAGTTTGAAGGTACAAACTCTTCTTTCAGTTTTCTGAAGTAGTTATTGAAGTGCCTCACCGGAACCCATTGCAATGCTGCGTGAATATATTACGGTTCCGGTATGGTTACATTACACACACAACGTTACTGCCAGTCAAAAGTTTTTGAACAGTAAGATTTTTTATGTTTTTTTAAAGAATTCTCTTCTGCTCACCAAGCCTGCATTTATTTGATCCAAAATACAGCAAAAGCAGCAAGTTAATATTGTGAAATATTTTTACTATTTAAAATAACTTCTTTCTATTTGAATATATTTTAAAATGTAATTTATTCCTGTGATCAAAGCTACATTTTTATTAACATGTAAGTGTTCTAATTCTTTTGTCTTTCGTCATTAATTTGCAATTACACCTCAGTCTTTTCCGTTTTCTGTGTCCAGACTTCAAGAGGTCCATTGTGACTGGATAGGTGATTTTTTGTTTCTATATAACTGTGAGTTCTTTTGAGCAGTCACTTTTTTCTATAATGGTGCAAAGTTCTTGCCTCTAATTCTTTTGTTAATTTCAGAATTGTACATCAGAGCTTCCTGTTCCTGTGTCCAGACTAAGAAGCTCCGGTTTACTGGATAGGTGAGGTTTGTTTGTATATTTGTAGTTTGTTGAGTAGTTTGTACAATTACCAACACAGACACCGCTACAAAACTTTTTCATTCTGCGTCGCCCCATCAAGCTCTCGCTGGATCCGCTCCTCTGCTGATCCAACGAGGAAAGTTTCACGACGCGTTTTGGTATCTGTAACCGGTATCACTTGAACTGTCACCCAGGTGGTACAACAAGGGTACCAGGGATTGTAACCCAGTGGAAAACCCCCCAAAAGTGAACCGTACTGAGCCGTACTGTACCATGCAGTGGAAAAGTGCCATTAGACTAGAGACAGTTATAAAGCAGTTAGATTTTTGTCAGCCTTAGCCTAAATCAATCTAATCATTTTTTTTTTTATTTAAGAATTCCATGTCAATGAAAAGGGCTGTTGTTCTTCAGGGCCTTCCACATGACCTCAGTGAGGATCCAACAGATTTCAAGTCAGCAGAGGTAGACTTGCATTTTAATACCTTTGCTTAAAATAATGGTCTGTATATGTCTAATCATGACCCTGTCTGTGAAATCTAGGATAGTTTCGTAATCTAATTATGAGATAACGAATGCCAAAGTTTGATTTTATCTGTTACTTTCACTGTGATTTCAGTCTTTTGATATGGCCTTGGTCAGTATTAAAGATATCAAGGTTATATTTTCATAGAATCTTCTTTACATTATACAGGGTACAGACATTGAAGACCGTGTGACGGCAGGAATGGATGTGGACAATTTTCATAATGCCTGATGGAGATGATGCCTTTGACTACTATGTGGTGCTGGAGGAACAGATTGTCCTGAGAGATGTCAAAGACCTCCCTCATGCTGTAGCTCTACTAGTCGGGCTGATTTTTGCACTTAATATTGATTACCCCCCAAAAATACGCTACACATTTGAGGTCATTCAAGATTTTCATTTACCTTGGAGGTGATCAGTGGTTCTGTGAAGGTGCATGGTGTGCACCTTTTTGTTGTTCATGATTTGTCTTGTGAATTTCTGGTTATTGGTTTTTTTAAAAACTGAATGTTTAATTATTTTTTTCTTGACATGGTACTTTATGCCATACCAACGTATGTAACTGAATATAAAAATATCTTGTTTGATTTTAGACACTTTTATACTGTTTATACAGTATTATTGTTAATGCAGTACATTAGTGTATGTTTGTACAGTATTGTTGTTCTTGCAGTGCATTACTCTATTTTATGCAGTACATCACTATGCTTGATATAGTAGCCTACATGATCGTTGTTCATGCAGTACATTACTGTATTTTATGCAGTATTATTTTTTATGCAGTGCATCACTGTATGCTTCATACAGTATTGTTGATGCAGTACATTACTGTATTTTATGCAGTATTATTTTTTATGCAGTGCATCACTGTATGCTTCATACAGTGTTAAGTTCCTCAGTCGCACGTATGTTCTTTTCTTTTCCTGCAGTATCTATTTTCTTGTGATGCAGTACATCAAGTAGGTTTCATACAGTATTGTTTCGGGTTAGTCATTGTACATACTCTGTAATTTATGCTAACAATTCACTGTATGCCTCTACAGTATCGTTGTTAATCTTCCTTTCTTATTTGAACTTGTTTTCAGGTGGAAATGAATAAATTCAAAGGAATCTAAACTTTTAACATGGATGTGTATTGCACTTGATTGAAAAGTCTGTCACTTTCTCTCCGTTACGACAACTTCACAATTTAAGTTCACAAAACTTAAAATTTTAAGGCAGCACGAACACTTGCCTTGTGTGGAAGTTGAAACATCCACGTTTGGGGGGTTACGGTGGGACTTAATCCCAGTCAACGCCAGGGAGAATGGGGGGATTGAGAGTTCCATGAACCACGTGACCATATGGCGGCGCAAATCTGTTTTTCAGCGGCTCTGTCTGTAATCATCAAGCATGGATGAGAAAACACTGATCTTGGAAGTTTAGAATCCGTCTGGTGAAACATTATTGAAATACAAGGTATGTTTTCGGCTGCAGTGTGTTGCGAAAAGCGCGTGCAAACGGAGACAACTGTTCAGATTGGCTGTGTTTTATGATTGACGTGGCAGCATGTTTTTGGACATGTTTTGCGTCTTGAATGAACCTTGTAGTAGTACAGACTGCAGACTTTGGTCAACACACTCAGCGTTTGTGAGTGGGGTCAGAACCTCCTGAATGGAGCTGGAGCTCTTTAACATGCACCTCACCTCTCCTTTGACCTTCATTATCTTGCATATCCAGATAGCAGTGCAACGCAAATGTAGTGGTGGAATGCTGATCAACCAACTGCATCAAAATAAATTGGCATCAGCAGTCAAACTAAAATGAGAACATTCTACGCTTCAAAAAACTTTAAGCACCATATAGGCCTATGTGAACTCCAAACCACAATTGTGATGGGGAAAAGATAACTTAAACAATATGATTTTTTTTCCCAGTAATTATTAAAGATGCGAATAACATCTTGACTTGTTTACATTCTATTACTGAAAAAAACCCTTCCATTCTGAGCATATCCCAAAGGGGGATATAAGATATTTTGGGTGAATCCATTATATTGAAATGAGTAACTGGGGCTTCGTGCTTGCTGGCTTTCTGACTGGCATTATCTACACAGCTTTGACTTTCTAGACTGTAATTATTATTAAGACACGTCTGTTCTGGAGCTGTGCAGTATTCAAAAGTTGCTGATATCCCACAGGACAGTCAAATGCAAGAGAGGCAGAGCAAAGAGAGGGAAAGACAAGAGGTGAAAGGATACTATGGGCATCGGAAAGCTTTCTGTGATGAAAAAGACAGCTTCTGGAAACTGTCATACTTAACTTGATTGAGGAAGCAAATATATTGCTCTTTGAAGTTGGCGTGAGTAAAAGTTCACCTTCTCTGTTTTCTACAGTAAATGCATGTTATTGTCATCATTTAGTCCTCTCAAACCCATCCAATAAACAGCTGATGAATGAAACAAAGTGCAGACACAACATTTTTGTCTTTATCGACAATCTGTCAAAATGTATGTAGTTGTTATCCATTGCTCATGTACGTCAATATTCTGTTCCATTGCAACCTTAAAATCACATGAAATCAAAGTTTTACTTTCATTGGTAGATTTGGTCTTTGTAATCCTTATTTAAAACAGAATATTTTGCTTATCTTTTGAAACGACGTAACGATAAACAAGCAGCTGATTAAGTAGCTGTTATACGAGTAAAGCTTCATTTCATCTGACTCCATTCTTCGTTCTTTTCACCATCAGTCAAGTCCTGCTGTTGTTTTCCCACATCAGGTATCAATCAGAAGTAATATGGGTTGAAAATGGCAGTTCACATTGACACGTTGATCTGAAATGGACTAAAAGCACAACCTCCCCTACAGTGGTCACAAAAAGTATTTAGATACTTAAGATGATTTAAAAATGTATGTATTTGGATCATAACAAAGCATTGAAACAAGTGGAATTTATTTTAAAGAAGTATGGCACAAGCATACTTTTCGATCAAACAATTTACACAAGATGAAGTTTGTTAGGTGTCAAAATAAGAAACAACTAAAATTTTGTTCAAAATGACACACTCTCTGTCTGCCAAACTTTTTGGAACACGTTTATTGTTAATATTCATGTTTCTTGGTGGTAATTCTGCTAGAACTGAACTTGAAGGAAACTGACTTCACACATTTGAAGACCTACACTAATTGGTTGACTAATTTTAAAGGTGGATCTAATTTAAAACATCATTCTGAGAAAACCTAGCATTATTTTTTGTGTAGACACAAAATGTCTACACAATGTATGATATTTTGTAAACTACCATTCAAACGTTTGGGGTCAGCAAGTTTTTTAGGTTTTTTTTTTCGCGCAAGGATGGATTTCTATTTCTTTTTTTCCCCTTTCTTTCTTTTTTAACTTTATATTCATCAAAGAATCCTGAAAAAAAAAAATTAATATTGATAATAATAACTCAACTCAACCTTTATTTATAAAGCACTTTCAACACCACGACTGGAACCAAAGTGCTGTACAGAGAAAGATAAGGAAAAAAATAAATAAGAATAATATAAAAACAAATGAAAAATAAAAAAAATAAAAAACATAAATAATAATAGTGACAACAAATATCACACACAGCTAAAAAACATTGTCAAAAGATAGAGAAAACAAATGAGTTTTTAAGCGAACTCTGAAAAACACCCAAAGCTGGAGAAGTTCTAATAGACAGAGGAAGGGCAATCCAGAGCCTAGGAGCTGCCACAGAGAAAGCAAGATCTCCTCTACATTTTAGACGAGATCGTGGAACCATTAGGAATAGTTGATCATTAGAGCGCAGAGATCTGTTGGATTAACAGACACTAATTAAATCAGTAACATAGTCAGGTAATTGACCATGCACAGCCTTATAAACATACAGCAACACTTTGAAATTAATTCTGTATCGTACAGGTAACCAATGCAGTTTGATTAACGCAGGAGTAATATGCTCTCTCCCCTTTGTACTTGTTAAAAGTCTGGCAGCTGAGTTCTGGACAAGCTGCAAACGAGAAGAGAGAGAGCTGATTCAAACCCAGATACAACACATTACAATAGTCCAAACGAGATGACACAAAAGCATGAACAACCTTCTCCATATCTTCAAAAGAGAGGATGGACTTCAGCTTAGATATTGGAAAAAGCTATTTTTAACAACAGCATTAATTTGTCGGTCAAATTTGAGCTCAGAGTCAAAGATGACACCAAGGTTTTTTACACAGGACAGGTTCTTCCCAGGAAACTGCCCCAGGCAGTCATATACAGTATATCATTAACATAACCCTTATTACCAAATAAAATCATCTCTGTCTTATCTTCATTCAATTTAAGAAAATTATTTGCCAACCAGCACTTAACCTCTGTCAGACATTGATGCAGAGACTGCAAAGCACATTTATGGTCCTGTTTCAATGGTAAGTACATTTGTGAATCATCCGCATAATGAATCCCAAATTTTTCAAAAATAAAAACTCAATGGTAACATATACAGAGAAAGTAAAATTGGTTCCAGAATAGAGCCCTGAGGAACCCCACAGACAAAAGGAGCAGTAGAAGAAGAGTAATCCCCTAAACTGACTGACAAAGTCCTATCCTTCAGATAAGAAGAGAACCATTTTAAGGCTAAGCCCTGAACACCAACATGATTCTTGAGACGAGCAATAAGTATATCGTGATCAACTGTATTGAAAGCTGCAGTAAGATCTAACAAAATTAGAACAACACAACTCCCAGAGTCAACACCTCTTTAAGATATCATTGGAGACCCTCAAAAGAGCAGACTCTGTACTGTGGCCGGCTCTAAAACCAGACTGGAATCTATCTAAGATATTATTCCTCTTTAAAATAACATTTAACTGCTCCAACACAATTTTTTCCAATATCTTAGATATAAAAGGCAGCTTCGAAATGGGGTGAAAATTACTCATGTTAAAGGGATCTAAACCCATTTTTTTAAGGAGGGGCTGAATAACAGCATTCTTAAAACTAACGGGAACAACACCAGATGACAGACTACTATTCAAAATAGTCAGAATATTTGGACCAATAGTGTCAAAAACCTTCTTAAACAAAGAAGAAGGAATGACATCACCTGGAGACCTACTAGGCTTCATATGCGCACTTATATCTTTAAGCTGCTGTAGAGAAGTGGGCAAAAAACTTGTCAACTGATTAATAGGATCGGCAGGAGTGATCAACTCATTGCTAGCAGATGAAATTTGAGATCTAATTCAGCGACCTTACCAGTCAAATTTTTTAAGAATGCTTCACATATATCAGCAGAAGGAATGAGTGATGGGGTAGCAACAGGATTGAGCACAGAGTTAACAGCAGAAACAAGCACTCTAGAATTATGACAATTTCTGGAAATAATGGCAGAAAAATAATTTGCTCTAGCTAATTTGACAGCCCTTTGATATTCATTCAGACAGTTCTTCAAAATCTCATAAGAGACCTGTAATTTATCTGAAAAACTACTAGCTGTGTAAGGAGTGAGTACACGAGATGCGACAGGAACAGAAACATTACTTAAGACATCACATGGAAAATTAGAGCTAAAAAGAACAGTCTTATGATCAGAACAAACGGTATCAACAATCTTCAGATTACCAACAGAAAACCCCAAAGATAAGAAATGTTTCTTGAGCACCAAATCAGCATATTAGAATGATTTCTAAGATCAAGATCACGTGACACTGAAGACTGGAGTAATCCTTTAAAAATTGTGACGCATAGCAGGAGTGCACCAAGGATCTAAGATCACCAAGTAATAGAAACTAGTTTAGTTCCAAGTAATGCGTAATTCTCTCCAGGAATCAGGAGCTACAGGGACTGCATCAAGGCCAGGCTGCCTCCTCCTGTTGCCACACATGAACCTTGCACAATCTCCCTGGGGCTCTGACCATCCAGGCATGTCTGTCCCTTTCCCTCACTCTCTCTGCCTCACTGTCGCTGCAGGGGAGCTTGGTACACAAAGCCATTTGTCCAAATATACATGTGCTCAAACCACTCCATTAGTAATAAGAGTGGTGGGTACCCATTTTCACACCTGGAGGTCTCAGGGGTACCTTGCCTGGTTTCTGTCATGTGAGCACTGCGAGCACTAGGACCACGTAACCTACCGATCACAGAGTGAGATGGAATGAGCTACTGACTCTGCTGTGGGGCTTCAGCTCTTTTTGTTCCTTACAAATACAGATGTGTGAGAATATGTACCTTAAACATGATGATGTGAGAATTTCTGCGATTATCGCAGATGCTTGATGCTATGCAGTGTAATGACAAATCATTTTCCACCAAATTAAGCCACTGAGTTTGAGTCAAATTATGATTCCCATTACAGTAGCTGTTCACCCATGACAAGGTTTAAATATAGTGTCTTAAATGACTCCCTAACAAATGTCATTTGCACAGATGCTGTATATGACAATTCTGTTTCAATCATGTGGCTTCTTCTCCTCGCGTTCTCTATTTCGCTACAGATGACGATGTTTCATTTTGAAATGCCATGGCAATTAGGGCTGAGGTGAGCTAATGAATTGTGTGGTCCCCTGTGGCCAGTTGTGATTTGACATATTTTCTCCGGTGCACTGACCGTGGGTCGCAGCACTATGGACCACACTGCCAGCAGTTAGTACTCCAGCATGACAAACTTTTGACACACACAAGTTTTTTTTTTAGTATAGAGTGGCCGAACAAAGTGTTTGGACACTTGAGTCACATTTATGATGAATGTATGTAATTACAATACAAACAATATATAAAACTAAGTGGCATCTGCAAATGATTGATTCTAGACTTTTCTCATCCATTTTTGCATTTAATTTTCACTAATCTGAAGGTGATTCTTAGTATATATATATATAATGTTTTTAAAATAAGAACCACTTGGTTTGATATTTGTCATGTCATGCAAAGACTTTAGTGTCATATGATCCTTCAGTAATCATTCTAATATGCTGATTTGGTGCTCAAGAAACATTTATTATTATCATCAATGTTGAAAACAGTTGTGCTGCTTAGTTTTGTGGAAACCATGATACATTTTTTTCAGGATTCTCTGATAAACAAACAGTTAAAAAGAAGAGCATTTATTTAAAATATAACTTTTATAACATTATAAATATCTATTTTGATCAATTTAATGCATTTTTGCTGAATAAAATTATTTTCTTTCAAAAAAAATGTAAACAGTATTGTTTAAGCTAGACAAAAAGAATCTGACAGAGGGAAAGACAAATTACTGTAAAATTCAAAAAGTAGCATTTGCATGTGAACAAACATAGAGTTATTTCTCGCTCACATTCTCACCTTAACTTCTATAAACTGTTGTCATATGGATGTACAATATGCTGGCATTACATGTTGAAATATAGCATGATTATTTTTAGAAATGCAAGTGAAAGTGTGATTATTTATTTATGTTTCCATTTACACTCTTGGCAGATGCCATATTTCCAAAGCCATTTGCGTCTTAGTGCCTATATTTTTGTGCAATTTTATATGTGTGACAATTACTTAAGTAGCTAAGGACACGAGCCAAGCATTAAAACTAATCCTGCGCTTATTAACAACAAAGTACCAGTTTAATCGCGAAACATTGCAGCGACAGTGATAGATACAAACTGCTTAATTAGATGAGTCAAATATTGAAGTTGGACCACAAAGTCCCATTAAGAATGGTCACAGGCTATAGGGTTTGATAATGGCTTGTGGACAGTAAAGATTCAGAGTGTTGGCTGCATTATAAGATGGAAATAGTGTCTTGAATTTATTTTGGCAGCTGTGGGAACCCAGTGCAGCGAACTGAGCAGAGGTTTAATGTGTAAGAATATAAATTTGGCAGCAGTTTTTTTTTTGGACATTTCATGAGTTCACACTTATAATAAATAGAGTAAAGGTTATGCATATTTGGCATGCTGTCCGAGGGGAGGGTTCCGAGCTCGTAATTTGTCCTGAACCCAGAGTAAGTCTGCTGTGTATTTATACCCGCTTATCTTCTTAATTGAGTTGATGACTGAATGTGCTCCTCTCGTGTTAATTAGGTTAATTATCTGAATGTGCTCCTCCCGAACTTTGTTAATAAATCATAATATAACGAAAGGGTCAAGAATGTTCTCAATTGGAATGTCTGACAGTGAGCTACAGATGTTGTACTGATGTGACTTCAATCTATTTTATGAATAAGTATATTATGGGCCACTTTTATGATACTTTCATGGTGCTTTTTTTGTAATTTTGAAGCTTGAAAGTCCTAGTTCTCATTTACTTTTATTTTATGGACAGGACTCACCAGGATATTCTTCATTTTTGTGGGTGGAAATTGAAATGATGAATATTTATTAGTATTTTTTTTTACTATATAAATCCTGCCTATTATTACTGCTCTTTTCTCCATTATCACTGTGCACTTCACCTTATCCCTAGTCCTCTGCTGCCTTCTATCCTCATACCATTTGCACTTGCACCTATAGGGTATATATGCACTTCTGGTAGCAGTATTTCAGTATTTGTACTGCATAATGATAAAGTTTAATGCAATCTAATTTAAAAGGCAAAAAAGTAAAATGTCCAAGGGTCATTTAGTTTTCCATAATTTCTATGCTGCATTTAGTTTAGTTCAATTTTTGTGGAGGAACTGTTTGGACAGAGGGAACATGGACAGAAAGCATCATATAATTTTAGGGGGTGGATGCACTCAGTGCATGGGCGTCAGAAGAAAAAAATGTGGGTGGGTCCTCCCCCAGACAAATTTAACTGGAGCATGTTAGCGTTATAACAACATAGTAAGTGTAACTGTAATTCAGTGCTGCAACAAAGAGTACATGGTGCCTTTAGAAGCAACAGGCGGACAAATGATGCACATTCACTTAAATATCAGCTTGTTTAGTGACAGTATGTGAGCACACAGACAGACCTACCTGAGCAACAGATATGCTAAGATGCTTTGTTTACCTTGCTGTCTGCAGCAGGTATGAGTAGTGAAAGTCACAGAGTTCTGGCGACAGGAGGGATACAGCTTACGGCACTTCTCATTCATTCCTATGTTTCTGTAAATGGTGATTGAGTGTCGCACAACTCTGACTCAAATTCAATGACATCAAGGCTGTAATGTGATTAGTTATCAAGGCACACGTTATACAAGTCGTTACACTTTCTCCAATAGTAAGTAATACAGACCCTCTCATCTCCTAATAGTAAGACATTCTCTGTCTAGTATACCTAGTAAAACCTTGATTCAGATGTGTTTAAGGAGTTTGGACACCCCTGATCTAAAGTGTGACAGATTTTTTTTTTTTGTAAAGAAATTACTACTTTATTTATCAACGGTGCATTAAATTAATCAAAAGGGAGTGTAAAGACATGTATAATGTTACAAAAGATATTTATTTCAAATAAATGCTGTTCTTTTGAATTTTCAATTGATTTAAAAAATCCTGAAATAAAATGCATCATACTTTCCACAAAAATATTAAGCAGCACAATCGTTTTCAATGAACTAATAAGGAACGTTGCGTGCAGAATCAGCATATTATTAGAATGATTTCTGAAGGATCATGTGGCACCGAAGACTGAGTAATGGCTGCTGAAATATATTACATCTTAAAATATATTAAATTAAAATAAATGTTATATTGTAATAATATTTGGCAATAGGAATATTTTTACAAATATATTAAATATAATACATAGAAACACTATTTTATTAAATTGTTATTTTTAATTGTAGTAATAGTAGTAATATTACTGTTTTACTCAATTTTGATCAAATAAATGAGCAGATAAATTGGTAAGAAATGATTGGTAAATAATCTCACCAACTCCAAACTTTAAATCATTTTCATATTCTGAATATGCAGTCATTAATTCTATGATACTGGTACAGCTCCATGATTGGCCGTAGATGTGATACTTCTTTTGTTCACAGTGGAGCTGTTTAACTCAGTTGTGTAAAGAGTGTCATGGCATGGCATATTTGGATGGCTGAACAAGCCCTAATGTGTCATCTTGTGCTTTACTGTGACTGGGGGTATTTTAACTCATCTGTCCATGAAGCATCCAGAGGCCAGTGGCCCAGTTTCTGCTTGACAACTCACTGTATAAAAATCTCTTCCAGGGTCTGTCACAATGGGTTGCGGTCTCACTAGAAGCTCATGCACAAAACCTGAGAAATTATGGTGTGTTGCTGAGCAACTACAGGCTGTCATTCATGTCACAGTTGAAGCGTCTGCAGAACGTTGCCATATTTGATAGAAATGCAGCATTTATTCTGTGTGAAACACTATTGTGAATCTATAGGCTGCAGGTTAACCTGGAATAGTCACTGAAACTGCATTTGCGCTTTCATGCTTGCCTACAAAAAATTATTCAATGCCTTTAACCCATTTAACCTTTCCATTTTTGCTGAATGGTGAATAACAATAAGATCCAAGTAATGTAATTTTCAGCAGAGCATCACATGCCACAGAGAACCACATGCAACAGCCTTTATGCTTCCACACGGCTTGTTGCAATGATCTCTCTTGTTTTTGTTGTACATGTCATGACCGAAAAGACCACAAACTAGAGGTTTATACATGCCATAATGGTTTTGTGTGTCCGTCAGAGCTCTGAAGGGGAGAGCGAGTGTGGATGGATGAAGTCTGTCTAATAATGCTGATGTGTGGAAGCAGAAGTGCCACAATAAATTCATATAGCTGAGCTTCTCTGGCATGATTTTCTAGTGCTGCATAATGACAGCCTATGATGCTGGATAATGTTTGCTCTGAATGTCACACAGCTAACATTCAAAGAGGAATAAACGCTAAATGCACACCTTCTTAATAAAATAATCCTGTATTGAGACCTCCATTTTTATGGAGGATGCTCAGCAGAATTTAAATGCACACATATTTAATTTATGGGCTGAAACAATAGTTTGGGATTGTGTGATGGCTGTCTGACTGTCTGATTGCTGATGCCATTAAGATTGAATCTTTAAATGGCTGGTGTGAGCGTATATGAAGGGGTGTGGAGATTTTTACAGTCTTTTCACAAAGAGCCTGTTCAGATCAATAAGAGAAGACAGCTGTAATTATATTGAGGTAGCACAGGAAGGCCGGTCTCCACTGAGCAGCAAACGCTTCTTAATAGCTTACACAGGCAGCCTCTGATATTCATTCATTCAGAAAGAAGGACCAGCCTAAGCTTGAACCAGCAGCTCAAACCCACACCTGAAGTGTAGGTGATCGCTGTCTGGGTGTCAGTGGGGCCTGAAATGGACCCGCTAAAACATTGCCCACAAGTCACGATGGGCTGCTTACCCCTGCCATGTCTGATGATGACAGATGGCATCATTTCTGAAGCTTGTCCAGGTGCCATACAGGCAGAACTTGAGGTGTGGCTGAGCCATTGAAGAGCCTGGCTGTATTTATATGCTGAACCCAGAGCTGGTGATAATTATGTTTGTATTCATAGCTCTCTTTCCCTCTCACTTTGTCTAGCCTCCTAATTAAGGTTTGACTCAGACTCACCCACCTGTATTGTGTCTGTAGTGTAAGTAGTACTATTTTAGAGGAAGTGTTATGGTGTATACCATATATAATATATATATATATAGATATATATATGCTATGCGATATAGATTACACACACACACACACACACACACACACATAATGGTAAACACTTTGGGAGTTGAAGTACAAAAAAAAAGGACCAGCCTGGAAAACAACGCTGTTGTGACGCCAAACCCCCTCATGGAAGAAGAACCTTGTTTACAACTATGAAAATGATCAGAATCAAATAAACACTGGATTTTCAAAAGAATATTAAGTTCATAGACTCTTGACAACTGAAGACGACGTTCTGGAATGATTTATTGGTTGCAAGCCAGTCTGTTATAGGGACATTGACTTTACATTTTCACGCCCCTAAACATGACACTGAACAAAACAAACTGTGACTGGCTGCTTTACATGTTAGTCAGATGTCCTCCAGGGAGGTCCTTGGCCAAGGAAAGCTATATGGAGTCCAGACCTTCTGCTTTCAGACTATCTTGAAAGTTATGGAATATGCTACACGACTTTTAAAATCTGAACAGTAGACATCATACACTTGCTGACTTTGTAAATGGTTACAGAAAAAATGGGCATCATACACTAAACAACTGAGAATCACACACTACCAGACTTTCACATTGCTAAATACAAACAAAATGTGTTTTATAATCGACTCAAGATATCAAACTCTGATATACTCTGACTGGATGAAGTCCAAGTCTGAAGTTAAAAATAGTCTTAATAGTCGGTGTCTTTGCCCATCATACATTACGCGATTTTCTGTGGAATCTGTCTCTGAATTCTGCAACTAGGATTGACTTGATCAGACTGCAAATTGGGGACAAAAATCTGGACAAAAGTCGTGTAGTATTTCAGCCTTTAGTCAAAATGCCTTAGAAAAATGCTAGCGAAGTCGCGTTCGCCTGGCGAGTAGCCATAGCAACTCTATGCCGGTCGTCAAGTCAAGTCAAGTCAAGTCAAGTCACCTTTATTTATATAGCGCTTTTAACAATACAGATTGTGTCAAAGCAACTGAACAGCATTAATTAGGAAAATAGTGTGTCAATAATGCAAAATGACAATAGTAAACACTAATTTTTCAGTTAAAGACAGTTCATCATTCGATTCAGTAATGTCATCATCCAGCTCAGTTCAGTTTAAATAGTATCTTTGCAATAAAAGTCGACGATATCGCTGGAAATGAAGTCCCCAACTAAGCAAGCCAGAGGCGACAGCGGCAAGGAACCAAAAGTCCATCGGTGACAGAATGGAGGAAAAAACCTTGGGAGAAACCAGGCTCAGTCGGGGGGCCAGTTCTCCTCTGACCAGACGAAACCAGCAGTTCAATTCCAGGCTGCAGCAAAGTCACATTGTGCAGGGACTCATCTGGTTCATGTGGTCTTGTCCCGGTGGCCGTCTAAAAGACAAGGTCTTTACTGGGCATCTGTATCTGGGGCTCATCTAGTCCTGGTCTCCGCTGTCTTTCAGGGATGTAGAGGTCCTTTCTAGGTGCTGATCCACCATCTGGTCTGAATACGTACTGGATCCGGGTGACTGCAGTGACCATCTGATCTGGATACAGACTGGATACAGACTTTAGGTTGTGCGCTAAAAGCCTACACACACACACATTTCTCTCTTTCTCTCTCTCTCTCTCTCTCTATTATTTATATATACATAATACACACACACACACACAAATACAGAACGTGGTATCTTAAATGCTGCACCGTCCGTGCTGTAATTAATTATAGAGAATTCATCTCTGTTGCATCTCTCAAGCAAGTCTATTACTGAAGTCAATTCAGGACAGACAACTTATGTTGACGGTTTGACGCCATCGGTTTCAATGCCCAACCCCAAGCAGCATGTGAAGTTTAAGTGAAGTAATGAGCTCATGGCTATCAAAGTGTTAGAGCTGCGTACGTCAGAGCCTTGCTGATTTATCTTTTATAACGTATTTTTGTGGGCGATGCGATGTGCCTCATTAATGCATATGATCCTTACCTGGCAGCAGCTGCTGGTGTAATGTGCTTATTTTCTCCCCGTTAGACTTGAATCAATACAATATCTTAACACCATTCAGTAAGTGTGCGTGTGTGTGTGTGTGGTGTCTCATATTGGCTGTTTTTCAAGGCGAGTGACTCGCTTTATGTGTAACCGGCGAGCAGAGGGCGTGCCGACAATACAGCGCCGCACTCAAGGGTGCCAATAAATTCAATAATGACGCCAGTTAGCCCACCCAGCACAATACGTCCGATGGCACTGGAGCGTCCTTAGTGATATATGGAGCTTCGACGCGACTTGTTGTTTATGGCAGACCTTCTGCTATGGGGTAGAATCGTTGCATAATTCCAAATAAATACATTATGATCCACAAATAAATGTAAAGAGATTAACAAAAATAAAATGTATTGATAAATAAATAGAATGAGATCCACAAATAAATCTCAGAGTTTCACAAACATGAATTAAATTCACACAAAAAATTTAAAAGAGCTTTTTTTTGATTTGCAAATAAAAAAACATTCACAGATATATTTTTATGTCACAAACACAACTTTGCCTGGCATTCATTTGTGAATCTCGTCCTGTGCATTTGTAGATCGCTGCATGCATTTGTGGATAGCTCCCTGTGCATTTGTAAATCGTTGCGCTTATTTGTGGATTTTGAGACATTTCAAGTGTCAAGAGGAAAACCAATCCACAAATGGATGGACTCCACCCCCTTCTACTTAAGCCAATCAGATACCGGTCACGTGGCGCCGACCAATTGTAGCGTGTTCTCGCTCCAACCAATCACGTTTTGCCTTACAATCAGTGTGGGACCAGGCACCAGACTCTCTATTCTGGCTAATTAACCGCTTCAAAATGGACGATCAGGACAGTTTAAGACAGGTAAGTGGTGTTAAATTAACAACAATGAGCAAAAATTTAACATGGTTGTTGCTATGCTCATATTTATGGTGATTGCGAGGGGACCTGTTCGGTTCACTTAATTTTGTCGTGGCCACGAGATGCTATGTTGAGGGAACGACATTTTTCTCGTGGCCATGAGTTTAATGCGTAAACAAACCTGCATGACCATAGTAACCCGGGATTATCAGGGATGTATTTATTAATATTTTATTTTAAATTAAGAAATTATTATATTATAGAAATTAATACATTATTAAAAGATTATATTAACAATAGGCGATGCTGTCTACGTGAATGTCTATGCGCGATGTAAACAGCATTCGAAAGAAGTTTATTATGAATAATACATAAGGTACATCAAATAAAATAGGCCTACAAGACACATGTTTATCCATCCCACAATCTTGTAAGTCTATTAACTGAACGTCTTTTTTCCGTATTATTATTATTATTAGCCTGTTATTGATTATATTTCTATTTTCGTTTATTCGTTTTTTTCCTCTTCAATTCGATCACTTTACTCAACGTTCTATGATACTGTAAATGCTCGACATATGCTATATGACTGGGATTTTTACTGGAATACAATTTAAAGGTTGAATTTAACATTTTATCTTATTTCGTCTAATTAATTAATCCATTTGTGGATTGGTTTGCCTCTTGACGCTTGAAATGTCTCAAAATCCACAAATAAGCGCAACGATTTACAAATGCACAGGGAGCTATCCACAAATGCATGCAGCGATCTACAAATGCACAGGACGAGATTCACAAATGAATGCCAGGCAAAGTTGTGTTTGTGACATAAAAATATATCTGTGAATATGTTTTTTATCTGCAAATCTCATTTTATTTTTTGTGTGAATTTAATTCTTGTTTGTGAAACTCTTAAGATTTACTTGTGGATCTCATTCTATTTATTTATCAATACATTTTATTTTTGTTAATCTCTTTACATTTATTTGTGGATCATAATGTATTTATTTGGAATTATGCAACGATTCTACCCCCATATTCTGCATATAGTAGTGCACAATGAGCCACAATAATGAACTGAGAGTAGGAGCTTTCCGTGGTGCTGAACCATTAGCGTTTGGAAGATAACGGTTTTTATTAAAGCTTAATTTAGTTTATATTCGGGTAGGCAACACCTGTTGAAAATATCAAACATGGAAGTGTTTTATTCTCTTCAGTTGATGTAAAATTGCCCATTGTTGTTGTTTAGATTTAAATGCGTCAAAACAACCAAGGAAATATTCATGTCTTTTTGCAGGCGTTGTATGTTACAAACGCAGGATACACACCAGACGCGACCGATCACGCGCCGCGCCGCAACGGCTTCAGTCTGTCTTCAGTGGAGAAGCTGCACGTCGTCTGAGAACGTTCACTAACACAGACCAATCAGCTGTGAGCTCGATGACATCAGTAACAGTCAAATGGATGGATAACTATACGGATAACTGTAACGGAAATCAATTGGTAGGCCTATACAAAATGTACTTATTATATAATTAATTAAGAATATTGTTAGCATTAACTGCATATATAGGCAGTTTATCTATAGGGTGTATAGCGATATATTATATATATATATATATATATATATAAAATAATAATAAGTTCACTTTTTATTTTTTCGTTCCTACTATTGTTTCACTCGGTTTCAGCAGGCATAGAATACATTTCTTTACTATGTGTAAGTACGTTGTGGTTCTTAGCATGGGTTGGCAGTGTTATTTTTTTAGGCTAAGATTAAACTTACTGTCGTTTGCTTGTATATTTGTATTTGTTTGATTGATTTTAATTTTAGTGTTAAATTATGTATGATGATTATGCTGTATAGGTCTTTTATTACGTTTAGTTTTTAATAATTTGAGTTATTAATTTTTAACTCACAAACTAATGGAAATGAAATAATATCTTATGGATTTATAAAGGTGTATGTATGTATATATGTGTATTTAGTGCGTATGGTTGTACATACACATATGTAGTTTTTTTTTTTTTTTGGTGTTTGGCTTCGTGTTGTTGAATCATTATTTATACTTATCCGTTGTTCTTTAATATTTAATTGTTTTTAGCTTTATTTTTTGTTTTTCATTTATGTTAAGTTTTGAAATTTTGTTGTATGCGTTTGTCATTTTTGTTTAATTTCTTTATTTTAAAAATGTGTATAAGTAGTATTTATAAAGTTTAGCTTCTAGTTTTGGATCTGTTTTTAGTTGTTTTTAATACTACAATTGATTGCTTCTTTTGTCCTCATTTGTAAGTCGCTTTGGAGAAAAGCGTCTGCTAAATGAATAAATAATAATAATAAAAATATATATAATATATAGTATATAGATTAGAGATATAATATATATATATATATGATTAAAAAAAAGTTATTTAAATGAGTAGACCAGAAACTACACGAGCTGGGGTTGTATCCAACTGTCAATTAAAATGTAAAACTGACACAGACATATGTGTAAATAATTGTTTCAGGTGAGCAGAATAAAGTGACCACAGCAGACACAACAGACGCTTCCTGTATAGGGTTTACTTTTGTCGCGCCGCTCGCGTCCAGTGGACAGTGTTCAGTTCAGGGTGGAACTCAAAACTGCACGTTTACAAATGCCATAGCAACCGAGCGGTCAGCTCTTTAATATACCGCTGCAGTAGACATTATTTTTATGCACGAATGTGAAGTTAGCAGAAGGCTGTGCTGCGATAGCTGGATATTGAACACCATGATGTGCGCCTGAAGAAGAGTTGCAAAGCAATGATGTCATAGTTTTAAGTAGGAGCCATGGGAGAGCATACGGTTCGTACCCGCTACCGAAAGGAAGTGTTGCTTTGTTATGAGCAGGCGGCGCTGTAGCTGGCGGAAGAGAAGGTCGCCCAGCCCAGTGTCTCTTCGCCTGGAATAGAGAAGCCGAGGAGAAAGACGCGAAAACGGTGAGAAGATAAAGCTGCTACAATGGCCGCGAAATCCGACGGGGTGCTAAAGATGAAGAAGAGCGATGTAGCATTTACGCCTTTGCAGAATTCAGATCACTCGGGTTCGGTTCAAGGGCTCGTTCCGGGATCGCAGCCGGATTCTGGAACCGGAGAGGCGGACTTCGTCAACGGGGAGCCGCGGTGCTGTGGCTCAAATTCGACATGTCTCCGCCTCGTCGGTGAGCAGCAGAAATACACGGTCTGGGACTGTCTGTGGATCCTCGCCGCAGTGACGGTGTATTTGGCGGATGTGGGCACTGATATTTGGCTTTCGGTCGACTATTATCTCCGCCGCGACTACTGGTGGTTCGGGCTTACGCTGTTTTTTGTGGTGCTCGGCTCGTTCTCCGTGCAGGTCTTCAGTTTCCGTTGGTTCGTCCATGATTTCAGCACCGAGGAGGGCTCCGGCGGCAGCGCGGCGAACTGCTCCCACATGGACGGGAAGCTGCTCAGCTGCTCCGCTTCGCACGGAGACGTAGGAGCCCACCAGTCTACGCCTCAAAGACAGGCGTCCACGGCGAGCAAGAGCAACACCACAAGCAACAGCAGCAACAGCGCTACTGCAGCCCGGACTAGTAAGACACGCTCAGCGTCCTGTTCCCTCTGTATCTGGCTATTGCAGTCCGTCATTCACATCTTACAGCTGGGACAGATCTGGAGGTGAGCTTGAGCAGCGCTTTATTTTCAATGGCACTTGTGATTTGAAGAGTCGAGGTCGGGTATTTATTGCTTGTCCTCTTTAAAATGCAGCACCTGTTTTGTTTAGAGCAGCGTGCTTGAATTACACATTCTAAGCGTGTTCTTGAGTTTGGAATGGTTGACACGTTAAGGCCTACACACGCATTGTGTGGGCTGGAGAGCTAATTTATCATCCAGCTTTTACTGTAAAGCTCATAATCATGGAGTATCTGGTATAAAATTGCTTCTTATCTGTCTTGCAGCAGATGCTGGTAGTAGGCTCTTGTGGTGTTGTATTTGTAGATGACCTGTCTTGTTACAAAATTAAAAAGATTTCTGGATTGAATGAAGCTCGAATGACTAAAGAGTTAGTGAGAATAATAAATGTTCATTGACTCGTTCCGTTTAAATCCATTATTAATGTAACTGAGAATAAACCTCATAGAGAACTAAAGACTATTAGTGGGCGATTGATCGCCTTGTATGAAAAGTAGTTGCAAATATTTCCCTGGTGGCATCTTACAGTGCATGAGGTTATTGGCTCACCCATGGAGTTGTATTCTCTTTGCAGGTCAATACATTCATTTGCCCATGGTTGTACTCGAAGCTTACATCAGTGACAGAGCTAATGAACAGTATTGTGGAAACCTATTCGGTTTCACAGCGTCAGCCCATCAGGGTCTTCAGAAGCCTGAATGTGTTCTGATCAGCATGTTCAATAGAGTGATATTCCATTTACTCTAAGTCTTTGACCCTGAGGATTGTGTTTGGATGCTGTCCAAACAGTAAAGGATGTGGAATTGATACATTGGAAGCAGGCCATCAAAGATGTGTCTGATATTTAACAGTGATTGCATAGACGAGGTACATCCTAATCAACCTTAAAGAACCCATTATGAAATCACACAATGCTGTCGTTACTTACAGATGTGGCATTTTTTCAAATGCTGTTGTACAGCTGCTTTGGTTTTGGGCTTCCATATCTGTGCTCAGTCAGCTCTGAGTTTGAAGAATGTTGTTAGGCGAGAGTTGCTAATTGAATAAAAGCCAGTAGTGGGAAAAATGAATGGAATGACTTGTAGCCCACTTCACAAAACTATAGGCCACAACCTCACCAATGCAGCCCAAATCCTGCAAAGTGCTCTGAGTGCTTGAGCACTTCACCTGGGTATTTTCGTAAAACATCAGTATTGTTTTGCTTCCTGTGAAGTGGCTGATTTGGAGGATCGTTTCCTTACATTTTTCTGTCTTTTCCTTTTATTTCTTTCCTTTTTTTTTTTTGGTGTCATCCTGGTGGTGTCACATGGTGTATGGTGACAGGAATGAAGCTGACACAGTTGTGCAGTTGTGTGCTCTCAGAGGGGGAGGATTGTTGAGACATGCTCTGCACGTGGCACTGTGCAAAAGGTTCACCAGTCTGGGGACATCTCACAAAGCAAAGAGAGATGAGAAAGAGAGATTTAAAAATAGCATGCTTTGCTAGTTAAGTTCTTGATATTCATCAAAGGACATATGTCAGGCTGAGCGCTAGAATTGGAGTTTGATTGTGCAAGGTGAAGGTGTATCTGCCAGGTGTATCTGTCATATATTGATGTATACATATTGATGTATTCCCATTCCCATACTAATTTAAAGAGAAAATCCTAACAGTGGGAATGAGCCTTTTGTTTGTTGCATAAAAGTTTTTTATTTTTTTTTTACGAGTGCTTATATATGACCTTTAATTCAAAGGAATATACTTGCATGCATAAATAGATTTCAGGTCGACATAATAGCAAGTTTTTGTTGCATTGTTGCTGAATCATGTCATCCTGTACTGATCTGCTCTGTAACTCTGTTTTTCTCTTCATCGTGGTGCTGAGAAATCGAATACTGTATGTGTGATCGTATATTGTGAGTATCCACATCAGTAAAGTACTGTTACCTAACCGTGCAGAGAAATCTGTGCATGTAGTTATAGCTCTTAAAAATAAAGATTCTTTAACATCCATGGAAACTTTCCATCACACAAAAGGTTTTTATAGTGGAAAAATATGTTTAGTCCTTAAAAGCTTTATTTTTATAATATTACTATTCCGAACCATGTTCTACTGGAAATACTACACTGTAAAAAAAAATTCCATAAAATTTACGGTAAAAAGCCACCAAATGCAGGTGGTGATGAGAAAATCACATGATGAACAAAAGCCCATCACAAGCAGCTTTTAAATAATAACATATATAGAAGGTGCACAGTGTCATTCACACAAACACTAAACACCATCATGGTAACACACATGAAACTGAAATAATGCAATAAACATTCATTTAACAACATTAGGTGTAACATACAACCCTAATATACAAAACTAATATAAGAAAAAACTAAGAAGAAACATAGTTATCATAAAAACATCACATTTTAAATGTAACGCAGGGAATTCTGGGAATGTCAATTTACGGTTATTCACTGTAAATTATATGGTCTTTTTCACTTCCAAAAACGGTAAACTACCTTAAAATTAATGTCCAATACATGTAATGTCCAATACAGTTTTTCACCATATATAGTAGGGGAATTTACCGTTAACCATTTAACAGGTTTTTACTGTAGGATTTTTACAGTCTTTTACCATTAAATGCACGGTCATTTTTTACAGTGTACTGGTACCACTACTCTCAGTGTTCAAAATAATTTTGCTCCAATAGTGGAAAAGCCTGTTTAGACAAAGTCAGACTATTTGCATAAAGTTATATTACTTGTAAAGGGCTTGGAAGTACAAAATGAACAAGTTCAAGTAAATTAAGCTGGTGTTCTAAAATAAAAGCCACACTATCATACCACATATCAGTGATCACACTAACTGGTTTACTGTTGCTTAAAATAGACTACATGCAAAATATTTTCATCTTTGAACAGCAGTTGTCAACTCTGATACTTGGCTTGCATTAAAGACTATGTGTAGGTAATGTGCTTTCATTTGCTTCTACTCAGCCTTTTTTTTTACTAAGCCATATACTCAGCCCTTTTTTGTGGGTGTGGTGGGGTTACTTAAGTGCATCATCCATGTATTTAAAATGCATTTTCAGTGTGAACTCACATTTTCAGTGTGATCACACTGCTCGCACTATTTAAGCTAAAAAATGGCATAGAACAGTGCATAAGTAGGCACATTGGGAATTTGGGATGCACCTTAAGAAAACAATTAAGAATTGATAATCAGCAGTTGTGTTTTTTTCTATAATGCTTTTCAATGACAACGCAGCTGGAGCTGTGAAGCAATGTATAGGGTGCATGTCCTGATCTGATTTGAAAATGTCCTGTCTTTCCAAAGCAATCTCATGGTAATTCTTGGCTACTTTATGTTTTGCTGAATTGGTGGCCAGTTCATATGAATTCATATGTTCTCATTCATACTTTATTCATACTTTTTTCTATGATCTGTTTACACCCCAGTGAAGGTAGGGACGGAGCTTCATGGTTAGTTTTTTTCTTTTCTTTTTTCTAAGAGTAATACGTTTTCATGCAATTCACATTGTACAAATTTATATGAAATCGGCAACTAGCAAAATAGTTACATTTTCCTGTGAGATCAGGTTGATATTTCTGTATTGTCCTTTAAAATGGAAGGTAAAAGGCCAGAAATAATTAGACTAAACAGACTAGATTTTTCAGTTTTACATCTTCATAGAAATTTGGATGCATTTGTGACACCAGGAAAATGCAATACAGTGTTTTACTGATTAAATTCTGAGTATTTGGATCCTTTTGCTGTCAGGCTTATTATGGAATTCTTATCTCCTGACTTTTAACAGTTTAAGACCACTGACTGACTGTATATCAATGCATGTCTACACAGAAAACACTCTCTTACATGTCATATTTCCATCATATGTCTTACAAGCTAATTATTTTTAATTGCAGGGAATAAATTAATCCCCTTATAATTTTGAAAGTGATTCTATATCTGTGTTTCTGCATGTGGAGTCTTGCTGATTGCGACCTACATGATCGCACAGCAAATGAGCGTGCACCACACCACTGAGTGCATGCCACTTGTTGATTACATGCTGTGTATATGTATGCATATAGGTCTTAATAAAGTATGAAGCACTTATATTCACACAGTAGGGGTCTACTTGGCTCTGGGGTTGAAAACCATGCCTGTACTTAACGCCCCATGCTTCTCCCCTCCATGATGACCATATATTTGTGTGGTCAGGAATGCCTGCAGGTCACATAAAAAAATATTTAAAATTAGTGTATTATTGGAGTACGTTTTATTTAGTGCTGGGTGGTATGACCAAAAATTGTTATAATGTTATTTTTCAAAATTATACCGGTTTCACGGTACATGACGGTATTTTTTTTTTCATGCATGACCAGGTGTTAACCATATTTTCTACTGATTGAGAGAGGAAATACTGTCATGAATATGATTTGGATATGCCCATTTTACTGTCATGATGAGTGAATATGTCAAAAAATACCACACTAAATAGTGACTAAACACGACCTTTTAATACATGTTAACCAGGAGTCACTCTTTTATAATCGCGGCATCGTCTGATAAAATCATAATGCATCTACACTAAAGAGTGGCTATGCAGTTGTTTTGGCTATATTATTTTTTTGTCTCATGCAGCACACTGCCTGCGTCTCAGTAACCAACTAAAAAAAACAACAAACAAAAAAGTGCATGTGATATTAACAGACACTCCTGTGAGTGTGAGACGCAGGAGCTGATGGCAGGGGGTGGTGGATATTTGTGGCGGTCAATGTGGATATTGTGGATGAGTTCTTCTGTGTCATCACATTCTATTAGTTCTACAGCTTCAGTTTCGGAACTTTCACGCTTAGTATCACATACAGCTGTTCCCTCACCACAGTGCAACAGTGAAGAGGGACCCCTCTCAAACAGTGTCGCGTTCCCAACTTTGTTTAAGTGACATACACCGGTATTGCGGTTTTTAAAAATTAATATCATAACAAAACTAAACACCGGTATTCCATATCTCCTGCAGCCCAGATGGTGTTTGCCCACCCTGAAGCTAGAGATGGTTTGGCCTGTTCATGATCCCTGGTGGTAGAGCCTCTGGGAAAACTAGTTGCTTGCGGGAGAGGTGTTCGTGAGGCCACGGGGGTCTCAGCGCCTTGGTCTGTGTGGGTCCTAACGCCCCAGTGTGGTGACGGGGACAATACTGACAAAAAGCACCGTCTTTCGGATGAGATGTTAAACCGAGGTCCTTATTCTCTGGTGGTCAGTAAAAATCCAGAATGTCTTTCCGCAAAAGAGTGGGTGTAACCTCCGGCATCCGGGCCAAATTCGCCTATTGGCTCTGACCATCATGGCGCTCCCCCCTAACCATCCCCATTCTGCTGCTGTTGGCTTTCCATCACTCGTCTCCGCTCCACCAATAAGCTGGTGTGTGGTGGGCATTCTGGCACAATATGGCTGCCGTTGCATCATCCAGGTTGATGCTGCACACTGGTGGTGGTTGAGGAGATTCCCCCTTCTATGTAAAGTGTTTTGAGTGCCCAGAAAAGCACTATATAAATATAAGGAATTTACTTGTACGGTGTTCACTTTCTGTACCCCAAAAGGTACAATTTTGGCCCCTTTTTTTGTGTGGCCTGAGAGTGTGAGATTTCCCCGTCCTAAATTGCTCCCAGTCCTGCCCTGTTTGGGTTGCCATATCTTGAATTTTGTGATCATTCTAAATGCATTTGAATAGACTGAATCACGCAGTGAAAGCGTGAACTCTTAATGTGCCCGCGCAGTAGTCTAACCTACATCACAGTGTATGTGTGCACTCTCTGGGGTGTTTGGTTTTTGCAGTATACTCGACAATGTTAAATCACATATCATTAAAACAACTATTACGATATTATTGTAGACTATACAGTATATATCGCACACCCCTACGTTTTACAAGAAAATTCTATTTCAGTCTTTCTACTTTAAAATATGATGTTTAATTCAAAGTATTACTTGCTGTTCCTTTGGAATGATTTGTGAAATTTACTAAAAAAAAAAAAAAAAAAAAAAAACAATCAACTGTTCCCAGTTATATCAATATATTACGTGCTTTGTTAATTGTGAAATGCAGAAATTGATGTGCTACACTACATTTTTTTATTCAATATCCCAATATTGCTGTGGTATAATTAAATATATATATACTGTATATATATATGCACTGTTGGTTTCAGAGTCAAGCGCAACACATACACGTGCAGTTTATGGAAGTGTTTCAAACCGGCACCATAAATATTAGTACATTTGACATTAAATATTTACTAAATTTTTAGTGGAATTTTACAGTAAAATTACAGTATTTCTTATTTTGTCCGATTTTTTCTAATATCATGCAGCCCTAGTGTAGACATTTCACTTCCTTGCAGTTACTCAGCTAACATATTATGGATTTTGATATTGATTTAATACAGAAACGTTAACAGTGTTTGACTTAATTGTCCTTTAATCGATTATGGTCCAAGATGAAAGTGACCAAAGATAGATAAAAACCATATTATGAAGCCGTAAAACAAAGTCCTTATCACTCCTATAAAGAGGCTCCTTTCCAAGCAACAGCTCTCCAGTAATCTCAGCCTGAATTACCATATTAAGTTAAACATGGAGATTTACAATGAGTGTGACTTTTTGTATAGGAATGCAAACAAATGGTACAGCTGAGCCAGGCCATTGCTATTTAACTCCATCCATGTCACCCATGCTCCCACCCACACTGTCTGCCACATCTCATTGTGAGAAGGCAACATGTAGACTCTAGTTTAAAAGCAAAGTGGCAGGTATTGGCAATAAGGAACGTGCATTCAGACAGATTTTTTTTTTAAAGTACTCATTTAATTCTGCTCTTATTTTGAGCCGAGATCCTCTGTGATGTGCGTTGTCTGAAATATGTCAACACACCAGTCAGGCGACCATTAATAATCAGATGTTTTTGATCACATCACACTTGTCATGAATTACACTCCAAGCAACAGTAAATCTAAAATACACAGAAAAACACAATATTGCAATAACACTTTTGTCAAAACAAAAAAAATGAATAAAAATGAGTTTGCAGTAGTGGGAACAAAACAGCAAAAATATTCATCTGTATTGAGTAAACCGAGCTTGGGAAGATAAAAGCTTATTATTACTCTTTTAGTATCACAATATAAAAAGGATATGACTGGAATGACTTTAACAGCTTAGCATGGCTGTATCAAAGTTAAAGCCTCCTTAAGAGCAAAGATTACTCCAGGGTGTCTTGAAGCAGCTCTCACATGAGAGGTAAGCGAGATCAGATCTGTGTATAGTTGCTTAAAGCTGAGCTCTGAACTTTTAGTGAGAATCAAATTGTCATTAAACTATATTACACATTGGGCCATCTAACAATGCAAACATTTAACAAAGCTCAATTTGGGTGCAATTAACATGAATTCCAAAGAGAAATGGGATAATTGACTTTGTGAGTGGGTCATTTCATTCCAGTAGTAGTAGAAATAATGAACAGCTGTCTTTCACAGGTTTGCAGTTGGTGGCCAGATTTTAAGGTTTTAGAGGAGTGTGTGGAGACGTTATCCAGCAGATAAGCTGGTTGCAGAAGCCTTTTTACTGTGGTTAGAGGCCTGCATGGGCTTTAAACTGAATCGTAAGAATTTAGTAGTTTGAGTGAGGTCTCAACCTAACATATATCATGACATATATGATGTATATACTTTAAGAATTTAACTTTACTTGAAAAATACCTGAACTTATCAGTGGTCACCAATCACCATACATTTTCAAAAGAATCTCTCAGAAATTTTGTAACCGACTAGTCGACTAGGCTAACAAATCCCACATATACCTGTACATATACATATACAGACTGTATATGCGATCCATTTAACCTCCTTAATACATTATTCAAACAGTCAAATTCCATACTGATTGCTGCTGCAAATAAGTCATTTAAATGCAATGTGCTTGCCTCACATTCTGATTATTGTACATTAAACTTAAGTGTTCACTTCACTTAATCAATGTCTGTCAATATAGACACATTTATTAAAATCAACTGAATCAATAGGCAGTGCAGGAGCAGTAAGTTCAACTCAATGGTCTATTATAAACATAATTCCTCAAATTAGAGAGAGCTTTAAACATAGTCTTTGTAAAAATATAAAGCAAAACATGCATGTGAAAAAATAATGTAAATTATCCAGTGTCAACTAGCATTAGCAGTATTGTTTAGTTGGCAAGTTGACTTGTCTTGCACATCCCTAAAACACACAGACACTAAATTAAAAGATTTCTGAAAGAAGTCTCTTATTTTCAAAAGGCTTCTTTTTTTTCTTTGATCAAGTAACAGTAATATTGGGTAATGTTATTACAGTTTTTTTTCTCATTTTAATATATTATAATATGTAATATATTTAAGATATGTTCAAATGTAATGTATTCCTAAAAGTTACATTTTCAGTAGCCATTACGTCAGTCTTCAGTGTCACATGATCCTTCAGAAAAATCATTCTAATAAGATTTAATGCTCAAGAAACATTATTATTATATGATGAAAACAGTTGTGCTGCTTAATATTTTTGTGTAAATCGTAATGCTCTCCCCCCCCCCCCAAATACTTTGATTAATAGAAAGTTTAAAAGTACAGCATTTATTTGAAATGTAAGTCTAAATGTCTTGGTTAAAAAATCCCTAGCATGAATGGTCTTGATGGCGCTTCTGTGCAAGCCTGTTGGCTGTTATGTCTCCTGTCACTATTGATAAAAATTGATTAAATGATACAGTTGTCGGTTGAGACATTTTAAAGTACTTTGTACACTACTTTTGTTTTTTTTCCTTTGTAGGGCGGTAAAGAAAGAATCTGTCATCTCTCAAAATACATTCTTGCTTTTAATAATCTGAGAAGTGATGACTACGTTGGAGGGCCCAAATGCTCGGGCTGATGCAAGTAAGGCACAGCATATCTCAGGGTAGATAAAATAACTGGTTTCTAATTTCTGGATCATAAATCTGGTCTGTATTTCCCCCAAATGCATCTGCTTGGAACGCCGAGCATGACAGGTCCCACCTGCAGCCATTGTTTGTGTGTATAGTGTGCCGTGTGCTAGTGCTGATGACCTATCACATGACCTGTTTTCTCTGAGCTGGGCGCTCAGGAGACATCAGGAAGCATCTCACCAGACACAGCCCTGCAGTCCACCCTCGACTGGCATGTCCTCTCGCACACCCACACAATTATAATTAATGTTGGAAAATGCAATTATGAATGTGAGCATGGCTCATTTAACAAACAAACAAGTTCAAAATGATGCTATCTGTAATGTATATTTATGTAGAACAGGACCAGAGTCGATGCATTAGTGGACTGATGCTCTGCAAAAGCCTTCCTCACCTTTCTCCTATCTCTGAGAAATGGTCCGTAACTGGTGGTTAAGGGTGTCTACATGTTAATGATATGTATTTTTATACATGCCAAACCCTCAGAATAAGCTCTGACTGAGTTAATCATCCTGTTCCTCGGGAAGACGGTTTATTGACATTTTTAATAGGGGACGGTTGTATCATTTTCTGTGGATGGATATGAAGTCTGATATTGCATATCTCTGCCAATATCCCCCTTTTGTTTCCTTTAGGTGTGTTGTGTGGTCCAGATTAGATGATAATTGGTCCTCATTATGTGCCTGCAATTTAAACCATCTCTACATGCTTACAGGCTTTTATGCCCTCAGTTGTGCTTTAATGCTTATTGACTTGTGTTTAATATTGTATTGAATACAATGGTCTGCCCTTATTATGTATGTGGGTGGTAAAGAATTATTGCTGATTGCTAGAGTTTAAAACAAAACATTTTAATAAGCTGTGAAATTGGTACAGATTCAGAATTGAATTTAATTTATGCATTTAGCAGATGCTTTTATCCAAAGCGACTTGCAGTGCATTCAGGCTATACATTTTTACCAGTTTGTGTGTTATCTGGGAATTGAACCCACAACCTTTTGCGCTGCTAATGCAATGCTCTACCACTGAGCCACAGGAGCACCTATATATAGAAATGGCAGAATGGCTAACTGGAGCTGTACTTTTATGAAGGAGGTACAGTAGATGACCTCTGTTGAACCTTGGCTTATAATAAGGAAAAAAAAAACAGTTTGGGGCTCAACACCAGGATGTGAACAGCCTTTGCTTCGCTCTAAGATGAAAGTAAGTGAGAAGGTGGAAATGGAGCCCCCTTCAGCAGACAAAGTCAATAAAGAAGCGCTCTGTGCCCTTCCCTTCAGATCCTCTGGGCTTGGACTTCAAGATGGGTTTCTCTGAGAAATGTGCTTGTGGATGGTGATCAGATGAAGATCAAGATGCTGATGCCAAAGTTAAATCTTACTTAATTAATAATCTGTTCCTTATCGCCACATTTTTGTCAGGTCATCTGTTGATTTAGCAAAAATAAGAGAAGAACCATAAACCGTGCTCTTCTGCGGCCCAAGTGGATGTTGTTTAGATGCTCTCTGGGTGCATGTTTGCGTTGAAATGCAGTTTTGTTTGGCTGAAAGCTGGTGACAAGGGAATGAGACTTCTAATATTACAAATACAAGCAAGGCTTGGCACTGGTTGCCCACCTTGGATGAATATTTAACATTGCGTGCTGTGAGAGACCTCTTGCCACTTCTTGCATTATTTACCACATTCCGGCTTGTCTGTAATGCTCATGCGGTGCATGGCGTTCTCCCTCACTACCACTGCTTAAAGTGACCGAAAAACACCAGCACCAAACCACATGGCTTAATCCGAACATGTACAGAATGTAACAAAGTGTGTATCTTCTTAGCCAGCTTACAGTTTAACTCCATTTAATTTCCACTATGAGTAGATCTTAGAGCAGCAGCTTTAAATGTAAGTCATGAGATTAATTTATAAAAGGCTAATCCATGTCTCTATATCTTTTTAAAATCTCATTTGTTTTCTAGACTGTACTGGAGTTGGGATGGAGAGCTTTTCAGATGTTTCTTCTAAGAAAAAGATCTTGTGTATGTCAAGACACTTTAGAGTTTCTGAAGAGATTGCAAAAATGAGTCTCCGATTTGCCAAGCTGCCAAAGTCTTCAATCAAAAGTCAGAAATTTTTGTATGGACAAAATTTTCTCAGTTTTAAAGCCAAATTATCTGAACATGCTGCACAGTACAGGCGTTAATTGTTTTGTAGCTATTATCTTATTGTGTCCATTGTTTCCAATTGTATCCATTGTATCCAAATATCTGAGACAAAGCTAATAGTGAAAGCATAACTGGGGATTCTGTTATGTCTTATTAGCTATGAAAGAGCGACTTATGAGCAACAGCGTTTTTCTTCTCTGCATGTACACTACCGTTCAAAAGTTTTGGAGCTATAATATATATATATATTATATATATTATAGGCCTACACCAGGACGGCGTTCAACTTAAATCTGACAATGCTTCTAATATGGTTTGTTAGAGTTCGGCTAATGCTTGTTTCTGTTGATGGATACAAATTCTGGCTTCCCAATACATTACAACAAGAGCGATGAGAGAGAGAAAAAAACAATACGTGGACAAACCAGTCACTCTTTAATCAGTGCGAGTGCTTTATGCTGGAATAACTGTAATTTATGCTGTCATCACGTGTTGATAGCGCAGGTGAAACCTGAACAGCACACGTTGATATCTGTGTTTAAACTAAACTAATTTAAAGGTGGGGTAAGCGATTTTTCAAAAACGCTTTAGAAAATTGATTCGGGCCGACTAGCAAACAAACTTGTAGCCAATCAGCATTAGGGGCGTGTCTACACATGTGTGGAGGAGAGAGCGGTCATTGGACTGACGATATTAGCTAGCCCAGTGACATAGATAGAGATGGCGGATAAAAAAAAATAGGAAAATTCCTGGGAACACAGAAGCTTAAGCAAGACGTAGGAACCCCTGTAATACGGATCAGCTTTCCAGCGCTGAGAGACTCACGAGCGGAAGTCCTGTGTCGACGCCGAAGTTCTTTGTTTCTTATCGATAAGGTAGTAACACCGGTTCTGCGCCGCAACAGCTAAAGTCTGGCTAGTACACTGGACGCGACAAAGCTCCCGTTGAAATCATTTGAAATTTGTGTCAATACGTCCTAAATACACTCATCAGCAGTTTTCAATCTGGGATTTGTCGTGTCGTGCCGCGCCGCATCCAGTGTAGACCTTAGATATATATATAATATCTATTATATATATATAACTATATATATATGATATATATACTGTCTATATATATTACTATATATATATATCATATATATATCTGTTGTAGACAGCTTACTGATTATGGTTCCATATATTTTGTCACACTTGGCCACGACGGTTTGACACGGTGTTAACATTGGTTTTTGCTTTGTTTCACAGAACTATCGTTGCCTGGGTTGCGTACGTATGCGTGGGGCGGAGCTATCAAAATAGGGGAAAGACCCTTTTGGGGTAGGGGCGTGTATGTTTTGGTGATTTCAAATATAAACATTGGCTACCACAAATCACTTACCCCACCTTTAAGCCTTGCCAGTTTAAATATTAAAGAACCAGAAGACGTGAACTCGCGCGTGCAGTGAGAAGATCTGTGTGTGCGCTCATCCAAAGCGCGTGCAAATATTACGCTCTCTTTGAAGTATTGTGTTTGAATAGACAAATTCACACAAAAAATTATTTCAAAATACCATGATTCTTGTTGAGTAGCCTATCATACATAGGCGGCTGAACGTACTGTATCAGTGCATTCCCTTAAAGTGACAGCACTTTCTTAAAGGGTTAGTTCACCCCAAAATGAAAATTAGCCCATGTTTTACTCACCGTCAAGGCATCCTAGGAGTATATGACTTTCTTCTTTCCGACGAATCCAGTCGGAGTTATATTAAAAAATGTTTTTAATCTTTCAAGCTTTAGAATGGCACTCATTGGGTGTTGCAGGTCATCAGTCCAAAACAAATTCCTCTTATCTTTCTTTCGTGAAACGCCTACATCCATAATCAAACGTGTCCCCCACATGGCTCCGGGGGGTGAATAAAGGCCTCTTGTAGTGAATCCATGCGTTGTTGTAATAAAAATATCCATATTTAAAAACTTATAAACACGTTTCTGTCACTTCCTCTAATTGTCGTAAGCACGTTCACGAGAGAGTACCTTTCCGGCGGATGACGTAGGACGTATGCTTAGTGTGAGCAGTGACGAACGCGAAGGCGCAGAGGAGAGGACACAACAAAACAGCGGTCGCGATTTAGAAGTACAAATCAAGGATTTTTTAAGAAAAATGTCGGATGATTTCGATATAAACCAAGAGGAGACTGGTTTTTGGCCATCCATATTTGTTTGAACCAGAGTATACCGACCAGGAACTCTGGGAAATGGAGGAGGCTGCAGCAGCAGCGGCACAAACTGCAGAACTATGTAGACAGAGAGCTCAGGAAACGTGGTGGTGCTCGTGCAGTAGATGTGAAGGAATGCCAACAGAGCTTGAGAGTGTTTGCTGCAATGAATGGGCGATTAGAATGCCTCCTTTGGAAGTTGTTGAGGCTGCTGGTGAGAACTGAGCGCTCCTGTATGACACAACATGAAGGCTTTCTGCCTTTGTTGAGTCAAAGTGTACTTGAAGTGGTATTCTCCTTACCTCGTATAAACTGGAGGCGTCGACCAAGGCCTGAAGGACCTGGTGGCACAATGTCTGTGGAGTAAGTAGTGTTTTTGTAATTATTGTACTGTTGTAGGTGTCGCGGATTAACTATATTATTCACTCTATGCATTTGTTTTACAGTCAGCTCAGGTTGGTGGCATACCGAGTTGTGCTTGAATGGATGTTGAAAGGAGAAAAACTTGGAAGAGGTAACAGGAAGGTTCTTCCCTCCTGTATTGTTCATGCCATAAGGGTAAGATACCCATCCCAGTCTAGATCCTGTGTGGGCTTCAGAGAGGAAGATTATGCTTTTGCCCTGATGTAGACGTTTAAAATTAGTTCTGTGTAAAAATGTTAGTATTTTGTAAATAAATATTTTGTACACATAAATGTGTTACTCAAATGTAATACAACATTTGGTTTAACAAATATTTGTATTATGTAGGCATCACTTATGTCAGCACTCAATAAATAATCATATGCAAGTTTTGTACTGTGTTGTAATGTTCTTTTTTTTTCGTATACTCTGGTGCTTTTGTAGTTACATAGCACAGTTTCACAATGGAACAAAAGATACAAGAGTAAAATCAGAAACCAAATCAAAACAAATAAGATTTTAAATAAGTAATAAGTCAAAAGAATTGTCAAACATTTAAATAAAATTAACTATACTATAAAACACTGAATAATACTGCGTTGACTGTCGTAAGAAGACACAAGATCAGTTTCAAAAAAGAAATGTACAAAACATCATGGCTAAAAGCTTGACTGTGCTTTAAAATGTCTTCTTGTTTTGTCAGGTTTTGGTTGGTTGCACGCGGTCTACCTCGCCGTCGCATGTCGCAACTCGCCCGCCATCTCCTCCTCTGGAGTCCGAAGCATCTGAGGTCGCTTCGCTCCGTCGCTCGCCGAACAGATGCCTCTGCCAGGGCTGGGGTGCCATGTGCAATGGGAATGCAGCTGCGGGTCTCTGGTCGGGGCCCCGACTACAGTGTATATCAACTGCCTCGAGTTGCAAGCAAGTATGGCTGGCTCTGCGCCACTTCAATTTGCTGCTACACGACAAGCACGTACTGGGCCGTACGGACAGCACTGCGACCGTTGCGTACCTCAACCACCAGGGCGGTCTACGCAAATATGCGTTTCCCCCAGTGAGCCTTCTCGCACAGACACTGTGCAAGGTCAGGGAGGACGAGGAGCAGGTCCTCTTGGTAGCGCCATATTGGCCCAGTCGGACTTGGTTCCCCGAACTGATGCTCCGCGCGACAGCCCCTCCTTGGCGAATTCCTCTGAGGAGGGATCTCCTTTCTCAGAGAGGGGGCACCCTCTGGCACTTGTGGAATCTCCACTTATGGTCCCTGGACGGGACGCGGAGGTTCTAGGTGGGCTACCTCCAGCGGTAGTAAACACCATCGCTTCAGCTAGAGCCCCGTCTACCAGACACGCTTACAGGCTGAAGTGGAACCTGTTCGTCGGTTGGTGCTCTTCCCGCCGGGAAGACCCCCGTAGATGCCCGATCGCAGTCGTGCTTTCTTTCCTGCAGGATGGGTTGGAGCGAAGGCTGCCTCCCTCCACCCTGAAAGTGTATGTTGCAGCCATTGCCGCGGGCATCACGATGCAGTAGACGGTAAGTCTCTTGGGAAGCACAACTTGGTCATCAGGTTAAATCCTCCGCGCCCTCACCTGTTACCCTCTTGGGATCTCCCCTCGGTCCTGACGGCCTTGGAGGAGGAGCCCTTCGAGCCTCTGCAGTCAGTAGAGCTTAAGTTTCTGTCATTAAAGACAGCACTCCTCACCACATTGGCCTCGGTCAAGAGGGTAGGGGACCTGCAGGCATTTTCGGTCGACGATTTGTGCCTAGAATTCGGAACGGGTAACTCTCACATTGTCCCGAGACCCCGACCTGGATATGTGCCCAAAGTTCCCACCACTCCTTTCAGAGATCAGGTGGTGAACTTGCAAGCCCTGCCCCCGGAGGAGGCAGACCCAGCCATCGCTCGCTCTGATCCCGTTCAGCTCTTCTCATTTACTTGGAGCCGTACTCGGAGCTTCAGGACCTCAGACCAGCTCTTTTTCTGCTTTGGAGGTCAGCAGAGAGGGAAGGCTGTCTCCAAGCAGAGGTTAGCCCACTGTTCTTGAGCTTAGTCTTGGCATACAAGACGGTTTACCATGCCCCCCTCGGAGTGAGAGCTCACTCTACGAGAGGCGTGGCATCTTCTTGGGCATTGGCGCGGGGTGCCTCGATAGCAGACATCTGTAGAGTTGCTGGCTGGGCGATGCCTAACACGTTTGCGAGTTTCTATAATCTCCGTGTAGAGCCCGTTTCCTCTCGTGTACTCGCCTCAGGTAGGCAGTAACACCGGACCCGCTCGGTGTCGATCACGCTTGTTGCGCCATTCCCCTCTACGGACCGGATACGTGCAGTTTTTTGCTTCTCAGTGCAGTTCCCCATAGCGAACCCTGTTGGAGTTCCTCCCGCACCCTCGGCAGTCAGGCGTGGCGGAGCGCCAGACGCCAGGCTCAGCACTCGTGTACATGCCCAAGGTCAGCCCTTGTTCTGGGCTAGGTGCCCGTGTTTAGTGATTCCCCCTTCGGGTAATCCCACATGTGTATTCTTCCACAGTACGGCTCCCCTCACGGTAAGCCCGTGTTTTTCCCTGGCAGTTGTTCTCTGCCATCTCTGTTGTGTAGTCGTCTTACCCCAGGCGGGTTGAGTCTACCGCATTGACTTCCATATGTAGTACTGCCCTGGCCAGTCCATATGTGTAATTCCACATGATACCTCCTATGTGCGGGATGTGGCTTCCATAGCGTCTCAACTGGGTACACTTTCCCAGTGTTATCCAATGTACCACTGTATGGAACAGCAGTGGCGGACACCTCTGCCTAGCCGCTGTCCTATCTTCCGCGCCAGCTGGTGTGGGGGGACTTGCCGGCTTCCGCAGGGCACTGGAGGGGGTCAGCAATAGTGGCGTTTTCCATACGGATCCCAAATTCATCAGTTACGACTGACGTAACGTCGAACGTGACTGACTGAAAAGGAACATCTCGGTTACGTATTGTAACCCTCGTTCACTGAAGGAGGGAACGGAGACATTACGTTCCGTCGCCACAGTTGCTGTACCCCCCGCTGTATGGCGGGGCACTATCTCGGCTCCTAAGCGAAAAGCTGATGTGCGTTTGCACGTGCTCTCCTTTTATATCCGCGCTGCGGGGCGGGGTGCGTGTGACAAAACACGCACGCCAACTGTCATTGGCTTGTTTAGTTTACACTCGAAGTAGATTGGTCCCTCTGAGCGAGATCCCAATTTTCGTCGGTCATCCGACGTGACGTCTCGGTTCCCTCCTTTAGGGAACGAAGGTTACACAAGTAACCTAGACGTTCCTCACATTCATGTAGTCTTGGCTATCAACTGCATTTCTTAATTCAGCAGTGAGGGCAGCAGGAAGCAGGTCTCTCAAGAGCAGATACAACTTTTCACAAGACCCACTGTCAGTCAGGTTGTCAAAGGCTCAATGGCAGAATTACTGAACCATCTCTAGATATGCATTTCTATTAAAGGGTTAGTTCACCCAAACATTAAAATTTGTCATCCGTTACTTCACCTTTAGAGTCATACCTTATGATTTCTTCCCACTCTGTTGAATGCAAAAAAGTATTTTTTTGAGAAGTTGGTAACCAAACCGTTGCTGGTAGCCATTGACTTCTATAAAAAAAAAAAAAGAAAAGAAACGAAGAATTTCTACTTCAAAAAAATTTTTTTGCTGAAATTTAAAACTGCTTATTAAGCAGAACCTTTTAAACCTTGATAATAATATAAAATGTTTTTTGAGCATCAAATCAGTATATTAGAATGATTTCTGAAGGATCATTTGACACTCTGACTGGAGTAATGGCTGCTGAAAATCAGCTTTGCCATTCACAGGAATAAATTAGATTTATACAAAATATATATAAAATAAAAAACTCTTACTTAAATTATAATTATAATTCACAATATTACTTATTTCTCGTATTTTTGCATACTTAAGATAAATGTTACTTAATACATTAAAATATAAAGCATTTCACTGTACACCAATAATATACTGTATATCACACAGTAAGCATCAGTGAGTACAATAAGCATTATAACAAAGTAAGTGAAAGCATTAATATGGTACTATATGGATGTTTTTTAAGGCAGGCTTAACATACAACACTCAGTTTTAAACAGCAAGTTATAGGGGGTCCCTGCTCCATCTCTCCCATATGGGTGCTTGGCCTGAAAATAGTTGAAAACCCCTGACCTAAAATGCTTTAACTGTCACAATTTTGGTTGTCCACTGGCCTTTCTGTGAGTTTTTCATTCTTTGCTGTGTGTTTTTGTGTGTCTGTGTGGGCGTTTCCATTGTTGCTCAGCTCACAGGCTGATTGCACTCACCTGTTCCTCATTATCAGCTCCTTATATATGCTCCTTTGTTTGGCTTGTTCTTTGCCAGATTGTTCTTTGTGGTTTTAGTGTGTTGCAGTTTGGTGTTTAGCTCCAGTTCTTGTTTCTGGTTAGTGTTTTTTTGCCTTTTGATTTTACCTGTTTTTGGATTTTTTTCCCCCCTCTTCAGTGGACTCTGGTTCTGACACACTTTACAGATCCCATGGTGTTTTCTCCAGCCCAGTTTGTACCCAGTACTTGTTCTTCATCTGCTGCAACCTATAAAGATTATATTGTTTCTATTTGAATAGTTCGTCCTCTGTGAACATTCAATAAACTGTTTGCTTTATTCCCTCTTCAATTGAGTCCATCTGTCCTACAGCCATGTGACATTAACATGTTCTGGATTGCACCATATGATAGTTTAAATGTAGATTTAAGCATAAAAGCATCAAAACATTATTGTATCATAACAGATGTAAAGATAATTAAATAAAGAATAAAATGAAGATGCAAAAAAGAGAGACTTGGTGGACAGCAGGCAATTACTCTGTTTCCATGGCAATAGACATTGACTTGATGACATGGCAGCTTGTTCTCAATTACCTATATTAATCTGTTTTGCCAAAACAAGCTGTCTTGTTTATTTGCCTTGTTAAGAGTGTAAGTATGTGCAGTAGCAGTCCTGGGAGACCGAATCTTAGAGGTTCAGCTTCTAGTGATGATGTCAATTACACGGGATCCGCAAGACTAGAGTTGAGTCCGAAATTGCATACTGCCTAGTAGATACTATATTGTTTAATTACTTTGTGACCGGTAAAAAAATTGAGTAGTATGATACTATACCGAATTTGGACATACTATGCATCTCACGTACTGTTTTTCTGAATTTTTGGGCACAGGATAGGTTGCAATAAAACAGGATGGCTAAATGTTTAACTCAAATGGCTCAATCCAGAAAATAAGGAAAGAAGCAGTTCTGCATCTCTCAAATCTCCCACTCTTTAATGTGCAAGATCATTTCCATTTCATTTGAGTCTGTTGCTCTGAAATGGAGAGCTCTTAAATATATTTCCCACACCTCTTCAATCTGCTCTGCTTAAAGGATGCCTGCTGTTAGACTAGTTGCCACATAGTTGGACTGAGCAGAGTTTATCCCTCAAGCACTGAAACAATGCATGAGTTCATCACTGGACTGATCAAACAGGTCAAAGCTCTGATTATGAATTTCACTCCCAATCCACAGAAAATCACTTTGACCCCTTTGCATATACTTAATTGCTCTCTAGGTTTTTGGGGGGGGGGGAGTATACATTTATCCGTCTTGTAGGGTCATTTGAGATGTTGTGTCATAGAGGTCAGGATTCAAAGAGAGGTAGAAATTCGAGCAGGGCTGTCACTAGTGGGGTGAAAGTTGGTGACGATTATAGGGGCCCACGGCTGTGGGGGGCCCTCGGCGATTTCAACCGACTGCCCGAGGCCAGCATAAAAGATGCTCATACATTTGCTTGGGCCACTGCTGCACATCATCACGAAAGCTTATAATTTGCACATGTTTTTAAGCCTTGCCAATTTAAACATTCAAAAGATTTTAAAGCATTCAAGCACAAGACGCAAAATAACTCAACTGCTGTGTTCGGTGCGCACACAGAAAGCCTTGTCTCAGACAGCGGGAAACAACTGAACCGAGCTTTCCTTAGTGTCCTCCTGCGCCTGAACGAACAAATACAACTCGCCAGTTTAAAAATGCAAGCACAAAAAGATGCGAAAGAGCCCGATTCAGCACGCACGCGCTGTGTTCTGTGCACACATCGCGCACACAGAGAGCCACGTCTCACAGCCCTTGAACACCGAATTGAGTTTTGCCTCTTCTTGCGCTTGAACGGACAAATATATACAAAATTGTGTCGAAATAACTGTCTTGGTGAGTATCCTCGAAAAACTGTTGGTTATGCCTTAAGTGAACATAAACGGTTGAGAAAGAAATCGGATGTGTATCATATTGGATGCATTGTCTCTTAAAGTGTCCTAATTTACTAGCTGCTGTTGACGTCCTTAATGTTAATCCATGGAAATAAAAGAGAGAAAATCACTCACTGCTCTTGACTGAATTACTTTGTAGTTTTAACAAGAATTAATCTATATTTAATTTTTACAGTGAAGACTATGCAATGCTACATTTGATTATTTGGTTTCTGTACCTAAATTCCTACAAACTTGAAAAAATTGTTTAATTTCTATTTTTGTTCTATTTATTTATTTGTGCCATTTACACAATTTCAAACAGGGCCCTGCACCGGGGCCCCACTAACCCAGCTATGGCCGTGAATGTGAGTATGCTTGTGAAAAGTGACTCATTTGCAGTTTGCACTGCTCTGCGTGGGTGAACTCAAACTGAGTTCAAGAAAGTGTCCAGGCTGCTTTTATTCATTGAGTGTTCTGTCCCACACATCTTTTCATTTCCACTCACGCATGTGAGTGAGGATGAACTTTTCATGTAAATATCAGAAAATGTTCATTATACAGCGTGAGAGTAAATGTGAGGCAATGGGTCTCATTCACTGTAAGCGTAAAACCTGCCTGTGCCAACGTTTTCAAGTAGAAATTAACTTATATTTCTAGGATTTAGAATAAAATTTAAAACCAATTAAAAGCAGCAAAAATTCCTCCTGTTGGCCTTAAACATGAAATGTTGTTAAGCCAAAATGTAAAATGTTTGCCAAATTAACTTTTGTTAGAAACTTCAACACCGATAATGCACTTTTGATTTTGGCACTGCCCCTCTGTCAATCAGACAGTCCATGGGTGGAAATACAGTGGGGAAAATATTTATTTGATCCCCTGCTGATTTTGTAAGTTTGCCCACTTACAAAGAAATAAAGGGTCTGTATTTTTTATGGTAGGTTTATTTTAACGGATAGAGACAGAATATCTGAGATGTGTGCAAACCTGGTGACCAACTACAAGAAAAGTCTTACCTCTGTGCTTGCCAGCAAGGAGTTTCTGCTCCAAATACTAAGTCATGTTTTGCTTGGGGATCAAATACTTATTTCACTCACTGAAATGCAAATCAATTTCTAACCTTTATATAATGTGTTTTTTCTGGATTATTTGGTTGATATTCTGTCTATATCTGTTAAAATAAACCTCCCAAAAAAATGACAGACCCTTCATTTCTTTCTAAGTGAGCAAACTTACTAAATCAGCAGAGGATCAAATAAATATTTCCCCACTGTATTTCTATGAGTTTGATCTGTCCATGCAGCAAAAAATATATTTTCACTATATTTTTAAATAATTTTAAAAATATACCAAAAAAAAAAAGTTTTCAATATATTTGTTTATATATTTTTTTACCAATAGATTTTTGTCTTTTTCGTATATTCTTAAAATATATATTTTTACTTTAAATATAAAATTAAAAATACTTGAAACTATATTTTGCCATCCATATATTTCAGTCCAAGACAGTACATTCACATACAGTATATTATATTTACACTTTGTCTACTAAAGATAATAAAACCTATTATAAACAATAATTCTGTCTACACTGGATGCAGCACAGTGTGAGAGACACAAAAGACAAATGATTTGCAATGGGCGCTTTGTCACATCCAGTGTAGACAGCCTTTAGCGGTTGCGGTGTGACAGTGGTTGAGTCCGTTGTAGACACAGCGTTAAAGAAAATCTTTATTTGTGGTAAATAACGTGTGTGAACATATAACACATTTGAATAAAAATCAGCAGGGAACATACTCTACAATGTTCTATTGACATCCACATTTAGCCTATAAAGACTGTAAGACTGGTTAACAGTATATGCATACACACCTGTTATGATTTTGGCTGAGTTATTTCTTGTAAAAACATTAGTGAGTGAGACCCAATATTTGTGTGGTCACAGAGGTGGACTACATGTGAATGCTGCTCTACCTCCTGCAGTAGTTTAGTTTTCTGTGAGAATTGTGCTCATGGGTGCAAATTGTTGTCAGTAAACAGGCTTTTCGAGGCTTTTCCCTCAGAGCTTTTCAAGGCTTAGAGAGGATGCAGCATTTATTGGTGGCTGAAAAGGCAGGCCGCTACAAACTTGAGGGAGATGAATGCATGCAGAGACGAGGATTAAGAAGTGTCTGGGAGGAATGACAAATCCCAGATTTCTCTTTTAATGCAGAAAGAAGCCGTTAACACCGCTCTTGATGAGGTGTAAATGCAGAACGCGTTTGGCGACGCAAATTAAAGCGAGCCAGACCTTATTGCAAGTTTGAGTGGCAATGCAAAATGTCTCGGTATGCATGCATATTTAATTTCTTTGTCAAAGTATGGAGATGTAGAGCTTTCTGAGTCTTCTGCATAGACAGCAATGCAACTGAAACATTTTATGGCACAGAAAGGTAGTAAAGACATTGTTAAAATAGTCCATGTGACATCAGTGGTTCAAACGTAATGCTATGAAGCTACGAGAATAATTTTTGTGCGCAAAGAAAACAAAAATAACGACTTTATTCAACAATTCTGCGTCAAAGCAGTCAATACAGCACAGTCAAGATTAACTTAAAGAGTTAGTTCACCCAAAAATGAAAATTAGCCCATGAATTACTCACCCTCAAGACATCCTAGGTGTATATGACTTTCTTCTTTCAGATGAATCCATTCGGAGTTATGTTAAAAATTGTCTTTGATCTTTCAAGCTGTTTAATGGCAGTCAGCGGGTGTTGCAGTGCATCAGTCCAAAAGAAGTGCAATAAAGCGCATCCATCCATAATAAAACCTGCCTCACACGGCTGCGGGGGGTGAACAAAGGCCTCCTGTAGCGAATCGATGCATTTTTGTTTGAAAAATAACCACATTTGTCATCCTCCCGGAGCTGCTTCCGTTTACAACTGTTGGCGCAAGCTAGATTAAGTGATTATTACCTTTTGAATATGGATACTTTTCTAAAAAAAATGCATCAATTCGCTACAGGAGGCCTTGAACTATTTCTTTAAAGAGGTTGCCAGCATGTACTAAACTGTGAACTAGCTTTGATTATTGCTGCTGATTTAAATGGCAATGCTTCCCGTTTTAAGTGTCAGTTGATAGCCTTTCATTTTTAACCAGAAATGTGCACGCTGCTTTTCAGTGGCTTTTTTTTTCAGTTGCCAAAACCAGTCACTTGACATGTGCCATTTTGAATCACTGCCCCAAAGGAACATTCATGTGCTCGCATAGTACGAACCTGTATAAATAGCGAATAGCTTTGTGTGGGTACATTCTTCAGTTCGCTGAGTGTGTGGGTTGTGTATTTATAGGTGCATCTCAATAAATTAGAATTTGTCGTGGAAAAGTTCATTTATTTCAGAATTCAACTCAAATTGTGAAACTCATATATTAAATAAATTCAATGCACAGCGTCTGGGGCCTGAATGTTTTTATGAGGTCTTGTGGTTCTTTAATTTTGATGATGTTGACTCACATTTAACAAAAACCCACAAATCACTATCTCACAGAATTTTAATATGGTGACAGTTGCTAGGTTGCGGCTAATCAACTCAAAACACCTGCAAAGGTTGCCTGAGCCTTCAAAATGGTCTCTCATTTGGTTCACTAGGCTACACAATCACAATCAGGAAGACTGCTGATCTGACAGTTGTAAAGAAGATAATCATTGACACCCTTCACAAGAAGGTTAAGCCACAAACATTCATTGCCAAATAAGCTGGCTGTTTCACAGCGTGCTGTATCCAAGCATGTTAACAGAATGTTGAGTGGAAGGAAAAAGTGTGGAAGAGAAAGATGCACAACCAACCAAGAGAACAACATGCATTGAGGATTTTCAAGCAAAATCGATTCAAGAATTTGGATGAACTTCACAAGGAATGGACTGAGGCTGGGGTCAAGGCATCAAGAGCCACCACACATAGACGTGTCAAGGTATTTGGCTACAGTTTTCGTATTCCTCTTGTTAAGCCACTCCGAACCACAGACAATGTCAGAGGCGTCTTAACTGGGCTAAGGAGAAGAACTGGACTGTAGCCAAGTGTTCCAAAGTCCTCTTTTCAGATGAGAGTTTTTGTATTTCATTTGGAAACCAAGGTCCTAGAGTCTGGAGGAAGGGTGGAGAAGCTCATAGCCCAAGTTGCTTGAAGTCCAGTGTTAAGTTTGTGATGATTTGGGGTGCAATGTCATCTGCTGGTGTTGGTCCATTGTGTTTTTTGAAAACCAACGTCACTGCACCCGTTTAAAGAAATTTTGGAGCACTTCACGCTTCCTTCTACTGACCAGCTTTTTGAAGATACTGATATCATTTTCCAGCAGGATTTGGCACCTGCCCACAATGCCAAAAACACCAAAAGTTGGTTAAATGACCATGATGTTGTTGTGCTTTACTGGCCAGCAAACTCACCAGATCTGAACCCCATAGAGAATCTATGGGGTATTGTCAAGAGGAAAATGAGAAACAAGAGACCCCAAAAAAATGCAGATGAGCTGAAGGCCACTGTCAAAGAAACCTGGGCTTCCATACCACCTCAGCAGTGCCACAAACTGATCACCTCCATGCCACGCCGAATTGAGGCAGTAATTAAAGCAAAATGAGCCCCTACCAAGTATTGAATACATGAACAGTAAATTAACATACTTTCCATAAGGCCAACAATTCACAAAAAATTTTTATTTATTGGTCTTATGAAGTATTCTAATTTGATGAGATAGTGAATTGGTGGATTTTTGTTAAATTTGAGTCAAAATCATCACAATTAAAAGAAACAAAAACTTAAACTACTTCAGTCTGTGTGCATTGAATTTATTTAATACACGAGTTTCACAATTTGAGTTGAATTACTGAAATAAATGAACTTTTCCACGACATTCTAATTTATTGAGATGCACCTGTATGACTGTTGGCATGGACTGGTCTATGAACCCATTTCCATTATAATAGCTTGAAAAATAAACTTAACATTGATAATAGGTTGATACTTTGTAGCAAACCAATGTGAACCAAATGCCATCTTAATACATTTCAGTTTTCGTCAATGAAAGACATAAATTATATTATAATGATATAAATGGCTATTTTCACCTTGTCTTTCCTAAACATGCTGCATATAAACCAGTATTGTGCGGCATTCAGATTTGAATTGAGAATATATTTTAAATTCCAATTTATTCTAATTGGATTCTAATTCTAATGTTGAAGGTTTCCTTGAAAGTTTGGATGGATGATGGATATTTTCCCGCTAGTTATTTATCCCCCTGCCCCCCAAACAAAAAGGTTAAATTTGTCCTTGGCATTAATTTGCATTGGTAACAAACCTCCACAAGCTTTAATGGTTGGGTTTGCCAGATTTCAAGAATTGATATCCCCCAATCAGAAAATTTTTTGATAAATTGAAATATTTTCTTCCCAGTGGTTTGCTTAATCTTCCCAACCTGGCAACCATGCACACATGCATGGTTTAGCAATCTCTATTGAGATATTCTGCTCAAATAAAAGTGTAATACAGCCAGTCTGTTTTCTTTCATGTGGTCATTTGCACTCTTTGATGTGACTAAATTTGCAAGAAACCCTTTTTGTAAAAGAGATTTGACATTCTCTTTATTGGTGTTTATGTGAAAGTGCAATAATTCTGATGAAGTGTATAAATGACAATAATCATGATTATATATATATTTTTAGTAAAATAACAATGATTAGCCAATTAACCATTATAGTTCAGCCTTTTTTTGTATTTAGTTTTTATACTTTACTATATTTAATTAACTTTTGTGGACCAGGATGGAAGAACATTTCGTTATTTTTAAGGAATGCATCACCTGTTGAATTTATTTGAATCACAATTTTATTAAATTCCAATATAACTTCCTTTGGGATGTGAGCTGCATTGCAGTGCATTCACCTTCGAGAATGTGTGTTTGTGTATGTGTGTGCAGCAAGCTAATTATGTCATTCTTATCCGCCACAAATCACAGCCTCGGCTGGTGCATGTGTGCAGCTGGAGCTCAGCTGGGAAGGACTGGCAGCACACTGTGTGTGTTTGTAGAGCTGTGAGCATGCCAAGCAGCCCAGGGCTGCCATCACATGATGGCACGTTTTATGAATGCACAAGTCAAGGGTGCTAAGTGCTACGCTCTGCAAAATAAATTCATGAAAGTAAAGAAAATTGTTTTACTGGAAGGACATGCGCATGCAAAAGATCCCTTCGTCCATCTAAAGGCCATCATAGTGATGTTCTCTTGCAGATTTAATTTTTCAAATACTCCATTGACAATGGAACTTAATTTCATGCCTCATTAGGTTTATTTGTAATGAAAAGGACGCCTCCCAAACTGGGACGGGAACCTCAGGTGCCCTTTGAAGTGAGATCTCTGAGTTCCATTTATTTATGTGTAGAGACTGACCAGCAGAGAAACCCACCTTTCACTATAACTTTCACAGTGGAGAAACCTCTCCTATTCTGATCTTCCTCTTATTATAAAATACAGCATGTGACACATTCCATGAATAGGATGCAGGGCCCTACAAAAGCTGAAGTAAATATTTTCTTTTCAGTAAAATAAATGTGTGAAAGTGAAAGAACTTCCTTAACCTTCAGCAAAAGGGTGATTGATAGCTTCAGGGCCAAACTAATTATAACATTTTAAATGAAGTTTGACATTTTTGTGACCTTCTTCCAAAAAAAAAAAACTGGGACTGAAGTATATGATAAAACCATGATTTATATGATGATGTTGTTTTTATTACCTAATAATCAATTAGAAATAGTCAACTATTTTAATAATTAGTACAATGTTATATTTAAAAAACATTAATTACAAATATTTTGAAAATATGAAAAAAGAGAACTGTTTAATACAGTTAAAAAGGACAGACAGAGTAGCATAGGGGTGCTTTGAGTTAAAGTGGAAGAAATTATTTGTGAGAATTAAATGGTGTCTGCAGTTTTCAGAGGCAATGATGGATGTTTGCATATTTATGTCAAATATTTAAAAAGAAATGCTCCTCAACAGGGGGTAGTTTTAGAGATGTAAGGGCAATCTGAAATTCAAAATAAGGGACGTTTGAAACACCATGCATCTGATTTCAGTAGGCTAAATGTTTCAGTAGACTAAAACAGGATTTTTGAAACAGGACTTTTTGAAATCTTTCCACTATTTATTTTTCCCAAAAACTTTATCATCCCTCTTTGATGAATGTTGATAAATTAAAAGATACAATTTTCAAAATCTATTAAAACAGAAAAGTTTTTTTTTTGTTATTGTAAATGCAATACAGTAATACGCAATTACTGTATTTTTGATCAAGTAAATGCAGCCTGTTTTTTTTTTAATATATAAAAAAATCCCAAATTTATGAATGTAGTATAATATGTCTAAAACTACTCTAGTAATTTTCAGTTAGTGGCCTATTGTGCAACTGTTCAGAACCTGAAGGGGACTTACGAATTGCTCTAATTTGTGTTCAGCACAACGCTTAGAAGAGTTCAGATAGGGGTTGATTGATGAATGGCGGTATGGGTAAGTATGAAATAGGTGAGTTCTGATTTGTGTTTTACTGTGACCTTTTTTTCCATGTACAGCTTTCTTATCCGCAGAAATACAGATACGAGAATTAAATGGAGGCAAAAGGCTGATTTGTTATTCAGAGGCCTTGCTGCTCAGAGACGAACAAAACAGTGTGATTCATTCGTTCGCGTAAGTGGAGTATTCCTGCGAGTCCTCTTTGGTTTACTTAGAAGGACTATTGTGGTGCTTTCAAATGAAGGTTAATGAAAGTACAGTTCTATTTTGTGGCCTATCTTTGTGTTTTTACAGAGGGCTTTTACAGAAATTCTGAAAATCCGCCACATTGCACCGTAGGTCTAACCCAGGTCAAACGGAGCGTGTAACGTCAGTCGGCTTGAAAATATAGAGCAGATATCATGCTCTACTGCATGCATCCTGTATATATCAGCTGGCATTGACACATCAATATTAATCACTTCGTTAATCACCCGCTGTTGTATTTAAGGGCCATTGAATTCTTTATTCATGGAGCTGTGGCCCATGTTTCCTCTGGGGCTGTTAACTGAGAGTGTGGTGAAGGTGAATCAGGCAGGATGAGTGAGTTGAGGAGTGCTGTGAGGCCATTGGAATGTGCCTGGATGTTACCACAGGCTGAATGTAATTTTCTAAATCACTCATGTGTACACACACACACACACAAACACACACAACATACACACTGTCTTTCCTGCTCTCTCTCTTTCTCTCTGCTCTCTTGCTGTGTTTCCCTCACAAAACCATTTCTCTTAATCAGAACAGAGAATAGACATTGTCTCAGAGAAATCCATGATTGAGTGTGATGATGAAAAATATTTTAATTACTTAAAAAGAAAAAAAAAAAGCTGACTTGAATTTTGAGCTTCAGCTGTGCTTCGGTTATTCTGACATGCCATGATTAGTTTGTCTGAACTGAACTGTGATTGGTCTTCTTTTTTATGTATATTTGTATACTGAATTATGATTGGTCCTGTATTCTGTGCACATATTTAACCATTTATAGAGTGCGTTAGTGTCCGCCCACTATGGAGAGTTTTTACTTCCAGAACCCGACTGTTGTGCTCTGTAGTTGTTTTTACTGTGCTGATTCTTATGTGTAGCCCAGGGGCATCACTAGGACTTTTTTACTTGGGCACGAGCCTCAGTGAAATACCGTTGTGTCCTAGTAAAATATTACTGATAAATCTTTTTGTCAGTGGGATTGATGTATACCAACCTGAGAATCATTTTCTCTGATAATATTTCAACAATCATGCCATGTGTGTTGTCTATCATCTGTTTAGAATCAGAATCACACTTTTGATCTAATCGTCAAATGGGTTTGCAAAAAGGTTTGATTAATTTGGACAGTTCAGTCTCGCACTGTATTGTTTGCAGCGGTTTTTCACACTGCAATAGTAATAGGATATGTTGTAAGACAGAAAACAAAAAGAGTGCTGGATGATATGGATATTTACCCTCAATTCATTGTAGAAAACAAAACTTGCAAATGTCTTCTACCGTTTGTCAATGATAAAGCAGTGCATGCAGCTTGCAAACATTATTCTTTTTATTGCAAGCACTGGTATTTCCTTCAGGAAAGTAGTTTGCTTGATTATGGGACTTATGGGACAACATTTGAGTGCATCTGTGAGTGAGTTGTATGTATAATCAAAGGGGGAGACTTCTACAGTATTTTGACTGGAAGTCCCTTTTGAGAGTTTGCCATAAACAGGAATTAACTGTCCCTCACCAGTTTCTGAGTGTGGTTTAGCCTGAAAGCACTGGCCCTCCGTGCATCTAATGAAGGCTACATTTGCCAGGGAGAAAACCTACCCAACAGCCCCTGCGCTATAGGTTCCAGTTGGTCACTGCATACGTGGGGCAATGCACCTGTCGTCTTTCTATTCATTGTTTTTGTTCTTTCGTTTGTGAACCGTTGCAACAATGCACTGTCATGGCGTCACACTTCTTCTATTGACACAGCTGAATCTTCCCTTCGGCATGAGCGAATGACATGGTTCTTCATGACTTGCTGACCGATCTATTTTAGACCAACTGCATATCAGACAACTAAAAACTCACTCAGTTCATTTTGCATCCTCCCAATTAGCTTTTTTTTGTGATATTTAAGCTTCTGTTACACAGCATGACTGACTGCTATCATTATTAATCTCATAATTAAAGGATATTATACAGTCATTTTTAAATGTGAGCTCTTGAAAACCAAATCGCATTTGATTGAATTACCGGTGTGTCTGGGGTGTGGGTGTGTGAATAAATTCAAAGGAACTGAATGTTTATTATGAATCTATTATGAGTTTAATAATTAAATTCCCAAATTATCCTGTTGTGAATCCAACCGTACAATTATTGCTGATATTTTTATTTATTTATTTTTTGGCTGGCAATGTTGCTGTCACTCATGTCAATTTTTCTACCGTAAATTGTTTTGGCCGCTGCAGTTCTCCTCACAAGCTTCTAACTTATGTCCCTGCAGTGACTGGTAAATGCAGGAAAGATGGGCCATGTCAAGAATTTAGTACACAGCAATGTTCAGCGCCAGTGAGTATTTATGATGCGTCGTGTGCCAGTGACCTTCTTTCCGTCATCATGCAGCAAAAAGCTGGGCGTAATTGTTGAATAACAAGGTTCAATTGATTTGGAATGAGTCGGTCCTTCTTGGTAACTGGACAGCAGACATTTATCATTGGATAGGCTTTGGGCAGCTACGTAAGTATATTGAATTCTGGCCTCCTGTCTGCAACGAGCCCCATGGGCCATGTGGAAGTTTAGATTTTCAGTCCAAACTTATGTCTGCTGCCATGCTGGACTTTTAGCTATGCCTTAAGATGTTTATTCTGTGGGTACAGTCAGTGCCATTCCTGCTGAAAAGACAAAAATAGCTGGTCGGCATTGGACGCGTTAGCATCTGGAACATGTGTTTTGGATTCTGTTATTCAGGGACTGTGTTCAAACTTTGTAACTCTACCAGGTTAACCCACTAAGCTTACTAGTGAACAGCATAGTACAACTTAGTTTTAGTATATTCATATTTCTTACATATTAAAATCAAAAATTATAGTAAAGACAATTATATATTACTAAATATTTCTGTCAAGTAGGCTAAATGCTGTTCATTTAAAATTTCCATTAATCAAAGAATCCTGAAAAAACAGATAATAAAAATGTCTCTAGGTTATGTATGTAACCATGGTTCCCCCGAGGGAACGAGACGCTGCATCGAGATTCGCTTTGGGAACGCCCTTGCGTGACCGCGTTCTGAAGCACGTGTCAAATCCGTCCAATGGAGCAGCGAGACGTCACGAGCAGGCGTCACCAGAAAGCATAAAAGCGTATCCGGCCGGGCGCAAACCAGCTTCGATGAAGTAGCGCCTGCAGGGATGCAGGGAGTATGGCAAAGAGACGCAGCGTCTCGTTCCCTCGGGGGAACCATGGTTACATACGTAACCTAGAGACGTTCCCCTTCAGGAACTCGAGCTGCGTCGAGATTCGCTTTGGGAACGAGAATACCCACTGCGCCATACTAACAAGTCCCTGCCTGTGTGTGTATCTTATGAGCACATCACGAAGAGAGAACTTAGGAACCTGGGGTAGATGTCAGGTGTAGGTTGTAAAAGCGGACAAGAGTGTGTGGAAAGGACCAGCCCGCCGCAGCACAAATGTCCTGCAAGGCCACACCCAAGCTGAAAGCCTTGGAGGCCGCCATACTTCTGGTCGAGTGCGCTCCGACCCCCATTGGTGACGGGAGGCCAGAGGACTCGTAGGCTAATGAGATAGCCTCAACCACCCACCTACTCATAGTCTGCTTGGTCGCCGGAAATCCCTTCTTTAGCGGACCAAAAACAAACAAAAAGCTGACCTGCCTTACGCGACGGGGCAACTCTGCGTGCGTAAGCGTCCAGTGCTCAAACTGGACAAAGCAGATTAAGCCTTTCTTGGCCTACATCCTGGTACGGAGGAGGACAGAATGCCTAAAGTACTATGGGCCCTGGTGCGCTGTCCGGCCTCGCCTCAGGATGCCACACGATGAAACGAGTGTCAAGTGGGTGTCTTCAATGATTGACCACGCCAGAAGGCGTGTAGGCGCTCGGCCGCTACGTATCCTTCAGAGTGTAGGGAACCCCCTTCGGGAATCGCCCTGCAGTAACTCCAGAACTGTACCAATTGGGCATTTGACTGGGTCTTGCAGTCGCTGTCCACACAAGAGGTGAAAAGTTTCCACTTCAAGGTGTACTGTTTTCTAGTGGCGGGAGCTCTGGACTGGAGCATAGTCTCAACAACCTCAGTTGAGAGACTAGATGCTAGGAGCTGTGCCCCCTCAGGGGCCATGCCCACAGCTTCCATAACTCCGGGCGGGGGTGAAGAATGGCGCCCCCCGCCTGAGAGAGGAGGTCCCTCCTGATCGGAATCTCCAGCGGATAGCCGTCGAGGAGGGACACCAAGTCCGAGAAACAGCTTGTACAAGGGGCGCGAACGCATACCCCCCTGCCGATTGATGTAGGAGACCACTGATGTGTTGTCTGTGCGGACAAACACATGATGCACCCTTAGGTCTGGAAGGAATGTGTCAGAGCTCGAAACACGGCCATCATCTCCAGGCAGTTGATGTGCCAAGAAAGATGATGGCCTTCCCACAGACCCTGGCAGAGCAGCCACTCATGACCCGCTCCCCAGCCCTGGATAGTCATCCGTCGGTCTCCGCAACAGCCTCGAAACTGTTTGACAGTGAGTGACTGGCCTTTTCTTACTCTCGTGACTGTCGTGAAGATTGACTCGATTCAAGCAGGAGACAAACGTGCCTGCATCGAGATTGAGTCCCACACCACACCTAAATAAGTGCTTCTCTGTAGTGGAGAAAGAACACTCTTCTTGGCTTTTAGTCTTAACCCCAGCTCTCTCGTATGGGTGAGGACGACATCTCGATGCCGAGCCGCTATCTGCTCCGATTGAGCTAGTATTAATCAATTGTCGATATAATTGAGTATGCGGGTGCCCTGGAGTCGCAGTGGAGCCAGAGCAGCATTCACACACGTCGTGAAAGTGCGGGGTGAGAGTGACAGGCCGAAGGGAATAACTCTATATTGGTATGCTTCGCCCCTGAAAGCAAACCTCAGGAACTTCCTGTTACTGGGAAGGATGGAGACATGAAAATAAGCATTTTTTAGATCTATCGTGACGAACCAGTCCTCGGACTTGATTTGAGATACTATCTGCTTGATAGTATGCATCTTGAACTGAAGCCGTTTGATAGCACGGTTCAGAAGATTGAGATCTAAGATCAGACGCAACCCCCATACTTCTTCGGAGCGATGAAGTAACGGCTGTTGAACCCGGACGCTCTCGAGAGAGAGGCTGAACACGTTCTATGGCCCCCTTCCTCGAAAGAGTATCTACTTCTTGTTCCATTACTAGAGCCTGCTCGGGGCCCACTAGTGTGGGGATGACCCCGTTGAAACGAGGCGAACGAGAACCGAACTAGATTCTGTAACCTTACTCTACAATCTGCAAGACCCATTTTGAGACATTTGGCAGAAGTTTCCACGCTGCCAAAAAGATCTACTAAGGGAATCAGTCTCTCGAGACTGACTTCTGGTGTAATTATTAGAGGAGCCAGTTCGGTGCCCTGAAGTGGATGACCGGCAGGGAATGACAAACCTGACAGCTCTAGCACCCTCACTTGAGATAACGAGCATTCTCGTGGTGTACCGTTGCCGGGCGGCAGCTGGGAGTTTCGCTCGTCAGAGCTCACTGAGCCTTGAAGCACCGAGGTGGCAGGAGTATCAATGAACCTCCATGAGGGCACTGAGGGAACAACCGACCCGACTGCTGTAGCACCCTCACTTGAGGGGGCGAGCTCTCCCGTGCTGTACCGTTGCCGGGTGGCAGCTGGGAATTTTGCTCGTTGGAGCTCACTGAGCACTGAAGCACCGAGGTGGCAGGGGTATCAATGAACCTCCATGAGGGCACTGAGTGAACAACCGACCCGACTGCTGTAGCACACTCACTTGAGGGCGCGAGCTCTCCCGTGCCTTACCGTTGCCGGGCGGCAGCTGGGAATTTCCCTCGTCGGAGCTCACTGAGCCCTGAAGCACCGAGGCGGCAGGGGTATCAATGAACCTCCATGAAGGCACTGAGGGAACAACCGACCCGACTGCTGTAACACCCTCACTTGAGGGGGCGAGCTCTCGTCCCCTTGCGGTGTTATCCTTTCCTCTCCAGGTGGGCTGCCCTCAGGGACTTGACAATGGTAGGACCATTTCGCAGAGGTCCTCTTAGACAAATAACAGTCCGCAGATCTGTTTTCGGTCTAGAAGACCCCAACTGAGACTATCGCCCCGACCCCCTATCTTTCTGTGGAGGGGTGCGGGTTGCAACGCTCTGTTTTTGCGACTGGCGATATGAGGAGCTTTATGGCTTGGGCTGTTGCCGCTCAGCAGCCCCACCCCTGAGCATGGTGTGCAAACATGCGCCAGCCTGACGTACCGCCGTATAAGCTTTCCCAACCATACTCGATGTAAGCCTAACGGGCCTGGTGGAAGCTTCGGGGCCTTCAGGGACAATGCAGAGGATGGGGAGAGATAGCTCGCAAGAGTCTGCTCCACCACTGGCATCGCCCCACATACCTTATCATTCAGCCCCACGATGATCTTTTGAATAAATCAAGACTGTGGGGCTGTAATACGGGATGAGTACGGTTTCTCCCACGATCTTGACACCTCAGCATGGAGATCAGGGAAAACGGAAGGCCCCCGTCGTGAAGGCTGTTATCTGATTCAGAACAGCTCGCCTAATTATTTTTTAAGCTTCGCTCCTAAAGAAACGACACACAAATCGTGTGTATCCCTTGCCGCCAGATATCGTGGGCAGGGAGGTACACAGCGTTTGTAATGCCGTTTGCTTGCCATAGACTTTCTCATTGTTTTATAATATATGAGTGCTTGTGCGGACAGACAACAGTAAATAGAAAGACACATACACAGAGCGCTACTGAATAGCAGAAGCTGGTTTGCGCCCGGCCGTATGCGCTTTTATGCTTTCTGGTGCTTACGTCACCCTGCTCGTGACGTCTCACTGCTCCATTGGACGGATTTGACACGTGCTTCAGAACGCAGTCACGCAAGCGCGTTCCCAAAGCGATTTTGACTCAGCTCGAGTTCCTGAAGGGGAACAAATGTTTCTTGAGCACCAAATCAGTGTATTAAAATTATTTCTGAAGAAAGACTAGACTGGAGTTATGGCTCATGTAAATTCAGCTTAGGCATTACAGGAATAAATTACACTTTAAAATATATTAAAATAGGAAATAATTATTTTAAATTGTTATAATATTTCCAAATATTACTGTTTAAATACATGTAGCCATAATGAGCATGAGAGATGCCTTGCAAAAGCATTAAGAAATCTTACCCACCCCAAACTTTTAAACAGTAGTATTTAAATAAAATGTTGTATAGCTTGGCTTGGTAGGATGGATAATATTTTCTAACTGGTATTTTCCACAGGAAGGGCCAGCGTTGAATGCTGGGATTACTCATTTTACATTACACGGGACAGAGAAGCAGCTAGGTCAAGAGGCTTTATGCTCCAAATGAAAAAAATACAACCTTGTTGCCTGTTTGTATCATAGTCCAAGACCATGAAAGGTCAGAGTTGCATTGACTCATGTGACTGTTGAATGAAGGCACAGTGCGAGTAGCACACAGTACATCAAACACATGTCCTCCTCCCATTCTGCTGATATGCGGCCATCTCTTATATGCCATCAGAGCGTGGCATTAGTCCATCCACCATTGTGTGACAGCACGCTGCCTACACAGTGATACTGATATTACTTTACAGCGAGTCGGAGTCGAGCAGGCATTGTTCCATGCATCGCCAGCATATTGCTGTGAGTGTAATCTTTCACTTGTATGAGTGATGATGGCTGTTAAATCATCGTCACAGCCATTACTTGGCGACGTTTTGTTTATTAGAGTTCTAGCAGATTGCTTTTAAAACAGTATATAGTATTGCCTGGCAATAAATTAGGCCTAATCATCAAGGTGTTTTTTTTTTCTAAAAGTTGCACTTTCTTTCCAGAGTTTTAATGTGCATAAGTTTGTGCATTGAGAGCAGCACAGCATAATCCTTCCTCTGGAGGCGTGTGGACCCCTGGCACCCAGAAACCAGATGAAGAGCAGGCGCGTTCCCTCGTGTGGCCTGTAGACCATCTGCGGCTGTCACTCATGCCGTCCCGCTCGCCTTTCACTGTAAAAGCAAAGTCCTGTTCCTCACTGACTGCTCCTCCTGTTGCCATTAACAGGTCATGTTCTTTCAGGCATGAAAAGTCTGCATGTCACTCAATAACCTCAGTGTATAAACCCAAATCCACTGAAGTTATAGCATGTATAACTTCAGTGGATAGAAGAGCATTTGATTTTATACCATGACGGTCCAGTGCAGCTTTATTGATTGAATTCCTCTCCTCTGAATCTCAATGAGTGACCACCTGTGAGTGAGGTATATAGGGACGCGAGAGCTACGTTTGAAGAGGAAGAATGATTTGACCGTAACGGATACACTGTAAACTAGACGGAGGCATACATAAAACTTCACAGATGTTCCTGTGGAAACATCATGAAGTTCATTTTTTGAGGGAGCATGAGTGGTATTTCTGGGTCACTTGGTGGCTAAAACATGACCAAAGAAACACAAAACACCTTTTAACAACTTTTAGAAGTTTATCCTGACCAAACAAGGTCAGGATAGTAATAAAAACAATATAATGTCACTGCTTGGAATTGACCTGTCTGTGTATAAATATGTTTGGTGTGCTGGAAAAGAGAACTCTGGAACCTTGTTATGATTGTTATGAATAAACAATAACCCGATCCCCATTCATAATGTAAGTGTACTATGGAAGGTTCATTCCCTGGTCAGGAGGATGTGAAATAACCATCCACTGCCCACAGATTCCGTTGAGAATAGAGTGGCAGTCCCATGATTCAGGACTGTTACATATATATAGGTCTGTGTGTGTGTGTGTGTGTGTATAAATTGAAAGTATTCCTTTGAAAGATTTGAATGGGTTGTCTCGGTAACCCGTAATGTTCCTTAAATTGTTGATGGTTAAATATTAAAAGGGAAGATCAGAAATGGATCAAAGGCTGTTTCTTAGGTTGATACGTGATTGATTGCAGTTTTAAAAAAGCTTTAAAAAAATGATGCAACTTATGACAACAAAAATACAAACAAATCTAAGTGCTCTCACAGGGCTGTTTTCCACTACCTGATTGGCAGGTTAGGGAAGCACTGAGCTCTACGCTGTGCCAAGGGATGATGCACTTGTGAGTGTGTGTGACGGCCAGTAGCGGCGATGGTTGGGGAGTTTAAATGAGACAGTGATGAAGAGGAGGCCCCTAGCCTGAAGAGAAGGAGAGAAATATCAGGAGAAAGAGGAAGCATCTTTTCTTGAGATAGGCAGTGCACAGCTACAGGCCTCAGACCAAACCAACAGCTTCAGTGTACGGGCTTTTACAGGACTAACACGCAGACATATGGTTTGCTGGATAACTGGATTGCTCTTGCCAGGTGTGTTATCGTGTGTTTTTAGGTTTCCAATTATAAGTCTTCTGGCCTCCTTTCATGTCTTGCAATTTCATATAGACATTTTTAATACATGTTAAGTACATGTTAAACAGATTATCATTACTTAAAGGGATAGTTCACCCAAAATGTGTAATTCTGTCATCATTATCACCCCATTCGGTTCCAAATCGCATAAAGTTTTGGTTAATCTTCGAAACACTAATGAAAACACACCACTGAAAATCCAGGTAACCAAAACTCAGAAGATCCAAAAAGGTCAGAAAGGAGTTGAATTAATTTTAATCCAATCTTGTGAGGAATAGATTATATAATGATTCATATGGATTTATTTTTATGACCTTTTTGGATCTTCTAAAGTTTGGTTACCTGGACTTTCAGTGGGGGAACAGAAACCTCTCGGGTTTCATTAAAATAATTTAACTTGTGTTTAGCAGACTAACCAATGTATTATTGGTTTGAAAGAACACGAGAGTGAGTAAATGATTAAAATAATTTTGTTAGGGAACTAGCCTCTTTAACGTTTTCTGAAATTACATTCATTAAATTAAATTAACAATTTGTTTTTATTTATTATTTTATTGAATTTTTTATTTACCGGTATTTTATTCAATCGTTATATTTATATTTCCATTTTTTATTGTTATTTTAAATTATTATTAAATAGTTTAATTATTATAAAACTATTGAGTTAACAAACCAATAAGTACATTTAAATTAGGGCAAGTTATTATTATTTTTTTATTATTTTTACATCTCTGCACATGGTTGTCTTTGACTTATGCGTGATCTGAATGTATGTATGAATCATTATGATTTCCTCAGGCAATTTTGCTTTTTTTGTGTTACCTCCCACCCCTCTGAGTGCTGAGATGCAGAAATAATCCAATCAAGGCAAGAGGATGCACATCAACATCTGTCTAATCCCATTCTGAATGGGGATTTGGTAGATAGCATGCTTTAAGCCACATGCAGTAATATGATTCAGTGGCTGGCCAGACCTCATGGTTTCAGGTGGACAGTATAAGAAGGGGATACATATTGCAGAGACGGAAACATAGACGACCTGTGGTTTATCTGAAATCCAAACAATGGCCATATGAGAGGCCTCTCTTAGTTTGGCCTTTAGGGTGAGTGGTGGAAATGCCAGGAGACTGAGTTTTCAAGCGCAGAACTCTTCTGAAGTCCACTTATCTGATAAAGAAGCTGGACAGACGCCCACTCTTAAGGTCAGCTGGAAGATCATACGGCGTCCCTGCTGCTCTGCACCAGGCGACTGCAATACTTTTGTCATGGTTTTCTTCTGAATTGGTCACTACTGATACGGTTTCCACAATGACAGAGCCAGAGAACATCATCTATAGACATGATCTGCCCTTATTGCTTCATTTATATTTGAACAGCCCTTCATGTTTTTAGCTGTTGAGGATCTGTATTAATTGTATTCTAGGCCTACTTGCAAAGGCAAGACAGTATCAAAAAATAGGCCATGGTTTGATACCGTGAACATCCAACCTGACACATCTAGAACAGTGTTTCCTAAACGTTTTGTCTTACGTATCCACAAAGCGCCATCAGTAAGACACAGGGTGCCTTCACTGACACCAAACCAGAAATGTGCGTCTGTTAACTCATACTGAATGTCATCCTGAATGATCATAAATCTGATTAAAATGACCATTATTGCAATGATTCACTAAAACAATCAATACTGTGGATGAGTAACAGACTTGAGCTTCCTCTCAAATGGAAGCAGACTGGGAAATTGTGGTATTCATTCATTCATTCACATTATTTTTATTTACATTTTTTTTTATAGTTATCATTAATTATTATAAATTCTTTTGACAACCCTAATAGTTTTTGCCAGTATTACTCTGTTATTTACAGTGCCTTGCGAAAGTATTCATACCCCTTCATTTTTTCCACGTTTTGTCATGTTGCTGCCTTATGTTAAACTGCTTTAAATTACTTTTTTCCACATCAATCTACACTCCATACACCATAATGACAAAGCAAAAACCGAATTGTCACAACTTCGTAAATTTATTAAAAATAAAAAACTGAAATAAGTAAGTACTAAATATTTAGCTGAAGCACCTTAACAACCTCAAGTCTTTTTTTGTTTAATGCAACAAGCTTTTCTCATCATCATTTGCCAATTATCTGCCATTCTTCTCCTCGCCTCTTCACCTCTCAATCTCTGTCAGGTTGGATGAGGGCAGATGAACATTTTCAGGTTTCTCCAGAAATATTAGATTGGGTTCAAGCTCAGGCTGTGGCTGGGACACTCAAGGACATTCACAGAGTTGTCTATAAGCCACTCTTGCTGTGTGCTTAGGGTCATTGTCCTGTTGGAATGTGAACCTTCTGCCCAGTCTGAGGTTCTGAATGCTCTTGACTGGGTTTTCATTAAGGCTATCTCAATTTTTTGGTGCATTGAGCTTTTCTTCTACTGTGATGTGTCCCTCAGTCCCTGCCGCTGAAAAACACCCCCACAGCATGAGGCTGCTATCAGCACACTTTACTTTTGGGGTGGTACTCTGCAGGTGATGAGCAGTGCCCGATTTCCTTCAAATATGATGCTTGGAAATGAGGTTCATCAGACCACAGGATCTTGTTTCTCAGAGTCTGAGGGTTTTTAGGTGCTTTTTTGCAAATTCCAAATGTGTTTTCATGTGTCTTAACTGAAGAGATGATTGAGTTTGGCCACACAACCATAAAGCACAGATCGGTGGATTGCTGCAGTGATGTTTGTCCTTCTGTAAGTATCTTCCATCTGCATATATGATAATGGAGCTCAACTAGAGTGACCATCAGCTTCTTATTCACCACTCTAACCAAAGCCCTTCTCATCAATTGCCCAGTTTGGCCAGGAGGCCAGCTCTAGGAAGAGTCCCTGGTTGTTTCAAACTTCGTCCCTAAGGGTAACAGAGACTACATGCTCGGTGAACCTCAGGGTTAAAGCAAAAAAAATATTTTGACTGAAAATTTTTCCTCAGCCAAACACCATTCCACAACCATACCTGTCACACACCCAGTTTAAAAGCATTTTTTCCCTTCTTGTAATTAGGAGCGCTTGTCCCTCCTAATTTAAAAAATTGGTAGGTTATCAGGCGGCACACTTCTGATCAAGTAATCAAAAGATCTCCTCAAAAATTAGCCTTCCATAGGTATGAGGTTGACATTGTGAAAACGTCAAAGAGTGGTGTTAACAGGTGGCTTGTCTTTTAAACTGATTTAACACGGCATTTTCGATAATTCAACTTCACTTAAACTGGATATCAATATGCAGTGTGTTCGCTAGGATAATTGTTTCCACTGTGTGGCAAAGGGACTAATTCTCATGGGCCCAACGTACGCCCGTAACCCGGCTCCCCACACCAAAAAAATGCCGGATGAAGGGCAAAACTACAGTAATTTGAATTTATACTTTAAGCTAAACAAACAGAGCTAGATAAGTTGTAAAGGTACGGTGGCAGGCAATAGGAAAGCGAATGCTGACGAGTGAGATACCAACAATGACACAAACAAACAAAAACAATAGCATGATACAAATTCAATTAACAGTACTTTATTTTTTTTCAGTTAGGTCTAACTATAATCGATTCAACTGTGAAATAACACTGGTTAGTCTTCACTGTATAATGAAAGGCAGCAAGAGATTTATTTAGGCTGCTGTCTCTTTAAAACCTCATGCACGAATCTAATATACTGTTACACATGGCTCTATGCTTACTTTTCTTTTTAGGAGCTCTTGTCCTCCTAATTAAAAAAAAAATTCAAATCTGATAAAATAAAAATAATCTGATCAAAAATTATCCTTCTTAATATGGTGACATTTGACTCCTTAAAGTGACTCACAGGGGTATTTTCTTTTTACCTTTGCAACGGCATCATTTTCATCTGTCAAATTAAAAAAAAATATATGTTTATAATCTTTTTAAAATTTATATTTAAAACAATATAACAAGTAGAATAAGACAAATAAGTTACCAATCATATGAAATTAGTATTAATAAATTAATCTGTACTACAGAGGTGGCACAGAAGAACACAAAAGTGGCTTGTAGGTACATTTTCAGACGTTTAATGAGGCTCAGAGGTGGCATGAGTGCAATTAAATTCATACAATCATGTGGAATTAATGGTTAAAAACATTTTGAAACAGAATACTAAATATTTAAATACTGAAATTAGACCTAAAAATTAAACTGAATCCGCCAGCAGGTGGTGGCAAGTCACTAGGTTTATCACTTTATCATTCATTCAATTGATTCGTTCGAACGGCTGATTCATTCAGGAATGAAGAAAGAGATGAATGGGTAATCATGAATCACTGACTCACTAGATTCGTTCAAAAACGCACTTTCATTCATGAATGAAACACGGCTGTGTTTGCTTTTAGAGATGTGCAGCGGCTTAGCTGTTACTATATTTGGAACTATTTTCCTTAAAGAAATAGAGCAAAATCAGGCAGCACTTGTTCATTGAACTGTTGTATTAAATCAATATAACAATTGCAAATTCCCTTAATAACTATTAAAAGTTGTCACTCTCCTTATCACGATCTATGGGAGCACAGAAAATTATAGCGCGTGAGTGCGTTCTCAAGACTCAAAGCATGTGCAAATGAAATGGTACGTTCTGTCATCTGTCATCGTGTTATAAGTGCGGAACCTGCAGGAATGAGTAGAATTGTTATTAATAGCCGCAATCCCGCGCCGAAATTCAGGTTCTGCTCTGTGTTCTCTGCTAATAACCCGGCTGTGAATGATGCGAGTGGCGTTATGTTGTCAGTGAGATGCTGCAGCCGTGGCGGGGATGATTTTTGGGCAGAACAACAACAACAATGTGTTAAATGTTTCTTTTCCCCTCATTTTTTCCAATTGACGGAAATCCGTCGAAGACTCGTTGCAGTTAACGAAAATCCATCGTAGCGACGGAGAACTTTAATCCCTGGAACCTTCTATGAAGCAGATTTTTTTCTGACCTCCACAGATGTGTGGCTTGACGCAAACCTGTTTCTGAGCTCTACAGGGAGTTCTTTTGACCTCAGGTCTTGGTTTTTGCTCTCATATGCATTTCAGCTGTTAGACCTTTTATTAAGACGTGTGCCTTTTCAAATCATACCCATTCAATTGAATTTGTCACAGGTTAACTTCACTTGAATTGTAGTGACATCTACAAGCAATTTGAATGCTCCGGAGCTAAATTTCAACTGTCCCAGATAAGGGTATGAGTACTTATGCAATGGAATCATTTAAGTTTTTTATTTTTAATAAATTTGCAGAGATGTTAAAAAAATTTTTTTGCTTTAGCATTATGCTGTATGGAGTGTAGATTTGATGGGCGAAAATAATTTAAAGCAGTTAACATAAGGCAGCAACATAATGTAAAAAAAATGAAGGGTTAGGAATACTTTCGCAAGGCACTGTATGTATATATACAGTATATATGTATGTATTTTATTACCTAATTCAATTACAGTATCATGAATTATTATACTTCTTACAAGATTCCTTATAAATTCTTTATAAGCCCTACTAGTTTTAAAATGATACTGTTTTTATTATTGTATTTTTATTTTTAAATTAATTGTATTTTAGAAAGGTCTACAAATTATTATTTTTTTGATTATTATTCATTATTAGAAATTATTGTGATCTTCTGACAGCTCTAATATTTTTAAAGTGATAAATTCAGTTTTATATATTTATTTATACAAATTAAATTTGTACAAATATTCTTATGTCTACAAATTAATTGTATTTTTTTTTTTGTAATTATTATTCATTATTCTAAATTCTTGTAATCTTTTGACAGCTCTAATACTTTTAGGCCTGGTTTCACAGACAGGGCTTAGACTAAACAAAAAAAAAAAAAAAACGGAAAGGAACGAAAGTGCAGCAGGGGGAAAAAAAAAAAAAAAAAAAAAACAAGGGGATTAGGCCCATAGTTTCAATTAGGACATTAAGTAATTTTTCATAAACGTGCCTTAGAAAACACATTACTGGTGTGCATTTTGAGACAAAACAAAGGCACTGATATATTTTAAGATCAGTCAGTGCAAGTTTATTTCAGTTGACATACATTTTAGTCTGGGACTAGGCTTAAGCCTTGTCTGTGAAACCGGGGGTAAAGCCATAAATTCTGTTATAGATTCAACAGTATAGGTTAACCATTCAACATTTCAACAGTGCTTGGGAAACACTGATCTAGAACCCTTTCCTAATGCAGAGTAAGCATGAAGGAATAACAGGTGGGCAAAATGTACAGTGCCTTCTACGCATTTATATTCAAGAATGTGTTCAACAAACACAATACCTCAAGGCATGCACTTTCATTCTGATATGAGTGTAGTGCTCCACCATTTACCTTAGTGAGTATTTTTTTCTGTCCATAAATCAACGTATCCATTATCTTTTGCTTGTAAACTCATTGCCTCTGAATTGATTGAAGTTGGCATGTAGTGTACTATAAAATCATGCTTTGCATACAAATGATCAAAGTGCAAACTGTAGCAGAGAGGATCTGGCAGACAGAGTGGGCGGCAGCCACTCTCAAAGAAATCAATGACAAAACATTGTGCAAACAAGACTGTATCCCCCATAAGCATTTATACACATTGTGTTTTTGTTTTTTGTATGTTTGAAGCCCTCTTGTTAAGGTAACAGCCAAGCTGATGCTCTTAACGGCCTGTTAATGAATCTCTGGGGAGAGAGAATATGTGTGTATAAATGGAAGTGTGTGTCTGTTCTTGGCTGGATGCCTATTTGGGTCAAAGGGTAAACTACACAGTGGGGATTGCTGGGAAAAACGCAGGGATGGGTCACTTGGCAAAGACACGTCACTGCAAGCAGGTGCCTTTAGCATCACACTAACCCACGGGCCACAGTAACACACCTGAGAGACATTAACACCATTCACCACCAATCCATTACTGTTAGCAGATGACACAGCGCTTTTAAAAGATCTTTGTGTAGCAGTCGTTCATTATGAGTGTGTTTGTCTGTGACATACTGTCACATTCAGCCTTTTTTTTCCCTGTGAAAGCAGCGGGTTTGTTCAACTTTCTGGTATTTTGTAGCAAAGAGGCCAGTGTTGCCATAGCAATTCCTACAGATTTTCCACCTTTTTGCGAGCAAGAATTTTTAAAAGTGAATTTCTTTGAGATTATTGCTGCGGCTTGCCGAGTTGGTACCATAAAATAAATATAGATTTTATTTCAGAATGACTTCAGATACTAATTGGTGTTTGAAGCAAAGATTTTCTAGCAAGTACGAGAAATTCTTCCAGTAAAGCAAGCAAAATCCGTTTTACCATGCATGTGAACTCGTGCAATGAATATAGTAGTAGCATTTAGCATATTATGTAATATAATCATTTTTGGTTTCTTTGTTAAATATCTGTATAACTATTTGAGTGTATCAAGTAGAATAACTGTAGAAGCTCATCTGTATTCCTTACCTTATTGCAAAGGTGTATATTAAAAATTAAAATTTACATTTGAATCATAGGAAGTTTAGGAAGGTAAATATAGATGTGATAATTAGTTTAAAATTCCTCCGTTTTTGCACAGGAACTTTTTCACTTTATTACAAGCAAATGAAGAGCTTTGTATGACTAAAGGGGCAGAAAGGCCCATGAAGAGGTAAGTTACTTTCAACTGCAGACGTCCTCGCTGAGATTCACTCACAAAACCTTGAGTAATTTAGTTTTTTTGCTTTCCTTTAATGTAATCGTTACAGGCACTTTCCATTTATACAGAACACTTTGGTGTCCCATGACTTTTTTTTAAAGCACTGTAGACAAGCATCCCGTGTTTTTGTTGTGAGAACTATTAGATACAGTATGTTATCTAGCATAAAGGGTAGCTTGTGTTTAAGACGTCACGCCTGTACTCCCGTATTAAAATGGGGATCTTAGCCTGTACCACCGAAGAGATAATCTCATCAACTGTATTTAACAATTAAACTCTATTTTTATAATTTTCACAGTCTGTGATATTCATTTAACTGTAGTAACAACTTTTTAATTGTTAATGACATACTAAAAAATGTTTAATTGTTAATGGCATACTACTAATTTTTACAAATTTTACTAAATTTTTTCATTTTTTGTGTCGCCCTGTATCATTTGATCTCGTAATTTACTATTTTAATTGTTTTTTATTATTAAAAAGTTGTCTTTTTATTTTTGATGTTTATATGATATGCTTTTTTGATATGCTTATATCTATAAAAAGTTTTAAACTGTTTGCAGATATGTATTAAAATCGCAAACCTCATATAAAATTAAAATAAAATAAAACAAAACATAACAAACATAATAACAAAACATTAAAATATATAATATAATTTAACTTCCTTTAGAGTTAACAATTAACAGTAAACACCTCCTTTCACTGATAATTTTTTAAAGATGAATTAAAAAAGATAAAGGTCCAATTTTGTGCCCTGTTCGTGGAAAGTGTCACTACACACATTATAAAGGATTCAGTGTTTAACTATTCATGCTGCGATGACATAATGTTCCATTTTTGGTTGAATCATTTTGAGATGTGTTGAGTCATCAGCTTTGACATTAAATAATATAATTCATCAGCAGTTCAAAATGGGCAAATCTTGTTTACAAAACAGCACAGAGACCAACATAGCTGAGAACAGTCTGTCTGGTTGTAAGGTCAGGTTGAAAAGAAAAGCAGACAAAACATTTAGATATTCTAGCCGTGTGTCTGTCGCAGAAGCTGATTCTGCCCTGTCATTGAGAGTTCAGTGAGAGTTCAGAGAGAAAGGTTTTAAAAGGGTTTTCTTTGTGTCTCACGCAGGTACTTCCACACCATCTACCTGGGCATCAGGAGCAGGCAGAGCGGAGAGAATGACCGCTGGAGGTTCTACTGGAGGATGGTGTACGAGTATGCTGACGTCAGCATGCTCCACCTATTGGCCACGTTCCTGGAGAGCGCACCTCAGCTGGTCCTCCAGCTCTGTATCATCATACAGACTCACAAACTCCAGGCTGTGCAAGGTAACACAACACAAGCACACTCAAACACACTTATGTTTGTGTCACTATATTAAGAAGAACATCTCATGGACTTCCATTGTTTATAGATCACCTAAATGGGCGGTCACATTTACTGTTGCTCGGTGAAATCCAGTAATTTCAATAGGAATCCATGCTATCAGGAATTTCGCATGAGGGTGAAAGATTTCCCCACACAGATTTCGCAACAGGTTCAAGTTGGTCACATGAATTCACTACGTTGATGACAGAAAAACTGTTAGTTTGAAATTGACCTCTGTGTGAACTGTGCTTCATATATCTATGCACTGTTGACCTCGTTAATTTGACTGCAAAATTGACCTGACCCCTACCTAGTGTTAATTTTGTCGGTCTTTGTTAGTCTTTGTTTGTTTGTTAGTCTTTTAAATTAGTCTTAGTCTTAGTCTTGTCAAATGTGGTTTTTAGTTATTATCATATTTAGTCAAGCTTGTCCTGTTTTTGTTTAGTCAAGTTTAGTCGACTAAATGTCTGAGCATTTTAGTCTAGTCTTAGTCAATGAAAACTTTTCGTCATACTGTATCTAGTTAACTGATATATATATAGAATATATATATATATGTTTCAGTATTAACTTTCACCAATAAGCACAAATAATAGAATGTGGATCATATGGTAAAAATCCTTATAGTAATTCCAATAATTCCAAATTGCAATAATGTTTCTCTTTTAAAATAACAGCGGTTGAGTAAGTGAAATCGGAAACAAAATAATCGAAATCTCATGACAGAACGCAGACTGGCTGAATGACACTTTCATTTAAGATGAACATCTCACATGGAGATCAATAAACTTCAGCTTACTTGTTTGTCGGTGTTTTCAGATCATTGTCGGTGCTTCCGCAATGAAAAACGAGCGCGTGCACATGGGGCAGAAAATGTATCCTTTTAACAGCTCTAATTTGTGGATTTGAACTCTTGATATCTGGCAACTGCAATCATGAAAGCTTGTGTAGTAGAGGCGTGTACAGCAGTCTGCAATAATATGTTGTCTCCTTTTTTCGATGAACATTTTTTTCTATATATTTTAGTCTCGTCTTTTTTCATCAGTGATATTGCATGTTGATATAGTCACAGTTATCGTTTATTGACCTATTGTCATCTCGGAGCGGCCAAGGTTCCCAGACCTTCTGCCATCAGTCTGAAGGTCTGGCTACGCGAGACTAATGGCCTTTTCCACTGCATGGTACGGCACGGTACGTCTCGCTTTTGGGATGGTTTTCCACTGCGTACAGTACCTGGTACCTGGTACTTTTTTTAGTACCACCTCGGCTGAGGTTCCAAGCAAGCCATACCGTTACCAAAATATGATGCGTAAACCCTGCTGATCACTGATTGGCCATAGAGAATCGTCACAACCTGCGTCATTGAACTTGCGACACAAGACACTAGACCGGCTAGATTAAATCAGCACAGCCAGCGAGGATCGAAAGCAACTGTTTTGAACAAGCTCACCTTTTTGGACAGATTGCGCACCTGCTGCCATCAGCCTCTTTTGAAACAAACTCCTTCGTCTTGCAAGGTGAAACATGTCCTATGACTGGAATGAAGAACACCATTCCATCGATGTGCTCCATTGTTGTGTGTTTGTTTGTGTCGTGTTTACGATGATGTCACGGCAGTAGAGGCGGCGCAACTATAATGACATGTCTATAATCCCGCCCACTCTAAAGCGGTACAAAACTGCAGTGGGAATGCAAACCGAGCCGTACCGTGCCGTGCCGAGCCGTACCATGCAGTGGAAAAGCTCCATAAGTTGATTCTAGTCAAACCTGTACATACAATAATTGTGTATAATGAAGTGAATGTGACAATTTTAGCTCTGTGTTAAAGTGCCTGTGTTGGGGTGAATGCGGAATCCTTTGCTGACCAAAAAAACTAACAAACCCTTAAACCAGCCTAAGGTGGTTTGCTGGTCTTAGCTAGCTAGTTTAGAACTTAAGATTTTGTGCTTGTTTAGCTGGTCTCCCAATCTGGCCAAACTGCTTTTAAGCTGGTTTAGTTGGTTCTTCTTTTTGGATACTATCACAGTGCTGCCTTACTTCTTTGTAAGGGTGAGGGTAGGACATGCTGAGGAGAGAGAACTCCCAGGTATACTGTCATCCTTCACTTTACAAATTTCATCCTGTCCATATAACAATGATGGAGAGGGACAGAGAGTGAGAAAAACTCAACTGCCACTGAACATTAACGACTGCTGCAAGGGAACGAAGCGGAGTGCTTTTTCAAGAGTGTTGCCAAAAGTGGGAATTTATAAGGGAAAAAGCAAGTCTTCAAACCGATGTAATTTTGTTTGGGTACCTTTTTGGAGATGCACCATTTTTGGGCACGGTGAAAACCAACTGTGCAGATTATACAGCAAACAGTTAGAGGAACTGTTTTATAGCATTGTTTAACAATCAACTCATAAAAGTTTTCTTCACATTTTGTTTATATCACTTGATGTTTTAAATCCTGTAGTGTCAGCCACAGTCCATTTACTGACCGTCTGATGCAAGCAGGTCTATAATACCTGGAGAAAGCTATCCGTTAACAATCTCATTCATTTTAATGACAGTTACTCAGCTGACAAACTGTATGACCCTCTGGAAGAATGTGATTTGAAATCTGCCATCTTTGCTTATGGGAACTGAGATCCAGACAGTATATTTTTTTCTAATCACCAAAGCCTGGTTTCAGCAAAACCCCTTAAATTAATATTTAAGCACTAAGTTTTTCTGAACTATAAAGTTGTCTGCTAACTCTAGAGTAAGGTGACCAGATTTCTGAAATGAAAACCAGGGACATTTCCTAGTTCAGTGGTCAAAATATAATTGAAATGTCACTTGTGATTATCTACAAATTAAAAAACGGGGACAATATATTTGTGTATGTTTTTTTAATTGTTGTGGCTTCCATATAATTAATATCATAATTAATAATTACAATGATGTTTAGGGATCAAACTTACCCTAGTTTATTAATAGGCCTACGGTTCACCAAAAATCACACTATGAAAAGTAAATAGTAACTATTGCAAATAGTAAACAGATTATAAGTAAATAGGATTATAACAAAATTATGACTTTACAAAAACATGATAAAAATAAAACAATAAATACAAGAACATATGGTAAATAAAACTGTATTTACTCAATATTTTTAAACATTTTCTGACTGTATTTAACATTTTCACAAACTGGGAGGATAAAGTAATTACAACTTTTCAAATTAGTTATTTTATGTTTATGCTTTTACTATCCCTAATCAGGCTTATTATTTTGTATTTTAGGCTCATTTTGACCACAAAGTATGTGCTTTCTGCAAGTGTTATTGTTTAGTTTATTCTTTTTTTATATTATTCATATCGGAGTTGTGACAGCGGAATTCTCAGGAATGTTAAATACTGTGTGCAAAACAATCCCGCAACCTTATCATGCCTTGTTATAAAGTGCACACAAGCAGTATTACTTTGTTTTAACATGTATAGTTAGTATGTGACTACCTTGAAACCAATAACGGTGTCTCTTTTGATAAATGATGATAATGGCGCTCTGCTCTCTTCCAAGTTCTTCATAGTTACAGTAGCGGCACGCAACTAGTAATCAGTATAGCTTGCAGCGCATCTGCTGGTGAAAGTAAGCGTTGTTTTGAACGTGCTGTAAAACAGGGCCATTTCCGAGGACAGGACACCAACAACCAGGACGTCTGGTCACCCTACTCTAGAGCCGCAGGAAAGTGATGTCCTGACAACATAAATTGATGAATGACACCACAAAATCGCTCACACTCCCAAACTCTTCACAATAGTACCTCTTCTGGGCTGTGACGTCAAAGGCAGGGGGACAGTCCTATTATAGATCATTTTATGCTTTAAGAGCCTCACAAAAGATTCACTGGAAAAAAAAACCATCTATCACATTAGTGAAATATCTGCAAATTATTCTTTAGAATAAATGGCTACACTCTGCAAAAAAATGCAAAAATTGTACCATTAGGGGCTCAACAGTTCGTAACCTTAAGAGGGACATCTTTGTATCTTATTAACCCCTAAAAAGTTAATAGCAGTACAGTACTACTGTAATGTATAAATATGCACCTTTTAGGGAAAGAGATGTCCCTTTAAGTTTACTGCCGCATTACGTACATATGCATTATTGCAAATTTTGACAGTCAGTGTTCTTTATAATGGCCTACAGCAGCAACAACTTTACAAAGCTAACCAGATTCGAAACCCCTTGGTCTGTTACGTTAGGGACACAAAATATGCAAAATCAGTGCATCTCATCTGGGGGTGTTTCCAAAAGCATTGTTACCTGTCGATAACTACACGTACTGCGTCTTGCATATGACGCATATGGGAAAAAGCCTTTTTTTTCCTGAACTGAAGCCTTTTTTCATTCACGCAGTGAAACTGCATGGCCATTGGTTCGTGCAGTGTTTAAAAAACGAACCAATGGCTAGGCAGCGGAGCTGGGCGGGGTATAGCGAATGGACGGGGCATCTGGCTATATAAGCAGGCGTTCGCCACCGGATTCTCAGATTTCAGCGACGACTCTACGCTCATCGCTGATCCTGAAAGCCGGATTGAGACCTCCCTGCTCGGCTGACCGGCTCTCTTCACGCCTCAGCATCGCAGCAGTTCCGGTCCTGTTCCCCTGCCGCCATCCAGCGATTCTGAAAGAGCTTATTTCTAGCAGGTAAGCCCTAAAAGAGCAAATTCTAGCGACGTTGTTGCAAATGTCGCGCTGCGAGTGTGGCTCAGAAGAGCAATGAGTGTGTCACCTGTCTGGGCAGCCCCCACGCAGAGACTGCTTGCTCACTGAGATGGAATGCTCTCGTTGAAAGCATGAGTCTCACTCTTCTCCACTCGCGGACCACCTTCACTGAAGGCAGCCCCGCCTACCATTTATCCTTCTCAGAGAGCTTGGAGGGGAAAACAGCAGAAGTCGGGGTTGACTGATCTCTTGCCGGCACTGTGCCTGCGTGCTCTCTCTCCCCGTTGCACTCGTATCCGCCGCAGAAGGGCAGTGAGCTACACGCTTAATGAGACAGAATGCTCACTCAGAGCATGAGTCTCGCTCTTCTCCACTCGCTCTTCTCCACTCGCCTTTCACTGAAGGCAGCCCCGCTCTCCCGTTTCTCCTCTCTCAGCAAGCCCCGGGAGAGATGCGGCGAAGCCTGGGAACTAAGCAACCGGGTCTGAGCGATCTCACGCCGACACAGAGCCTGTGTACTCGCTCTCTCCGCTGCACTTCAATCCGTGTCTCACACGTAAAGATCAGCGTCCCTCTTTACATCGAGTGGCTCTATCCTCCTAAGTAGATCAGAGCAGATGTTGCCATTGGCACCTTCGAATTGTGTGTGTCACTATGACTGCGCTCACAGACACGGGCTGCTTTTACCACGAAAGCAGTCTTCCCCTATTCGTTTGCGGAAGGTGTCCCCGCCTCCCCGCTCTCATGTTTCTCTCCTCCCAGTTACCTCAGAGGAAGGTACGGCCCTGGCCCCCTGGAAGAACTCCCGCTGGATGAAACAGGGCGTGGCCATGGGGATGGTTTGCAGAAGGACGGTGGTCACGACAGACGCCTCCAACTCAGGTTGGGGGGTGCTGTGCGAGGGCATACCGACTTTCGGCCACTGGTCGAAGGCGGAAAAAGGCTTCCACATCAACTGCCTGGAAATGCTAGCAGTATATCGAGCCTGTCGGTTCTTCCTGCCAGTCCTAAAAGGACACCATGTGCTAATCCGATCGGACAACATGTCTGTTGTGTCCTACATAAATCGCCATGGAGGCCTCTCCTCGAAGCGTCTCTTCACTCTGGTAGAGCGCCCCTTGGAATAAGCTGAACTCAACGTGCGCTCACTGAGAGCAGCAATTGGACCAAGGAGCGGACATGTTATCAAGGAGCAATGTCCCCTCAGGGGAGTGGACGCTCCATCCGCAGACGGTTCAGAGAATCTGGGAGATCTTCGACGAGGCTGAGGTGGACCTCTTCACCTCAGAAGAAAATTCTCACTGCCCAATCTATTTCTCAAAAACCTGGGACGCGTTGGCCCACGATTGGCCCTACCTCCTTCTTTATGCTTTTCCCCCGACCACACTGATCCCAGAGGTAATCAGGCAAGTAAGGGAACAAAAACACAAGGTTCTCTGGGTGGTCTCCCTTTGGATGAAGAACCCTAAGAGCTAACTCAGTTGTTGATAGCAGCCTCTTGGCCCTTTCCGCTGAGACGGGATCTCCTCTCTCAAGCAAACGGGACAATACGGCATCCTCGACCCGACCTATGGGCCCTGCACCTCTGGCCGCTCGACGGGAGCCTTCGAGCCTCCCAGAGCGAGTTTTAAACACAATTTCGGAGGCTAGAGCCCCGTCTACGAGACGCCTCTACGCCTTGAAGTGGTCTTTTTTCTCCGCTTGGTCTCTAAACAAAGACTTCATACTTCCGATTGACAGTGGTTTGTCATTCTGCAAGAGCTGCTGGATTACGAGGGACGGTCCCCATCCACGATCAAAGTCTATGTGGCGGCGATAGGGCTTCTCATGCCTAGTGCGGGCAATCGGTGGGAGAAGAAACAGCGGCGGTTATCTGCTTATAAGGGGTGCAAGGAGACTGAATCCGCCTCGTCCCCTACCGTCTTTTCATGGGACCTGCCCACTGTGCTGAGGGCCCTGAAGGGCCCCGCTTTCGAGCCACTACAGTCTGCCAACATTTGGTCGCTATCACTGAAGACTGCTCTGCTTCTAACACTAGCATCAGTAAAGCGAATAGGGGACCTGCAGGCGCTCTCTATTAGCCCTGCCTGCCTGGAATTCGGGCCTAACGACACAAAGTCGTCCTGAAACCAAGGCACGGTTACGTACATAAGGTGCTCTCCACTCCGTTCAGAGCACAGGTCATTATGCTCTCCGCGCTTCCTCCAACTGAAGAGGATAGAGAGCTATCTCTTCTCTGCCCTGTCAGAGTTCTGAGAATCTATATTGAACGTTCTGCCCCTTATAGGCGGCCGGAACAACTGTTTGTCAGCTTCGGTAACCGCACCAAAGCAAACGAAGCAAAGACTCTCTAGATGGATAGTAGACTCCATCTCGCTAGCGTACTCTTCTTTGGGCCTTCAATGCCCCATTAGAGTACGGGCCCACTCGACTAGAGGCACACCTCGTCTGATCCATTGCGGATATTTGTGAGGCGGCCAACTGGGCCTCACCGTCCACATTTGCAAGGTTTTATAACCTGGAAGTCCCGGCCTTACAGGCCAGGGTCCTTTCCGCTTGAAGAGACATGCACTGCGTAAACAGATCTGGCAGAGAGCCCTTGGCCGTATCATGCTCAAGCTCTCAGGCATTAGTTTACATGTTAGCTCTCGACGCCTGGGTTGAAGTTACAGGAGTACTCTGGAAACGATCTTTAACCGGCGGGTGTGGACTCAGGAGCTCAGTCCGTCTTAGACTTGGGTTGTGTTATTCTCTTGGGAATTGGTGCTATGATACTTTAGTGTGTCCACTAATTAGCACGGCGTGATGTATTGGTTCCCTCGGCATAGCAGACGCAGTACGAGTGTAGTATCGAAAGGGAACGTACTCGGTTACTAAAGTAACCTCGGTTCCCTGAGATACGGGAACGAGTACTGCGTTGCTAGCCGTGCTATGTAGCTGACTCAGTCGTCGCTTCAGTCGAAGTAACCTGAGAATCCTGTGGCGAACGCCCACTTATATACCCAGATGCCCCGCCCATTCTGGCGGGCTTTGGCAGGCTTCGTCGCCATAGGCTCGTGCAGCTCCACTGCCTAGCCATTGGTTCGTTTTTAATACACTGCACAAACTAATGGCCATGCAGTTTCACTGCGTGAATGATAAAAGGCTTCAGTTCAGGAGAAAAAAGGCTTTTTCCCATATGCGTCTAGCAAGACGCAGTACTCGTTCCCGTATCTCAGGGAACCGAGGTTACGTTAGTAACTGAGTACGTTTTTCCAACTATGGTCGTAAGTTCTGTCATTACCTACATATTTTGTTGATTCAGTGTTTCCCGAAACCAGTTCCAATGAACATTTGTGAACAGCATCACAAACTTACAAAGTTGGAACTACAGCTCTTGGCCTGAGGTAGGAAGCATAGTTTCTTGTTAGTTATGACATGTGGACCTAACAATCAGATGCCATGTTCAGTCTCGAAATAATTCACTAGCAGAATTTATGAATCCATGTGAGGTAATTAAAGACAGTTCTATATTGTTGAACCAATGTGGTTCAAGCGACAGATGTGCAACAAAGTTTTAGGAAAGAGTTGTGACTAGCTAGTTGATTGCTCCAATGATGCATCATACTGTGGTATTTAAGCAAGTAAGTTATGTTATTCTACAGGAAGTACACCCACAATCGGCTGGTTGCTATGCAACATCCAGGGTTCAGGATTCACAGGATTGTATCAGTCTATTGGAAAACAAATTTGTGTTAATAAGGTACTGCTAGATTCATATTGACAAAAAATATTTAGTTTGAGGCAGTTAGTGGTAGTTAAACTAGTTATCAAAGTGCAGGGTCATATATTGTATAATCAGCAGTTACTACATTTGGAATAACATAAAAACATTCTTTTCACTTGTGCACTCACATTTTTACAGATTTTTTTACTGATTTACTGATTGAATTGTGTTTAATGTACAATCACTTGCAGAAACTACTGAGATTATTTGAATTATTAAAACATTTTTAGACCCACCTATTACTGTGGAATCATCGATTACTTAAAAGGCATATTAAACCAACAAACTTGCTTTACAGGTAACAGTTTGGTTTAGGGACCAATTCTCACTCTTAACTAGTTGCTTATTAGCATGCATATTACTAGCATATTGGCTGTTTATTAGTACTTTTAAAGCACATATTTTGCATGACCATATTCTACATCCCTTAATCTTACCCAATAGCTAAACGTACCAGCTACCTAACTAACTATTAATAAGCAGTAATTAAGAGTTTACTGAGGCAAAAGTTGTAGTTAATAGTTAGTTAATAGTAATAATTGGACCTTAAAATAAAGTGTGACCGCTTTACCTATCAGTCTCTTCCTGTATAAGTGGATGGCACTTGGATAAGAATAATAGCGCTTTTCCACTGCATGGTACAGCTCGGTACGGCTCACTTTTGGTGGGTTTTCCACTGTGTACAGTACCTAGTACCTGTTACTTTTTTTAGTACCACCTTGGTTGAGGTTGAGACACCAAACCCACTAGATTTAAAGTTTTCCTTTCTCTTTGGAGTGTTTCAAGCTATTGGTGCATAAAGAAGATCCGTAAAGTCGCAAAGATTAAAATCTCAAACCCAAAGAGACATTCTTTATAAAAGTTAAGACTCATCCACACCCTCCTAAAACGCCTCATTTAAACACGCCCCCACATGTCTACATCAAAATGTGGGAAGATTTGAATAACGCTGCCCAAATGTTCACGCAAAAAAAAGAAGGTGTAACTTTATTGTTGCTGCCACCGCCGCCGCCATGTTGTGAAGATGCTGTGTGTTTCGTTGTGAAATTGAAAATACTTTGTTTGGCCTTCCAAAAGAGGACACGATGCAACGCGAAAAAATACAGTATAAGTCATTATAGTCCGTAATTATGTCCCCACTAGATGCATCAAATGCCTCGTTTATAATGGGTTTTAATGTTTTTGTCTCGTCGCTCCAGGACACGGCATCACAGTATGGTAAAGGGGCGTAATATTTCCGTCACACGCTTTAGGTATTCGGCCAATCACAACGCACTGGATAGCTGGCCAATCTGAGCACACCTCGCTCTTCAGACCAATGAGCTTTGTAAAAATTGACACGTTTCAGAAAGGCAGAGCATAGAGGAGAAACAATAATGTTCAGTATGTGGAAAATGTGTTTTTTGAACCTTAAACCGCATAAACACATTTCATTACACCAAATGCACAAAATAATGTTCTTTTTAGCAACATCATATGACCCCTTTAAATAGTCAGCAACAGCCACCGCAGTATCATGTGTTTACACAACTGTTTTAAACGACTTGCTTTAAACGACCATTGCACGCAACATGAAAAAAGAAATGGCTGTATTGTGGTCAGTAGACGAGGTGGTGGCGCAGCTATAACAATCAGTATATAATGTACTAAACTGCAGTGGAAAAGCAAGCCGAGCCATGCCAAGCTGAGTCGTACCACACAGTGGAAAAGGGCCATAAGTGTACCGGGTTACGTAGTTTGAAAGAGCCAGACTTTTAGAACAGAAGATAATCTCTTGTCATGTTTCTCATTGCTACTAAGAACACTAGGGTAGATTTAGGGGACACCTTAAAACCTTCAGCTTGACATTGTGGTGACCTTTCAGTCAGCCTCCATTAACCAACACTCATAAAAAATGGTCATGTTACCAGAGCTGTTCATAAATGGCTATTTTGTTGATTTGTGCTTTTGCGCTTTGTGGATTGCAGAGCCCTGCCTAACAGTTAAAGCTTCAGTGCCTTTATGTGCTGTCTTCTGTTCTTCATAATCTTCCATAAACAAAAGTGCCCAGGGACTGTCAGAATTTTCTCCCATCAAGGCTGAGAAATGATTTATGTAAGCAGGGGTCCTGGGCTTCTAATGCAACAGACCTGCGAATATCCTCTTTTTTTGAGCGTGAGGATCTGAGTGTCTGCTCCGTGTGACAGTGGGAGCGGGTCTGGAGGCAGTTTTGCTTGTGGTGTTTGGTAGAGCAGAGCAGAGAGCCGTCTGATGCTCCAAACTCTTTCATCTGAGACTTTCCTTTGAGATTTGTCACTCCTACGCTTACAAGTCAAATAACAACATTGAACAAAGTGTAAAAATTTAACCCAGCAGTACAGTCATAATTCAAAAGCTCAGTGTCTTCTAAACAGACAAAACAACTTGGGTACCATTTGACGGCAGACGGCAGACACGCAGTGGTGAAATGTAGGACGCATTTGATTTGTGTGTCTCTTAATCAGGCTGTCCCTTGTTCGCTCTAAAAATGCATCCTTTCTAAGTTTACCAGTAACTGTCGCAGTAAAAGACGCTGTCAGTCAGTAAGGCCATATCTTTTCTCACTATTTTCCCTAACGTAGCTCCTCTTTAGACCCCCGCCAGAAATAAAATGTCTCTACCTGCTCACATAAATAATGGGCCACTCAGCCTAACCATTTCCTGCAACACTTCAGCGTAGGAAAAAGCCTTGCTTATAACATGTACCCAGTGGACTGTTTTGTTTGCAACTACAGGAAACAACTCTTTCTCTATAACTATTCTTCACATTTCAATAATTATTGTCTGTATGTCATAAACAGAAATGTGTCCCCTGGCACACCATTAAATGTTTTGTACTGATTTTGCAATATTTTTTTTCTAGTTACATAAGTAATCACTGAAGCATCATAAGAATCAACTGTAAGTTTATTGTAAATTTCAAACAGGGCTCTTACATCATTAATGTTTATTTTATGGCTTCACCATGTACAAATCATAAAAAGTATGCAAATACATTTATATGATACTGTACACATGTTATTATAGGTCAGGCTTAAAATACAATTTTATACTTTATGAAACAACTGTGTCTCTCCATCATGAGCATGGAAAAGTTTGAAGATCTCTCTCTTAAAACAATGTTACTGTAATTGAAGTCTACAACTGAGATTTTTTTACAAATTTAAATCTGTTTTTAATAGTTTTAAATTGTTTAAAATTGTATTTAAAATCAAAGAAGCACCAAGCATTTATTCAAAGATTTTTTTTTTCCATTTCAACAAAATATTTTTCTTGATGCTTACTATGTGCCAAATTCACATCTCAAAATTGCTGATGGTCTCATATTTCATATAGACCTTAGCCACTGATTCTCTTTCTAATTGAGTTTTGTCATTGCAGATGAAATCATATTACTGTACCATACATGTTTTTTTAGTGTACCTCCACTGTTGGGAGCAAAAAACAAACAAACACGTTTTTCAGGCAAGTTGTGGCCCAACCATCTGTTTTGACTGCATTTCTGTTTTAGGGGCGATCAGGTGCAATTGTAACATTTTTGTCAAATCAGCCAGCCGTATGTTGGTATGGGAAACATATGTGCCAACAGAAACTGTAATATTAATAGATTTGCAGTGATTATTGATACTTTTAGTCGTTCCACTACATTAGCACGGCGTGATTGTACTGTGTTCCCATATGCTTCTAGCAAGATGCCGTACGAGTGTAGTATCGAAAGGGAACGTACTCGTTTACTAACGTAACCTCGGTTCCCTGAGATACGGGAACGAGTACTGTCGTCGCTTTAGTCGAAGTAACCTGAGAATCCTGTGGACTTTGGCAGGCTTTGACGGGCTTCGTCGCCATAGGCTAGATATTTAAAGATTAAATAAAAATATTGAATTTAATAAAATAAAGTTAGAGTGAAAAATAAATTGTTTGTTTTGAAGAATCTTCATGCAGCTCTTTTCTACACAGACACATGCCACAAAAAAGGACAAAAAAACACCATAAAAGCAAGTAGTCCATAAGACATGCACCATATTTGAGATTTTGTTTTTAAAGCCATACAATAGATTGGTGTGAGGAAGATTCCTTAAAAAATTCTTCTTTTCTTGTGTACACAGATAAAATAACAACATGGAATGTTTGGAACGACATGAGGGTGAGCAAATGTTGAAAAATGATGACAGAATTTTCTTTTTTTGGTAAACTATTCCCTTAATGTGAACGGATTTGAAGGGCCTGTAGAAGTAGATGAAGAAGATACTGCAGTGATGCTGTGGTTTGCATAACCCTGCTGCTACTACACACCCTACAAACACACAACACTCACACACACACTGTCAATGGCCTCCTCCCCTCTCCAAATTACTGCAGCCCTCATGAGCAGCAAGGAGCATTACGTCACTGCTGCCGCTCTCGCAGCCTCACACGCTGGACCGTGGCAGGTTCCCGTGGTGACCGTCTTCCTCAGGATGCGCTGCACGTGCGCAGGATACAAGGGAGGGAGGGAGGGAGGAATACATGCACCCTCACTGTCATAGACAGCACCGGAGCCAAGCCACAGGCCAGATAGCCCACAGAATAAGAATTATAGCCTGGCCTCTGACAGTTAATTACCCCACTTTGAAAAGTAGTCATTACACCCCCTCAGCTCTCTCCAGCTACTAATGGGCTAGATTTAATCTAAGTGGGTTAAACACGTAAATAAGCTATTGAAAAAAAACTCACAGTATAAACAAACACTAGATAGATAGATATAGACAGACAGACAGATAGAGGGGTCCTGGGCTCCTAGTAATATGTGAATATTATCATTTTAAATAACTCGTTGGTATTTGAATATATATTAAAATGCAATTTATTCCTGTGATGCAAAGCTACTTTGTCAGCTGTTATTACTCCAGTCTTCAGTGTCACATGACCCTACAGAAATCATCCTAATATCTGATTTGGTGCTCAAGACACATTTCTTATTATCAGTGTTGAAAACATTTGTGCTGATTAATCTTTTTGAGGAAACGGTGATACATTTTTTTCAGGATCTTTTATAAATAGAAAGTTCAAAGAACAGCATTTAATTAAAATCTTTTGTAACATTATTAAATGTATTTACTGTCACTATTGATCAATTTAATGTATCCTTGCTTAATGAAAGTATTGATTTCTTAAAAACAATCTTACCAACTTTAAAACTTTGAACGGTACTGTATGTCAGTGAATGTATGTCAGGAAGGGGGCATTTTATTTTAGGATTTTGCTGGAATGGAGAGTAGTCCATAGATACAGTAAGTGATAAACCAATCTGGATGTTGACAGTGGAGTTAATCACAAATTTTTAGGGCATCTAGAATCACCTGATTCAAATTTTTAGGTTGAGAACCACAGTACCTTGTAAAAGTAAATAGTACAATAGGAACCGGAAAATTCTACTGCATTGTCCCGTATAGAATCTGTAAACCACAAATTTGAAGAGAATATTTTAATATGATTCACTGTAAATGAAATGGTAGCTGAATAGTTTGTATTGTCATGTTGCTTCAGGTTCAACTGTGTAAACAAGAGAAATAATGTTATGTTTATAATGCTCTTTATTTATGAGAAATTATTCACAATCTGGATGGATCCAAATATCGGGTCCAGAACTGAACTGCAGTCTGCTAATTGGTGACTGTGTTCCTGTTGTAAAGACTGTTGAGTACCCCTCCACACTCGCAGTCCTCCTGTTGTAAGGAGCTCCACAGAGGATGTGACCACTGCTCGTCACTCGCTCTGGGAATGTCGACATCACACAGTCATTTCCACAGATAAGATTCTGTGCATTTAATCGCTCTTCAGACTAATAAAATAGATGCCCAGGGTGCACATTCTCTGTTATGAATGTGCTATCTTATGCTATTAATGAATATCTTTATCATTGATCATCTGCTTGTTTTGCTGTAGAGTGTCCATAATGCACTGCTCATCTGAATACAGATGGCAGAGAAATAGCAAATCTGTCTGTCACAGCCTTTGACAAACAGTGAGCCTGCAGCCTCTGCAAAATGAAAATAATACTCACCTTTATTTGAACACAAATTAACACATCTTTGCACATTCATCATTTCACATTGAGGACTCATTCAATTACTCATGGCCGTGGACCGCGATGGTGTTATCTTCGGAACGTGAGAATTTGCATTTTTACTGATGCCGTTTGAAAGGAACTGATTGGCACTAAAGCTTCCTGTTATCTCAACTTCTCTTCTGCTTGCACTACACATCATTATACAGAAGGGCGATAAAAAGGACATTATTTTGAAAACTGTGTATAGTCTTGATATGATTTGGGTATGAATGTCAACCTGAGAGGTAAAGAAGAGCTTATTTACACTTGGTTTTCATTTAGAATAAATGAGGGAACTAATGAATTCAAAGTCTGTCTTGGTATCTCAGGAACAGTTCAATGCAGTGAGAATTTCAGATTTATTAGTCTTTTTTTCTGACAAGTGAAAGAGACATTTCAGGTTTAATATGTGAGAGAGCCATGTGCTGCGAACTACAGATGAAAGACAGCACAATATTTTATAACTGCTAAACAGGTTCAACTGCATACATGTATTTTTCTAAATTTATGTTGACATGTTTGGTTCCCCTTGAATAATCTTGTATGTGTTATTCCCAATATTAAACATTTTTATTTGGTTTATTATGATAATTATTTTATTATCAAATCTCTTATGCTCACCATGGCTGCATTTATTTGATCAAAATACAGTAAAAACTGTAATATTCTGAAATATTATTGCAATTTAAAACAACTGCTTTCTGTTTTATTATATTTTGAAATGTAATATGTATTCCTGAATTTTCAGCAGCCATTACTCCAGTCTCCAGTGTCACATGATCTTTCAGAAATCATTATTATATGCAAATTTGGTGATAAGAAACATTTCTTATTATCAGTGTTGAAACATTTGTGCTTCAACACTGAAGCAACCCCCCCCCCCCCAAAAGGAAAGTTTAAAAGATAAGCAATTATTTGATATAGCAATCATTTGCAACATTTTAAATGTGTTCCACAGAAGAAAGTCACACAGGTTTATTACAACATGTGGGTGAGTAAATGATGACAGAATGTTTCACTGGTAATCCTTTTTTGGTGCTGCTGAACTTGTCTAGACAGTACTACTATATTAATATTTTATCTAAGTATCAATCTTAAACTTGAATGTAAGCCTTTTAACTGTGCAGTGATTCTTTCAGTGTGGATAAACTGGACAGTGTGTGGAATCTTTGTATTCTGTCTCACTCACTCCTACAAGAATCGGATCACTCCAGCAGCTTGAGCACATAACCATGGCAGACAACTCCACGAGAACAGAGTGTCACAGTGGTAAAGACGGGCTTCACACACCTGTAGTCACTGCTGGCTGCTTTACTGTACTCCATCTGATGCAGATGGCTTATAAAGCCTCCTCCATTAAGCGCAAGCGAGTTTTTTGGAACATGATGGATAACATCTCACTCATGGGCCAGTGAGTCATAAATGTAGGAAAGGTGCCGTTAAGCAGAATTCCACAGAGGCTGTTTTCCCTGAAGAGAAAATAAAACACAAGTCTCATCAAAATAAACCACATCTCTCGAGTCACCGTATATCAGCTTTGATTAGGGCCAGAGCTTGTATACCTCGGTGTGGTGCGACTCACCAGAGGGTCTAGATATGAAATCGCAAACAAATTCATTATAGGAGGGTTGCACGTGACACACACCGGAGCGCGAGCCATTGATGGACACTTCCTCGGTCAAGCTACTCCATTAACCCACTTCCAACTGTATTCTCCAGAGTCAGGAATACATAAAGATGTAGTAACGAGATAAATGCATTTGCATGCCTTGGTGAGCACTTCCTATTCTGCGTCTGAAACCAGTATCCTATTGTACCTGCCCAAGAAGTGCTTCACATGTCAAGCTACATTTATAGCTGGTTAACATGAAATGCACTGGCTTTTTTTTCTATTTACATAATGGAAATGCAAAAATATGCTTTCAAGTGATATTTACATTTATATTTTTCTGTGTTTTACACAACACATTTCATGTTTCATCTCAAGCTGTTCAATGACTTGGCTTCTTTCTCCTTGGTAAACAAGTACACTAACATTTTTGCTGGTTGTGATGGAAAGGACATTATATATACAGCATATACATTTTTATAATGGATTTTCATAGTTTGGGAACCTAAAAAAATCTGGGCCTGGGTAAGAGTACAAATATATACAAAAATAAATAAAAACAAATACATTTAAAAAATGACAATTCAAAAAAGACATGGTAAGAAAGAGGTGTGCGATACTGACAAAAAATGATGTCTCAATATATATTTTTTTCGATTGTGATAATTAAACGATATTTTGCTTAGTGTTTTTATGCTGGTACCTTGGCTGATTTAGGCCTGTTATGGATAAAGAAATATCACACAAAAATCACCAATAGGAGGTGGCAAGTCCCTGTCTTAATGAGTGATTAATGGGTGATTCATTAAATAATGAATTCAAACGATTTGTTCAAAATTGCTGATTCATTTAGAAAGGAAGCAAGTGACTGTGTTTATGAATGGATTATTGAGTCATTGGCTGAAATTATTTGTTCAAAAACATTCATTCAGGAACAAAGCGCTGCAGTGTTGCTCTGAGAAGCACAAATGTTCTACTCTGGCGTTGTTTGGAACTATTATATATAATATTGTATCTAAAATGTAACTCACTCAATAATGACTTCATGTTTTTTTTAACTGTTGGATAAAGTTAATATCACATTCGTGATCACACTATAAGCTAATATTCAGGAAAACGCCACTCTTGCTTGTGTGATATTACTTAACTATGTCATATCTTTTAAATATAAAAAACAAAAACCCATACAGGAGATTTTTTATAATTTTAATTTAATTTCATATAATTGTATAAATTTCATAATTTGGATTATAGGAGCTGACACGTTTCAGTTAAAGAAAACACTAAATAATTTCACATTTTCTTAACATACTGCACATAAATACTGTGTGTAGTTTTCTATGTGCTTATATTTCTTTGGTTCATTGACAGGGGCACAGTATTGTGATGTTCAGCCATAATTGACACTTCTCTCCTTTTATTTCAGGGATAACAGCGGCTGCTTCTCTGGTGTCACTAGCCTGGGCTCTGGCCTCCTATCAGAAAGCCTTGCGTGATTCCCGCGATGACAAGAAGCCCATCAGCTACCTTGCCGTCATCATCCAGTTCTGTTGGCACTTCTTCACCATCGCTGCTCGCGTAGTGACATTCGCTCTCTTCGCCTCCGTGTTTCAGCTCTACTTCGGCATCTTCATCGTGCTGCACTGGTGCATCATGACCTTCTGGATCGTACACTGCGAGACCGAATTCTGCATCACCAAGTGGGAGGAGATCGTCTTTGACATGGTGGTGGGAATCATCTACATCTTCAGTTGGTTCAACGTGAAGGAGGGACGCACCCGCTGCCGTCTCTTCATCTATTACTTCATGATCCTGTTGGAGAACACGGCCCTGAGCGCGTTGTGGTACCTTTACCGCTCACCCCCCAGCACAGACGCCTTTGCTGTGCCCGCCCTGTGCGTCATCTTCTCTAGCTTCTTCACTGGCATTGTTTTCATGCTCATGTACTATGCTTTCTTCCATCCCAACGGGCCACACTTTGGCCGCTCGGCCAGCCTGGTCCAGCTCGAGGACCCTACCGCTACCTTCACGCTGCCCCCTGAGGGCGCCACCAACTCACTGCGCTCCAACCGCGGAGGCACGCTAGCCAGGGACGCTGACCGCGAGGCCAAGTACAGCGAGCGGGACGGTTGTGTGCCCGTCTTTCAGGTGCGGCCCACCGCACCCTCTACTCCTTCCTCCCGTGCCCCGCGCCTGGAGGAGACAGTTATCAAAATAGACTTGTGCAGGAACCGCTACCCTGCCTGGGAGAGGCACATACTGGACAGGAGTATACGTAAAGCCATCCTGGCCATCGACTCGTCTCCGAACCCGCCACGCCTCCAATATAAAGACGACACATTGATACAAGAGCGTCTGGAGTACGAGACCACCTTGTAGCCTGCGCTGTGGAAACTCACAAACATGAACACATTACTGTCCTCTTAAATAAACAGCAGGACTGTGGCAATAACGTTCCTTGCATACATAGCATCTAGCCATGATGTTGATTGTCATGGACAAACATAGGCACAACATATTTGTGGAGGAATGAAATAAACTTTTTTTTAAACCGTTCTCTCGTTGCTTTTTATTACTTCTGTCTTGTCAGGGAATATCTGGGATTCTAAAAGTCATTGCACTGGCTGATATAGACCACAAACCCCTCGGCCCTCCTGAGTGTTGTACAGACCTTCATTCCCAGAGCTGATTGTCCTCGAGCCAACGTCTCCAAACTGCAAGAGGACATCCAGAACACTTTATAGCTCGTCTCTTGCAGCAAATGCAAAACAAAGGCCTTTCCCTTTGAAACCAAGCATCCAGTGCACACAAACGGCATTTTAACAAACAGACTACCCACCGCACTGGAGAAACAGTGGTCCAAATATCACATCGATGGTACACAAATAAAAAAAATGGCTGATTAGTCTCGAGACGTCCTTGTTTAGGGTACTGTAACCTATTAGTAGTGTTTCATCAGCAGTTCTGTACCAGTGCCAAATGCTCCACTCACAATGACTCCACGCTGAACTGTGGCTCGACCACAAACTGTATATATAAACAGGGCAGCATTTCAACCATCTACTTGAATCCTGTACAAAGAAAAAAGATGAGAAAAGAAGTATGCGATCATCACAGGAGTCCAAGACACTTGGGATGACAAAACAGGGAGAACACACACTCGTTTTCTTCTTCAGGAGAAGACAGTAGGCCCTTTGACGATCCGGCCTCATTCACCTCACTCCTGTGGGCTGACAAGGATCCGTTTGGTTCACAGCAGAGTGGGGGGCAAAGACCATCACAGTTCACACAATGTCCGCCAAACTGTACCCGACAAAACCTGGATGCGCTTCATCTTCTAGGTTAAAGATACAGTGTTCTTCTGGGCTGGGTCAGGATTTGGTGTGTCTTGTGTTTTGTGTGCTGTATTGGTACAGTAAAATGAGTTAAAGGCCACGTATAGACAATAAACAGGGTCACTTTTCAGCATCTTAACACATCTGGAAAGCCGGCGAAATGTACTATTCCAAACTCTGCAGTGCAGTCAAGACTCCTCTCCATGAGACACTTCAATTGCCAACTCACAGTCTACAAATCAGTGTCAGGGATAAGTAGTCTGCGACAGTGTGCAGACTTGCTAATGTGCTCTGAATGATGAATGATGGGCCCTATGGTTCAACAAATCACATCGGCCTAAAAGAGCACTGTATCTTTAAATCAGCCTAGAGCATCCTTTATATATGAAAGTGTTGGAGATTTAAATTTTCCGTTCAGTTACAAGTGCTTCTTTGTGTCTTTATGTTCGAATATTCTAAGGCATTTATGGAGACATGGAAGTGAGGGCAGAAAAATAAAAAATAAATAGAAAACAAGCACAAAACTTGTCACAGGAAGGAGTCTCAGCACAATGAAGGATTTCTTCGGTTGCTGTTACACTTGTGTCGAGAGACAAGGTGAAATTTTACTGCGACAGAAGCTAGATGTGCCTGTTGTGGATAGTTTGCGATTTTGAAAGTGTGGGAAAAATGTTTTACGTGTAACATTTTTTTATGATCCATTTTCTTTGCTTTTCTTTTTCTTTTTTGGTTATTGATGGCATTTTAAACATGTGTCTTACAAAATGGTTGATCTTAAGGTGCACATTATTTTGCTTAATGCCATTTAACTGTGTGGAGATGACTGATATAGGACAGTTAGATTCGTTTAGCTTCAGTTGGTCATATCTGAACTGTAATTTGGGTTTTATTGTAGTTTTGAAACACTCCTGAGGTGTTGTAACGTCCTACAATCGGTGGCAAATTAACTGAAAACATAGTTGTTTTAGCCTGCAGCGATCTGCACACTTGCAGATGAAGATCTTTACTGTGTTGCAAATAAAAAAAAGAAAAAAGAAAATAGAACACACAAAAAAAAAAGATTTAGATGAGATCATATGAATCTATAACCAGTACCACAGTGAAACGTAAACCTGTATAGTTTAGCTATTTTGCTACTTTCCTATCTCGTCAGCATTTTTTCCCCAGCGTGTCTTATACTTTCATTTCTCTGTGTGATGGATGATGATGATACTTTGTCTCTTGGCAAAATTTTCCAAACAGCCCTCTAAAAGAGTCCCCTGTAGTCAGAGCACAACAAACTAGTGTTAGCACACTAATTAGGCAATTTTCAGATTTAAATTGTTGCACCACCTACACAAGACCATTTTTGAAGGAAGACGAGTGATGTATCGCACACCTCTGCGATATTACATATCCATCATTTTCAAAAGCATCCTACATTTTTTTTTAGCTTTCCCATAAATACCATGGTATTTTTGTTTCAGTGATACCCCAAGCACACTGCGATTTGGTTCATTTGATTAAGAGGAACATCCTACAACACTGGCTGTCAGTGAGTTTTGATGACATTCTTTATTCAGCCATTTATCTATTGCGAGGCCTCAATTTTTCAATGTTGAAATATGACATGAATTTAAAACACTCAATGCAATGCGATGCGTTCAGCACATGCAGAACGAATCAAGGTCTTTACACAAAAGGCTGTGCTGATGTTTGGAGATGCTGAATAGCCTGTTTTGATGGCATATTCCCCACACATGCCAGATTATTAATGTAATAAAGTCAAAATGATTGGAGGGGTCCTGCATAGGTCACAAGAAAGAAGTCTGATCAGTTAGATCAGTTCAAGTATGACATTTTGATTAAAAATTACGAGGACAGAATTGCATACGTAGTCCTACGTCTTAACATGGTGGTGACGGAAGACCAACAGTGAAAACATTTAAGCTAATCATAACATTACAGCTAAACTATGTAACTTTGTTTTGCACTTCTAGTTCTATTTTTCTATCTGGGTTTTATCAATAAACCTAGAGATATAGTCAACCATTTCTTCGCTCTGGAAAAACTTAATTCATACCTGCAACCTACCTCAAAGCGGTATTTTAAACAGACCACTCTCCAGCTCTAGTCGTTGGTGTGGCTGATATGAAGGAATTTATTGAGATGGCGTCCCCGTGGATGAGCGGAGTTGGAGGCTGCTCTGTTTACAACCGGAGTTCAAAAGCAGGACTTATTTTACAACAATTCACAGCAGGAGAACATTCAATTCATGCAAGCTGATTCTGTTTTATTTGCCTTAAATGACACTCGCCTTTTTTGCGGCTTCATTATTCATAAGTGGCATTTTCTGTTAGTTTCTTTTGGTTTAGTTTTAGTCATGCACATGATGCTCCGGTTGCTTTCATGCTAGTATGACGACGTTGCATTATTGATTAGCGTACTTACTGTGCTTATACTGCAAGCGGACACAAAGAAAGCAGACTGAAATGAAATATGCAGACAAACAATCAAAATGATGACCCAGACAGTCAGGGGTCACGGGCCGTGCTGTTACAAGATTATGAGCATTTTGAATCAGTTAGCAAACACGATTGACTCTGAGAGCTGAAATGAACAGTGGCACTTTTTTTATTATTATTATTCATCGGAGAAGCTTTCTTTTGTTGTTGAATAAACAAATGGACGATACTCCCTCACACATAGACATAGATACTTAGATAAACTAGAATGCTATAGATGGGGGGAAAAGAAATTTACATTTAGATAAAAGATAATCGGTGGTTATTTATAAAGCACGATATTAGTACAAGCACAGTAATTGAATGAACTCGGTGGTGTTCAGTTCAGCGTTCAGAAATGATGTACAGACTTTACTGGTATTTCAGTTCAAACGGAAGTTCCATAGTGACTTGCAAAAGGCTATTTAACTGTAAATAAATGTATGCAAACGTACATGTGTAAAAGAACATTCCTTTCTGAGTCCTGTTCGTGAAGGGTGTCTATTGACTAGAGATCAGCAGTTACATATGACATAATACAGACAAAAACTAGTGTGGTGTATGTGATGTATTAAATGACATAAAAAAAAGCAAAAAACTAAAAAAACGTTATTATTGGTCTCTTAAGTCAGTTGTATCATGTGATGAAAGTCTGAAGTGCGTAAAATGCATCAAATCTGTTATCTGATTTCATTGTAAATTGAAGAGTAAAAACAAAAAGAAAGTTACATTTTTGTACATATTGGATTTTTGTAAATTTTTATTTGATTCTAATGCAACACAAAGTACCAAATTCATTTAATAAAGTACACTGTGGTCATTTTATAAGACTTACTTGCAATCTTCTTTCGGATTCGCAGTTGATGTGTGAATAAGGTGCATTTGAATTTTTAGAATGTCTAACTATTTCAAGGTTGGAAAAAAAGCACTGGTGATGAGCAATGCTGCTTTTTCAGAACCAGTCTGTCACAAATGCAAGGCTTCGTGATTAGTTTGTCTAAATATGTATTCTCACACCTCGTATGATTTAAGGTTTTACACCTTAATTAGAAGAAACTCCTGGAGAGGCTGAAAGAAAATTAGGAGTACATGTATAATGCAACGAGAGATCATGAATAATAAAGATTTTCTTCCAAAAAAATATTTTTTTATTTTTTCCCAAGTGATTTTTTGGGGGATTTACAATGGATGCACAGATGCTGTGAGTTAATACCAAACAGATTTATAAATAGCAACACTGGTGCATTTGTATATCATACACCAAACGCACCGAATGTGCACAGAGATCACAGGACAGGGTGACAAAGACTGCGCTCATGCTCACATTTGATCTTTGTCACACACAAGACATTGTCTCCCAGAGGATCATGGGAGAGTGGTTTACTAAGCTAAAACTGAAACCGTTTTACCAACACTGAATCTATAGAAATATTCTGTTTTATTGTGAATAACAATCTTTTATAAAATCATACTTTAACAGCCATTATTTCCACACCGATCAAATTTCACAACTTATTAGATTCAATAGCCTTTAGGTAATGAAGTAGTAAATCAATACATTTCAGGAATGTTACAAAATCTTAATGAATTCTGAAAAACCTGTATGCTTTGTTGCCTGAATAACATCATTAGTAATTGCATACTTTTTTTTAATAATCAGAATATTATGATAAGCTCAGAGCGGGACAACCCAATATCAACTGATGCTTAAATAGACAGCAGTTGACCTCTGAAAGTTAATACAGAGATGTTAGACTAAAACTGTAAATATTCAACATCAAACAACAAATGTTCAAGCATATATCTCTCATCATTATTAAGTGTGCTTACAAAATCCCAAAAATCACAGTATGCACAATTTCCTTCAGGTAGATAAATATTTTCGATTTCCAGGACAGAATGTTATATTTTTAAAAGGAAAGAAAGAAAGAAAAACTAACCAAAGGCTTTGTGGAAACTATTTTGGCAGTGTTCCTTGAATAAAATCAAAGTGTGCAAATAAGTTGTAAATTAAAAAAAAAAAAAAAAAAAAAAAAAAAAAAAAAAAACAAAAAAAAAAAAACAAACACACACTCTTTGAAATGCACAAAACTACATGTAACCAGACGTTACAAAGGCACGCACCATTATTGATATGCAACACTGCAGTATATGCTGATACTTCCATTAGAGTGTCAGTAATGTAGTTGCTAATCTTATGATGTAACAGTATTATAAAATCTCTAGTATTCAGTTGAATTATGCTTGAAGCATATTTATTTGTTCAGTCTGAGAAAAGGCAAGTGTGCTAATCTTCTTTGCGTTCCCTTTGGAATCGCTCTAGAAGAGCTCGGAGGATGTTTCCAGGTATCTTCTGGTGTTTGTCGATAAGTTCTTGAACTGCCTCTTGCACCTGAACAGATGGGTTCGATTGAAGAAAATACACAAATCCTGACTCAACAGAGGCATGAATTGAACATATGACATCTTCACATATGACATATTGAACATATGACATCTTTCATAATCTATTCAGACTGTCTACTTACAGTGCGCTAGGTGTATTTGTATACACCTTGCTATGTGTACTGCGTTAGGCTAACCGAGACTTGTCATTTGCACTTATATATTGTTGCTCTTTTGTTAGTTTTGCCTGCTTTTATTGTCCTCATTTGTAAGTCGCTTTGGATAAAAGTGTCTGCTAAATGACTAAATAAATAATTTTGCTGACACTGTTCTGCACATGGGCCATAATTCTATTCATTAGGCACATGTAAGACAGAGCCTACGTTTATTAAAAATAATAATAAAAATGTCCAGGGGTTTGTGATTTTTAGCAATGGCTTTAAATCTAGCTTGAATTAATAATATATGTGACCCTGGATCACAAAACCAGTCTAAAGTGTCAATTTTTCGATATTGAGATTTATACATCATCTGAAAGCTGAATAAATAAGCTTTCAATTGATATATGGTTTGTTAGGACAATATTTGGCCAAGATACAACTATTTGAAAATCTGGAATCTGAGGGTGCAAAAAATCTAAATATTGAGAAAATCGCCTTAAAAGTTGTCCAAATGAAGTTCTTAGCAATGCATGTTACTAATCAAAAATTAAGTTGATATATTTACAGTAGGAAATTTACTAAATATCTTCATGGAACATGATCTTTACTTAATATACTAACGATTTTTGGCATAAAAGAAAAATCTATAATTTTGACCCATACAATGTATTTTTGGCTATTGCTACAAATATACCCCAGCAACTAAAGACTGGTTTTGTGGTCCAGGATCACATATATAGTTTTAAACGTTGGAAATAATAAATGTCACTTGAGCATCAGATCAGCATATTAGTATGATTTCTGAAGGGCCACGAGACTAGTAATGGCTGCTGAAAATTCAGCTTCTCACAATAAAAAGGTAGAAATGTTGAATATAAAAGTTTAAAGACCTACATCCTAGGTCTCCCACATCCATTCTGAAAACAAAAGTTTTAAAGAAGGTTGTTATTCTCTGGTGGTAGAATGGGATGAGATGTGGCTACTGCTCTTATGAAATAAATTTTACTAAAAAAACAGAAATGTTTCATTCATAGATACCGATTTGGGGTGTCCTTTATTATACAAGCATTCTCTCACTGTGTACACCTGCATATATGATGAATGGCGATCACCACTCTTGGGTGGAACGTTCCCTTAGGGGACGGTGTAAACAAATGGTGCTAGAATATGTTGTGTAGTCAACAGTAGGTCAGGACTTGTCGGGACGTTGTAGAGGTTAAACCCTCTTGTATTTTTTTTTTTTCATTTGCAAAACACCAGCTCAGCAAATGAACAAAGAGTCAGCCCTTTACAGGACTACAAAGTTATAAAAACAAAACTTATGGAGTCCTACCTTTTCAGCCAACTCAGCTGCATTGAGTTTGGGGTCGTATGGAATGGGGTCACCCAAGTAGGTGCGAAACTTGACTGGAAATCCTCCATAAATGGGTGCTATCGGTAGGCGAAATCTCTCATACACCCAGCGGTAAAATCCTGAATGAATTTCGAGATGAATTAAAGATTGAATCATTGAGCTCTTTCATAATCTATTCAGATTGCTATTTACAACTGTGTGAAAGTTCAGTTTTTTGTCCATGACTCACTTAATGTTCCAAGAGAGCGAAATCCCTCCCTCAGGTTTTGAGTAAACATGGGTATAACTGGCTATAGGGACAAAACAGACTCTTAGTACAATAAAACCGGTTTGTATGAAAGGAGAAGAAGAAGAGGGACAGTCACTTACCACTTTAGAGTCAATGGCCACTTGTGCAAATCCTTTGCGTTTGCCCCAGAGCAGAGGGTATGTCTCGTCGCTGAACAAGGCCTCCCGAACCCCTCCAGGAGAGATGCCCAGGAGGTGGCCGTTCCGCAGGGCCTTCACACATTCCTCCTGCGGCCCGTGGATCACACTGAACACCTCCAAGAGGAGCTTAAACCCTGTCGTGGTCATTATAAAGACAATATGAGCACAATTAAAGGGTTTGTTCACCCAAAAATGAAAATTAGGCTGCGTTTTACTCACCCCCGAGGCATCCTAGGTGTATATGACTTTCTTCTTTCAGAAGAATCCAGTCGGAGTTATATTAAAAATTGTCTTTGATCTTTCAAGCTGTTTCATGGCACTCAGCGGGTGTTGCATGCATCCGTCCAAAAGAAGTTAAATAAAGCGCATGCGTTCATAATAAAAAGTGCGTCACACGGCTCCGGGGGGTGAACAAAGGCCTTCTGTAGTGAATCGATGCGTTTTTGTAAGAAAAATATCCATATTCAAAACGTAATAATCACTTGAATCTAGCTTGCGCTAACAGTTGGACACGGAAGCAGCTCCGGGCGGATGACGTATGAGGTCGGCTTTGCGCATGCGCCGCTCAGAAGTGACGCACGCGGAAACGCAGCAGAGAGATCAAAACAAAACGACGGTCAAGAATTAAAAGAACAAAAGGAGGATTTGTAAAGTAGAATGTAGGAGGATTTCGATACAAGCCAAGACGAGACTGGTTTTCCTTTGCTAAAGTAAGGAAACTTTGCTTCCTTTGATTCCTTTAACAAATGTTGATTTTCACGAGACACACCGGCGCATGCACAATGCCGACCTCATACATCATCCGCCCGGAACTGCTTCTGTGTACAACTGTTGGCGCAAGCTACATTAAAGTGATTTATGTTTTGAATATGGATATTTTTCTTACAAAACGCATCGATTCGCTACAGAAGGCCTTTGTTCACCCCCCGGAGCCGTGTGAGACACTTTTTTTAATGGATGGGCGACTTTTATTTAACTTCTTTTGGACTGAAGCAATGCAACACCCGCTGAACGGCATTAAACAGCTTGAAAGATCAAAAAAAAAATTTAATATAACTCCGACTGGATTCGTCTGAAAGAATAAAAGTCATAGACACCTAGGATGCCTCGGGGGTGAGTAAAAAGCAGCATAATTTTCATTTTTGGGTGAACTAACCCTTTATTTAAAGTAAATTTTAAAATATACAAATATAAATCAGAGTGTGTGTGACCTTGTTGAATTTACTGAAGGTAAAATATGGAAAGGAATTTCAGAATGTAGAATAACTTTACTACAATGCCTTGACAGAAGTTAGTCAGTGCTTCTTGAAAAGATACATATTTATGTTTAAGGTTATAAATAAATCATTTGTGTTAAGAATAAAGTGAAACTGTTACTATTTTTAAAACTAATGTCAGATAAAGTTGTAGGACACGTTTTGTCCCAAAATTCAATTAATCACAATGAAATTAGGTACTGAGTAATGACTCTGTCATGGGCAAAATGAGGCTATGAAATTTGTTTTTACCTGGGACCTTGAACAGAAAATGATCAGCCACCGAATGACAAGTTCTTCCCTTTTGAATGATAACACTTGCCAAGAAATAATAGTAGTCTACAGGAATAGCTCCATGGTAGTAGACTATAAGAGCAGGTCCTTCATCTGGAATCTTTTCTAAACCATGGATTTCATAACCTGTCACAAAATACATACCTAATTAATCAGGGGGAAATTATTCAACTTTTTTGTGAAGTATGACACATCGCAAGACCTTTCATGAAATAACATGGAAATTAATATTTGACAGTGCAAACTAAAATTATGGTCCAAAAGTGACAGTAAGGACATCTATAATGCTACAAAGATTTCTAGTTCTAATAAATATATTCGAACTTTGTTTATTAAAGAAGAAGAAAAAAAAGATCACCGTTTCAACAAAAAATATTAAAGCTGTTTTCAAATTGATGAAACCAAATCAGCAAATTCTGAAGGAACATGTGACACTAAAGAATGGAGTAATGGCTGCTGAAAAATCAACTGGAATAAATTACATTTTAAAATATATTAAAATAATTATAATAATTAAACTGTAATAATAATAATAATAATATAAAGCTTTTTCTTTTGAACAGTATTTTATGTGTTGATTTGTAACCTTTAGAAATATCATACACTTTGTGAAATTAATCAGATTATATTGGTGCAATGAATCAGACAAAACAGTTATTTAGATGCTCTGCTTGATAAAAAAAACACGTTATGCATTCTAAAAATCACAATTTAATGCCAGGAACATCAAACCATCATTGATTGTTCTGTCAAAGGATAAGATGGTTTAGGGCTGGGAAAAAAACATCCATAGCCTGATAATACACATCCATCTTTAGACATCACTTTTTAATTATGATTTGACTATTCCTGTTTATCACTTAAAAATCAAATTAACAACACAGTGGATGCAAGTATGTGAGCACCATGAAAAATCCCAGACCAAAGTAGTTTAATTTAAATAAGATAACAATCCAGATCTCAATTAATGCAGATAAAAAGAAAAAGCAAATCCATTACATACCGTGCCAAATAGCTCCATGTCCATCCCACAGGGTTGCCAGAGTTTTTCTCGCACCATCCCAGAGGTTATTGGAATAAGCTTCCCTCAACTGGTTCTTACGTTTGTACACATGGAGGAAGAGTATGGACAGATAGAGGAGGATGACTATGAGAAAAGGCAGGATGAAGACTATGGCTAGAGGTGTGAAAACCCAGAGCAGATACTCCAAGAAACTGAGGTAGTCTTCAAGTTGCCCGAGCCCTGCCTCCCACACATGAACCAAGCAGGAGAGGAAGCTGACGGATCCGTTCTCAAACAGACAGGACTCATTCCCACTGGACATGCTGCTTCACTGTGAGCCTCTCCCAGTGGCAGATGGGCTGAGCAAGGCAACAATCTGCCAAAGGGGAGACCTGGGTATGAAAGACACAAACTGTCAAACGCAGACATTAAGATGGCATTAAAGCTGAAGTGTGTCATTTTTATGACATTAGAACACTTTTCCTATCCAGGTTTAATATGCCGAGTCAAACATTGAAGAAAACAAAAACACTATGATTGTGTGGTGCTATCAACACATTGCTGCTTGTTTCAGCATCCCAAACAGCCACAGGAACTTTGGCTCAAACGATTTGTCTTCGAAAATAAATGAATGAATGAATGAAAAAAATGCAATGGTTTTTGTGTTCTAAAGCAACACGGACCTACATGAATGGGTCAAACTTATTGAAATGAACGGACTAATCACTTTTTATACATCTGCAAGACTTAAAAATTGCTTATGAATAAGCTTGTGCTTTAGTTTCCAGCCATCAAGCTTGAAAAAAGGGAAATAATCAACTCAATCAATCAATTATAATCATTTTAAAGTATTAAAGCTACAATATAACAGAAAAAATAGACTTTACCACATGGTTATGTATTATATAAGTCATTTTGGGTTTGAATTTCCAGCAAAAGTAACTGCTTTGTAAAATATAAAGCTACTCTGATATAAAATCACAATATAAATATTACAGCAATGGTTGCTTGTTGATAATGTAAGGTAAATTATACTTTGTTCCTTCAACCTATAAGCTTTTAAACGTAAACGAGCGTAAATTTATATTAGCATTTATAAATTAAAAATATGTATAGTAGTGTTATAGTTATAATAAATTTGTATCTCTTTTCACAAGTCACAGGACTCGGCCAATAGCGTGAGTCTGGGGCGGGGTTATCTGTTTGTCCAACCAATAGCAGACTGGTGACTGTTTGGCAACAATCATCACACTTGCAGTGAAATTCAATGACACCAGTGGCGTCTAGAAATGACACACTTCAGCTTTAACTCGCAAATCTAATTCTAGTCATTTGATGAATTGTTTAAAAAAAAAATTTTTTTTTAAAAAGCACCAAGGAAAAACAAAACAAAAAAACAAACCTTCTCCAACGAAAACGTGTTGCTAGGCCAAACATACCAACCTCACAACGGTGCCCTAAAATAAAAACAACGTCGATGACAGTTAAGTTGTACCTGCTCATTCTGTTCATTCATCCCCAGTCACAGGTGAGACTGCTGTACAGCATCATTTACACGAACACTGTTAAACGCATGAACGACGACATGGAAAGGCGTACAGTAGCATTAAACCGTTCTGTCACAGTGGATAGCGATCATAGACAAACAAACCTTACAACAGCTCCAGATTTTGATGAGCTGTCACACACTTCTTCAAAATTACACACCTTATCTCTCGAAAAACTAAGCATATAAATGGATGTTTTAGAAGAAGCGTATAAAAATAAGATTTTCTCAAATCTACTTACATTATGATACCTCGATGAAATAGACACTGTTGCCCTCATTAAGTGTTTACCTTCCTGACTGAACCGGCACTCTTTACATGTGACACAAACAGGAAACAGCGCATGTCAATGTCCGTGACTGGGCGAAACATTTCATAATAAAAGTTTTAAACCCTCATAAATGTCCACATGTCTGTATTGAAAATGTATTTAATTTCTGTCTTTTAATTTGACGGGCAGTTTCCAAAGCAAGGGGGGGAAGATGTTGTAGTAGTACTTTTAATAATCCTCGTTTTAATTCATCAGTATATTTATATGTCGCGGTAGTTTTTATTTCTAATGCCCGGTTAAAAGAGTAAAGATAAGGCAGGGTTGTAGAAAGGTCTTGCGTAGATCCTGTTGACAGGTGTCGTTCATGCGTCTGTCATCATGAGCGAAATGTTGTTCCTCTAGCTGATATCATCTTCTATCAGGGCGAAGAGAGAGAGATGACAATACACTGCTTGTGCTCCAGAGCTTACGTCAAGTATGCATTCAAGATTAAGTGTGATATGATCAACTGCTAGAATAGGCATGCTATTTGATCAAGTTAACTGCGTTCAGAAAGTTACATTTTAAATCACCGTTACTGTATTGTTTGTACCTCCCTGGAACTGACTGGTTTGCATGTCTCAACTGGCCTCAGCAGCAGAGAAGTGCCCAAAATGAGCCAACAGAACAGATTAGACTGGAAGAGCAGTTGAGGCCAGCAAACCATCTAAGGTTGGATTGATTTTCAGCAGGACTGCAGAGCAGGACAACAACAGAAAGAAAGAAAAAAGATCTGCTCCATATTACTTGTGATCACATAGATCTAAAGTCGTAAATATAGATAGTGAGCTAAACTTTGTAAACCCTCACTGTGTAACTCTGACTACTAGGTTGGCATGGGAGGTTGCCTGTTTACTGTTGAGAATGGTGAACACATTTTCTCTTGTTTTCATCTGCAGTGATCGAGAATTGTATCTGTCAGATTCTAAAGCCATCCTGAATCAGACTGACAGTCAGTTGCAAGGTACGGTTTCTTGTTAACATAAATTACAAAATTACTGTTTACATACTGACTTCCTGACAATGTATTTAGCCCAGTGGGCCTCAATAAACTTCTAAGGGGGCATTGGGACTTTAAATTATTTGAAATAAGACAAAACAAGCATTGACATAAACTAAAACTATTTAAAAATCAAGATATTTTATAATCAATATAATCCACTCCCTCAACAGCTGGAAACAGGGTAAATTTAAGGTCATTTTAAAAGCGTAACCCGGAAAATCAGGTAAATTGTGTAATTAGTTATGTACGTTTTTATTAAAACTCCATGGGGATTTTTAAAATGAATATACATGTTTCTAGTTATGATTCATACTTTTTATCTCTCTTAAAGAGACAGAACTATACACTCCATTTTAGAGATTGTAGGTATTATATCAAACCTCCTCATCTAACCCACCAATAAAATATGCTTCAGACACAAGTATGCATAGATTGCTAGATCAGATCAAGATTAAAATGAGGTAAAAGACAAAAAAAGAGCAAAAAGTGGATCACAAAATAAGAATTGTTCTTATGGTGTGTCTTACCACCAGGTTGCTACCTCATATGCTCAATAAATGTTAATCCCAACCTACTGCTATAAACATCCATGTTGACCAGTAACCTGTAAGACATGTTCCTCATATGCCCCCACCTACATTTTTAATAGCTGCCAAGTTTTAAAATATTTTATTGGGTAGAAATATATATTTTTTTTAAATGTTTGTAAAAATCCTTAATTCTTATCCAATAAATCACAAACACCAGGAAAAAATTCATGAGGCCTTTGAATATTGTTGTGGACAATGGGGGTACTTGGAGTCAAAAAGGTTGAGAACCTCATTTAGCCTTGATGTTTTTTCACTTGAAATTTTCACTTGAAAATACCTGCAACAGGTTATGGTCAGGATATAGCTTATAATGCTCAAATAGCTACACATTACACTTTGATTTTTTTTTTTTCAGTAGATTTTGAAGCTAATGATGGGGAAGAGCTTTTGGAGGACCTTAGCTGTTCTGTGGATGATGAGGAGGAGGAGGAGGAGGAAGAAGAGGATGTTGTTGATGATGAAGAGACCATGCTTATGGCCAGTTTGGGGCTTCCTGTGGAGTTTGCCAGCTCATCAAAACAGAGGAAAGCTGTATGTCTGTTAGATGCATTATGATCTTGATGTTATATTGGAAAACCACTTCTGTCCATTTATGTCAACACTGCTAATATTAATGCTCATGCAAAAAGTCTTCGGCCCTTGTCCCTAGTCCTTTGAGTCCTCCACACTTTGGAGTCGTAATGGTGCATGGACTACTGGGTAGTAGACAGTTGTGACATGACTAACATCCATACTAGTGTCTACTTTGAGTGTGCATGTCAGCTGTATAGGGGGTGCTCTTGAGCACACATCTAAACCATAAAAGTACAACTGAGACATCCGTTTTTCTGTTCTTTGTAAAATAGAAGGTTCAAAAGAACAGTATTACTGAAATATAAACATTTATAATGCTTTTTGTAACATTAAAATTGTCTGTTACTTTCGAATTCACATAATGTGTCCTTGTTGAATGAAAGTATTAATTTCTTATCCCATACTTTTGAATGGTAATATATACTACAGTTTCCACATAAATATTATGCAGCAAAAACGGTTTTTAACATTGTGATTTAAACATAAATGTTATGAGCATTTTTTCAAATCACGAATCCACTGACCTGTCTTGGCTAGCGTTGCATACGGGTACGCCATATTCTATTTTAAAATAAATTAAAATAGTCTTAATATTTAAAACCCTAAATTAAAAAATTAAAAATTTGGATCCAAAAAATTTACAGCCTGAGTGAGCTACAAGTCTTTTGAAAAAAAAGCATTATCAATTACTCTAATCATTCCAAGCTTTGACCCGGACAACTAAACAAATAAAACTCGTAAATTAAATAAACAAAAAAAAAAAACATCAAAATTTATTAGATTATTTTAAAGTTTTAATGTCCTTGATTCGTTAATGTTTGTTGCCTTTTCCTTTTGCATGGGCCCCTTTACACCTGGCGTTAACATACATTTTGTATTCAAATAGTGTCTGAATATTCTCTAACTGGGTTGCGTTTGCAAATAATGAAAAAGTGCATTAGCATTTACACCTTTGTCAAATGTGGTTCAGTGATCTTATCACAATGTGTCTCAGGCACATTTACACTTGACTTTTAATATATGCATGTAAATGGCATGTTAATACCCAGATGGGAAAGGGCCTTGTGATTATGGATTATCCTGTGCAGTGAAGCCGCTCACTTGCAATCTTTTTTGTACATTTTCATTAAAGACTTACTGTGAAGTTTTACCCCATTTACTTTAGGAAATTGCTTGGCTGTAGCCCAAGCTAATGATTGTTTCTCATCTTTAAGGGCCAAGTTTTAGTGAGACCGAAGAACAAAAGAACCATCAAGCATTTGGAAGCCCCCATAGATTATGCCGACACACACAATGACTCTGAACAGAAACAGCAGTGTGCTGTGAATGACATCGCTGAGACCCCCGCTGAACAGACGTGTCCCACATCAGAGGAGGCCTGGCTGAGCTACTGGCAGCAGCATGGGGAGGGCCTGCTGTGGCAGAGCTGGCTGGAGAAACAACCTGAAATCTCCAGCAGTACAGCACAGGAATGTTCCCGCTCAGAGGCAGACTGGGACGAGCACTACCAACAAACATACCAGTACTACTGGGAACAGTTTCACTACTGGGCCACCCAGGGTTGGATAGTGGACGAGACCTACAGCCCCACCGCTGCTTCTGAGGAATATCAGGGCATCCGAGGAGAAACAGAGGCACTCAAGTCGAATCAGATAGAAGAAAGATCGAGTGTTACACAACTCATAAACAGCCTGAGCTTACTGACTGAGGAAGTTGACGGCGAGGATGGCGACCAGCAGTTTTTGGTCTGTAACTGTGTTGATGAGCCCTGTGATGGTGGAAACCGCAAAAGGCCATCGTCACGTACAGCCTGCACTGACAGTTCTGGTTAGTGCATGTATTTTGATAATCAAGGTCTCTGTGTATTAGCTATGGGGACTGTGGTGTTCCTGCAGTGATGCTGAACCCAAATATGTCAACACCTTCCTGCTCCATGACCTACTTTCAGCGTATTGAATCTAGTGCAGTTGTGATATGTTCAAATTTATTTTGTCAGTCACAGCAGTGTGCTCAATTTTCTGCCATTCAGAACATAAACGATGTTCAGATATTTTTCTAAGTTAATTAAAAAAAAACACACGTAGAAAAATCCAATGATTATTAACCACCTCCTAGCTTTGACATGCTTAGAATACAACAACAACAAAAAATGATGTTAACCTTTACTTTCCCTCATGTCGTTCCAACCTGTGATTTTATTTCTTCTGGGAACACAGAAAATATTTTGAACACTGTTTTGGTAACCATTGTTTGCTTGTTTTTTATTTAATGGACAAAAAATAAACACTCGAGACGTTTATCAAAATATCTTATTTTATTTTCCACAGAAGAAAGAAAATCATACAAGTTTGGAATGACATGAGGATGAATAAATGATAACAGAATTAAAATTTGGGGTCAAATGTGTGTTTGTCATGTAATTCCAATTAAGTCTGTGTGCGGAAAATGCTTATTCTTATATGCATTTGTGCATATTTTAAAGAGCATTTTTAGAGTATTGATTGTGTTTATGACAGGAAGAAATGGAAAAACTGCTTTTTTTTTTGCTGTAACAAATATATAAATCCAATTTGGACAAAAGGGTTGCAAAAGTAAGAGGTATTTGTGATCTTAGTTGAAATAAAAATTACATGTTCACGAATCATGCAAAGTGAAATAACCAAAAAATAACACAAAGCTTGTATTGAGTAAATAAATAGTCTATTTTGGTGACTTTTTAACCTTCAACTTATATTTTTGGGAGTTGGCCTGCTCGATATGCTCCGACAGAGCCACCTGTGATCATGTTGTCATCACACTGAAGGCATCACAACAACATAAAGCCAGAATTCAGTTTGCTGTATCACAACGCCCCCTGTATAAAAGCAGATCATTTTTCCCAGAGGTCTTTTTTTGCAGCCTAAGTTTGGCTCTGCCTGAATGTTTAATGCATCAAGAAGTCAGCTTTTGAATGAAAGGAGCATGAGACTTTGGCCTATGCATTTTTAATGCTGGTAAATGTGAAGGAGAGCACAGGCTCCTGGGTGCTCGAATTGATCACAATCCACTCGCAGTCGCTCTAAAAATGGCTCTTGTCATCCTGATTGTCAGGCCAAGACTAACCCCATCTGAACAGCACCCTTATTTGTACCGCTGGAACAGCTTCATTTATTTTTTTTTTTTTGCTGTATGCATCAGGCAGTATAAGACATGTTATTTTATGATGTTAACATAGTTATTATTAATTGTAAACTGAAAGTATGTGATTTCAGATGGCAGCATGAAACAGACCTCTGCGCCATTGCGTAATTGGAGTGGACAGCCCATAAAGAGCAGATCTAACGATGAGGATCAGAGTGATGATGATGAACCTCCAGGGAACAGATGAGCTAAAGTGAAGAGAGCGTAAGCTGCCGTCCTGTTATTAAGTCTACTGTATTATATCAGATTACATAATTAATGATTCTGTAAAGATTTCTGTTTCAAATAACCTGCTGTGATTTGAGTTCTTTTATTGTTATTTGGCTCTTTCATCAAGGAAATCCTGAAAACTCTACCTAAAATGTGTGTGTGGCTGTATTGTATATATATGTATAGATATATATATTATATATTTTGTCCTTTATATATATATATAATTATATCTATACAGATTGATATACTATACTATTATACTTATATATATATATATTTACACTAGTACATTAGCATTTGTATTAGATAGTATTCAAATGGTTTATCTTTTAGATAGCTACTTTTCGTTTATATGGTTTGGAACATCTTGAGGCGAGTAAATAATGACAAAATTATAATTTTTGGGTGAAAGACTATATAAGATTATATAATACAGTGCTGTTTAAATGGCTGCTGTGCTCACAGTCATGAGCTGGATGTTGAGGAGCTTGTGGAGGTGCTGGTTGAGGAGGCGTGGGATGCTCTCGGTCCGAGACGTGGTCCACAGCCCAAGTAAGACCCCAGACAGAGGCTAGACACCCCTTTAGTGCATTGAAAACAAGCAGGGTCTTTATTAACATCCAAATGTTTTTCTCTTGGCAGGTTTGACAGCATTGTGAAGCTGAAACAAGGCCAAGCTCCATATGCTGGCAGAAGGAGTGAGGAGAACAGAAAGCCTTCCAAGGAAAGAAAAAAAGCAGCCTGCAAAATCAACAAGCACATCTTCTTTACTGATGATGGACCACAAACCACAAAGCCACAGATCAGCAAAGTCCTTCAGAAAGTAAGCTGTTTTTTGCTTCGTGTGCATTTCATTTTTGAAGAAATAAGTCATCCAAGTTCAAATATGAAGGAGAAAAACGAAAACAGAATTTCAATTCTTTGCTGAACGATTCCTTAAATGTTTTGTTTTGTCTTAGTTTGTCCAAAGACATTTGCATCAGGTCAGCCAAAGACAATTCTGAATGTTACAGCTGCAGTGAGTAGATTAGATTTAATACCTTTTGGGATGCAGTGTTCTAATGAACACACTTTTTAATTTTAAAAGTAATATATATTTATAAGTATGAACAAAAATGAAAACAGTGGCATTTAGCTTTAATTATGTCTCACTGATTACGAGCAAATAAATAAGCAATAAGTGCAAGGCCTATTGCTCAGAGCTGATAATTTTAACAAAACAAAAACACGTTTTTGTTTATTTTAACATAAAAAAAGTTTACATTAATACCTGCCTGAAATGGGCGATTCATGTACACATGTACATTACCACACTTTGTTCAGGTGCACTAGCATTCAAAACTCAGTACGATTTAAAAATGTTTTTGAAAGAAGTCTCTTATATTCATAGAGGTTGCATTTATTTGATCAAAAATAAAAAAAAATATTCGGTAATGTGAATTTATTATGATAATTAAAGCAAACTGTTTTCATTGAATTAAGTTCAATATGTAATTCATTCCTGTAATGGCGTTTTCAGCATCATTACTCCAGTCTTCAGTGTCACATGATCCTTCAGAAATCATTCTGATATGCTGATTTGGTGCTCAAGAAATTATTTTTAATATTAATGTTGAAAACAGTTCTTCTGAATAACATTTTGTGAAAATCGTTATGCATTTTTTAAAGAATCTTTGTTAAATAGAAAGTAAAAAAAAAGCATTTATTCGAAATAGAAATCTTTTTGAACATTATAACTGTCTCTACAGTCACTTATGATCAATTGAATGCATCCTCCCCCGCACGCCCCATCAGCAATGTATTATTTTTCTTTAAACAAAAATTGTACATGACCCCAAACTTGGAGTATGTGGGTAGTATTCACGTATTACCCACGTGGACGGTATGGTTATGGAACTGAATTTATTTGTTTGTTTGTTTGATTGATAGAATTTTTTTTTTTTTTTTGGTGGGTTTTTGGTTGTTTTTTTAGATCATGCTCAGTATGGTTTTTAGACACTCTTCTGGGGGGATGAATGAAGTGCTAAATTTTTGTTGTGCTGTGGTAAGTCTCATGTCAAGATCCCTCCTATAAATACTAGGACACCAAGCTGTATGGATCTTCACATGTCCTTTGTCTATGGTATGGTCCTTTAACTGAACGATGAAATGCGTATGTTTGTGTTGTTCCCTGAGGTTTTATTGACAGAATTTGACAGATGGATTTTGTGGGCTTTCGTCTTGTTACGGATCAGTGAAGCCCAGTGTAAATTGTTCTGAGTTCGTGCGTGTGTGTCTGTGTGTGTTAGAGGAGAATAGGGTAGATAGAGAGTGGGCATAGAGCCAGCAGGAGTGGTGAGGCTGACACTTTATGCAGTCTGCACAGAGCTGCTTTATTTACAACACCCCATCACAGCGCTGTCACACAGCACCTGCTTACTGCACGCTGTCAGCCCCCATCAGAAAGACAGAACCGCTCTAAGCTCCAGTCTCACCCCTGACACTAAAACACACGTTCCCAGCTGTCAAACACACACAGGACAGGTTCAAATGCTTGGTCATCATCACTGGCATGTTGAATATTCAAGAAGAAAAGAGATTGTTTGAATTGTTGTTTTCAACCCACCAGTGCATCTAGTCATCTTATGGATGGACTTTTTCAAGGTGAATTTCTGAGTTTAGTGCCAAACCCCCAGCAGCCAGCTTAGGTTTCATGTAAGGCGGGATTTTAGCCAGTGAAGAGACTAGACCAATTTACTGCAGTGCTCTTGAATTGATTTCTCTGTAGCACAAATTGATCTGGTAGAGGACAAAAACTTTACTGCATCAGGCATTATCACTAGTATCTTTTCAGGCTGGATGCCTAAACAAGACTTTGTCTGGGCTTCTTTTATCACATTGAGGCCTGCAGTTCTGCTGCTTTTAGTGGTGCCAGCTAAGGCTGATTTCTTTTTAATGCCAGGGACCCATCAGATGAATGTTTTTATTGTATTGTTTTTATTGTATTGTAAGAAGCTTGTGTCTGCCACTTTTATACATTTATTTTAAACCACACTGATGGAAAAAAACAAAAAAGACTTTGGGGGAGAAAAGCCAAAGGGAGTAAATAAATACATAAATTGCAAAAAGACCCCAAAATATGATGATCCGGATATGGAATCTGTTCTTTTTTTTTTTTTCTTTAGAACTGAATGTTTTGGTTCAGCAAGGACACATTCAATTGATGAAAAAAAAAGACCCCGTAAAGACTACCTAGTTACAAAAGATTTATATTTCAAATTAAGCATGTTCTTTTGAATTTTCTATACAATAAAGAATAATGGAAACATTTTTTTATCATGGTTTACACAAAAATGTTAAGCAGCACAAATGTTTCTTCAACAAATCAGCAGATTAACATGATTTCTGAAGGATCAGTTGCCACTTGACGACTCGAGTAATGACTGAAGAACAAAATCACAAAAATTCAGTTGTGCCATCACAGTGATAAACTTAAAACTAATGTAAATAGAAGCAGTGGTTTTAATTCGTAACCACTGTTTCACAATATAATGTTTTTTTTTTTTGATCAAATAAATGCAGCCTTCGAAATGGATAAGAAACTAATTTCAAAAACATTAAAAATCTTAACTTTTGAACATTTGTAACAATGATAACAGTGCATGTTTTTCTCAATATTAGAATATAAAATAATCATTTCCATTTGGATTACGATTGCTTTGCATAGCCCTTTTAATAATACATTATAATAAATTGTAATATAATAAATTGTTTTAAAGCAGGAAAGAAAATGGTGCCTAGTATAACTGGTGACTATACCTCTTCCTTCCTATACAATCTCTATATTCTCTCATACCCTCACAGGTCCAGAGTTTTCTTCAGCAGTTTCAGACTGATGCTGACTCTGAGGAGGTGACCCCGGCTTCCATGCCTGAAGCCCTTACTGTGCCATGTGAGAGAGCAGAAGATGGAAGTCCTACACGACAGGAAGCAGAGTGTGAGAAGACTCCTCAGCAGCAACATCAGCAGAACATTCAGCCAGAGCCAGAAGAAAGACAGAACAGCGATTCAGATCCCCGAGGAGAGCTGCAGCCCTTGGACGTCCCTGACTTCTTACTCCCTGAGGGAGGTCAGCATTTAGCGCCCTGCTTTTACATGATACAAATGAGATAATCACTGTCTGCGCTCCTGTAACATACAAGCCAACCATTAACACAGTTAGGCTTCTCATTTACCGTTCAAGGCAATTTGACGTAATCATCCTGTTGACTTCCCCAGCAGAGAGAGTGCAGGCCTTAAAAAAGAACAAGAGAAGGAACAGGAAAAGGAGAAAGGATGTGGAGATGCCACCTGAGATTGCAGAAGAACCTGAGCTGGCCAAGTACTGGGCACAGCGCTACCGTCTGTTTTCTAGGTTCGATGAGGGCATCAAACTTGACCATGGTGAGTCAGCACAAAGCCACCATCTTTATTTTAGGCAATTCATTGCTTTTTATTCAATTAGCAGATGCTTTTATCCAAAGCAACTTTATTGCTGCAGCACCAGGGACATTAACAGTGGAAGATTACAAAGATAGCCAACCTATTGAACTAGAAATTAATTATTCTTCATAGATCTGGCTGATAAAGCCGTGTATGTCAACATTTTCTTTTGATGTCTTTTGATGTTTTATAACCATAATTTCAAGCAAAGCCATTGTAGCAGATTACAATTTTAGAACTAAAACACAGTAAAAGTAGATGTAGTCAAGTTTTCCACTAAAATAATAGTTAAACAATTTAATTGCACCAATACAACAATGCAAATATACAGCATATAAATAAAAACATAGAAATTAACATTTAAATGGAATAAAATGTGCCCTGCATAGACTTTGGTGAGCATTTCTTAATGATGGCGCAAATTAATTGTTGAGTTATGAATAGATTATTTGAAATGAGACGTTTGAATTGATTTGCAGGAAACCCCCCCCCCCAATACTGAAGTTTAAATCTTAACGCTCTCATACTAAAACCATGAGAATAGCAGGCATCACAAATGAATGGTGTTATTTAGAAAATAGAAATTGTCAAATAAAAAGCACATGAAGTCATTGTCACAGTGTTAATTTTATATTGACAAAGAAAATTGCAAATATATTGCCCAGCCCTAATTCTTCTCAGATTTACACCGATAATGTGATGAGTGAAGCAGCACATTTAACAAAATAGGTAGAGCAGGATTTGACTTGGGAATTGATAGGATGGTAAAGCAGACCATATAGCTATTTGTACATAAACCAACAGCCTGCAGAACCTCTGTAAGTGACCTCACTGGAAAAGGAAAGTAATTTCAGAGGACGGGCAGTTTGGTTAAAGATTATGAAGATGATATTTACTCTTTTTGGAATAACATGCACTAAAGAATCATTCACAGTAAAACCAGTGACTTTAAATAACAGATAGAGGGACACTGAGAACTGAGGGACAGAGTGAGATATATTTGTGAGGATGTAGCAGCTGAAGGTGTTGGCCGTCTGATTGCACTGGCTCTGTCTGCAGTGTGTGTGCTGACGCTAGATACCTCCTGCGTCAGACCAGAGAAAAATGGAGGGAGAAAGCAAGAGGGAGCAAGTGAGAGCAAAGCAGCAGGCAGCTTTTAGAGCGCTCAGGAGAGCACTCTTTTCTTTCCCCACGCTACAATTTGCACAAATAGAGTGCTCAGCCTTGGAGGAGGACAACCTTTAGCTCTGGTGCTTTACCTGTGTTCTCCGCTCCACTGCCGCCTGCAAAGTGGGTCACTCTCTTAACGGACACAGTGTATTAAACGGAACATAAACCTGCTTGTTTATCGCTTTTCGCTTGTCAAATGTTTTCTGGTAAAAGGAATTTGATTTGCTGCATATTCTTTTATACTCGTCCTTTTACCATTTTTACCATTTGCTCTTTTTACAATTAATTTTTTTATTGTTTTTACTGAAGAAAGAACAAGAGATGGTGGGGTAAAGGAAATGTGACCAGACGATTTTGAGTACCAAGACTCAATGTGACGGAGCACATGCATTATTATAAAAAAGTAGCAATGCATAAGAAATGAAGACTTGTTTTCATAGATTGTAACTTATGTGTCATTTTTAGAACTTGATACTTAATATAAATAGAAAAGATCTTCCAGTACAGTAAAACAAAACACATTTATGAATTAATAAATGAATCTTGTATTGAAGATATATTCTCTAAAGATAAATTTGCTAAAAGTCTTAATATATTGTGCAGGGTTGCTTCTCATGAACAGCCATCTTATTTTAAGGATTTTTCACATTTTAACTGGGCATAAAAAAAAACCCATTAAGAATATGTGTGTGTGTGTGGTGGTGTGTGTGTGTGTGTGTGTGTGTGTGTGTGTGTGTGTGCGTGCGTGCGTGCGTGCGCGCGCGCGTAGTGTAGCTTTTGCAAATTCATTTTTTTATTTTGGAGGTGACTTTTGCTAAATTACCACTTACATTTTCTCCAGAGAATGTAGTTTTTATGATAAAGATTTTCTTCCTGTGAAGTAAGTCACTTTCCTTGTTAAATTTTTATTGCACAATAACTGTAGTATTGGGTTAGGTTTAAATTTTTAATAGGGCTGATCTTTGGAAAGATGCCTTTTAATCAACACCAAATGTCAAACGGTTTGCCTTCTGGTATCATGAAAGGTCCCATTATTTGGGATTCGAAAATCTCTCCTCATGGACGTTGGATTTCTCTTTGAATTCTCCAAAGTACCATGACTAATGGGTTTTTATACGTCTCTCTCACTTTCGAAGCACAACTCTTTCACTAACCATCTGGAATTCTGTTTGAAAGTGAGATCAGAGCTTCATACCTATTCACTTATTCATGTCAACAGAGGCAGTAGCCCATAGCCATAGTGAGCCTCTTTTCCTTCAGCACTGCCTGATTGGACAGAGGAGAGCGAGGGGTAGATCAAGAGCATGGGCTGAGTTGTGTATCTCCTGCACCCCCACCCCAGAGAGGAGGGGGGATTACCTCAGGGCTACAGAGATGCAAAAAAAAATGTTTTACTACTGCGATACCCACTGAGAGGAGCCAAACAACAAACACAGCTACGACGTCAACATTATGCCTGTCAAGAGGCAGACTTTTAAATGGAATGAGGAAATTCTGAGTGATTTTTATCAGCATATGACCCCACTAATGACCACTTTAGAGGCTGGAGAAATGAAATATTCCAAGTCAACATGAAATGGCATTCACAAGCCATTTTATTTCTGTAATGTGACATGTCTTTGTGGAACAGGATGTTGAGCTAGAAAGACAAAAAAAAAGGTTATCCATTTGTTAACATTAACCAGTAGTCTGGAGCCAAAAAAACAACAACTTTTCAAAGACAGAGCAGGGTATTCGCTGTTTTTTTTTTCTTCTGCATAATAACTTGTTCTAGTGAATTATGCTTAATATAACCAGGAATGTGACTTAAAGTAAATGGAGTAGTTTCCGTTTTCTGAGTCTCACAGGAATCCATCTAGCCACAGTTGCCTTTTAATCTTTTAGTACTTAACATAGTTTTTCATTTGAATGGGGAAAAAAAGTCCATTCAAAAGTGTATTGTCACTTACTTTTAGATGACAAAAAGTCTGTAATGTACACACACAGTTCCTATAGAAAACTACATTTGTTTTAAACCAATTTAACTGTAACTTGTAATTAGATATAATTTTAAAGGGGTCCTAGTACGCTTTTTCACTTTTTCAACTTTAGTTAGTCTGTAATGTTGCTGTTTGAGCATAAAAAAAGATCTGCAAAGTTACAAAGCTCAAAAGTCCACTTCAAAAGGAGATATTTTATTTAACAGAAATCACTTTTCAAAAACTACAAAGAACGACTCGTTTGGACTACAACGCATATTTTCCAGGACTTGTGATATCACAAATATCGACAAATGGGACAGACCGTTTGCGCTGCCTAGAGAAGTCACCGAGTGTTATTACTATGTCGGAGACGCGCTAGCTTTCCCAAAAGCAGAACAAATTAGGGGGTTAACAATCATCCAGGTTTAAATCGCGCTCAAATTGATTTGATTTTGAGCCATATTTACCCTTAAGCGCAGCGGCTATGGTAGGGGCCGATATTTCCCAGACCATGCGCCGAGTCTGCCAAAATCACAACACACACATGGCCCGCTACCAATCACAGCACAGTTACGTATTTCAGAAGGCGGCCTTATTTATACAAAAACGATGCGATTCTTCTGCCAGACTGGGTAGAGAGGTTTGTATAATATAATAATTATGTGAAAAATTATGTGTTTTTCAAGCAAGCTAGTATGAGAGCCTGTTCTAGCAAAGCAAAACTAAATCAAGATTTTGTAAAAGAGCATAATATGACCCCTTTAAATTCTACTTATTAATTGTTTTATTCCATAATACAGCCGAGTAAACGCAATACAATTCAGTTCAAAGTAAATATGTCAAAGAGCAAAGTGAATTAAGTGGTTAAATTAATAAAGTATATTTAATAATGTATATAAAAGCAATTTAATAATTTACATCAAACAGTTCTTACAATGTTAAGTCATATGTAACACTATAAAAACAAAAACAACATTTTAAAGTGTTTATATATATATATTATTACATTGGTCCTAAGTATTCAGACCCCCTTAAATTTTTTCACTCTTTGTTATATTGCATCCCATTTGCTAAAATAATTTAAGTAAATTTTTTTTCCTCATTACTGTACACACAAGGCCCATATTGACAGAAAAACCCAGAATTGTTGACATTTTTTGCAGATTTATTGAAAAAGAAAAACTGAAATAATCACATGGTCCTAAGTATTCAGACCCTTTGCTCAGTATTTAGTAGAAGCACCCTTTGATCTAATACAGCCATGAGTCTTGTGGTGGGTGGGGAAGGATGAACAAGTTTTTTTTCACACCTGGATTTGGGGATCCTCTTGCTATTCCTCCTTGCAGATCCTCTCCAGTTCTGTCAGTTTGGATTGTAAACGTTGGTGGACAGCCATTTTTTTAGGTCTCTCCAGAGATGCTCAATTTGGGTTTAAGTCAGGGCTCTGGCTGGGGCATTCAAGAACAGTCACAGAGTTGTTGTGAAGCCACTCCTTTGTTATTTTAGCTGTGTGCTTAGTGTCATTGTTTTGTTGGAAGGTAAACCTTCGGCCCATTCTGAGGTCCTGAGCACTCTGGAGAAGGTTTTTTCGTCCAGGATATCCCTGTACTTAGCCGCATTCATCTTTCCCTCAATTGCACCCAGTCTTCCTGTCCCTGCAGTTTAAAAACACCCCCCCAGCATGATGCTGCCACCACCATGCTTCAAAGTTGGGACTGTATTGGACAGGTGATGAACAGTACCTGGTTTTCTCCACACATACCGCTTTAGAATTAAGGCCTAAAAGTTCTATCTTGGTCTCATCAGATCAGATAATCTTATTTCTCACCATCTTTGAGTCCTTCAGGTGTTTTTTAGCAAACTCCATGCGGTCTTTCATGTGTCTTGCACTGAGGATAGGCTTCCGTCGGGCCACTCTGCCATCAAGCCCTGACTGGTGGAGGGCTGCAGTGATGGTTGACTTTCTACAACTTTCTCTCATCTCCCGACTGTATCTCTGGAGCTCAGCCACAGTGATCTTGGGGTTCTTCTTTACCTCTCTCACCAGCTCTTCTGCCCCGATAGCTCAGTTTGGCCAGACGGCCAGCTCTAGGAGGTTCTGGGCGTCCCAAACGTCTTCCATTTAAGGATTATGGAGATTATGGCTCTTAGGAACCTTAAGTGCAGCAGAATTTTTTTTTAACCTTGGCCAGATCTGTGCCTTGCTACAATTCTTTCTCTGAGCTCTTCAGGCAGTTCCTTGTTCCTTTGACCTCATGATTCTCATTGCTCTGACATGCACTGTGAGCTGTAAGGTCTTATATAGACAGGTGTGTGGCTTTCCTAATCAAGTCCAATCAGTATAATCAAACACAGCTGGACTCAAATGAAGGTGTAGAACCATCTCAAGGATGATCAGGATAAATGGACAGCACTTGAGTTAAATATATGAGTTTCACAGCAAAGGGTCTGAATACTTAGGACCATGTGATATTTCAGTTTTTCCTTTTTTAATAAAAATCTGCATAAATGTCAACAATTCTGTGTTTTTTCTGTCAATATGGGGTGCTGTGTGTACATTAATGAGGAAAAAAATTTACTTGATTTTAGCAAATGGCTGCAATATATAACGAAGAGTGAAAAATTTAAGGGGGTCTGAATACTTTCCGTACCCACTGTATATATATATACAGTGGGGAAAAAAAGTATTTAGTCAGCCACCAATTGTGCAAGTTCTCCCACTTAAAAAGATGAGAGAGGCCTGTAATTTTCATCATAGGTATTCCTCAAATATGAGAGACAAAATGAGAGAGAAAAAATACAGAAAATCACATTGTAGGGTTTTTAAATAATTTATTTGCAAATTATTGTGGAAAATAAGTATTTGGTCAATAACAAATTTAATCTCAATACTTTGTTATATACCCTTTGTTGGCAATGACAGAGGTCATACGTTTTCTGTAAGTCTTCACAAGGTGTTCACACACTGTTGCTGGTATTTTGGCCCATTCCTCCATGCAGATCTCCTCTAGAGCAGTAATGTTTTGGGGCTGTCGCTGGGCAACACGGATTTTCAACTCCCTCCAAAGATTTTCTATGGGGTTGAGATCTGGAGACATGCTAGGCCACTCCAGGACCTTGAAATACTTCTTAAGAAGCCACTCCTTCGTTGACCGGGCGGTGTGTTTGGGATCATTGTAATGCTGAAAGACCCAGCCACGTTTCAACTTCAATGCCCTTGCTGATGGAAGGAGTTTTCACTCAAAATCTCACGATACATGGCCCCATTCATTCTTTCGTTTACACTGATCAGTCGTCCTGGTCCCTTTGCAGGAAAACAGCCCCAAAGCATGATGTTTCCACCCCCATGCTTCACAGTAGGTATGGTGTTCTTTGGATGCAACTCAGCATTCTTTCTCCTCCAAATACGACAAGTTGAGTTTTTACCAAAAAAGTTATATTTTGGTTTCATCTGACCATATTACATTCTCCCAATCCTCTTCTGGATCAGCCAAATGCTCTCTAGCAAACTTCAGACTGGCCTGGACATGTACTGGCCTAAGCAGGGGGACACGTCTGGCACTGCAGGATTTGTGTCCCTGGCGGCGCAGTGTGTTACTGATGGTTGCCTTTGTTACTTTGGTCCCAGCTCTTTGCAGGTCATTCACTAGGTCCCCCCGTTTGGTTCTGGGATTTTTGCTCACAGTTCTTGTGATCATTTTGACCCTACGGGGTGAGATCTTGCGTGGAGCCCAGATCGAGGGAGATTATCAGTGGTCTTTTATGTCTTCCATTTTCTAATAATTGCTTCTACAGTTGATTTCTTCACACCAAGCTGTTTACCTATTGCAGATTCAGTCTTCCCATCCTGGTGCAGGTCTACAATTTTGTTTCTGGTGTCCTTTGACAGCTCTTTGGTCTTGGCCATGGTGGAGTTTGGAGTGTGACTGTTTGAGGTTGTGGACAGGTGTCTTTTATACTGATAACAAGTTCAAACAGATGCCATTAACACAGGTAACGAGTGGAGGACAGAGGAGCCTCTTAAAGAAGAAGTTACAGGTCTGTGAGAGCCAGAAATCTTGCTTGTTTGTAGGTGACTAAGTACTTTTTTTACTGAGGAATTTACCAATTAATTATTTAAAAATGCTACAATGTGATTTTCTGGATTTTTTTTTTTTCTCATTTTGTCTCTCATAGTTGAGGTATACCTATGATGAAAATTACAGGCCTCTCTCATCTTTTTAAGTGGGAGAACTTGCACAATTGGTGGCTGACTAAATACTTTTTTGCCCCACTGTATATATATTGATAATTAAATTATATTAAGATCAATGTTATAGTATTCCCTCTGTCCTGAAACCAGATTTAACCATGAAATTTGTCAGTGGTGTGCTGGATAAATAATTCTTCAGTTATTTATTGCGACCTTGAATTATATGTGAAAGGAGATACTTTAATCAATATAGCATGGTAGGTTTAATGTGGGACGTTTCAGTTTTAAAATGTTTTCAGATGGAAATGTCACTGCACTTATAGAATGACACTAGTAATGTTATTTGTTAATAGTGTTGACAGTGTGTTTTTCTATAAGATTCTGTTCTTTTTTTGTGAGCTTGATATGCAAATTTAAGGTACCACTTACTGGATATGTGCTTAGAATAGCACGTTCTCTTTACTCGGGGGCACCTGTACTTGACGGGCTCTTGATGTCTGGACCTCACACTGTAAACAGGAAGTGCTGAACGTGGTTGTTCCAGACCAGTGATTGTTACTTAAGCAGGTGTTCTATTCTCAGCGGGGGGAGAAAAATACGAGAGGCGGAAAAATAGAGATGCGTTTGTAGAGGCTAAAAGCAGATGGCGTTGGTCTCCACAGAATCAAAGGAGGACATGCTCCATTAAACTCCACTCTCTCTGTGCTCTCTGACTGCTTCTGGCTCAGCTCTCTCTCACAGACACATGCAACACCTTAAAAAGATGAAGATCCAGAGAATGAGATCCAGTAGTCTGACGCCATGTTTTAAAGTGTCACAGCTTTCAGGGAGTCTGCTTTAAGGTCATCATATCTTGAACACATTGTATGTTTTTGTACAGCTTCTCTAAATATATGGCTTTCTGGCATCACATGATGTTGGGGTGATTGCTGATATTTTGAATTAGCAAAATAAAAAAGATCAACCTTTTGTCAACAGAGGCTCCTCCTAATATGAAGCAAAGCTATATATTTAGAGAGAGAGTCTTTGATGTAAGCAGAGCCATACTTCAGCTCTTCAAATAGAAAATGAAAACTGCAGACTCCCTCTGGTGGACAAAGTGTCAAACCTTTACCACATTTGTAAAAAAAAAAAAGATGCATTTAGGTTTAACTATAATTAATTTGAATAGTATTCTGCTAAGCTTAATATTTAGTTTGAGAAGGAAAAAATGCATGAACTGATAAAAGCCTTTAGCTTCTAATTTGAATTATGATGTGCATACCCTGTAACTCTGTTCTGTCCACAGAGGGCTGGTTCTCAGTGACTCCTGAGAGGATAGCAGAGCACATCGCTCTGAGAGTGCAGGACAGCTTCAGCACAGAGCTCATTATAGATGCCTTCTGTGGTGTGGGTGGCAATGCCATTCAGTTTGCCCTCACTGGGAAAAGAGGTACAGTTGCATTTCATACTGCCATCTCAACACAATCCTACCATGCTAACACCAATATATTATTTCTTTATTTCTTTTTTGTTTGCTTGTTTGATTTTGAGGTTGATATTTACCATAAAACCAAACATATCCATGCTGCTATGTTCAAAAAAATATGGCACTAATTGTTTTCCATTCTATTAATTTATTCATACATTATATATTCATACATTATACATAAAAATATGTTAAAAATGCAAACCACAAATAGAATGTTTTTCATTTCTGAATTAAAATTTGTTTATAGATATTTTTGGATTGTTTTGTATCCTTATATTTTGGATATTAATTAGTGCTGTCAAATCAATTAATCGCGATTAATCGCATCCAAAATAAAAGTTTGTGTTTACACAATATATGTGCGTGTACTGTGTATATTTATTTTGTACATTTAAAGACACATATAGTATATATTTTGAAAATATAAAATATATATGAACAACATATTTTTTCTTAGATTACCATGTGTGTAAAATAATACCACATGTGTGGATTTATATATACCTAATAAATAAATAATACAGTACACACACATATTATGTAACACAAACTTTTATTTTGGATGCAAAAAAAAACAAAAAATAAAAAAAATTTTTAAAAAATTGTGAATAATCGATTTGACAGCACTATTCCAAATACATTAATCTTTTTGAAAAGTATCTTATGCTTACCAAGGCTCTATTTATTTGCTCAAAAATATAGTAAAAACAGTAATAATGTGAAATATTACAATATAAAACACTGTTTTCTATTTTAAAATGTTATTTATTCCTTTGATGCAAAGCTGAATTTTCATTACTCCATTCTTCAGTGTCACATTATCCTTCAGAATCATTCTAATGCTGATTTGGTGCTCAAAAAACATATTATTACTATCAATGTTGAAAACAGTTACTGCTTAATGTACAGATATTTTTTTGTAAAACTTTTTTTTTTCCAGGATAATTTTGACGAATAGAAATTAAAAGCTTTATTTAAAAATATATATGTTGTTGTACACTATAAAATGTCGTTACTGTCACTTTTGATCAATTTAATGGGTCCTTGCTCAATAAAAGTATTAATTTATTTAAAAAAAAATAATATCTTACTGACCCCAAATGTTTGAACAGTAGTGTATATTTCCTCACATGTATTCATGGTGTAAATAATGATAACACCAATAATAATGATCATAATAAAATATGTTAGTACATGATGGTTTAACCATATGAAAATCTTAACAGTAAATGAAAACTTTTCTTGAAAATTGTATTAAAAATTTTTCAAAACCAACATGAATACAAAAAGTACAATACTAAACTTGACAAATTTGTTTTAAACTAGGTTTTTATTCTTTTTTTCTTGATAGCGGTTTGTCATTGACCCTTTTGTAAGGGTTGTTTTTCTCCTATATTTTGAAGTTGTTTTTCTCCTCCTAACATCCAGTGATCGCCATCGATATCGACCCCATACGCCTGGCTCTGGCACAGCACAATGCAGAAGTGTATGGGGTGGCGCACCAGATAGAGTTTGTGCAGGGAGACTTCCTGCAGTTGGCTCCGCGCCTCCGAGGAGACATGGTTTTCCTCAGTCTCCCGTGGGGAGGACCAGAGTACCTCAGTGCTGACGTCTTCAACATCAAGACCATGATGACTCCTGATGGATATCCTTTCAGTCTTACACTCTGTACTTTTATTCTAGGCAGTGCCTCTTTAGAATTTAGAAATAGAAGTTTCAGATTTGTCCTTTTTCACATCACCCTTCTTTGTGGAAGTAATGATGAGTACTTTCTAATGTATGTGGTTAAGGTGCTTCAAACGGCCTATTCCAACTTCCTTAACTATCTATACATTTGAAATTTTCAGGTTGTCAAAAATGATTTCGGACAATATTGTCTATTTTCTTCCTCGAAATGCAGACATGGAACAGGTAACACTTTAGTTTATTTACATAAATCATTTATTTATCTTTTTATTTTTTAAACAATTTTTATAATCCTTTTTTTTATTTAGCATTTAGCATTTTTTCTAAATAAACAAGCTTTCCATTGATGTTTGGTTTGTTATGATAGGACAATATTTGGCCGAGATACAACTATTTGAAAATCAGAGGGTGCAAAAAAATCTAAATATTGAGAAAATAGCCTTTAAAGTTGTCCAAATGAAGTCCTTAGCAATGCATATTACTATAATCAAAAATTAAGTTTTGATATATAATTACGGTAGGAAATTTACAAAAAATCTTCATGGAACATAATCTTTACTTAATATCCTAATGATTTTTGGCATAAAAGAAAAATGTTCAGTTGACCCATACAATGTATTTTTTGGTTATTGCTACAAATATACTCGTGCGACTTATTACTGGTTTTGTGGTCCAGGGTCACAATTTTCTTTTATGTATTGATGTTAAACGTTTTTTTCACTTATAGATGTACACTAGCATATACAGTGGTGTGAACAAGTGTTGGCCCCCTTCCTGATTTCTAATTTTTTTTGCATGTTTGTCACACTTAAATGTTTAATGTTTCAGATTCAGATCACAAATTTTAATATTACACAAAGATAATGTAAGTAAATGCAAAATGCAGTTTTTAAAGGATGATTTCATTTATTAAGGGAAAAAAGCCGTCCAAACCTACCTAGCCCTGCGTGAAAAATGTATTGCCCCCTCCTGTTAAATCGTGAATGAACTGCAATTAACCACATTATTTAGAAAGCTGAGTTAAATTTCACTAGACACACGCAGGCCTGATTACTGCCAGACATGTTGAATCAAGAAATAACTTAAATAGAAGCTGTCTGACAAAGAGAAGCATGCTTAGAGCAACACATTATGCCGCGATCTAGAGAAATTCAAGAACAGATGAGAATCTAAACAGTTGATATGTATTAATCTGGAAAGGATTATAAAGCCATTTCTAAGGCTTTGGGACTCCAGCGATCCATGGTCAGAGCCATTATCCACAAATGGAGAAAGCTTGGAAGAGTGGTGAACCTTCCCAGGAGTTGCCAACCAAAATTACTCCAAGAGCACAACGACCACTCATCCAAGAGGTCATAAAAGAACAAAGAACAACATCTAAAGAACTGCAGGATCACTGCCTCAAGTAAGGTCAGTGGTTCATGAGTCACAATAGAATAGACTGGCACCAATGGCATCCTGAGAGATTTTCGCAAGGCAAAGCACTGCTGGCACCAAAAAGAACACAAAGGCCGTCTCTCATGTTGCCAAACAATATCTTATAGCCCCACTACTTTTGGGCAAATATTCTAGCTGTCTTGATAGACAAAGTTGAACTTTTGGAAGGTGTGTGTCCCGTTACATCTGGCCTAAAACCAACACAGCATTTCATAAAAGAACATCACAGCAACAGTCAGACATGGTGGTGGTAGTGTGATGATCTGGGGCTGCTTTGCAGCTTCAGGACCTGGACAAATTGCCATAATTGACTGAACCATGAATTCTGCACTCTATCAGAAAATCCTGAAGGATAATTTCCGGCCATCAGTTTGGGACCTCACGCTCAAGCGACACTTGGTTATGCAGCAGGACCATGATCCCAAACACACCAGCAAGTCCACCTCTGATGGCTCAAGAAAAACTAAATTAAGGTTTTGGATTGGCCAAATCAAAGTCCGGACTTAAATCCGATTGAGATGCTTAAACAGTCCATGCATGCTCGAAAACCCTCCAATGTGGCTGAATTAAAACAATTCTGCAAAGAAGAGTGGGCCAAAATTCCTCCACAGCGATGTGAAAGACTCATTGCCAGTTATCGCAAACACTTGATTGCAGTTGTTGCTGCAAAGCGTGGCACAACCAGTTATTAGATTTAGGGGGCAATTACTTTTTCACGTAGGGCCAGGCAGGTTTGGACAGCTTTTTTCCCTTAATAAAATAAATAATCATTTAAAAACTGCATTTTGTATTTACTTGCATTATCTTTGTGTAATATAAAAATTTGTTTGATGATCTGAATCTTTTAAGTGTGACAAATATGCAAAAAATTTTAAAAACAGGAAGGGGGCCAGCACTTTTTCACACCACTGTAGATGACCTCACTGTTAACACGCATGACCGGAAAGCTATCAAACTCTAATTTTAATTAGAATTGTGCCCTGTATCTGTTATCGCAGATAGAAATGTGCCTTTTTCAGGACAATCCAGTGGTTTAGTAGTCTCAATGACCGTGAAGTCATCTGATTGGTCCGTGATTCACCCCTTTTAGCATTTTACTATTAGTACACATGGCTGCTGTATTTACATTCTTAGGTATATATCTAGTTCCGGATATCAATTATTGTTTCGTATCTGTCAGGCAACACAAGATAAACTTAGTGCCAAAGTCCATTCGCTGAAATCTTATTCTTATTCAATCAGAAAGGGAGTTATTTTCACAGAATGTGTTTGTTGACTATGTACACCTAGGTTTAGTTTAGTGCATCTGATGTCTGTCAATTGCAGCTGTTTAATGGTTTTTGATTTCTCTGAAAGGTCTTGTTGGCTGGTGCAGTGTGGTTGCACCTTTTGAAACCACACTAACTTCCGGAGTATTTTCTGTTTGACTGTAGCACATTTCTTCAATAATATCTAAAGTAAATTCATCATTACCTTTTGCCCATACTGTTTGTGTTGTTGAATGCTATTAGCGTGACTTTATTGTGATTGAATTCAACAACAATTTTCCCTAAACCAAGATACTATGTTTATATTATACTGACATATTGATATTGGCAACTAATGACCACGTTGCCCGTGATGGTATCTCACACCTGCTTTGTCTCTTTTCTTCTTCCTCTTTCTCTTCATACCGCTCCCTCTTTCTGTCTTTCTCTCTGTGTAGATCGCGTCTCTCACCGGCCCAGGTGGGAAGGTGGAAGTGGAGCAGAACTTTCTGAACAACAAACTGAAAACAATTACTGCATACTTTGGCAACTTAATTAAGTCAAAAACATAAAACTTTGTTCACATGATCTGCAGTTTACTGTTTTCTAAAGCCATTGGTGATACATTTTACATAAAAATATACATTATGTGTACTTGTGATGCTGCTAGTTTAATGTTTATTTTAACTTTGATCTATGTTTTTCCAGCATTTATATTTACTTATTAAAGTTCATTTGAAGAAACAATGGAAGTTTTAAAATTCTATCTGTCTGATAGTATTATGCAAGTTTTGTCTGTGTATCTGTCTGTCTATCTGCCTGTCGGTCTATAGTGTTGTTATAGTGTAAATGTTTTAATATTGATTACTCGTTTACAGGGCTGTGCACAGGGGGGTGGCCCGGTGGCTAGAGCCACTGCCCCTTTGCCCTCATCGGCTGAGTTGCCCCTCTCACCAATCCCCCCATCACCACAGCTCAAAGCTGTCTGTTACCGCTCCGCTAAAGATCTGCTGATTCCGCTAATCCACTCCGTGTTTCCAGCCCGCTCCGCAGCATCACTCACAATCTGTGCGCCGCTCTCTGGAGAGTGGAGACCACAGTCCCCGAAGGTAGTTGCATTACCAGGTAGATGCATTACAATCCACATTATTCGTGTTGATCCACTGAATTAGTAATTATTGCATTTGTTTGTTTTTAATTTTGTCGGTAATGACTTGGCCTTCTAAAATGTGTAGCGTCTCGACCAATCTGACACACTAATTTTTATTTGATTTAACAAATCAATTATTCATTCGATTAACAAATCGTCACAGTCCCCTCACTCAATAAACTGAGTGCCAGGATTTCTGCTGAACACCATCCCCCACCTTGGTCATCATGACAACTAATCATGATATCGCTGGTTTTATGACCCCCCCAGGAATGTGAGTAGGATAACCCACTCTTTGTCCCCATAGGAGAGGCAGAGCAGAAATTGACTTTTCTACTAATTAATTCATAGGAAAACCTTTCTTTGAATGAACACACATATTCTTCAGGCCATTGTGTATATTATTGCTGTCTTGTATTAATATGTTGTATTATAGAATATTTTATTCATTCTTACGATAAACCACTCATTCATATAACCTCACATATACCTTGTTTAGTATCTATGAATTCACCTTCATATGATCGAAACAAGCGTGTATAATATATGTTGATACCTATGCAACATATTAGTGTCCTAAGAATCTTTGTATTTTTCGACTCAAGTTCCAGAGACAAGTTCCATGTTTCCACACAAAGAGTCGTAAACCCTTCAGCAATTGCCACCTCCCGCTAGGAATTTCCATCTCTCTCATTGGACAAGCCAATCTTGAAAGGCAGGGATCTTCTCTGACCTTAAAAGCTGACACACCATGTGACCCCCCAGTCGGTGGTTCGGTCAGATGCATATGAAGATGTGAGAAACCCTGCAGGATACCAAAGCATTGTGCCAGGCCTTTCTTCGGCCTTTTCCTTTCCATTCTTCAAGTTACTCTGTCGCAAACTGGTTCTTTCTCATCAACCCACTTCAGCAAGATCTTGGGGCCGTAAGACCGCATCAGGAATCTTTGTTCATACAGACATGCAAGTATCAAACTTAGTCTCATTAATTAATACATTAAGTATCAGTTACACCCTTTTACAAGGTGTGTTTGAACTAAGAATCTGACGTTTTCCCTCATGTTTTAGATCTGTTGAATATGCAAAGTGTTCCATTAAATTCATTCTTTATGCCTCTTTCTGAGTTAAACTTTAACCCTTTCCTAGACCAACTGTATGTGTGTGTGTGTGTGTATGTGTATGTGTGTTAGACCAGTTTATGTGTTTATGTAGTTAATAAAGTCTTACTTTGTATCACACTTGACGTTGTTCATTTGTTTGCTCATAACTGGAGTCACTTAGTCATTTAGATTTATGCTACAAGCTTTTGTAGATTTGTACAGTAAGAAAGTTATTTCCTTTGACCAGGATATTAACGTTCTTAGAATTGACAGACAAGTTGACCCTGAGAGGTCAGCTAAATAACTACAGCAGATGTAAATATTTATAATTAATTATAACTAATTATGATTAATTATTCATATTTCCTGTTGTGAGCTAAATTCGCTACAAATGTCTAATCAAATTATTGTACCCGATCAGATCTAATATAAATAACACACAATTTGCTGTTGTTGGCACACTTTGTAGACACAAAAAATGCCTTCACAAAAAAAGAAGACAGAGAGAGAAAGAGCAAAGGGAGGCTGCTAAAGGCAGTTCAACATTGCAAACATGGATTCAAAGCTTCAGCAAGCCAGCAGGTAAATCATCATTTAGAATATTTAGCAGTTTGTCACACTTTAATTCTTGCAATTAAGTACATTTCCCATTATAATTACTTCTCTTGATACTAGTAATCAATAACACATTAACAAATAACACATCATATTTTATTAAAACCAAATTAATAGTAGGCCTATAAATAGTTAAAAAATAATATAAATGTTCTAAATTAGTTGTTTATTTGTATATAATATAGATTAACGCTTTAAAATATTAAAATAAATCTTTAATACTTATAGGGGAGAGTGGGGTATGATTAGCCACTTTTTACTTGTGTGGTCCTCAAGATAAGGGAAAATGACGCAGAAGTACAATGAAAGTATCTATCCTATCCAAATGTAAGTATTCCTATCATTTTAAATGATGAGAATGTATCTATGACAAAGGGTTCTAAAAAAATATGGCTTTAAAAAAAGTGTTCCCATGGCTCAGTTTTCCCCAGGTTAGGGGTAACTTGACCCAAGTCGAGTCAGTGGGTAAGATGCACCATCAGGGTGTAAAATGATCATCCGACTGAATCTGATTCAAACCCATGTGAAATAAATAATTTAAAAACTAATAATTTCCTTTTACAAACAGTCATATTTATTTTCTTAAAGTTAACTTTAACAACATAAAACCAACCAAATGAAGTTTAAATTTCAATATTTAATTGTTTGCATTTCTAAAACAATAATTTGAACACTAAAGTTGTAGCCTTCCTAAAAACAGACTAAACAGAGTTTGTTGGCCATTAGTGACTACAGGTGGAAAGATATATCTGATTATAATGCGATGAAAAGCATTTTCTGGTTCTTATCAGAGAAGGGTTTGGTGCACTTGCACACTGTCCCTATCAAATAAACTGCAAATAATATGATAAGCTAAACCAGTAATATATCACATTAAAATACCATTTTATAATTCAGAGATTTAACTTAACTACAGTGCCTTATGGTGGGGTAAGTTAAAATGCTGACACAATTTACCCCACAGCATTTGGCTCACTTTGCCCCATAGCTGCCATTTTCAAGTACAAACCCGATTCCAAAAAAGTTGGGACACTGTACAAATTGTGAATAAAAACAGAATGCAATGATGTGGAAGTTTCAATATTTCAATATTTTATTCAGAATACAAAATAGATGACATATCAAGTGTTTAAACTGAGAAAATGTATCATTTTAAGGGAAAAATAAGTTGATTTTAAATTTCATGGCATCAACGCATCTCAAAAAAGTTGGGACAAGGCCATGTTTACCACTGTGTGGCATCCCCTCTTCTTTTTATAACAGTCTGTAAAAGTCTGGGGACTGAGGAGACAAGTTGCTCAAGTTTAGGATAGGAATGTTGTCCCATTCTTGTCTAATACCGGCTTCTAGTTGCTCAACTGTCTTAGGTCTTTTTTGTCACATCTTCCTCTTTATGATGTTCCAAATGTTTTCTATGGGTGAAAGATTTGGACTGCAGGCTGGCCATTTCAGTATCCGGATCCTTCTTCTACTCAGCCATGATGTTGTAATTGATGCAGTATGTGGTCTGGCATTGTCATGTTGGAAAATGCAAGGTGTTCCCTGAAAGAGACGACGTCTGGATGGGAGCATATGTTGTTCTAGAACTTGGATATACCTTTCAGCATTGATGGTGTTTTTCCAGATGTGTAAGCTGCCCATGCCATACGCACTCATGCAACCCCATACTATCAGAGATGTAGGCTTCTGAACTGAGCGCTGATAACTATTTGGGTTGTCCTTGTCCTCTTTAGTCCGATGACATGGCGTCCCAGTTTTCCAAAAGAACTTCAAATTTTGATTCGTCTGACCATAGAACAGTTTTCCACTTTGCCTCAGTCCATTTTAAATGAGCCTTGGCCGAGAGAAAATGCCTGCGCTTCTGGATCATGTTTTGATATGGCTTCTTTTTTGACCTATAGTTTTTTAGCCGGCAACGGCGAATGGCACGGTTGATTGTGTTCACCGACAATGTTTTCTTGAAGTATTCCTGAGCCCATGTTGTGAGTTCCATTACAGTAGCATTCCTGTATGTGATTCAGTGCCGTCTAAGGGCCCGAAGATCACGGCATCCAGTATGGTTTTCCGGCCTTGCCCCTTACGCACAGAGATTGTTCCAGATTCTTTGAATCTTTGGATGATATTATGCACTGAAGTTTGATAACTTCAAACTCTTTGCAATTTGTCTCTGAGAAACTCCTTTCTGATATTGCTCCACTATTTTCGCCGCAGCATTGGGGGAATTGGTGATCCTCTGTCCATCTTGAGGCTCTTTTTATACCCAATCATGTTTTTGCCAATTGACCTAATAAGTTGCAATTTGGTCCTCCAGCTGTTCCTTATATGTAGATTTAACTTTTCCGGCCTTTTATTGCTACCTGTCCCAACTTTTTTTGAATGTGTAGCTCTCATGAAATCCAATATGAGCCAATATTTGGCATGACATTTTCAAAATGTCTCACTTTCAACATTTGATATGTTTTCTATATTCTATTGTGAATAAAATATAAGTTTTATGAGATTTGTAAATTATTCCATTCTTTTTTACTCACAATTTGTACAGTGACCCAACTTTTTTTGGAATCGGGTTTGTACATATACTGCAGACCGGAGATCTCCAAAAGTGGGCAGAACCTCCAAAATGGGGCGTGAACTCCAAAAGTGGGCGGGGTCTCCTCGCGCAAAGACTTTCACCATTGGCTCTGGCTCCAGCCAATTGTTATTGACTTACATTTTAAAATAAAACTTTATAAATTAAACATTGTTTCTAGTTCATCTAAAATAAAATATGCTATATAAGTAAATATTCTCCGTGAGAGCAGAGCCCAAAGCTCATGGCCAGTGGTGTTCGGACTGGAGTTCGAGCTCTCCCGCGAGCCGTCCCAGCGCAGCGCAACTATTTTACTCTATTGCTTTGTTCTAAGCAATGGGGGCGTCCCGGGGCTTGAAATTCGCAGGGTAGGAGGGGGTAGTGACGCTGGGTGTAACTAAAAAGGTGCCATTGTCCGGTGAGGTCCGGTTGGGGAGTTACGGAACAATCTCATATCGCATAATCTTATTAACTGTTTATCTCCTGAACTGCATCTTTCTTTACCACGCTATTCAGTGCCAATCCCGCCGTGCAGTCAATTTCACTGGTTAAGGTTAGGGTCAGGTGTGGGGTAGGTTTAGGGTTTAGCATTTTTTGTAGCATAGTGTAGGAAACATTTTAAACATTTTAATTGACACAACCAATAAAATCTTTGTGGGGTGGAGTTTGCACTGAAGTGGATTGGAGGAAAAAGTGTGCCTGTCTGTCAATGGGAGGAAGCCACGCCCTGTTTTGGAGTTCCCGCCCCCATTTGGAGATCTCCAGGCTGCAGTTATACCCTTCTCGCCATTTTGGGAAGGAAAAAAAAAAGCTACTGTAGCTTACCAGTTCAGGCTAATATTTAGCTAAATGATTTGCATGGTTGTATATGTTGCTAAATCACCTACATGTTTCATAAATATTTTTAGACCTGGATAAATTTGCTTTGATGTAACAACCATTACGTCTGTTATGCTAAAAGTTTACTTTGACAAGCCAAAAACAGTTTTTAAAGTAAATGGGTGCCTTCCATTCCCCCATGTGTTTCTCCTTATCACAGTCTGGCAGAAATGATGGGTGGTTCAAAAAACATCGTCACATGACAGTTGTACAGATGTACAGTTGCCAAGAAACAGGCGGTGGGTCAACTTATCCACTGGCTCAACTTACCCCACTCTCCCCTACTTCCATTGAAGATGAGGTAGAAGCAGGCTCAGAGAGTGATTGAGAGCCCACTCTTATCAAAACATCTACAATAACGTCAGTTATTACAGAGTGTGCTGTCTTCTCTTTTAATTATTTGTAACTGGATAACCAAGAGTAGACACTTGGCAAACGTAATGGCACTGCAGCTTTATGCGAACAAATAAAACTGAACTCTGATCAACATGGTAAATACTGTACCAGGAAGTTGAAAGAGCATTGAAAACAGCAGCGTCCAGTCTTGGGTTCCTCATTCTGTTTTTGCATGTGTCGCTTCAATGAGAGTAACAGCGCGCGCACTCGACGCTCATTTCACTCAGAAACTTTTCTTTTAAATGACAGTTAACCACTTTTTCTGACATTTGACAGGTAGGTCAGCTACCTTTCTGATTTGTTTTACTCTGGTAAATTATTTCTTGCGGTCTGTTGTGCTGGTGTTACAGTAAATAGCCTATGTGTAATTTAACGTTTCACCTGCGTATGTATCAGTATCAACAAAGTTTTACCCCGTAACGTTACACTTTGTCTTTCTTCCTTATGTAGACATGTTTAAATTTCGATTCAAACCTATGTAAATGTGTTTTGATGGAAACTTCCAGCTACCAAAATAGAAAAAGCCGATGGACACCGGTTAGCCTAATCATTTTCCTGAAGTAATACACTGGCTGTAAAATCTGAATAATTATTAACTCAAGAATTTTATAAGAATTTAATATAATCCCATAGGAAAGAGAAACCACTAATGAGATCTCCTTAAGATCCCGATCGTTTCTCCTCAATCGCAAAGAGATGAAACTGAATTCAAATATGTATTTTGCTTAAGTCTCCTGCTTCTTGGATTCGTGTCTTAAAAAAAAGAAGACTTAATACTTTCATATGTCTCCTATAGAGTTTCAGACGGGATCTAAAAAATGTCTCAAACTGGGCTAGATTTTCTAAAATACCAGTGTGTCAGAGATTTGAATATGAAATATGGACATTTCTCAATTTTTGAATCTATTTGTTTCAAATGAGGAATGTTAGGAAAAACATCAGCGATGAAGTTGATAGTAAAATGAAACATAATTGAGAAATGAATGTCACCATCAAACATAACCGTTAAAATTGCATTAGGACATCTCTGTTTTTCTTTCAAATATTGAATTTATTTTCCATTTTACAGTTTTTGTCTTGCATGAAAACATCATGTAAAATATATCAACTTTACGTAAAGGTCAGCGCATTTCTCACGGCTTGTTTCCCTCTTTTTTTTATTTATTTTTTTTTTTAGCTAAAGTTGGTGAGTTTTTACACCATGACACTTGACCTGAGTTGTTGCAGAGACGCCCATTTCAATATTTTCTTTCTCAGAAATTAGGCCTATTCACTTACTGTCCTTCCTCCAGCCTCAGATTTCTATATCTGCAGGCTACAAAAAACAGAGTTCAATAGCCTAGATTAAGTTTCATCATACAACAAGATAATCTCAAGGTACATCTAGCATTCTTACGAGCAGACTATAGACTGAAACTCCGAAGCAGTTGAGAGGTCTTTTGTGTGTCTCTGTCTTTCCTGTCTTACTGAACACCCTAGAGACGCTGGTCAGAGGAGGAAGTGTGCAGCCCCAGTGGCCTGCTTGCTCTTGCATTAATCTAGCATTATAGCCTTGTTACTAGTTTCCTGCTGACATCTAAAAATACTGCCACATCAGTAGAGTCCAGGACAGTCACACACAAGATGTCAGCCTAGTGTTCTTTAGCCATTTAACCAACTTTAATGATTTCACCTTCAGGACAATGGAGTGTTTTACCCCAGTTTCTGCCTTATTACTTCTGACATCACATGGATTGCAGGCTAAATATAACCAGAACACCGTCTGTTGCTTTGAGCGATATAGAATTATCTGTTGTGGACTTTAAGATGTTATCAAAGTACGCAGACTTAATCATGGCTAGGAAAAGGTGTACTACTTTGAGCTCAAACTTTGGTCAAAAGGCAACAGTGTTAAACATTTCCTGAAATAGCAAAAAATGCAGAAAGAATTGGCAAACAATCTTGTCAGAATTTCCCAGAGGGAGGGCAATGCTAGGTCAAAATATAGGATGTAATTATTTATTTATATATTTATTCTTAATTAAATCTTATTTTTAAAACAAGTTTTGGTATTGTTTTAGAAATTCACACTGCCGTCTGTCTCTTTTCCTATGTATTCATTATATCTATTTTTAATTGTTGTTCGAACTGTAACCTTGTAGAACAGGAAATGAAGTAATTCAGTGTTTGCTGCTCATTGACTTAAAGTCCATTGCCCAAGAGATTTATGGTACATGCATTTTCTCCTGATAGTCCTGTTGCTGTTGCTTTGGTAAAGCTGACATCCAGCATTTATGACCCCTACACTTGAGAATGATTACCTCTCCCAAATATACTTTAGCAAAGGACATCTTTTTTGCAGGGGAATTCCTTGGTTTCTTCGCTATGAAACACTAACCTTGAATAGCTCTCCACCATCTTGACACATGCATTATACTATATTTAATAGGGCATTGCTTAGCGGTGTAATGTTTGCTCTAATGTGTTCACCTGACCTTCCGTTGGGTCTTCCAAGCTGCAAGTATTCCTTATACCATGTTGAGAGGGTGTGTTATTATTTAGAGGGCAAATTGTTATTCCAATGATGCCTCTTAATTTATATGGGCAATCTTATACCGAGTGACTCATTGCTTCTCGTCAGCTGACCTATTTGGATGAGCACACGTCAAAAACAGTTCTCTGTGACTTAGTTGTTCATGAATTTAGGTACCACATGAATTGTAATTTGCTTTTTTTTTAAATTTCATTTTAGTTTAAAGACTAAAACGAGCCTTTAAATGTTTTAAGTCATTAATAATAATAATAATACTATTATTATTATTATGTATATTCAATCATGTATATTAAATCATTTTAAAATATATTTAATAAATATGTTTTCTTTGTAGTATGATTATTTCATTTTTTTTTCAAAAAGCAGTAATAAAATAATTTTTAAAATCAGTTGTACATATCAATCATAAAATACTCAGATTAATAAATATTAATACATATTTAAATTAAATAATTTTTTGTATTGTATCTGCTATGTAAAAGAAGTATAATTGACGTCTTTTTTTCAGGGAAAGAGCATGGGTCTGGAATCTCCTCCTCATCAGTTGTGTTGATTTTAATTATCTATACCGAAGCAGTGACATCTATAGTTATATTGTATGTGACCCTGGAGCACAAAACCAACTTAAGTCACTGGGGTATATTTGTAGCAATAGCCAAAAATACATTGTATGGGTCAAAATGATTGATTTTTCTTTTATGCCAAAAATCATTAGGATATCATGTTCCATGAAGATATTTTGTAAATTTCCTACTGTAAATATATTAAAACTTAAGTTTTGATTAGTAACATGCATTGCTAAGAACTTAATTTGAACAACTTTAAAGGCGATTTTCTCAATATTTAGATTTTTTTTGCACCCTCATATTCCAGATTTCAAATAGTTGTATCTCTCGGCCAAAGATTGTCATATCCTAATAAACCATACATCAATGGAAAGCTTATTTATTCGGCTTTCAGATTATGTATAAATCTCAATTTCGAAAAAAAATTATCCTTATGACTGGTTTTGTCAATGTTTGGCAATGTCACATATATGTCTTATTGTATAGGTATAATTATGTAATCCACTGTTGAGTTATTTCGATGTAAAAGTGTTTCATGATTGTGGTTTGGTTTGTTTTGATTTAATTCCAATTTCTGTTCATATTTCAGTAAATTACAATGGTTAATCTTCTTCTTGCAGGAAACATGGGTTGTAAAAAATCCAAGTTGAATGGTGACCAAAATGGAGGTGTGCTTGAAGGGAACAAACACCAGCCAGTACGTACCGACCAAACTGTATATGTGAGAGATCCAACCTCCTATAAGCCTCATATAGTAAGTAGTGAGTAGTGATGGGGGGGAAACATCTTGTCAAGATTAATTTAGCTGTTTTGACTTTCATAGACTCTAAAGAGAAGGGTTTTTAATACCTTTAAACCATTGTCATGATTATATGGGATGTTTTATTTCACAGAATAATCAGACTACCGGTCTCCTGCCTGGTCAGGTGTTCCAAAAAATGGAAGGTAGGTCTGATGAGCTTTATTCCACATTCTGATGCTATTGTAAAATTACTTTTATTTATATTTATTTATTTATTTAATACAGAAAAGGAAAAAATAGCCATTGCTTTGTATCCGTATGACGCCATTCATGCTGATGATCTCGGCTTTAAAAAAGGAGAGAAGTTAAAGATTCTTGAAGAGTGAGTGAATGTCATCTATTATTTTTAGTTGCCTGTTATTGTGTTGTTGCTCTATTTGAAGTGTGATATTTATGTGAAGTGTGATATTTTTTTTGTCCAGGCATGGAGAGTGGTGGAAGGCAAGGTCTTTGACCACAAGAAAGGAAGGATTCATTCCTTCAAACTATGTTGCAGAAGCAGACACTATGGAAACAGAAGAGTGAGTGCTGCTCAATATGATGAATTACTGTACAAATTGTTACTATATATGTATTCATCTTTGAGCACTTTATCTTTTTCATCTTGGTATGTTTTGATTGACCATGCACGCAATTTAGATGGTTCTTCAAAGATATCACACGGAAGGATGCAGAGAGACAGTTGTTGGCGCCTGCTAACAAACCTGGGTCTTACCTAATCCGGGAGAGTGAAACCTCAAAAGGTGCACACTCTTTACTGTCTACTAGTGTCCTTTGTGGAAATATAAATTTGTGGTGTAACATATTCTGCATTGTTGTGAACAGGAAGTTATTCACTGTCAATCAGAGATGTGGACGCTCAGAGGCAGGATGTTGTTAAGCATTATAAAATCAGATCTCTGGATAATGGAGGCTATTACATCTCTCCAAAAATCACATTCAGTGACATCAACAGCATGATAAAACATTACCACAGTAAGTTCTAAGGATGCCAAAAATAAACGATAATATACGGTGTAGCTGCATAAATAAAATGTACTCTATGCTTTAATATCAAATGTATTTAATTTATTTATACATGTACTGTATATGCGTTTTTAATAAAATGCATGTTTTATATATACATATATTTAATGCATTTATAAATGTATTTTTATATATTACATATAAATGTATATAATTGTTATGATGTGTGTTTATGTATGGTTTGCTCAAATAAGAAGGATGTGCATCATTTTGTCACAGAACAAGCAGACGGATTATGTCGAAAACTAGAGAAACCATGTGAGAAGCCAAAAGCACAGAAACCTTGGGACAAAGATGCATGGGAAATCTCTAAAGAATCCATAAAGATGGTGAAGAAGCTCGGAGCGGGGCAGTTTGGAGAGGTGTGGATGGGTGAGTTAAGGATCTGGAATTTGCCTGAAGTCACAAACATTCATTTAGCCATGGAGTGTTTCCTTAATCAGAAGTCCATTACATGTTCAACTTTGCTAAACTAAAGCAAAAGTGTTGCACTCTTTCTTATGATCATGTTATTCAAATTCTCTCCGTCTCTAAGATCCCCCAAGCGCTTGATCAAAAACCCCCACCGTTTTATGTGCTCTTCAGTGGGCTTAGAAGTGACATCCTTCAGTGTTTGTATCGATTAATCAACCTTCTTTGAACATGTGTAGGCTTATTGTTATTATCTAATTCTTTGAGCCATGAAAGCTTTGACAACTCGCATTCAAATCTCGAGTCTACCTGCTGTGGCTTCTGGCTGGCATGAATGGCTCCCTTGTAGCTCAGACTGATACCCGGCAGAGACACAGCTCTTATCGGTCAGATCTGAGGAGGAAACTGCTATGCAACTGACGCAAGATTTGCATTTGGATTTCGTTATTATTCCCTTTCAGCTGACATGATGAATTGCAGGAAGCGGCCTTAGCAAATATACAAATGGCTCTCGAACGCCCGTGGCCAAGATGTTTCCTTTGGCGCCCCATGACCTTGTTGGCAGACCTTAAAGGGGTCATATGATGCGATTTCAATTTTTCCTTTCTCTTTGGAGTGTTACAAGCTCTTGGTGCATAAAGAAGATCTGTAAAGTTGCAAAGACTAAAGTCTCAAATCCAAAGAGATATTCTTTATAAAAGTTAAGAGTCAGCCACACCTACCTAAAATGGCTCGTTCTAACACGCCCCCACATATCTATGTCACTATGTGGGAAGATTTGCATAACGCCGCCCAAATGTTCACGCAAAGAAAGAAGGCGTAACTTTTATTCTCGCTGTAGTATTGTTGTTGCCGCCGCCATGTCGTGAAGGCGCTGTGTGTTTCGTTGTGAAAGCGAAACTACTTTGTTGGGCCTTCCAAAAATGGACATATCGCTTGTTCATGCCTGGAGCTGATCCGTGCTGGTCGCTGAGGAAATACAACAACTTTGCACTGTGAACCGCCGGATCGGCTTTCACCGTGGACGAAGCGGAGTCCAGCCCGGGGTCGTCACATGTGGTTGCCGCAAGCCCTCCTGTCGAACCGCCGGGCCGCGACGTTCTCAAGCCCGCCGCCTCTGCTCACTCTAGCCCTCCGGCCGTTCCTCACTCTAGCCCCCGGCCTCTGCTCACTCTAGGCCGCCGTGTGTGACGCTGTGTTTCATTGTGAAAGCGAAACTACTTTGTTTGGCTTTCCAAAAATGGACACGACTAGAAATCAGTGGTTAAGTTGTACTTACAACACTTTTCTAGAACACTTCAACCCAAATATTCAGATGTGTGCAGCACATTTTATGGAGGACGGTTTACTGATCCTGGTAGAGTAGACTACAATGCCAACTGTTCTAACTCACAGACTGTAAGTAAATTTTTTATATTTAAAAAGTTTTTATATTTTATATTTTTTATATTTAAAGCGAGTTTTTTGGGCAGTGTAGAGTAGGGCTTGTTGTTTGTCATTTCTCCAATCACAAATGCAGACATGGTTTTATGTTTACGCGGCGCGATGCAACGCGTAAAAAGACAGTATAAGTCATTATAATCCGTAATTATGTCCCCACTGGATGCAACGAATGCCTCGTTTATAATGGGTTTTAATGTTTTTGAATTGTCTCTCCGGGACACGGCCTGACAGTATGGTTAGGGGCGTAACATTTCAGTCACACGCGTGAGGTATTCGGCCAGTCATAACGCACTGGATAGCTGGCCAATCACAGCACACCTTTTCAGAACGATGAGATTTGTAAAAATCGTCGCGTTTCAGAAAGGTGGGGCATAGAGGAGAAACAATAATGTAGAGTATGTGGAAAATAAGTGTTTTTTTAACCTTAAACCGCATAAAAAATTTCTTACACCAATAAACAACATAATGTCTTTTAGGCAACATCATATGACCCCTTTAAACACATTAGAAGTCCGTATGATGACAGATGCACTCAACGGAAAGTTTGGCTTCTTCCTTCTGTTTGGCTTGCCTCACTTTGTTACATCTCAACAAAATTTTAGACAAACTATTAGATTTCAACATCTAAGATGCACATTTAGGCATCACATGTTCAGTAGATAATTAGTATGCAAACCACTTCAAAGATGTGAAAGTTGTCTGTAATTTTAAATGATGAACAGGGAATAACATTTAAAGGGGTCATATGATGCTATTTAAAGATCATTATTTTGTGTATTTAGTATAACAGAATAGGTTGACATGCTTTAATGTTCAAAAAAACACATTATTTTTCAAATACTGTACATTATTGTAGGTCCTCTATGCCCCGCCTCTCTCAAACGCGTCGTTTTCAACAAAGCCCCCTCCTTTGACAAGCGCAGTCTGCTCTGATTGGCCAGCTGACCCAGTGCATTGTGATTGGCCGAACACCGTAAGCACTAGTCGGAAATGTAACGCCCCTTACCATAATCAGCTTCATCTTTCAAAGAAATATCAAGACCGTTAATTATGTTGTTGTTGACCATCGTTCGAAGCCCGAAGGGCAACAGGAGTCGCTGACAACACTCGTGATGGCTGCAGTCACAAGCCGCGGGTTAAGACAGGACGTGCTATGATTTTCTGACAGCAGTTCATTCCCGCTGTGATGGATCCATGATCTCCTCACACACACACAGCAGCACACACACACACACACACGACACATTTGAACAGTCAATAGCAAATACTTAAACTAATAAAAAAAAACATACATACAGTCGCTGATTCAGAAGCGCCAGATTGTCATAGCAAAGTCAAAATGTACCCTTTTTTTTTCTTTTTTTGGGCACAGCCAGCTTTGTACTCTTCTAGGTTCAAAAACTGTCGTCCAAAAAATGCGTTGCACAAATTCGAACATCTGGGTGGGATGTTCTTTGTAAATAAATCTTAACTACTGATTCCTAATTGCGTCTACATTCGGGAGGCCAAATAAAGTGCTTTTGCTTTCGCATTGAAACACAGCATCTCCCTGACATGGCTGCATCAACACGACTGCTGTTCCTGAAACCACGCATTCTTTCTTGGCGTGAACATTTTGGCGGCATTATGCTAATATTTCCACATAGTGATGTAGATATGTGGGGGCATGTTAGAATGAGTAGTTTTAGGTAGGCGTGGCTGATAACTTTTATAAAGAATATCTCTTTGGATTTGAGACATTAGTCTTTGCAGCTTTACAGATCTTCTTTATGCACCAAGAGCTTGTAACACTCCAAAGAGAAAGGAAAAATTGAAATTGCATCATATGACCCCTTTAAGTGGAACAAGGGATATGCACACGCAAAACACAGTGCAACATATCTGATGTCTTTTCGTTTCTCTGTGGTCTGTAACTGTCCTTCACATAGTGGCAGTGTCATCACTTTTGAGAAATGTAGTTTATGGACAGCTGTGAGTTGCATAAGAGAAAATGTGAGGATTCGGAGGAGTCAGTTCCTATAAAAGGTTTTTCAGGACGGACAGACAGTTCCTACATCTATGCTGATGTTGCATGTTGCATGGTTGCATTTCGTGTTAGACTCAGCCTTTAGTTCGCTGTTCTGTGGCTGGACTGCGACTGTGGCATTGGAACAGGATGATTATTAATAACCACAGAGAAGTGTCATGTGTTTAATTGTGGTTTCTTTTTGTTTGCAGCCTACTATAATAACAGCACAAAAGTGGCGGTAAAAACGCTGAAGCCGGGCACAATGTCAGTGGAGGCTTTCTTAGAGGAGGCCAACCTGATGAAAACCTTACAGCATGAAAGACTCGTGCGCCTCTATGCTGTCGTCACCAAAACTGAGCCCATCTACATCATCACCGAGTTCATGGCAAATGGTACAAGAAATACATACTCTTTTAATGATTAAAATGAGAGAACTATGAGAGTTACAGTTGAAGAAATCTGTAGTTGCAAGAAAATTGTATTCTCAGCGACTTTCTTTTTCTACAGGAAGCTTATTGGATTTCTTGAAAAGTGCGGCTGGCTGCAAAGTACAGTTACCGAAGCTAATAGATTTTTCCGCACAGGTAAAAATATTGGTTCAAGACATGAATTAGCCTTCTCTTCTCTTAGCTGCCCATTTCCGTATTCCTGGGGTTTACGAGTTTCCGTATGTACGGGTTTTTGCGTCATGAGCTGACATCACTTTTTCCATTAGTTGAAGAAAAAGAGGAACAGATTCTCTTGTCTCTGCATATTTAAACACAAAGAATAATCAGTCAGTCAGTCATTTTCTCAAGAATGAAAGATCTCATTAGATTTACAAATCTAAGTTTAAGTTCAAATTTCTATATCATGTGACAACCAGAATAATGATGATGCAACTTGTATTAATGAATTGGAAAAATGAAGAAAAAAAATGGCTGGTTAAAGTGTCATGGACATCATACAGTATGTACAGTCATAACCAACTGCTTCAAAAGTCAATCCTTTTAATTGTCTTTTGGGTGAAAAAAAACAAAAACTAAATGCAAGGAAGAATGTTTGTTTTCGGTATGAGTCTTAAGGACTTAAAGATCTGATTTCTGGTGAAACTGCACTAAATGGCAAAATTGCACATCCTGTTTCAGAGAGTGAAAGAGGATGCCAGTGGGGAAGTGAGACAACACAATTTTCCCTTTGTTAAAGCAACTTTTACTCTGTTAAAATATGCTGATTTGGTGCTACTTTTCTTAAAAGTATCAATTGTCAATTTAAAAAAAACCTTACTGACCTCAAACTGAGTGTATGTTTGTGTATGTGTCAGTGATGCTGAGTTTGGTGTGTGTCTCTGCAGATAGCTGAAGGTATGGCCTACATTGAGAAGAAGAATTATATCCACCGAGACCTGAGAACAGCTAATGTGTTGGTTTCAGACAGCCTGTTGTGCAAAATAGCTGATTTTGGCCTGGCCAGAGTAATTGAGGATGACCAATACACAGCCAGAGAAGGTGAGTGTGTGACACATTTCAGTGGTTTAGCAACATATTGGATGGACAAGTCATTCTCTACAGCATTACTATGTCAGACGCCGCTCCAGACTGTGCCTGCTAAGGCTGTTAATCACACTGATGTTGTGATAGTTTTCCTGCATCAGCAGACCTGACTGATCTGTGTGAATTTGTGTGCTCTGTGTCTCAGGAGCAAAATTTCCTATCAAATGGACAGCACCCGAGGCTATCAACTACGGTTCTTTCACCATCAAATCAGATATGTGGTCCTTTGGGGTTCTCCTGTATGAGATTATAACATATGGGAAAATTCCGTATCCAGGTAATAGAATTTTGTTAATGGCACCTTGATTACATTTGAGTCTAAATAAAGCATTCCAACACCAGTATATTGAGAGCAATCAGCATTACTCCTCCAAGAGAGAGCTACATGTCACAAAACTGATTCTTTTGTCAGGACTTTTTTCGACATCTACTGGTCAAAGTGTGTTAGATACTTTAAGCATTTCAGTTTTGCTCAGTTTGAAATATCTGAAACTGTGAATTGTGTAATTTCTGTGATGCAAATGTTACCGAATGTAATTGTGAAAATAATGACTTGCATTCTGAGCACTCATTGGTTGAGAAATATATTTAGCTCTATATTAAGCTATATTAAAGGGGTCATAGGACGTTGCTAAAAAAGAACATTATTTTGTGTATTTGGTGTAATGAAATGTGTTTATGCGGTTTAAGGTTAAAAAAACACATTATTTTCCACATACTGTACATTATTGTTTCTCCTCTATGCCCCGCCTTTCTGAAACAAAACGAATGAAATTAAAACATCACGAGAAAAAAAAATAAAAAAAAAAAGCAAAAAAAAAAAAGAAAAAAAAATTGCGTAGATTTTTTACAAAGCTCATGTTCGAAAAGCGAGGTGTGCTCTGATTGGCCAGCTATCCAGGCGTTGTGATTGGCCGAATACCTCAAGTGTGTGACGGAAATGTTACGCCCCTTACCATACTGTGATGCCCTGTGTCCCGGCGCGACAAGACAAAACCAATAAAACCCATTATAAACAAGCATTGTGAATCCAGTGGGGATAATTACGATTATATGACGTATAAGTCTTTAGTGTTGCGTTGCATCACGCCACGTAAACATAAAACCATGTCTGCATTTGTGATAGGAGAAACGACAAACAACAAGCCTACTCTACACTGTTCAAAACTCACGTTTGAATCATCAGTGGCAAATGATTTAAATATGAAAGCGTACTTACAGACTGTGAATCAGCATTATTTGTCAGAACACCGGCATTGTAGGCTACTCTCCCAGGATCAGGAGACGGTCCTCCATAAAATGTGCTGCACTCATCTGGATATTTTGGTTAAACTGTTCAGGAACAGTGTTGTAAGTACACGACTTTACCACTGATTTCTAGTCGTGTCATCTTTTGGAAAACCAAACAAAGTAGTTCACTTTCACAACAAAACACAGCGTCTCCACGATATGGCGGCGGCAACAACAATACAGCGAGAATAAAAGTTACACCTTCTTTATGCAAATCGTTATGCAAATCTTCCCACACAGTGACGTAGACATGTGGGGGCGTGTTTAAACGAGGCATTTTAGGAGGGCGTGGACAAGTCTTAACTTTTATTAAGAATATCTCTTTGGGTTTGAGACTTTAGTCTTTGCAACTTTAGGGGATCTTATCTAATCACAAACAGCTTGTAACACTCCAAAGAGAAGGAAAAATTTAAATCGCATCATATTGACCCTTTATGGCAAAACGCTATAAAGGCAAAACCTTTTTATGCACTGGTCAGTTTTGAGATTTTGGGCCATTTTGCTTTCATTACGTCTTCCTTCAAGACTGGTGGAAAGAAAGCATCCAAAGTATACATTTAATTGTCTAATTTATTCCACTGAGCCAGAAATCTCCACTTTGGTAGCACTTACATAAACCAAACTTTACAGTTTTATTCCTTTTTGTATTCTGAAATATTTTTCATGTTTGTTCATATACCATTCATCTGATCTACATAACATTTTATTCCTAAAAACTTAATACATTTATTCAAGTATTTTCTGATTTATGAAGTGATAAAAAAAAGATCCAAAATCCCCTCTGTAAAAACCTACTGTAATATGTCAACAAAATCAAACAAGAATTTTGAACCTGGCTTTATCCAATGTTACAGTTTCTGCCCTGAAAATGTATGCAAATGAGTGCATATTTAATTAGATAATGTATCAATTGCATATTTAAAAAAAATATTTTTGTCGTCTTGTACTGTGATTAATCAACTAGGAAAGTATGGTGATGTCTTTTAGTTAAAATTAGTTAAAACACCTGTGGTGTGGTGTCTTGCCGTAATCATAGACAAAAATACCTTTCTGAAAAGACTCCTTGTGACATTTATTACTCAGTTTTTCTCTTTCTCTCTGTCAGTCCACTTACACTTTCACTTCTTTCTTTTTTCTTTGTCTCAGGTATGAGTAACATTGAAGTCATGAGCTCTGTTCAGAGAGGTTACCGGATGCCCCGTCCTGAAAACTGTCCTACTGAACTTTATGAGATCATGACCACGTGCTGGAAGAGTAAACCAGATGACCGGCCCACGTTTGACTATATTCAGAGTGTACTAGATGACTTCTACACAGCCACTGAGGGCCAGTACCAGCAGCAGCCATGAGGATGCAAAATCATATTTTTGTACTGTTTCAGGACGATCAAAAGATCTGTGATTTATCTATGAATCGATGTACTAATGTGTAACTAATAATGGGATCAATCTGCTTACTTATGTGTAAGCAAGGTTCAGATTTTCTATTTCTGCTTCAAATTGAAGTCTTAACAGCCTGTTTACTACTTTTGCTCTTTACATTCAAATTTCAATGGCTGCATTTCAATTTGTAAATAATTTTGTGTTTCAAAGTACCCTACCAAAGTTTAATTGTTATTTTTACACATCAAAAACTTTTTTTTTAAACTAGGGCTTTGCGAACTGGAGTCTGGGGGCTGCTATAAGGTCTGCAAATAAATTCAGAGCAAATAAAATATTTTACTTTTAGGGCTGTCCAAGTAAACTGTAAAGCTGTTTTGGAAGGATATTTATTGTAAAGGAGCTAAACCAGTACATTTGAATTGAAATCATTTTTTTTTTCAGATGGAATGAATCATTTATAATTGACATTATACAGCTGCCTATATTTTTTTTTTTAAGCGGGACCTTCGAAAAGCATCATCATATTTTAAGGTTCTTGGAAACAAAATGTTTGAAAACCTCTGGTTTAAATTTTTTTTTTTTTTAAATGTTGTATGACATATTTTAATAACAATATTGATAACGTTACAATAATGAACAGTGACAGAGTAATTAAGTAAATTACCCGGCCTTTGATTAGCTAAGAATGAAATGCTTTGTATATTTAAAATATTTTGTACATATGTACATTATCTAGAAACCTAATAAAGTGTATCTTTTGTGATTGATAACGCAGTTCTAGGTTGTACAGAATTCTATATAAAATATATATGCATAAAATACAGAAAACATAAAATGCAATGCTACCAAAACTAAGGAAATTAGTTTATCTGATAGTCTTCTTTAAAGGGATAGTTCACCCAAAAATTCTGATTCTGTGATCATTTATCCCCCCTCAAGTTATTCCAAACCTGTACGAGTTTCCTTCTTCTGTTGAACATAAAAGAAGACATTTTAAAGAATATGGGTAATCAAACAATTGAAGGTCTCCAGTGGAAAAAAAATGTTTTTCTTTAATTTCTTTTTTTTTTGTGGGTGTGTTCAGCAGAAGAAAGAGAATAATGTAATTGGGACAACTTGAGGGTGAGTAAGTGAGCGCAGAAATTTCATTTTTGGGTGAACTACACCTTTAAGTCCCGCCCGCACATTCTTGGTCATGTGACCATTTCAAGATGGCCGCGCCCTCAGTTTGGAGGCGTGACGTTCATTTAGTTACAACACGGAGTCAGGCAGACGGTAAGACAGCTTGTCAATGCTTCTAAGGAGTTATTCGCCATTAAACAACAAGAAGAAAACAGCTTGTCAAGCCTGCAAACTCTTATTCAAGCTCTTCTTTGACGCTGGCAATAATGGATAAAGACAGCCTGATTCTGTAAGTTAATGATGAATGAATGCTGATCGGCGTGTTTTAATGATTTCATTACACATGTTGTAGAACCAGAGCTCACTGACATGATCAAATAATTCTGTAATTCCGCATTCTCTAATACGACTGGCATCTGTGTTAAGATACAAGCAGATTCGTTTATAAAGCATATATCGATTATACAGGCACTGGTAGTACAAAGTAGCTAGTATCTATTGTGAGAAAAGTAGCATGTTACATAAGCAGTTTAGTAACTGTAAACTGTGGGAAACTCATATCCTTCAGCTGTCTTATGTTTTGAATAGATGTATTTTCTTGATGTGTGCATATGTACTTTGGACGTAATTATACAGTTCAAAGTGTTCACATGTCAGATATAAAGTAAAAAAAAAAAGATTTGCAATAATAATGACGACTGATTACTGATTAATGTGTTTAAATCACAAAATAAAATCTATTATTTTATAAACAAAGAGCGTGTTATCTCAGTATTGATAATACAATAATGATTATATATAATTATTTATTACAAATATATTTACATTCCAGTATACATCACATACACTAAAGTGACCGTTCAAGAGTTTTTATTATTATCGCATTTGAAACCAGTTGTTTTTGTGGAAACATTTTTTAATAGATTCTTTGAAGAATAGAGAGTTAAAAAGAGATAAGAGTTAAATTGTTACACAAAATTATTTTGTAACAATTAAAAAAATATTCACTGTTTTGGTCCATTTCGATCCACTTTTTATTCATGATGCATAATTCTGATTGCTTGGAAAACTAATACATTTATATTTATGCATTTGGCAGGTGCTTTTATCCAAAGCAACTTACAAATTAGGACAACAGACGCAATCAATTGTAGTATAAAAACAACTAAAAACAGATCCAAAGCTAAAACTTATAAATAGTACTTATACACATTTTAAAAATAAAGAAATTAAAAATGACAAATGCATATAACAACATTTCAAAACTAAACATTTAAATGAAACAAAATAAGCTAAAACAATTCAAAATATTAAAGAACAAAAGATGTAAGTGTTTAATAATGATTCTAACATAACACTAAATTTAAAAATGTAACATAACACTGAGCCAAAAACCAAAAAAACAACGTACATGTTGTTTGTACACACACATATACATATATATATAATATAATATTTCCTTTCCCCTTTAGTTTGTTGAAGATACAATAACTCAATTAACAAAACTAAAACTTAATAAAAGAACCTATACAGACAATAATAAAAAAACCAATTCAGACATAATGTAACTAAAATTAAAATAAATAACAAATACAAATAATACAAATCAAACGACAGTAGTTTATCAGTTATCCTAAAAAATAACACTGCCAAACACACACGCTAAAATAACAACAACTTACTTACACATAGAAAGAAATGTTATAAAAACTGAAACAGAAGTGAAACAAGTAGTAGGAAAGAGGAGAAATAAAAAGTGATACATATTGTACGTATCTTCTTCAAAGAAAATCTTACTGATCCCAAGCTTTTGAACGGTAGTGTATATCTGCATGGCTTTGTAATTTAGACTACAGGGTGGGTTTTGTGTGGCTCTCTCTGCACAAATGCTTATCAAGCTGTGAAGAAAGAGGAAACCGTTAGTCCCCTGATCTCAAAAGCCCTTATCTGCTCTCTTCACTTACTGCTGAAAACATCTGTGAAACCTGATCATCATCTGAACCAAAGGGAGGGGCTTCTGAGCACAAATTAATTCCACTACAGAGTTTAATCATTTGTGAAAAGTAGTGTTGTGTGAATTAGTTACTGAGATATTTTGGCATTGCTGTTTTCCATCCCAGCCCCAAAGACTTTCCAGAGCTGAAGAACGACACATTCCTGAGAGCCGCTCAAGGAGAAGAGATCGAGCACATTCCAGTGTGGTGTATGAGACAGGCTGGCCGCTATCTGCCAGGTATGTATGTACCAATCAGGTCAGTGCTAAATGTGATCGTTTACCGTTTACCGTTTCTTTTTATTCATTATATGCAGTATATTTACTAACTAGTGTCTCTGTGGCTCTGTTAACAGAGTTCAGGGAATCGAGGGCAGCGAAGGATTTCTTTGAGACATGCCGCTCACCTGAAGCTTGCTGTGAGCTTACGCTACAGGTCAGCACCACTGAGCACCTTCATTCTTAGCTGCTTCTTATAGCATATAGAGTTTTAACAATGTCTCAATTTTCTGTTTTAGCCACTCAGACGATTCCCATTTGATGCTGCCATCATCTTCTCTGACATCTTGGTGGTCCCTCAGGTAAATGAAGGTCAATTGACCTCTAACTTACTGAATTACCAATTAACATTAGTGTGCAATGTCTATTAATGTATAAAATGTGTATGACTAGGCCATGGGAATGGAGGTTCAGATGAGTCCAGGAAAGGGCCCCACTTTCCCAGAACCACTGAAGGAGCCTGAAGATCTGCAGAGACTAAAGACTAAAGTGGACGTGTCGTCTGAACTCGACTACGTTTTTAAAGCCATCACACTGACACGACACAGAATAGAGGGAAAAGTCCCTCTCATCGGCTTCACTGGAGCTCCAGTGAGAAACCAAGCGACAATCCTCACATAACTAGAGAACATGCTTTGCAAATGCACAGTGTGTCACAAGAGTTTTGAGGATAACAAATAAAAAGATCAATCGTTTAGTATTTCTCTTGGAAGCTAAATAGAAGCAAATGTCTAGATGGTTTACAGTAGCTATATGGTTGTTTTGCAAAGTTAATAATTGAAACTACATTAATGATACATTAATGATCTCCATCATTGTCTCTTCTGAATGGCAGTGGACTCTAATGTCCTACATGATTGAAGGAGGAGGCTCCACGACACACTCAAAAGCTAAACGCTGGCTCTACAGGTACCCAGAGGCCAGCCACAAACTCCTGAGCCAGCTAGCAGACGTCATAGTGGAGTATCTTCTCGGACAGGTGAAAGCTGGAGCTCAGGTGAGAGAACGGATGAATTGAGATCAAGGAGGAGAACAGTTAAAAAATCTGTAGCACTATTTAGATGTTCAGTAAAGACTTTACAGTCACAGAATGTAATTTAGAGTCATATTTATCTAGTTTCCTTAAAATGTCTTTCCTTTAGGCTCTGCAGGTTTTCGAGTCTCATACTGGTTGCTTGGGCCCAGTGGAGTTTGAAGAGTTTTCTCTGCCTTATCTGAGAGACATTGCTCGCCGTGTTAAAGACAAGATCAAAGAATCTGGTTTGGACAGTGTGCCTATGGTGAGTAGAGTTTGACATTGTAATATCTCTTGAGCTTGAACACCCTTTTTAGTTTTTAGCTTTAACTGTATTACGAAGTAACACTTAACTTGAAGTAACACTTAATATGTGATTTGAATATGTAATTATTTTTGATACCAGTGACTGCATGGTTATTAGTGCAAATGGCTACTATTGATATCAACAATTGAATTGTTACTAGTAAAAATTTTCATTTTTGATATCAATAATTCGATTGTCAGTAGTGACAATGTTACTTTCTGATATCATGAATGTGATTGTTACTAGTAAAAAAGCCATTTTAGATATCAGGAATTATATTGATATCAGAAATACATTTTCAGATATCAGAAATAACAAATGTAACGCGTTGAAATACATTTACAGATATCAAGAATTAACATTTCAACTAGTAAAAATTTTATTCTTGACATCAGGAATTCACATTTTACTAGTAATTTACTGAGTAATTATTGATATCAACAAAGGCAGTTCATATCTGAAATTGCCCTTGCAACTAGAGGAAATTAAATAATGTTGTAACTAGTAAAAATACTTTTACAGATATCTAGAAATTACAGGTAACAATAGCTATGGTAATGAGTTTAATGAATACTTATGAGATGTTTTTCCCATAATCCAGTAGGCCAAAGATGGCGGAAGAACATCCATGCTCCTCCGTTATTTACTAATTTAGTCAATGAAACATAATTATATTATGGCTGGATTTTTTTTTTTGTTAATTGTTTAAAAAAAAAAAAAAAGCTTATTTTTATTGGCCACTAAGTCCTTTGGATAATTAAAGGGAAAAAAAATGAACAAGGCATTAATTTATTATTTATTTTATCATTGTCATGAACATAAAAAAAAACTCAATAAGCCTTCAACAAAAATAAAAAAAATAAAACCTTTTTGTAAACATTAGCTTTTGTGTACAGCTAGGCTACTAAATTAGGTAAAAACAGATGTGTAATGTGTCAAACAATGTTTGAATGTTTTGCTGGACGATTTTTTTATATCGTTCCATTTACATACGTCTATAATACAGAACGAGTTGTCATATTTGATTAAAGGCGGGTGCATAAAAATGTAATGCAATGTTATTAGCTGCTGTATATATTTATTTATTTCAATTTTGATATATTATTATTATGTGCGCCCACACTTTCTCATATGGGATAGCCTAATGATGAGACAAACTATTTACACTCTACCCAATTCGGCTCCAATTTTCTTGACCATTGGGACCAAACGGGTGTGTAGCTAAAATATGACATGATAGACACTGTAGACACAGTAACTGCATTACTTTTATATAACCTGTTCTCCAGTTCTTGAAGTGCAGGGCCTACAAGATGAATGATAAAGTCCTATTGAACCTCTTTCTTATGCCCGTCTCAGCCATTTCAATGTTACATTAAATATGGCACTACACTGATACACTAACTCTTCTGACAGTTGCTTAAGACATATTTGAATAAAATATGCAACAGTCTCTATCAATTGTAGCAGGTTCGAGTGAAAGACATGATTTTAAAATTTATGTATTCTTGGCCCATCTGGACTGGGTCTTTTTTCTTTATTTTATGAGTATTATTCTATTATAATTGTTGTTGTTTTACTTTATAGCTATAAATGTGTTTACTTAAGACCTAACAACAGTTATGCAATAAAATAATTAATGAATGCTTTATTTGTAACCTTTTTCTGTTTTGGAAATGTGTGTCTCTAATATTCCTTTTATCTTTGAGTGTTGTTTTGGCAAAACAACACGGAATAGAGACTACAGGCTGTGTTATCTAAAAAAGAGATAAATAAAATGGTGTCTTCACTTTAAATGTACAGCACTATAGCCTGTTTAATCATGATTGGAAACTTGACAAATGGGTTTTATTGGGGTAAATGTAAAAAAAAAACAAAAAAAACATGTAATGATCTATGAGCATTTCACATATTTCTATGTACACTAATAATATGAAACTACTGTCGCTACACTAAGGTTATACACATTTATTGCATTTATTTTCAATAAAACTGAAAAAGGCTTAGAAGATTCCTTATCCTGTGGCTCCCTCTAGTGGATAAAATTTATATCACAGCCTTCATCTTCCAGTTGAAATAGCGCTGATAGTTTAGAATTAGATTTTGAAATGGACTCTATTTACACGAAGTGAAAATAGCAGTATTTTTTAATGATATGCTATTTACACTAAGTGCAAATAGCCATCGATTATATTTACACCATTTATAAATAGGACTATTTTCTTTGCGATAATAGCAGTTAGATGCTGTTTCTAATACTTGGTGCAAATAGTGGCCGATATCTGAACCCCAATATTGTAAAACAGTATGCAATAATAATGTATTGAGTGTACATTATAATTTTTATTAAATGGATGCATCTTTGGGACAATAAAGCCCTCCCTACACCTAAACTAAACTGATAGAGACACCGTTATTTTCCACTCTTTGATTATATCCTTCATTTTTATTGAAAATAAATGCCTTTCCAATGTGATACGGGATGTGAAAAGGGAGAAGAACGAGTTCGGCAGAAAGAGGAATCGAACTCGGTCGATCGGGTAAAAAAAAAAAAAAAAAAAAAAAAAGTACGGTTTATTGCGTTACCCGCACCACTGGAGTTGCTTTAGAGTGCACACTTTTTGCAATGTTGTCTAACACAACCACATGTTGGTGGGTGGAATTAGTGTAAATAGCCTCTGTTAACAAGAAAACAAAATACAGTTCCTTGCGAAAGAAAAAAAAACGTTTTTTTCACGTTTTGTTATGTTGCTGCCTTATGTTAACTGCTTTAAATTAACTAATTTACGAAGTTGTGACAGTTCTGTTTTTGCTTTGTCATTATGGTGTATGGAGTGTAGATTGATGTGGAAAAAAGTAATTTAAAGCAGTTTAACATAAGGCAGCAACATGACAAAAATGAAGTGCTATGAATACTTTCGCAAGGCGCTGTAAATATTAAAAATACAAGAGAATAGCATTTTATTTTCGTGAGAGGGCCATCGAATTTTGCCGTTTTCTTTTGAGCTCTCTGCACCTTGTCATCTATCCGCCATTCTGGGGATGGCACTCGTCATTAAATTATGCACATATCCAAAAAGGAATTCATGATATCAGAAATAAACATTTTTACTAGTGAAAATTGCATTTGAATATGTAAGAATTAAGTTACAGATATCAAGAAGTATGTTTATTAGTAGGTGTAATTTCATTTTTGATATCATAAATGTATTTCTGCGAGTGATGACGTCATTTTTGATATCAAGAATTTGTGTCGGTACTAGTAGAAATGTGATTCCTGATATCAACAATCAGCATTTCTGATATCAACAATTCATATCCTACATGTGGTTAAATGTTAAAAGGGCGACAGAACTATTACAGATATCAAAAAATGCATTTCTTACTAGTAGAAATATAATTTTTGATATCAATAATTGCATTGTTACTAGTAAAAATGTGAATTGCTGATATCAAGATTTCAGTTGTTACTTGTTGAAATGTTAATACTGGATATCTGTAAATATATTTCAACATGTTACATTTATTATTTCTGATATCTGAGAATGTATTTCTGATATCAATAATTAGGAGAGTCATTTCTGATATCTAAATGGCTTTCTTACTAGTAACAATCACATTCATGATATCAGAAATTAACATTGTCACTATTGACAATCGAATTATTGATATTAAAAATGAATTTTTTTTCTAGTAACAATTCAATTGTTGATATCAAGAATAGCCATTTGCACTAATAACCATGCAGTCACTGGTATCAAAAATAAAGGTTTTTACTAGTAAGAATTGTATTTTTGATATATGAAATTGCAATTTTAACTAGTACGAAATCACTTTTTGATATCAACAATTGAATTTGAATGGCAGCCTATGGTGACATTTAACTAGTGAAAATACAATTACAGATATCAAGAATTATAGTTTTTACTAGTTGAAATGCAATTCCTGATATCAAGAATTAGCATTTTAACTAGTGAAAATTGAATTGTTGATATCAAGCCTGTTAAGGAAACATCAAACGGCTTGCCAAATTTAATCCCGCTTAATCGAGTTGACGGCACTAATTCATACTAAAATATAAACAAACTATTGAGCTGTTAAGCGTTATATAATGTATTTATTGATTTATTAATGAAAATTATTAAATAGTGTTAACATTTTCTTTTTGAGTACAGGTATTCAGAGAACAGCAATGTCACACTATGCACACTTCACATGCACACTTGTAATAACACCATTTGCCACTAGCTGTCAGTATCAGGTCATGTTTTCTTCCAGGCATCTCTTTTGAAAGTCTCCAATGATCCTTCAGCTCCTCTGTAACTTTTGTCTTTTCTGTTTCATTTGCAGATCGTTTTTGCTAAAGATGGCCATTATGGGCTTGAGGACCTCTCCGAGTCTGGTTATGAAGTTGTGAGTCTTGACTGGACCACAGATCCACGTTCAGCACGGTTAGTCACAGAAATGTGATGCAGATTTGATGTGAGATTTTGTCTTCTGATTTCAGTGTTATACCTACGCATACAGCGCCTTGCAAAAGTATTCACACTCATAAGCAATTCTCGCTTCCAGGTCCTTTACTGCAGTTTTGTTCCTCCATCTTTTTTTTTTTTCAAAGAACTGCATCTCACATTTGAGTAGGTGTGATTTTTGGCCTCATCTTCTAGGTAGATTTGCTCCAGATTGTTTAGCTTTATTAGATGACATTTGTACACCACATATTTCAAATAGTGTCACAGTTGGAGTATGAAGAGGGCTTTGGCTGGCCCATTATAAGACATTTTCCTTTTTGTTCTTTAGCCCTGTTTTTAGGATCACTGTCGTATGTGATCACATTCAGTATTTTTTTAACAGATTGTCTTTCACTGTATGCATTTGCACCATCCGTTCTTTGTTTTAATAAAAATAAGATGCTCAATCCTGCTGATAAAAAACAGACTTACAGCATGATTCCACTTGCACCTCCAGTTCAATTCCAGTTTATTTATAAAGCGCATAATAATACACACAGTGCTAATAATTGACCACAGTGCTGTACAAAAAAAGAAACAATATAATAAAATAATTACAAATATAAATTAACCAAAGAAAGAAAACCCAAGACCAGTATCTATGGCAACAATACCTCGTCACTTATATATGATCAAAAGCAAGTGTAAATTTTTTTTTATACTGTGGAAGTGTGGGCAGTGCTATTAACATTAACAAAACATCTGACCATGAAATCTTTTGCCACATCGCAACTGAATCTATTATGCTTTTGGGGAAACTCCAGATGAAGTGCATTCAAACACTTGGACATTGTTGTGGTTTTGGATAAAGAGCTCTTTGCTCGTCAATATCACTGCTGTCCTTCAGATTCAGTCTCAATTCACAGCCGGAATGTTGAGTGTTTCTTGTTTTTTTATATATATTAGTTATTTTAATGCTTCATAGCTAAAAGTCAGTTGTGAGAGAGTTGTGTCCTCATTACACTGTTCTGTTTCATTTTATGCAGATGAAAAACTCTAGTTTATAGAATTAAAAACCGAAATGTCAAAGACAGCCAAATGTCAATATAGGATTTCTAATCCAGTAAAATGAAATGCTTTGGTTGAGTCTGAATAGTCCATTAAGGCACTGTGTGTACAGTATGTACATAAAGTACCAGTCAAAGCTTTAGACAAACAACAACTTTTTTTTTTTTTAAGAAACTCCTTGTCTAGTTTACACATTCTCATTCGTGCTGGACACATATATGGGCTGCTCTTCCTACACTTCCAACATATGGTGCAATACATCCATTTCTAAATAAAGAAATGAATTACAAAATTTAGTTTAAAAAAAAAACAAAAAAAACATTCATACAGAGACAATTTTTATTTTAAGCGAAAGCGACGTGACATGTAGCCAAGTATGGTGACCCATACTCTGAATTAGTGCTCTGCATTTATCCCATCCAAAGTGCACACACACACACCCGGAGCAGTGGGCAGCCATTTTTTTGCTGCTGTGCCTGGGGAGCAGTTGGGGGTTTGGTGCTTTGCTCAAGGGCACCTCAGTCGTGGTATTGAAGGTAGGAGAGAGAGCGCTGTACATTCACTCCCCCCACTTACAATCCCTGCCGGTACGCGACTCGAACCCGCAACCTTTGGGTTACGAGTCCGACTCTCTAACCATTAGGCCATGACTTCCCTAAGCAACTTATAGCTCAATTTTTTTTACTGTGTTCAAACCTTTTGCCTTGTGTGAGTGTATTGTGATGTTTGGCTATTTCTCAGTGAAAGAATGGTCCTTAAATTATATATATATACATATATTATGTTTGTGTTTTTCAGTATCAGGACTGGAGGAAAAGTTAGTTTGCAAGGCAACATGGATCCCTGCGCTCTTTATGCCACAAAGGTGAGGAAAGGAACATCAAAACAACACCCAACAGAATCATGTTTCCATTGAAACCCAACCAATTCTCTGCTTTACTTCAGTTTAGTCTACGTTGTATAGAAGTGTTTTGTGCTTCAAAAGCATTACTTTACTTCTGGTTAGTCCATTTCAAAATAAAGAGGCCATTTTGTTTTTACAAATTTAGGCCCTGCTGGAAATATGAGCCGTAAGAGCAGCTGCTTTCCACACAGAGTCGTCTTTGGCTTTCATTGCTCGTTCATTACAAGCATGGCTTTCATAGCATTGTCTCGATGCCTCCGAAATAAATTTTTTCCACCATCATTTCAGAAGTTATGGGGGTGTTTAAAACCCTGTAGCTCGTAGATTTTGACCAGAGGACAAACCTGATGTATGATATCCAACCCAAACACTTCTTTTCGTTTATGTGTGATCAGGAGCGCATATCAGAGATTGTGAAGAGGATGTTGGAGAGCTTCGGCACCAAGGGCTACATCGCTAATCTGGGTCACGGCCTCTACCCTGATATGGACCCAGAAAATGTGGGTGCGTTTGTTGAGGCCGTTCACACCCATTCTCGCCAGCTCCTCAACCGCAAATAAGAGGTTACTCTCCCATCAGAAGACCCTCCAAAACACAAGAGAAGCAACAACTGTTGGTGTGCACCGCTTTATCGTTAGATATGTTACAGGGTGAACCTCTCTCAAAATCTGTCAAGAAAATGTCCAGTTCTATTTCACTCCAAAATGAAAAGAAATAAGAAAATAGTTTTGGCTTAACGAGGAAGGACCATTAAGGCTTTACATTTCACATTTCCCTCCCAAATTCTCTTTACCATACACTCGTAAGAATGGTTCTAAACAGTACCAGAAAAGGGTCCTTCAGCTTGTAACAATAGCAGAAGCCTTTTTAGTGCTAAATAGAACCCGTTTTCTAGGGTTCCATAAAGAACCATGCTTTGAAAATGCTATATAGGACCTTAGTGGTGTTATAAATATTATTTTTAATGATAGTTATTTTCATTAAAGTAGTATATTAACATTTTTATATTGATTATGTAAAATATTATTAATATTGTTTTTTACTCTGTCTGCCTGGTATTACAGTATCCTGCTACAAAAAAGATTTTCATTCACAGTACCATAATGTGAAATATATATAACATTTAAATAAATTAAAAAAAGGATAGCTCACCTTAATTTATGCTGATTTAAGTAAAAAACAAAAATGGTGTTTTTTAGAATACTGTATTACGCTAATAATCATATAATGATATGCAATACAGTAATGAGAACTTGGGGGTAAAATATGCCTAAATGCCAGATATCTTAATTATCTCAAATGTAGGCTTCATTTTCTTTATGCAAAATGGTATTTCTTTTTTTTGTTTTGTTTTCTTTTTTTTTTCTGATTTTGTGGTGAAATGTGACCCAGATATTTCCTGACAGGCTTTTGAGAGATTCACCCAAAAGGCTGTTCCCGAATCATTTCAATGATTATGAGGCCTTCTTTCTATTTTACCTACTTTTTTTTTTTTTATAATGGCTCCACACCAATCCATCTAATCTTTAATATAATTTTCAGTGGAAACATGTTTTTCTCAGTTGGATTGATGTGTTTTCATTAGAGCTGATGCACTGTACGATCACTGAAGAATGTGGAATAAGTGAAGGATAAAATCTGATTAAATCCTAAGCGCTGTATGGGTTTGTTTTTAATGCAGTACCATAGTAACATCTGGGCTTGAGACTGTCTTCCCTAGAATTGTGACTGACACTAATGAACCTCTGAGAATGTGTGTACATATCAATGGATGTTTTATAAGAAGCACAATAAAGAGTGATCTAAACAAACATCCCTCAGGGGAATGTCTCCTATCTGAATATCACATACCTAAATCATGTGCAACCTCCCCCCCCCCCCCTCATTTGTTTTGCACCAGTCTTTAGGTGTGGGGGGTTCTCTTGATCTATGATTACGTCTCTCGTACTGCCTTTCACCTTTAGTAATAGAAATGTTAATCCCAGAGGACGTAATACCAAACGAGGAATAAGCACCCCGGGTAAGCAAATCCTTAAATCTTGTTTTTTTGTTTTTGGGCGGGTGGGAGTGGGATTCCCCAGCAACGCATCATGTGATGTGACACATGCCAGATGATTTGATGAACCCTGAACTTCAAAACAAGGATTTATTGGAATTTCTATAAATTTTTCAATCATGTTAGTGCTTTCGGAACCCCATTTGTGTGTGTAAAATTGCATAGTTTGGATGTGGGCTTGCAAATCCGTCATTTGTTAGCATAACAGAATGATTTCTAATTCAGTTTTGGTTAAAGTTGTTTACTGTCTGTTTTACAAGCAACCACATGATGAATGTTTTTCCACACTCTCATACGGTCATTTAGTGTGAAATGGTGGCAGCTGCAGCCCTCTTTTACCCTCATCTGCCAGTGTGCGGTGTTGTCAATGCTGGATAAGTCTGGCCTTGATTGTGTGTTAGGTGCTGAAAGAAGAAACGTCCTGTAATCAATTTGCTGATTAGTGTTGTTGGATTTTTAAGCCACTGTCGCTCACCGCTAGTTTGTGTCCATGGAGCACAGCTGTGATTGGGGAGCTGGGCCAGTTTCCTAGTGAGGCACATACACACGTGCAAGGGGCTCCTGGCAGTATTTTTAATTGCAACAATGAATGAAAAAAAAATCCCCAAGGTCTCCTATAGGAAGCCACAAGGGGATGATAGGGGTTTGGGCTTAATCTCTCAGCAAATCAGCAGGCCAGAAAATCCAATATGTTCCTGAAGACAGCAGGCTGTACATCATTTGTCAGGTCCTGGCACTATCACTGCTTTATCAGATGGGAGGGTTTTGGGGGGGGCTTGGCCTAAGATTGAGTTGAAATTTTGTGTATGAATTTCAAGTCGTTGTCAGTACTGTGGAGTCCATCTTGTAAAATCCAAATTGATTGGTCATTAATAGTTTGTTTATTCTATGCTGATTTTCTCTTTATATTTATTTATTTTTACAATTCCACATTAACAAAAATTTTGTTGGGCAAAAATGGTTGTTCGTCTATTGTCAGTAGTATAGTGTAGAAATGTATGAAGCACAGCTCACAAAGAAGTCACTTTCAAACCAAACAGCTTTCCGTTGGTCAGCGTGGTGAATTTGTGAGGCCAACATGAACCTGTTGCAAAATCTGCATGGGGAAATATTTCACCCTCAAATGACATTCCATGAGTGAATAATTTAATGACTTACTCAAAATCAAAAGTCTACTTTTCAACAGTCATCAGCATTGTAAACACTGCAAAGTTCTCAATCTCTCAATTGTTCCCTCTTTTTGAAGAGAAAAAAAATTGAAAAGCAGTGCTGTCCTTGGAACTTCGCTTGGCTAATCAAATTCGAAGACTGGAAGTAACTTGTATAAATTTATAAACCACTGTATTATGACCATGAATTAACAATGAACTTAACAATGATCATATTTATAGATTTGCATAAACCTAGATTAATAAATAATGTAATAGTTTATTTAACCTCTTAAGACCTGAGAAAAGTCTTTTTTCATGTCTTTACATTGTTTAGAGCATTAAAAATAATGTAAAACTTTTTAAGTTTTGTTATGATATTTCGTTTATAGTTCATGTTATGTCCTCGGGGCAATCGGGACTCAAATTTTTTTTTTAAATAAAAAGAAAGGAATGCATAGGCAAAAACAAGAGATTTTTTTTAAATCACAATACATTTTTAGGGTCAGGATTTTTTTTTTTTTAAACCAAACTATGTATAAAAGATGATTCGCAACCATGTTATAACGGAATGATTTGATATATCATTTTTCTTTTGGCAAAATGTGTGTAAAATGGCCATAAACGGGTTTTCTCATTATATACAATGTATCTATAAACTGTATCTAATTTGCATATGAATGTGTTCTTGGGGGAAACCATAATGAAAAAAAGAAGTGTTATAATGGGAGTAATATTTGACAAGATTTTCATAATAATATATAATATTTCATATTGAAACATAATTTCTTTCCCTATTCATTTGTCTCCCAAAATGCGTAATAAACATGCTTTTAGTCCCAGTGTCCTCATATGAGGACATGTATGAAATCAACATCCTGTTTCGTAACAGAAAGTCATATTTTGATTTGAAACCCCATAACATTTTCCTGAGATGTTGATTTATGACAAAAAAATTTGAAAATTAATCAGATTTAAATCATAATTACAAAATATTATCATATTTCATAAGAGTGTCACTAAATTAATATCAGACATATTTGAAGACCAAGGAGAGTGAGTGGTCATGGTGAAACATCCAAACATTTAGTATCTCCGAAAAGCCCTGAATGTGCTCTGGCCAGGACATCCAGACTTAAAACTGTGGCATGTACAGTCTCAGAGAAATACACCAAAATATAATGTCCTCATATGAGGTTACAGGGTGGTTAAAAAAAAGTGTAACCAGTTACACATATCACAGCTGTTCAGCTTGATCTTTCATTCTGTTCCGTTCTTCCGTAATCCACTACAGCTTTCCATTCCAACTCAGCCCACCTAAAAAAAAGTCCCAAGCTGCCCCACCCCTCTTACAGAGTCTTCCGACACCCCAATTACAGAGGGATTCTGGGAACTTCAGAGCAGCAGAACAAAGCTCTGCAAATCAGCTCCCCTATGAACACAATGTGTGATTACGCTGACAGCAGAACCTGCCATGCAGGGTACAAAGGACAAAGCTTCCTCTCACTGCACAAACCTGCCCAGAAGCACAACAGTTCTCCGAGTTGCCTGACAGGCTCGTGTGCTCCATGATTGCGTTTAGACTTCCTCGTTCTGATGATGGGTTGGGTTCTAATTAAAGAAAAGCCTCCGTTACATTGTTACACTTATAAACAATGATTGTTTCCCCCATCAAGCCCAACACCTACTCTTCGCTCCAATCTGACAGGCTCAGCCCGCGCTGGAAGCTCACAAGAAGGTGGGAAAGCCAATTACTCGTCTCTCTTTTCCTGGTGTGTCACTTCTGCTAAATCACTGAGCTAAGGAAATGCCTTCTCTTTGCAGCGTGTCTAACTGAGCCAACCCCATCCATATTTCAGCTGGCAGCACTGCCAGGCTTGACAAACACTTACTCAGTGGTCCTCACAGGAGCGCGGCGCTGCATTGGGTCCAAGACACAATGAAGAGCAGCAGCTGTGAGGGACCCTGATGGATGGGATAGTTTGTATAAGCAGGCCCAAAGAGCATTGTTCCTGTCAACTGCATCTCTAACACAGTCGATCACTCTGACACAAGGTTTTCCTGGCGTTTATTGTGATTCAGACGCTGAGTTTCTAAAGAGGAGAGCTGGGGATGTAGTCTGGACAAGATGTGTGGGGGTACTGAGCTGCTTTTTTTAATTTAAATTTTTTTTTATAACTGCAGTGATATTTCTGACCACTTTCTGAACTGTTAAATGCTTACTTCTGCTTAAGTTTCTTTTTTCAGTATTTCTCTTCTGGGGAAATGGAGTAAAAAAATATCCCCTTCACACACTACCATTCAAAAATGTGGGTTTGTTAAGAGTTATGTTTTTTTAAAGAAGTCTATTTCTTATTACATTTTTCTATTTGAACCCATTTTAAGATCACATTTTTTCCTGTGATGGCAAAGCCATTGCTGTGGTCTTCAGTGTTGCATGATCCTTCAGAAATTAAATGATTTGGAGCTCAAGAAACATTTCTTCTTAATGTCAATGTTGAAAACAATTGTGCTGCTTAATATTTTTGTGAAAACAGCAATATATTTCTTTTACAGAATACTTTGATGAATAGAAAGTTCAAAAGAACAGCATTTATTTGAAATACATATTTTTTTGTAAATACGTACAACTATTAATAAAAAAATAATCAAAAAAAAAATACACGCCATTCGATGTGCCAAATTCCTGCTTCAAGAGGAAAAGTTGCACTTGAGCTAGCTGTATATCATAATAAGTTTAAAGAGGCAAAGTTGTGTTTCACACTTTATTCATAGAAAAGCACTGAAATTCAACAAATCATATAAAATGGTAGTAGCGTTACATAAATAGTAATAAATTTTTGTTTATAGACATTAGCTCGAGGTTGCACAAACAAAAAGTGTTGTTGAACTATACTTTTGTGGCAACAAATACTGGATACCTTTTTATAACTCAGTAGCACAAAGAGGCGACAAACACTTTCCCTTAAATTAAAACAAAACAAACCCAAACAGTAGATGAACTAGTGAACAATCTCTACCAGCGATTATTTTTTTCCTTCTAAACTCTAGGGACAGATCAAAACACTGGTACATTTAACACATACAGACACTTAAGAGTATGGAAGAGAGAAATCAAAAGCCAGAGGAGGTTATTCTCTTTTTGCAATGACCATGGGCCAAAACTGTTAGCTACAGAAAAATGCCTACATTTTTTTGCCTTTTTTTTTTTTTTTTGTTTTATATATATATAATAATAGTTTTTATATTTTTAATTGAAACAGGCAGCACGATTATCATTCGCAGATGTCTTAATTAAAAAGGAAAAAAAAAAGTCTAATCTGTGAGCTTTCTCTCAGGTCCGCGAGAGCTCCCCGACAGAGCCGGTTGAGGAATAAACGCTGCATAAACACCTTGTGGTTCGAGTATGCCACAGTTGATGCAACTAGAATGAATTTTGAGGGGGGAAAAAAAAAACTAACCAAAAGTGGAAAACAGCAAACCATTTAAATGAAAGTGACCAACCTTAACCAACAACATAGAGAAATCTCCTCAAGATTTAGCCATTAATGAAGCATCTATCAAAGTCTCGATTAGGCAATGGTAAGTCGCAACCTCAAAACAGACCTTATTGCCCTCAAAAAGCCCCCAATACAAGATAATCACGACCCTAAAGTATGTGGACCGTGTCAAAGCAAAGGAGAATCGAACAGCAGATGCCATTCTTCCTTGTTCGGGCCAGTCGAAGGTGTAGGTCCGTTTTCTCTGTGCTGTACTCCACTGACATTGGCAACACAATGTCCTGAAACACATGCAGCGCTTTCAGAGAAGACTATAAGGCTTCAAAGTAAAGAGTTGTACGCAGAAAGATCAAAGGCAAAGTCCATCCAAACTCGAAGCTCGTGCAGATTACTTTACTTACAAGATACAAACGGTTGAATTTTGGGAGAGCGCCCCTAACCCCCGAGCCAAACAAGGAGAAAAGACGGAGGAAGATCAGGGGTGAAGAGGGCAAATCGTGAAGTGGTTCTGCATAGTCTGTTCATAAACATTTGTCCTCTCCTTTCTTCTTCTTTACATGCTTCCTCTTGCAAAAATGTATTACAAAAAAATCAAATAAAAGAGGATACAAATAAAACAGCAAATCGGAAATGTACACAGGAGCACCTGAGAAATGTTTCTGAAGTCTTTCCTCTTACGGTCGTCACATTCCCAGCCCGACAAATTCAAGTATCCGAAAAGAAAAACATACAGTTATCATAAATAATTATAACTTTACAATTTTTTGAATTGACACTTTCATATTTACAATATCTTAAATGCTTATGCTACTATTTTTTTTTTTCTGTTTTGTTTCTTTAAGTGATTCCCTGAGAACGGAGTTGAGCATCTCTCTTCTCGTTTTCCTTCAGATGGAAGCCGCGGAGTGCATTCTAAGTGTTCGGATCCACTGGGGCACTTGTGGAGGGCGGAGGTCATGGAATGTGGAAGATATTACGATACAGTTTAAAGCCAGCTAATTCCTTGTTCTGCCAATGTAGCTGTTTTTGTCAAATCTATACAATTCACCTAATTTGTACACAGAAAGTAATTGCTGATCCGAATGCGATGTGTAGGGGATGGAATTTAATGAAGTGCTAGTACATATATATATATAGATCTATTATTTATTTTTTTTTTTTTTTTTGTACCTCAATCTCACACAAGTCTTTTTGTTCTGTTTGTTTTTCACTGAGAGGAAACAGAGAAACATATATGGCTGATATTGATGGGTAAATATCTCTGTTTTGTTCATATTCAGCAAGACCAGGAAACAGCACGGAAGGAGCACACAGGCCATCATCTTCCTCGCACTGAAATTTCGAACAGAGGTTAAGATGTGCCGATAGCAACAAATCCAGGAGAGAGGGGAGGGCTCATGTCTTGTGGCTTGCTTGAGTCGTGGTTAGGACATTCGGCAGAGCATTTGAGGTGATGTGCCCGTCTCACTATTGAAATCAGGCCTTTTCCAGAGAGAGAGTTAAAGCTGATCCGTAAAATACGATCGAGGTATGACAATAACACTGCGTGCGAGTGTTTCAGAAATGACCGTTTTGATTCGAGTGTTCAAAACCAACCAAACGCCTCCCCCACGCTCAAAATTTACCACATAATAATTTGGTGTCTCTTTATGTGCCACTTTTAAATTTTTATCACAATATCTTGATCAAACGAAATCAAGAACGAGCCAAAACAAAAACATAAATGGTCATAATTACAGTTGTTGTTCTCCCCTCCACAGGTTCGACCTGGTAGAATAACTTGGTGAACAGGAATTGTTCACAATAAAAAACAAAACAAGACGAAACAGATCAAAACAAATGAATAAAACTTAAAACATTCACCAAAGATGACCAAAAAAAAAAAAGGAAGAATAAAATAATGCCTTAAATAAATGAAGAATGAAAGAAGAACAAGTTCCCCTGCAATCAAGCAAGGTTCAACCAAAACGTTCCCGTACCAACATCATGAGTTTCTTCTTGCCCTTATAGATCTGTTTGAGGTTGTCTATAAACTGGGCGAACTGAATGTGGCCATCTTGGGCCAAAAGAAAGGTCTCGCGTGCCTTACTAAGGAACTCGATGAACTCTCCGTAGTGGCGCGGGCTGATGTGCGTGAGGCGGGAGTGGGTGGTGTTGATGTAGGCGCTGATGGTGGCATCCAGTAGCTGTCTCAACGGGGCTTTGTCAGTGCTCATAAGCTTGCCCGAGTTACGTCTGCCAGGGATGCCGGCCAGGCCGGGGGCCGTCATGGTGCAGCGCCGCAAAATGTCCGAGAGCACCGTGGCGCAGTGAACGCTCTTGACCACCAGAGGGATGATGGCTGCCAGCTCGTTCTTACCCAGCGAGTGGCTGAGAGCACAAGCCCACAGCACATCATTGATGGCCGGATGCGTGTCTTGGTTGTAGGCCAGGTTCAAGTGGGTCATGGCGAGAGACGCCAGTTTGAAAGCTCGAAGGGGGTAGCCGCGGTGCTCCATGTAGCGGGCGATGGTGAAGAGCTGAGAGTAGGTCATGCCCGTGGAGGCGGCGTCGATGACTATCTGGTAAGCAGTCTCGAAGGCGATGTGGTCCTTCTCGCAGAGGGTGAGGGCGGACAGGGCGCAGTTTTGAGGGTCCTTCATGGCGCACTGCAGGGCCAGGGTGCGCGCGCAGCTGGCCAGCTCCTCCCGCTGTGGGTAGTCGAGGCTCAGGCGCAGGATGGTATTGTGGGACATCACAGTGGCTGCCACTATGCTGGTCGCTTCGGTGGGGGTGAAGAGAGTGTACCAGCTCTGCAATATGCTAACCAAAGCTCTCAGACCTGCAACGAGACAAAAGAATCAATCAGAACAAGTTTTGCTGTGCTTCTACATGCATTTAGTAACCACATGATAAACTACCCAAGCTATTCAACTTATCTCCAATTTCAGGGAAACAATCGAATATTTGACGGCTTAAATACACATTGGGCATTACCTAAGTCTGGTGGAGCATGCACAGAGGTCGATTGTAGTCTGAATAATGTGCATACATGCTGGACAAAGCTGAGCTAGAGTCGCTTTATCTAGATCAGTTAGTTTAAATTTGACAAAATGGATTTCAGTCAAACTGCAGGGTTTACCTGACATTTTAAAAAGACAAAACTATTAAAGTGCATGCCACTTTCTAGATGAAATGAGTGTTCATTTAAACCTGGTAGGAAAAAAAAAAACATTAAAAAAAAAAACAGTCTGACACAGACCGACTTCAGTAGCACATGTGACAAGCCAGCGAACCATCTCCCGCCGTCTCCAGTTGAGTGTGGACAGAGTCATCCTCATCACCTGCAGAGAAATGTTATATTGCATTAGACACACAAAAATGCAGATTAGTGTACTGGAACTAATACACATAGCGAGTGATGACATGTACACAAAAACACTGACCATCATATAAAACCAGACAATAGAAGGTTAAAAAGGTTCAAATTGTAATGATAATAGGGCCTTTCGCACCGCAGGAACCTTTTCATAGTACCAGAACTAACTGTGGAAACTACCACTTTTGGATTTCGCACCGCTGGAACTGGGTGCGATTTTAGTACCGGTCTGCCTTTTTCGAGAACCAAATTAGCGCCTACTATGGAGCAGGGTCTAACCAGCACCACTGGTACTAATCGTGACATAAGTAGACATTTGATTGGCCAAACGCGTATGAAAACGCCCTCACCCGCCATGATTTAAAATGCCGTGTAAACATTGTGTCAACTTATTTCGCAAGTATGGAGAACAGCGATAGATGGACGGACGCTGAAGTGCAGGCACTTGTAGCAAATGTAGCACTGCCAGTTGTCGGTGGAGATTCTTAGTCCTCCTTTCCGTTCTTTCAATCGCTTTACGTATACGTCGACTTTCCATGTCCATTATTGTGAAACCCGCGAGACACAACAAAAACACAGCTCTGATCACAGCGTCCTCCATACTTCTGTTGTTAATGTTGTTCTTTGTTTCTGTTGTTGAACGCCGCGCACAAATGACGTCGCTGTCGACCGGTTCCTAGTACACACTCTCGGTGCGAATGCAACCCTTTAAATGGTACTGGGAAATAGTTTGCGCAGAATCGTCCCAGTACTTTAGTACTGTACATTTAGTTCTGGAACTAAAGCGGTGCGAAAGGCCCTAATGTAATGATGATTCACAATATTACTTGAGTCATTGAATGTCCAATAAAAGAAAAATTTAGGGTGACCTTACGTGACCACAACATGCAGAGTTGGTGTAAGATCACGCATCTGAACACACTCATTGATAAATAAAAAAAATAAACCACACACCACATAAAGATCAATTTAGATTTACCTGAAGGCCGAGCTCCAGCGCTACATTGAGCAATGTGATGTCAGGAGGGTTATCTGCAGGAGTAGCGATCTTAAAGGCATCCTGGGCCAGTTTGAAGATGAGGGAAGAGGAGTGGATGTGCTTCTGAATAGCCTCCAAAACAGTCCGCAATCTCAACATGTCACCTAAGACACAACACAGATTTCTCTTAGCTAAACACTGGCACAGTACATAAAAGTTTGTTTAAAGTGAACCTCACATGTGACTTGTCGTGAGCTATCAGGTGTGTAGCACTCACCCTTAGCAGCAGTAAGCATGGTGGAGGCCAGTTCACACTGCTGGGACTCCAGGTGGCCCAGTGTGAACCAGCGTGGATATCTGCTGGGCACTATGGAGATGCCATGGTGAGGGTGTCCTACGTCACCTGAGGGAGCCGTGGACTCCAGTACTGGAAGCCTGCAGCGAACATGATTATTCTGGATTAGTCACACATAAGACTCTTTAACAAGACAAATATATATAAGCTTAAATCTTTTTTATTCATATTCTGTTGCTTCTGTTTTCTACAGCCTTTTACTCAGCTTCCTCAGACATGATTAGCAGAATACTGTGTGCTACTTCCACACACTTACTCTGCTTTCTGCTAGCTCTGTCTGATGGCATGTGATTAGAAATGCGCTCTGCTGCTCCTGCCTGAGTGAACATATTAGACCACACTAGCTCAGACTCACAGAAGCTGCGCAGAGGGAGCAGTCCAATTGATCGTGTATTAGTGAGGACTGTGATGAGCTAGACTCAGATAATGATGCCTCAGTGCACACATACAGTAATAAGGTCCCATGGAGGCTTTATAAGGCTGGAGTCAGTGAGGGTAATGCATCACGTGGAGATTCAGTGTAATGTGAAAAAATGTGATCAATAACTAATGGTGAAAACAATGCACACATTTTAAATGAACATGAAAAACATGACAAAGAAAAGAATATCCAACACACTTTTGGAAGTTGCTGCATGATGGTGTTATTTATAAATCCAAGTTTTCGTTCCAGTTTTGATGTTCAAAGTAGTACTGTTTAGGTCAGTAAGTTTTTTTGTTTTGTTTTTTTTAAAGTTAAGAAATTAACTTTTATTCAGCAAGGGTGCACTAAATTGCTCAAGGCTGATATTTTTCAACAATGATGATAATAATAAGAGCAGCAAATCAGCATTATTATTAGAATGATTTCTGAAGGATCATGTGACACTGAAGACTGGAGTAATGAAGTAATTCAACTTTAACGTCAAAGGACTAAATTACATTTTAAAACATATTAAAATAGAAAAGTTTAACTATATTTTTGATCAAACAAATACAGCCTTGGTGAGCATAAGATACTTTAAAATCATATAATTACAAAGGTACAAAGCGCCCATCCATTTTTTAAAAGGAAAAACATTATAAACTACAGAATTTATTTAGGTCACAGCCAGAAATTACATTTGTTACTTGCTAGTAAGTAGCAGGTGTTTTATGGGAAGGGACATTCTCATCCTAAAGAGCATTTGATTGGACATCAGTACAGCGCAGGATGAGTCAACAATAGTTTTGATTTTCCTACATACGAAACACTGAGAAAGAGAGTCTCACCTCATTGCACGAAGGCCCAGTTTGTACGCCAGGTCTGTGTCGTGTGGCAGGAGAGCGCTGTGGATTAGAGGTACTTTGGCAAAAAAAAAAAACCCCCCCCCCCCCCCCCCCCCCCTGTGCATGGGAACACTCTCTCTGTGGATGACCTCCCCAAGACCACTGAAGGGACCACCTGGACATACGGAGCGAGACAGAGAAGAGCACATCAGAACTGAGATGTCCATCATATCAGATTGCAGGGTTGAGTAAGGCTTGATGGACAGGAGGCTGGTGAGTCAGTGAGGGCACGCACAGCAAGTGAGAGAGAGAAATCTGAGTGGAGCGTATCGCTGGGGCGGCTGGGGAGGACGATGAGAAGGCAAACAGGCGGCAAGGCCTCATGGGCTTTGACAGAGTCTGTCCTCCCTAGTAGCAGCGCAGATGTCTGCTCTAAGGTTACACCGCGTGTCAGTGGGAGGCTCAGATGCAGGGTGGCCTGTTTTGGGGAAGGGAGTTGGGGACACCGCAGAGGCCAGGCTGCAGATCTTTTTACAGGCATAGCACTCCCTCTCTCACACACACAAATATATATATATATCCAGGCTAGAGATGGGGAGGAGGAAAAGATAAAAGTAGACAGAGATCCACAAGGGGGGAAAAGGTTGTGGGAAAAGCAAGAGAACAGTAAGGAGAGGAAACAGCTCCACACAGGGAGGATAGTGCCTATGGGGTGATGACAAGAGCAAAAGGTTAAAAAGAAGACGTGAAATTGAGAACAAAGAGTTTGTACCTTCTAAAAGGAGTATGGCTTGTTTGCGGAGTGTCTGCACTAATATGTCATCCAGCTCCATCTCTTGCAGCTTGGCCACAATTTGCTCCTCGTTCCGGCACACCTTGTCCTGTGCGTACAGGCCCTCGGGCATTAGCCGCTGCTGCCCCATACCCATCAGTGCCACCTCTAGTGCCAGTGCCAGGTACGACTCTCCTCCATCTGGACATCCCCACACTGGTACATGCTGGTACACTGGAGGCTTGGGCTCACCGGAATCTATTAGGACACAAAGTGGTGTTTGTCAATGTCTATTTACAGCTTGTTGCAATTTAATTTATTTTTTTTAAGAAAAAGCAATAAAGAAATTTTAGCAAATACAAAAATGCAATGCTAAAAATAAGGCAAGCAAGTAATTTATTCCTGAGATGGCAAGCTGAATTTTCAGTTTTCAGTGTCACATGATTCTTCAGAAATCATTCTAATATGCTGATTTTGTGGTCAAGTAACATTTCTTATCAGCGATGAAAAATGAGCTGCTTAATATTTTTGATACTTTTTTAAGGATTCTTTCATGAATAGTGGGTTCAAAAGAACATCATTTATTTCAAAGTTTGGTTACACTTTAAAAATATTTGCTGTTACATTTTTTAAGCAATTTAATGCATCCTTGCTGAATAAAAGTATTTCTTTCAAAAAAACAAAAAAATCTCTTACTGACCCCAAACGTAGGTATAACATTTAAAAACACCACAGGCACCAAGTCATTTGTATCAATGCCTAAGGATATCTGCATGAAAACTGAGGAAAAACACCATCTGTTTAGTAAGAATTTAGACCCTCATCACCAGCTCACTTAAATCCCCCCGGCAAATTTATCCTGTTGGCCAATCCTGTTTGTACAGTGGACAACAGACAGGGATCAATGGGTTCACCCCCATCTTGCTACACTGGAAGACAACATCTATACTGGTATCTCACAATCATCATTAAAAAACCCACACAAAACAATTTAACCAAGTTATGCTGTTCTATCCAGTGATTTGGTTTACAGTAAACCACCTAAGAAGTAAAGCAGAGGGGTTCGAGAGAGCATTGTTTTGGCTTTCCACACTGCTGCTGCTGCCGCTACAGCTGCTGTTGCTGGTTCTGCTAAGCTAAGATCCTGACCTTCGGACATTCTGATTGGATAAAACCAAGAGTCCGCCCCCATCCCAGCACATGCCAGATGTTTCCAACTGTGCAACAGAGTCAAACAAAGAGCTATGCTCTCTAGCACACATACAAACATACAGTGTAATGCACAACAGGCGCACACACAACCCAACACGACCGCTACAGCGCCGTGGCCAAAAGGGGAGCACTACGACGGGACAAGCGCACAGATATGCACAAACTCTTCCAAGTCACAGTACCATTTGCCAGTATTATTCAGGCACACAATGGCTCTCTGTGGGTTCCTCACTACAGGAATACAATGGCCGACACTTTCTATTGGCCTGAGCTGGGAGGGATGTATGGAATGCAAATGCTGATTGATTTTATACGTTTTATACCACTGAGTGGGCAGAATGACCTTTCTGATACAATAGCACCCCTTAACACTGCTCAGAAAAGGAGGGCAATTGTAAAGAGCGAGGAGATGGGGCTCCAGCAGACTGAATGAAGCTCTCAAAGACACAGGCTAGTTGCTGAGCGAGGAATCGAATAATGCTCAAGGCGTCTCGGAGAGTCGTAAAAGGACAGAAGCCCAATGACAGTCTATAATAGTGTACCTCCAGTATCCATGGTATTGTCATCCTCCACTCGACACGTCTCCGTGAGAGTGGCGAAAAGGCAGCCAATGGGGTCGAGGGGGTGGCCCACCCAGCCCTCCAGATTGGTGGTGTTGGTCATTCCCCTCTGCACCAGTTCTGAGGACAGAACAGATGATGTTTACTTGTATTAGGAACATATGAATCAACATGTCAATACTTAAATTACTATGAAACCTGTTCATAAAATTTCTCTTAGAAAAATTAAAAGTCCTGCAATTTTCTTTTAATGTCATATATACGTTGAAATGGTCACTCTCTGAAAGTTTTAACTTCTGTTTAACAACAATAAATTTGTGTACAGTCATGAGCACTTGGAGTAAGGCCGTATGTTATGCAAAGCAGATCAATGTGTGTTACCTTTCTTCTGATGCTTGTATATGTCTAATTGTCGTTGCTGTTGGAGCCGGAGGGTGTTGATTATGGCAACAGCCAGTCGCAAGGCTTCTCTGGGGTAACCATGGGAACGCAGAGCATCCACCCTGGCGCATGCTGTAGGCACGTGATCTGGAACAAGTCACATGACAGTATAAATAAGGTGGGGCTCCTTTCAGATGGGACGGTTTCAATTTCAGACAAAACTGTAATGGAAGCTGCAGGATCATGCAGAAGTGAAATCAGACAGATTACGTCACACAGCAAGAAGGGTCTCACAGAGAGCGACAAATTCCTCTCAGGCTTAAGGTTCTTTAACACCAAGAACAAAGATTGTTCTTCAGCTGAAAAAGTGATCGCAACGATATTGTATCTCTGTACGATTATTGCTATAGCTGTGGTGTGGGCTTCCCTATTCTCATAGAATTAGAGTGATTATTAAAACTTTATAGTGGTGTGAACGTGCCTTTTTATTGTTCAAGAATATGATGTAAGAAAAACTCTGTAGAGATTTCCGTATTGACTGGCTGCTCTGAACAGAATCAACATGGAAAACCATAGCTTGAAATGGCTGAGAAGTATATAAAATACGCACCCAGCCACAGTGGCAGGCCCTGGGGGTTGAAGAGCAGGCTCTCTCCCTCTCTCTGGTAAGCCGGGGACATGTAGAAGTCACTACTGATGATTCTCTGCAAGTGACTATCCTGCCAATGCAGGTCACAGGCCTCCATTGCTCTCGTGAACACCGTTCTTCTAGGCCGGGCCAGTGAGTCTACGCAGAGTAAAGCATAGTTATATAAGCAACAGACATAGGGATAAGTGGATAATCTCAGGTTTAGATCAACTGAACGGAGGCTTACCCTGAGCCAGGTTGCTCTGTGGCAGAGCGTTGGTGATGTTGGGCAGCTCGCTGCCGTAATTGCCGTCCTCTAGAGGGCAGATGTCCATGTCTCCCCATTTCTTCAGCTGTCTCAGCCAGCCGCTCTTCTCTTCACTTTTACAGTGCGGGTTCAGCACGATACACACCCACAACGCACCTGCAAACCCACAGTGCACAGACGTCTTTATAACTGAACTGTGGCTTATAAATGAGCGAGGGAGAAACTAAAAAGGTAAAATGAGCATAAAGGGGAAAAGAAAGGAGATATTGAATCTTAGGATGCCACTTTTCCCATTTTTAAACACTTTTAACTGGTTTAGTCTTGAATGCAGCTTTTGATTTGTTCTGAAATGTGAAGTGGAAAATCAGCGCATTTAATAGATCAGGCTCTAGCGCATCAGTGTCAAACACTGGCACTGGGGAGCATATGAAATTTGGCAGGTGTAAGGTTGTCTGGTGGGCTCGTGTAACTGGCGATGCCTTTTTGTATCTAGGTAACAGATGGCTGGCCTGCATCTTTTTCCATTGCTGTCATGTACATGCAGCCCTGATTGGCCAAATTGCTGAGCACCGGCCGATCAGCAAGGCTGTCAACTAAAACACTGAACTGTCTTGCACATTTATTAGATGCTCCGGTCACAGTCTACTTATGGCGGCCATTTCCACTGCGCTGCTCCAACCGTTTCGAAGGAAGAGGAAGCCAGAGACGCAGCTCTCAAATGAGCCTCTTCAGGATGTGCTCTCATCAACCTCTTTAAATGGCCCAATCAATATGAGGCAGCTTTAAAGCTCATTGATCCTGGTCCTTTAATGCCATCCCGATAGTGGCGGCCGGCCGGTCCTCTGCATGTGCCGCAGACTAAGTCCGGCCGTGCTCTGATCCCCTTGCCCTGACTGAACTGCTGTAGTCAGACGGTGCCCATGCAACGAATGTTCTTAAGGCTAAGGATATTTTAACCAAGGAGTCAGAACGTAATTACTAATTATAATGTTCGCTTAAGGTTCAATCAAAGTACAGCGAAGATGAGATATTCAGTGTTCAATTAGACGGTTCGGACCGATGTATCGGTTTTGGCCGATTATTCGCCACGATAGTTGATTGCGGAACACTATCGGGTTAGTCTGTGTGTAAAGCCCATGCCGAATAGTTTTCCAGGGTCTGCGTCCATTCTGGAGCGGCTGAGAGGTCTGCCTGTCATACACAGTGTGAGATCGGCTCTAGTGGTTGAAATCTACGGGGACAGCACGTGCTATTTGGTTGCCATGGGGGGGGGGGCGGATACTGCCCCGCTTGAACCGTTTGCTCCGTTTTTTAAACACCGAACTTCAAACTCACCCATGCCAAATTGTTCATTCTTGAAGTAAACTTGTGTCTGTTTGGTGATTAAATAAACTGTTTTAGACCGCGGCTTGAAGTGAACTGGGGAACAAAAAAAGACGCGTCCGGAGTGTGTGTGATACCTGTGAGTTCTCCTAGACTCAGCGCTGCGCTTTTATTTTGATTTGATAATCATCAAGTGTTCAAGAATAGAAGCAGGTAAAGTGTGAGAGTATACATACAATATACATATGTAATTTCAGTGCTATGGCCTTTGTGTAGATATTTAAATATGTCCATCTTTAAGCATGACAGTTGAAATGAAATGGTAATACTTTAAAATGAGTCCATTTGTAGCATTAAGATTAATAATAAAATAAATACACAGATAAAAGCTGTGTAAGTATTGTTCCTTGTTAGAGTGTGTTAATTTCAACATTTACTATTACTATTATTATTATTACTACTACTACTAGTATGGTTCAGTACTGTTTTTGTTAATAAAGCACTATTTTAGTTTTTGTTGAGTATCAATTTTAAAACTATCGGTTAATTAATCGGTATCGGCCAGTGTGGTCCAACCTAGCTATCGGGTATCGGTCGACCTCTAGTTCAAATATGAAATTGGGCTAATTGTTCTATGCTGCTCAAAATGTGATTTGGCCTAGTAGGACACGTTCCAGGATCAACATGTGTTGTTGATAAAGGAACCACATCCTATTAAACAGCCATAGGCCAAACCTTCTAACTAACCCCTAAAATCTCTGATTGGTTGATAAGAATGATGTTCCAGGACAAACTAAGATAATGACTGAAAAACGTGCCCTACAGGTTGAGAAGAAAAAACTCACCCAACTCATCCCAGAGTTGTCGGCATTTGTCGGTCATGCCTGTGCCCTGTTGTCGCCATAGAGATAGGCGCGGGTCAGCCATGAACTGCTCCGTGATGAGCGTGAGCATCCGAGCCCCGTTTGAGTCGCGCATCCTCAGCATTTCCCTCACCTGCACAAAAATCCTGGTTTAACCTCATACATCATGTACAGGACTACCACAAACCTGTATCTAACAAAAATCAGCATCATATTTTGAAGAACAAAGCAAGTAATTAGTATATAAAGCATCTTATACAGTGAAAACAGCACAAGTGTTTTAGCTGAAAGGACTATGAGATCAGAATGCATGTGTATGTTTGAGCACTATATTCAGCATCAATGTCAAAGGCTGTAGTGCAGTTCTTCAAATCTTCAGATGGCAGACAGGTAAAGCAATGAACTGCGCTGGCTACTGAAAATAAGAGGCAGCTTGACATTTAATTAAAATACAGATTTAAATGGGCCTCCTAGGATTTCATGGGCCCATAATTCACCATAATAGCACATTTCGCACTGAGAATTTCACACACACACACACACACAAAGCGAGAAGCATCTCACCTTGGCAAACATGGAGTTGAGCTGCTTGCCTGAGCCATAGTATCCTCCCTGAGAGAGGAACTGCTTGACCTGTTCCCTCACTTGCTCCTCATCCAGGTGCCAGCAGTTCTCATCATCAATACTGGCCCCTGCTGTGGGATCCGGGGCCCCTGGGAGAGAAATACACCCGGTTAACTTTGGATGCTTTCAGCAATAACATGTATCATTTGTCGGTAAAAAGAAAAAATGTAATTCAACAATAGACAGAAAAATCTGCTAGTACACATTAACACACCTTGAAAACGGCATTTCCTAAGCCTGCTTATACCACTTCCGAAATCAATAAAATCACTTCCTTTTGGCAAAATACCCATATCTTTTTTTTACCATTACAAACCTATAATACCACTGAGGTGAGTCAAATCATAGCTATCAAGGCTCGATTCTTAAAAGATTGCTGCCCATTGCCACTGTGATTCGCAAAAGAAAAAAAAAGGGAAGACAAGCTAAATGCATTAGAAGCAATCACTTTATCTGAGGAAGGTCTTACTGTATTTCCAATATGTCGATGCACTTTAGGTTTACAACCCCCCATTCCAGAACAAAATACATCAGCACATTCAGCCCTATTGAATTCCACTTAAAGTCACCATGAAGCTGCTTCATATACAGACTGCACAGGGAGTTGATCTGCCTATTGGACCCCTTTGGGTGCCTCTGTGGGTATTAAACATATATAAACACTATATGGAAGCGGAACGGTTGATTCTGCATCGCTTGCATGTTTCCCTGCCCTTGGCATGTGTTATATGATAAGAAGATCCATCTTGAGTTAGAGATTAGCTCTTAAAAGGCTTGGGTGGACTTAGGGGAGCAACAATAACTTCCATACAGTAGATTAACATCAGTGTGACAAGCATTGGTGTTATATACTATGAGCGTATCTACAATGTACAGGATATCTATGGAGCCAGAAATAAGAGCACTTGTTGTAATGCTTTAGATTGCGGTAGACTGTAACCCTGTTCAGAATAATAGTAAATTATTAGTGTACTTAATGGCTTTATAATGGCTGCAATGGGCTAGTGAGGCACAAACTGCTATAAACAGAAGGTGCTGTGTGTCTTTGTATAAGCAGGACGTAGGTGTCCTTTTGCACTTTTGAACCAACATCTTGGCAGGTTAACACATTCTGCACATTCCGGATTCAAAGTGTAGCCACTGATTAAACATTGATAAGGAAGCCCTGCCTGACCCCTTCATTCCTATTTAAAACAAGGTCAGAGGGCAAGAGGATGGACTTCCTGGTTTTGGAGGCTCCTTGGATAAATGATCAGGAAGAGGTGGAATTTATTTTTGCACAATGTGTTGAATAAAGCTTTCAAAGGGGTGTAAACTTGCTTTTTTCTAAACTCTATGGAACATTTGACTGTTGAAAAGGCATTTTGGACATGTGACTCTTCATTTATGCTGCTCACCATGTACTTGGTTGATCTCAGAGTTGGAGGACAGGATTTCATCTGCCAGTTTTTGGGCGGTGGGCAGTACTTCTGTGTGGTGGGCTGTGATAAGGTACTGCACCAGCTTTTGCAGCTGGTCTCTGTTCATCTGGAAGAGTGTCTCTGAGATGGGCAGCCGCAGTTTGACTTGCTCGGGTTTGCGGATGCGGTATAAGGACAGCGCCACCACGTGTGCGCAATAGAAGATGTCTCGGTTGCCACAGCCGCATGTTACTGACGTGATCTTACAGCGGTCGAAGCTGATGGCCACCTTGTGCGTCGTCTCTGGCTCGGATTGCATTGCCGGCTCTGTGACTGTGCCACTGAGGTGAAAACCTGCACAGGAAGAGGCAGAGAGAAAAAGTTTAAGTTAACAATGACATTTGATGTAATTTGAGCAGCAATGATTATATGTCTTTCATTGGTCATAAACATTTCTCATTCTCAACTGCGTGAACGTAAATGGATCAAGATTGGTTACCAGGAATGGCTACCAAATCCACATCTGATTGTTTGATTGTACAAGATACTAGTTTGGTAGCTAGTGGTTACCAAACCACAAGATATGCGAGATGCTATCCAATTGCAGAGTGCTATCTCCAAATCCTAGTAGATCATGCTACAGTAGTGCCCTATAGGAAATTGGCTGTGAAAGGCCCTTAAAACATCATTTAAAAAATCCATCACTTTACTCAAAATCCCCAAAATATCTGAAGATACTGGTCTAAAGCCTTTTTTGGAGACATTAGATGATTACACAATTAAAGGGGTCATATGATGCGCTTTAAATTTTTCCTTTCTCTTTGGAGTGTTACAAGCTCTTGGTGCATAAAGAAGATCTGTAAAGTTGCAAAGACTAAAGTCTCAAAAAAAAAGATATTCTTTATCAAAGTTAATAGTCAACGCACGCCTACAATAAAACAGCTTCTTTCTAACCCGCCCCCACATTCTACGTCACGATGTGAAGCTTTGCTAACGCCGCCCAAGGTTCAAGCAAAGCAGGGGAAGAAGGTAACTTTTATTCTCGCTGGTAGTAGTTGTTGCCGAGTGTCGTGCAGGGCATGCGTTTTGTTGTGAAAGCGAAACTACTTTGTTCCAAAAGAGGACTTATCCACTTCGTCATGCCTGGAGCTCATCCGTGTTGGTCGCTGAGGAAATACATCAACTTCGCGCTGTCGCGATCCCCGGATCGGCGTCACGCGTATGACGAAGTGTATCCAGCCCGGTGTTCGTCACATGTGGTTAGCCACCAGCCACCCATGCCGCCGCTCACGTGTCATCGGCCGGTCTCCGCTCACTCTAGACTCTAGGCCTTCTGTCCATCCACTCACATCTAATCCCGCCGTTGTTTTCCCGCTGGTTTTTTATTGTTAAAGCGAAACTACATTGAGTTTGGCCTCCAAAGGAGGAACACGACTAGAAATCATCTTGGTTAAGTTTCTATATGACAACACTGTTTCCAGAAGCATCTCCGACCCAAATAGTTCAGAATGTGTCCATCGGCATCTTTATGGACAGGACGTTTCCTGATCCTTAGAGTAGACTACAAGCCCTGTATCTAGACTCACAGACGTAAGTACGGTTTTATATATAATTTGCAACTTGACGATTCAAACGCGAGTTTTGAGCTAGTGTAGAGTAGTGTTTGTAGTTTGTCATTTCTCCTATCACAAATGCAAACATGGTTTTATGTTTAGCAGCACGATGCAACGTGTAAAAAGACAGTATAAGTCATTATAATCCGTAATTATGTCCCCACTGGGATGCAAACACATTCCTCCTTATACTTGTTTTAATGTTTTTGTCTCGTCGCTCTGGCATAACGCTTGGGGCGTAACATTTCCTTCACACATCTTGAGTCAAAAATTTTTTTTGGCCCAATCACAACGCACTGATATCTGGCCAATTCCGAGCCCCATCGTCTTTTTCAGACTGATGAGCTTTGTAAAAATCTACGTGTTTCAGAAAGGTGGGGCATAGAGGAGAAACAAATGATCCAAAGTCTATTTTGGAAAAATGTTTTATATTTGTACCTTAAGCACCCATAACACCATGCTTTCCGCATCCAAAAAAATTTCATTACACAAAATAATGTTATTTTTAGCAACATCATGTGACCCCTTTACTATCAAACATGAAAAGATGTTGCTTTGGTTCTAGTTTCTGCAACATCCTAGAGAACCTAAGAACCAAAAGCATGAAGGAAGAAAGACTGTACGCATGTCTCTGTGGCCAATAGGAGGGCTCATTCTTCACTTTGACTCTTAAATTATTAATGATGGAAGTCAAAGGAAGGGGGTTGGGGGACTAGAATTACTGTATCACTCTAAACCATTGCAATAGAGCTGTTCATCACAATGCACAGGAAACTACATGGGCTTAGAGATCATTTGAATCTCAAATCACTATATAAGCTTACAAGTAACAGAATCAGGATCCCATATATCCTTGCAGAGTCAACAGCTAAAATGATTCAAGGAACAGGCTGTCGACAGGAACAGGCAGGGCAAGTCTCACTCGTTACCACCCCATATGCCCAGAAATGTGTCCAGCTGACAAATAAAGCCTCCGTGACCAGAACTAACTACACCAGAGCTAGGTGTCTTTACATGCGCCCACATATATACACACATGTGCAGGGAATCAGACAACCGCACACATCACAATTAATTCTAGGGTTCGGCTGTTGCGACAGGGGTGCCTAATAAGCATGAGCAAAGCCGGCTGTTCCCTTGCCAAATCCCACAAAAGGCTTTTCCAGACGAGTTCTTCTGAGAAGTCGGCCCCCTCCTCAGCCCCGAGATTTTGGAGAAAAGAAATCCGACGTCCAATTTACTGCCAAACCCTTTCAGGCACAGCCAACACAACAGAGCCATCTGATTAAGGGGAGTTTATGGTGATGTCTGTTTTCATTTTGATAAAAGACAGAAAAGGAGAGGGAGTGCCCCTATGTGTTGCAAATTACTTTTGGCACAATGCGGAGTTCAAAGTGAATTTGGTTAGAGAGACAAATGTCCACAGGATGTGAATAAGAAGGAAGTGCATTTATAAGGTTCATTTTTCTTTTAAGGACTACACAGCAAGAATGATCAAACTGTGAGTTTTCACTGTGCCACAACTGATGGTGTCGCAACTTAACGGAGCTGGCGCAGCTCTGAGGCACTGACTGCAAATGTGCTATAAGGCTGATCCTGTTTGCAAAACATGATGTATGGAACGGTTTTATGAAAACATGTGTAAAGCCCAATACATGTTTGCAAGGCAAACAACGTCTCATCTTGCCTACCACAACGTATGCAAAGACTGAATTGTTTTACATTTCAAAAATGCCCCAGATAATGAGGGTGCCTTCATGTGAAACTTTGCATTATCAGATCATGCATTATCTCAGACTGCAAAAACTACAACTGAGACTAAACAGGCCTGAATTTGAACTGGCTATCACCCACTGCATCCGGTATCGCCTGGATGTTTCAAAGCCGACCTGCAGTCGGCCAACTACGTAAGTCTCACTGAAGCCGCGACACCACATCCCCCCACAGTTGCTAACTCCACAATGGAGTCGAGTCGAGCCTCCCTACCACCCTCCTGATAATTGCTATTGTAACGGTCAATGGTGGCTGTTGCGCTGAACCTCTCTACACTTTCCTAGGCTGTCCGTTTCTAAGTACAGGGAGTCCCTTCGTGCCCTGGTGCTGTTCTGCACTGTCCAATTCCACTCCTCCTATGTGTCAACCCTTATTAGATACAGAATCTGCTTTTTCAGAGGGATGACTTGGGGCTTTTATGTTCATAATAAAGAGTAAGAGAGAATAAGTGTTGAAGTGCAAATTAAATGTTTTCCACAATCCAAAACATTTTGGGATTCCCTCCTTTTACATCACATCAATTAGTAATAAAAAAGCAATTTTATATCAATATACTGTATATATAATTATATATAGTAATATAAATAATTTTTGCTAGGGTATTACTGGTCCAAGTAAAAAAAATAAAAAAAACGGATATCATTCATGTCCACAGTACAAATAATTACACTTCATACTGAAATGTAATGCTGACGTTTAGGGGTTTGTTTAAATATTGTAATAGTATCAATAATAATAACACCACCAATAGCCTTAGTAAGCACAGCTATTACAAAATATACTGATCAGTGATGGTGGATTTCTGTGCGACGTGTATTAGGATCGGTCATGACGGGCATCTATGACGTGATCCGTCGGTGGGGTTATGAAAGAGCAGATGAGCCCATAGGCTCATGTGACAGGGGTTGCATTGGAGAGAGCATGCATCTGCTACTGATGGACATGAAGAGCCCTGGATGGATGTCATAAGTAGATGGAGTGCTGTTGTCAGTCAAAATGAGCCATGAAACATCATCTAGAAGAAATAATGAAACTGCTGTAGTTAATATCAGTCATTCTGACCACACAAAGAAACTCTTGTCAGGCACAATACATGATTTTCGTCATTTTTCAGAGGCCTGCTAAACTGTACACAAGTGTTAAGGTCCGTTCACACCAAGAACGCTAACTATAACAATAACTATATTTGTGTCCATACCAATGCACATTAACAATCTGTTTATTATAAGTGTGTGCTGCAGTTATGTCATCTGTTGCTTTAAATGCTCTAGATCTTTAATGCCAGGTGGATTCTGCTTGGCTGTCAACATTCCTCTGTGATGTTATTGTTATAGTTATGGTGTGGATTTTATTATTCTTATAGAATTGAAACGATAATAATGATTTAATAATTACGTTATTAAGAATTAAGAGTTTTTTATGCCATATCACCACCAAAGTTTATTTTAAACCGCAATAAAAGAATAGCATTAAAATAGAACAATAACAAACAATAGCCAAAATCTTAGTAATGTCAACTTTAAACTGGCAGCAAAGGAAAATAGGTGAGTGACAAAGTAGAAGAAACTAGAACATCAAACCAAACTCCAACTGCATAAAAAGTGCTAAAAACAGATGTGCGTCCATTCCTCATGCATGAGACACAAACAAAAACCTTCAAAAGTAACTTCAAATGGATGTTCTTACACATTTAGACAATCAAACAGAGTTTGGGTGAAGTAGACGAGTACCACATCTCTGGAGAAGGATTGTGGGCTTCAGTGTCACCGTCCATATGACAGGAGACTGTTTTCTCTCAGGAAACTACCCCTCTTGGGCCGACTCTAATCATGGCGCCAAGCTTCGTAGCATCATCACAACACAACAGGGTCAGCCGGCCACGTTACGATTCTCTGTTTATGTGTAACAGTCATAATTAATCCACTGGCAATGCCCGCTAATGCACGCTCATCCAACCTGAGCATTCGGAGTCATTTTAGCCACTGAGTTCCAATGGCCATCTGTTGGGGAGGGAGGCGTATAGGGGGAGCTCACACCGCTGCGATGGCCACTGATCAGGGAACAGGAGAGGAGTCCTCCTTTTTCATTCATTTACTTATAGCCTCACTCTATCCACGCCATCTGCCACCCCTAGGACACACCCACTCGAGAGCCTTTTGGCCAATCACGGCAGAGTCCCCACACACTCTTAAACCATTAACCTCTAATCAGCCGTGGAGGCCAAACGGGGTCCTGTACGGCAGGCACTGAGCCAACGCCGCATGCACTAGAGCCTCCCCCCTTGCCACCCTCTCCATCTTCCATCTGTCCCAGCAGCAATATGGTTAACACCGCATCAGCATCCTAGCTCCCCCACCCATATATCTCCACACAACAGACATGCATATGCACAGGCACACACATTCAGAGCATGCACAGGGGTTTCTATTTGCCCTGATAAAGGCTTGATTGATTCATTTGTGATGTCCCTCAAACAGCAGGCCCCCCGAGCCATTTGTCAAGATCACACATAATTGATTTCCGATCCACCGAATTGTGAACCTCGAGAAAGAGGTGCGTGGGGCTCAATCAGCATCCCTTTCAGCGGGCTAGCACCGAGCAGCAGGTCTGACATCCATGGAAATAGCAGATAAGACCCGGAGAGGAGAATGTGGTCTCCATTAGACCGAGCCGTGTGCATTGTAAGTGAATTGAAGGGGGGGAATTAAAGCTAGGCTAATCATACAGCGCCGGGTAGTTCAAAACCAACAATTTAGCATCTGATGCAAACTAGCCCCGGTTGAAGAGCCTTTATTCTCGGATAATTCACCCGGCGAAGGCTGAAACAAGCTGGAGAGGCGGATGAATTTGAAGGCAAACGGGGCAAAAAGGAGGAGATGATTCACACTTTTGGACAGGCCGTAAGCGCAACCAGATGTCCTGCTTGAGATAAAAGCAGATGCACTTGAAGTGAAACCGTGCGGTGTGGAAAGAGAGGCGGGGGATATCCTTCCATTGTTATTTCTGTTCAAGGTTTTATTCTATGGCATCTAAAAAAGCTAGCTGAATATGCATATCCATTCGCCTGCTCAATAGGGATAGCATGCTTGTTCAAAACAGAGCAACAGAGTGCACAAGATTGTAATTCTTGAGCTGTTCTTGTCTTTGTGCAGATGCTATAAAAGAAAGCAAATATTCCTTGCAAACACGTGACACACAAAAGAACGACACTCAAACACAACGTTGTGTTTTCTTTTGCTAAATGGATTGAAAAGATGATCAAACAATGCCTGTCTCTTGCAAAATAAGTCATCTTATTAAACTACAGTCAGTATCAAGCCTCATTTAGATACTGTGCATGAATAGAAAGCAGAGTTTTGGTATTGTTTTGTGGGCAGTCTGCATGTATAAGACAATCTGACAGCTAGGAAAGGTCACCGGCCTGCACATTCCCTGATCACTGATGGATTGTTTGTGAACAGCCAACCACCATCAGCCCTTGTGCATCAGCATGTGCCCTCCAAGACTTTCTGCAGCACTTTGGCCTTTTACCATTCATTTCCCTAAATGCAGACTTGGTTCCATTTAAAATGCGAACATGTACAAACCATCTGCTGGCCTGCAATTGACAAGCAGCAGTCTGCAGCACACAATGGCTCTTCTGAGCTCTGCTCACACTAGAAGCATAGCCTGCACTGATAGATAATGCTTTAAGAAGCTTATATTTCATGACTCATCCATTCAAAACCAAAAACAAACAAAAAAATTCCCAATCAATACTTGAAAAGGAAAAAAAAACGATTGACTGAGAAAATGGCTTTGCACGTAACTCGTGCAGGCCTCTCAGCATCAAGACTCTTTTCTGCTCTCCCAAGGTATTTCATCTTAAACCGTTTCCTTCGAGGAGGTATGACTTCAGTTTGCCCTGCAGCTATAAAACCAGTATCAGATAAAAGCTGGGAAAAAAAAACATCTTTTGTGTTTTCATCTACAAGGTAAGAAAATGTCAATATGTACTCTGGGCTTGTCCCAGCAGCAATACCTCACCTGCATTTCCATCCTCTCCTGCTGCCTTCTAAACTAATCTATTCTCCCTTCTCTCCCCCTCTCTCTCAAATAAAGCAGGGATGCACTGATATTTCAGTAACTGAAAAAAAATTTGACCAAAATGTGTAACATCTAATAACAGAACAAAAAAAAAATTTGCAAAACCATTTCATATTTGTGTTTCCTAGTTGTACAAGTCCCTAAACACTGAAGCGATCATTCTCTTGGTTTAGCGTATTAATAAAGAATGTTTTCCCATGTGGGGCTATTTAGTCCAACATCTCATCTAATACATGAGAAGATTGTCTCTCATTTGAAAAGACAGAAACCGTTAATAAACAACCTGCCAACTTACATGAAAAAAATGGCATATTCTCAACAAGATTTATAGGCTAATGCTTTTACTAGCCAAATATAATTTGTTACAATTTGAGTAAAAAAAAAATATATATGTTTTTTTTTTAAATGTTGGCGTGTAGATGTTATTTGTAAGGCTGCCAAACACCAACAGAATTTAACCAAACAAAGATTAAAGTTAAAGTTAGAGTATAATTAGCACTTAAGGCTAGGCCAGTCAAGATAACAACTTTTTGTTGTGCAATATAATGCGATTAGCGATATTATTGTCATTTTAAAGATCATTTTATGCCACTGAATATATCCAATGTAACAGCAATAATGGAAGAAGCTTCACACTCCCACTGACACCAACATTGAAATTTTAAGAATATTTCGATCTAATTAATATCAAATATAGATACCTGAAAAAAACTGATAAATAGTAAATAAACATTTTCGAACTAAAAGTGCAAAGTAACAAGTAGAAAAAAAGAAAAATGCACAAATAACTTGTATGGAGATTTTTCCATCTACAGACTTTTCCCTAACCTTACATTGTCTGTAAATTAAGTGTGCACACTATTGCTGAAAAACATCAATCACTACTTATATCAGTCAGATGTCCGTATGCACAAAGGCACAGATCCCTAAACAAGACCATATCTGCAGATGAAACTTTGTTTGTAGAAGTATTTTTTTATTTGAACTAGCACCTCATGACTACACCACGTTATGTACGAGAAGCTGCAAAAGACATAGACGCAAGTGGAATGTAAAAAACACGGTGACATTACTTTTTAAGTAAATATAACTGGCGATATATTGCATCACCAAAAATTATTGAGGTCATGTACATATATTGTGCGATAAGTCGATATATTGATTATTGCGACAGGCCTATTTAAGGCTTCAGTTTTCTGCCCAGTGTGTTTCAGCCACTAATTTTCCTTTCAATGTACTGCTATTAAAGAGGCCTTAACTGTGTCTTGAGAAACAACTATTTATACCTTGTTGAGTGTTCCATTAAATAGTGCTAAAACACCACATCCAATCAGCCCCTCCTTACAATTTCCTGCAGAAAATGCTCAACAGACCAAGCAAAGCATATGGACATGGACAAAAAACAAGGGAGGGGAAATGCAAACACAAAGGAATCATTCCCAACGAGCCCTTCCAGCTTAGCTGTGTTGCATGCATTGCGGTGATGAGACCCTGAAGGTGTGCACAGCTAAGGAATCAGCTGAGGCAGCAATGGCAGCATCTCTAATTACAAACGCTCCTCCTCCAACTATCCCCCCACCTCCTCCTTAAATTCCCCATTGTCTGCAGCCTCCCTCCCTCCGTCTCTCTCAGGAGTGCCTTTTGAGCTGGCATGCACCCGTTAGCCCTGTGCTGTGTTCCCCTCAGCACTCTTAATCTGGCCCTGACCTGCTTTATTCCTCTTGCACCGGCTGCCCACTGGGCCTCCGATTCACAGGCCCCCTTTGTTGTCGACGGGTCTGTCTAGGCCTCAGGCTGGGGCCTGGCCTGCCATTGTTGCCCACAAAGAGCCAGCAGCGGTTAGCAGGCGTCAGCTTGGAAGCAGAGTCCTGTGCGACCACCGCTGCTGGGAGATTGGTGGCCCAGACTGAGAGGAGAGGAGGAGGACAGGAACGGACAGATAAGAGATAGAGGAATGAAGAGTGGGGACATTGCTGCCAGCACAAACTCAAGCACCCAAGAGGCCTGGAGTGCAATGGTGTTCTCTCAAAGCGAGACAATGTCCTATTGTAAGTGCAGAATGGTTGCCCCTGGTGCATTGTGATGATGGTTTTTCCAGTTTGGGGACAAATGACCAACATTAGGCAAAAAGCTAGAATGAAACATTTTAGATGAGACATTTTGTGCACTAAAAAATACCACATAAATCATTTTAAGTAGTTGAATAATACTACTAAAATACAAATATTATTAGATTCTTCACATTCTTACATTTAATGAAGCCAGTTGAGCACGAGCTGCTATATCCTATCAAGTTCAATAGTGACTGAATAAAATCACATTAAACTGATTGTTTAGTTAAGGTGTGCAATTATACTGACACATTAAAACAAAAACACTGAGCAAGGGAGGGACTGCTGTCACGATAACAACTTTTTGTTGTGCGATATACTGCCCCAGAAATTATTGTCATTTTAAGACCATTTTATGCCATTGAATTAGGGCTGAACGATTTTGGAAAATAATCTAATTGCGATTTTTTTTACCAATATTGCGATTTTAATATGCAAATTTTTTTTTTTTTAAAGCTCTTTATGTTCTGTATGTATTCAACAAAGACAGCTATAAATCATTGTATGTAGACCAACCCACTATTAGATAGTTAAACATAAGTGCTCTTGTCTGTAGGCCGGCCTATATTTACATGAAATTAGGTGATGCAATGAATTGATATTAATGGCCATTTTTATTAACAACTACATCACAGATATTGACTGATTAAATCACTGACAAATAACGGGTTAACATTATATGAAATCTAACAAATCACATCAAACTAAGTAGGGCAGAAATTAGAAAATAAACAAAAAAAACAAATATGTTGCTTGACCACAGCTACTTTATTCAAGTCCCTGTAATAAACCTGGCCACGCACTTTTTAAACACTGTCTGTTACCTTTAGACAGTGGTTCTCAAACTTTTGGTTGCGCCCCCTATACTCCAATAATTTCACTAAACATTATGAAACATTTATGATTTTTTTTAATTAAAAAACCTACAGGAAAAAAAAAAAAACACCTGCATCACTTGAAAAATAGCATAGAGAGAATAACATATTATTATTCTCTCTCTGTAATTTATTTATTTTTTGTGGGTTTCTTGCTGTCCACTAAGGCATAGGACACACACACAGGCTTTCCTCACCAACGACATGACACCATGTCTACACAACTCGATTGCAAATACAGTGCACCCATTAAACAGTGACGCTGTCTCACTGGATGCACGCGTGCGTGACAAAAAAACCCGACATTAAACTGATGCCTTGTTCCATTTATGACTTACTGACACAAAGTTAAAATGATTTGCAATGGCCGCTTTGTCACATCCAGTGTAGAGCTATTGCGTGTCGTCCTGTATAGACACGGTGAGTGAAGCCGAGAGCAAGATATGTCTCGTCATATTTTCAGCATTTAGCTTTTGAATGACCAGCACCTGCCTGGTCTGTGCGACTTCATCTATGGCTTTTCTCTTTGCTTTCACAAACCAATCCATCTCCCACTCTAAGTTTGTTCTTTGGCTGTTTACTTATTTCTTTTCCTGCTGATGGCCCGCGCTCGACTTGAAACAGCGCTGCTTAGACCGATGGGCGTGTGTCATCAAAGTACTGCGAGAGCTAAGAGAGCGCGGACGTCTCCTTATGCATTATCTCGCCGTACTTTGATGTCATACACCGATCTGATCTGCAGTCCCACACGACTCGTACCCTCGCCTGTCACATCAAAATTTTTTCATTATCGCGATATTAGCGCAAATGCATTAATCATTAGCCTACTTGAATCATAATCCATATATAACCATTCGGCTTACACACTTCCAAATGATAAACTTTTAATTCTTAAGAATATTTAGTTTATGGAAATTAAGTATCAAAATATTAGATACTTTAAAAAAACCTGAATAAATGGTAAATAGACATTTTCTAGCAAAAAGTACAAAGTAACAAGTAGAAAAAAATAAATTCACAAATAACTTGAATGGAGGTTTTTACATCTACAGATTTTTCCCTGACCTTCTTTTCTCTGTAAATTAAGGGTACACACTATTGCTGAAAAACACAAATCACTACTCAGCAGTCAGATGTCCATATGCACAAAGACACAGGGTGTGTTGCACCAGCCAGTCGTAAGTTTCTTACTAATTAGAACGTTAATCCCACTAGGGATTCATTTCGTGATTTTTCCTATCCGCACCACCTCGTTAATCGATGTATTAACCGTTAACCGACAATTATTTAAATTAAATTGAATTATAAGAGAGGATAAGTGTCCTGTTACCCGTTAAAAATACTAACCTTTGTTTTCCGGTGATTAATTTCTACATGGCCCCAAAAAGCAGCAACAACAGAACAGAGGATTCACATGGTCAGATCAATCCATCACATAGCTGCACCTTCGCCAGCGAGAAAACATATAAAGCTAGGCTATATATATATATTATATAATAGCGAGATATATATATAGTAATCTACTTATATATTATATATCCCCACACACACACACAGTATATCAACGAATATAGGCTAATACAGAAACTATTTTACGTAAATATGAAATTACGACACGCAAGAAAACTGTGCAACAGTGCCTAGTAGCAGAGTTTTCGATCATGTTTGTGCTCACGCGAAGAAACTATATTTTTCTTTAGGCTTATTTTACAAAAGCACAAAGAATTTTTTTTTTATTGTGAATGTACACAAATAAAGGTAAACTTTTTACAATTCCGATTATCTTTATGACTAGGAGTAGTTTCTTCCTCTGTTAGAAGGAAATAATTCAAGTGATTGCGCCGGCGCCGCGTGCGCTCACACAGTTAAGCTTTGCTAACTTAATGCAGCCTGTTCATTATCATAATACAATACAGTCAGTCAAACATATGGAAAAAAACTATGTAGTAAAAAAAAATATGTATTAAAAAATACAGCCGTGATGTTATGCAAAACATATTGTTTTACGTGGATATTGGAACGCGAGTGAAGCCTAGGCTACATAATAAATAATAATTTGCCATTCAAATACATCGCGAATACGGAAACATTTGATTTTGAGTCAAATGAGAGACCCAACGTTGGTTTCAGTTTCATTTTAGCCTAAATTAATTCGTTTTTGACTTTCCGTTTAATTTCTAGCTTCCTTCTATTTTTATTCTTGTTCTTATTCTAAATCACGTTAAACTTAAAGGATTTGTTGTGGATTGAGGGGAACTAAAATAGCCTAGCTACGTATGTTTACAGTGTTTATTATAATTTTTTAAACATTTCGCGTCGGCATTAGGCATATTTCTGAATGAAACTATAAAATGTGACTTATACGCAACTTGTTTTTTCCCCCTAAAAAACAAAAACATTTTTGTACGCGTAGCATTTTTTTAACCATGCAGCAAACATTTTAAATATCTTGAAACTTACTAAAAAATAATACTTTCATGACTTTTTAAACCGTTACTTGATTGTATTAGTGTCAAAATTCTTATGGTCGGGTTTTAACCGATAAATGGTTAAAAATGACCATCCCTAGTCCACACTAAGTCCTTAGTAATACTAAGCTAGTTTGTAACTAAAGCAAAGTCGTACCTTATTTGGTGGACCATTTGTTCGTAAGGCAGGACATCGTCAAGTAGGTTGTAAACTCTCCGTAAGTATGCGTATCCGCATATATGGAGTTTCTAAAGCATCCAACTAAGAAACCTGCAAATTACCCGGGCAGAGGACTAGTTATAAATGCATAATTTGAATGGACATTCATTAAACTTATTTTCCATCACATACTAACTACTTAAAAATACAATGATACATTAATAACATTAGTCTATATGTAAACTATTTTAAATAGGATCCATAAAGACTGAATGTAGAAAAAAAAAACCTAATAAATGGCATTTATCTATATTTCAGCTGACTCGCACCGGACCAAAGCTCACAGAGCGTGCTAGTGGGTTTGAAGATCGCTAAAAAAGAAACTAATACTGCTTCATTCTACATATTGTTCTATCCTCTTACTTATGTTCGTCTGAGTGGAAATGTCAGCACAGGAAAGGTATCCTCCAACTACGTGACTTTCAGAGGAGCGCGCAGTCTTTCTACTACATCCGACCTACCGGCCTTAGTATCACTGAAAGCGACAAAATATCACGTTCAACAGCACCAGACGATTCCAGGAGATATTGAACGCGAGTTTGGCGGACTTAGTCCTTGATCTACGGCTCTGTGTAGGAATCCGCGCTCCCTCGAAACGCATGCGCGAATTGACTACCTACCCACGGACCGGCGGACTGAAGAGAGGGGCACGAAAATCACTTAATTATGGGGCACACCCTACTTCCTCGCCCACGACTCTCCGGACACCTTTTTAGGTCTTATTAGTGCACTTCACTCGTTGTAATGGTGCAACGGAAAATACAATTTAGTAGTGCGAAGTTGTAAACATAGTCCTCATTTACGTCAAAACTAATCTAAGTTTGTAACTTGCCCGACACAGCCATATCCTGCGGTGAAACTGTGTTCTGTAAAACACATTTGTTTTAAAATTTGACTAAGACCTACATTATGTATAGAATGCTGCAAAAGACACAGTCTGTTGTTCCAGTGGAAGGCAAAAAACTGGTGACTTAATTTTAAGGTAAATATCATGGGCCACCTAATTGCGTGTACCAAACTGGATCTGTATGTCCTGTCCACTATACATTGCCTATTGTGCGATAAGTCACATTTTGATTATTGAGAGAGCCAACTTACTGCCCGAAGAAACTAAATAGTTCTCCAAATAACTAAAACAGCTTATTCCTCAACGGTGGAGCTCGTTTTACACAGGTTTTTTCATATGCATTCACATGTGCCTCACATTCGAATACTAGAAATGCCTCTGTAAACCATTACAACACCATGCTTTGAGCTGGCGCTCTGTGGACAAAGAAAAGGCTATCCATAACAAAAAAAAATACCGCATTCCTTTAAACCGCCCTGAAGCTCCTCAAAGAGCAGCTCACCAATGACCACCTCCTACGGCAAGCCAGGATAGCACAAATGGTCTGGGCACTAACAATCCCACAGATAAGGTACTACACTGAATATTAACAATGCGAAAACACTTACACACCACAACAGCTGAGCAATTTATAATACAATTCTTAATGTAAAAAAAACCCTTCTAAAGCTTTGACAATGCACAATTTCACTTCATTCAGGCTTTATGAGACTGGACACTGACACAAGTGATTTAAAAACAGCCTCTGGCTGCTTTTAACCAGAACATCGGAGTAGCTTTTCGACTGTTAGGATCCGTCCTACAATGGCAGCTTGATTACTAAGTATGGCTCCTTTTCTTGAGAGTGTCAAAAAAGGAAAAGGCCATCTGAAAGGCACTTAAACACAAATTATGTAGATTTAAGCACTGCTTTTAGTAACCAAGGACAGCTGCATGAATATTCATAAATCGCCCTCTGTCCCTGTTGAAGAGGGCAACCAAAGGAAGGTCTCTCTGAGAAAGCTGGCCAATAAGGTACTTGTGGTCTCTCAACAAGTTTGCCAAACTCTGCAGAAGTGCCCTGCTGTTCAAAAGCACAACAGCAAATGTCATAAAGCAGGGGTGCCCAAACTCGGTCCTACAGGGCCGGTGTCCTGCAGAGTTTAGCTCCAACTTGCCACAACACACCTGCCTGGATGTTTCTAGTAATCCTGAAGACCTTGATTAGATGCTTGAGGTGTGTTTTATAATGGTTGGAGCTAAACTCTGCAGGACACCGGCCCTCCAGGACCGTGTTTGGGCACCCCTGTCATAAAGCATGATTTGGGAGAATTCAAAGCATGTATAGAGACATTCCGCATAGTTGAATGAGAATAAAACTATCATGATGTGGTATCTACATACACAGGCAACAATTACAGCTCGCACAATACAGTGTTTGTCACCTTGCTCTTTTGCCAAGGTCCTACTCAGGCCAGTGACAAATCATTGTGTGACTGAGGCTGAATGCAGAGCGCAGTAAAACAAAGGGTTTTGCTTGTGCCAGCTGAACCCTTCAAAACTTGGCACCATCATGGGCAAGCTGGAAAAACCTACCTAACCAGGTAAGTGTGGTTTAGAAGACCAAAATATAAAACTTTCTCTTTCTCATTCAAATTGTGAATGTGAAGGATAAACAGGATAGAGACAGCTGGCACCTTTCTCTGGCCTGGTACAGCAGCACTCTGATGGAAAGTGAAGGGTGTTTCTTCACCGCCTGAGATTAGAGGACCCAGTAGGGTCTGGCAGGCCTTTAGACTAATTGCAGGCACTCTAGCAATAACAAACACAAAATATACACTCCTAAACCAAAGCATTCTGGCCCCTTCCCTTGACCGCTATGAGGGAGGATGAAATGCTGTACACCCCACTCAAAAAATGCCACTCTTTGGGGTTTCCCGTTACATTGCTCGCACTCTTGCACTACCAGAGAGTCCTGCCAATCGTTTATCCTATTCTCTGGCTCGCCTTTCCACTCATACCCCTGCCCCTCGCAGAGTTTTTCCGTATCGCTCTCCCGGGGGAACGGTAGGAAGAGGATAGAGCTGATCCTATCTCTGTATTTGTCCGCACTCGTCGGTCGGACGCCAGCCCTAGAGCCTTCTTTTAAGTCTGAAACTCAACCCCCAGTTGTGAAAGGTTCTTTTATCCCATGAGGTAAGCTGAGGAGGTGCTGCCCTACCAGAGGATCTGTTCAGACGGATCTCTGATAGAAAGCTTATGAAATAGAAGCCCGGAAGCACATCCCACCGCCGGGTTAAATGTCCGTCTTTTCTCAAAATAACTGCTTTGTGGATGTGATTATGTGCAAAGAAAATCAACAATGCTAGAACATAAAAGAGAAGCAGGAGGAGGAGATTATAGTTTTATCGACCTCTTCAGGGTGGCAGGCTGGAATGGAAGCAGTCAATCCAGCAATGCAGCTCATATAAACGGGGGTCCTGAGTCAGCAGGAGGCATCTGCCAAGGCCCGGCGGAATCAGGCAGGGGGTGAGGGGTAGCAGGACACCCCATCTAGGGCCACGCGTCAAACATAATGACCCACACACACAACTGGCACAGCACTGGGTGGCAACAGGAAGGTTTTAGTGTGTGTGTGTGAGGCAGAGGAGGGGTATCCAGTGGAATGTGTTACTTGAATTCCATGGGCATGCTGCCTCCTTAACCGCAGCCACAAAGAGTGGAGTGTGTGGACTTCACAGAAACAGAGGGATCGCGGGAGGAGGGAGGGAGAAAGACATCAATGGAGAAAACCGGGCACAGAGCCAAACTCCAGTATTACAATAGAGGAGAGAGTAAAGTGAAAGAGCGAGAGTAGGGAGCTGAGAGAGGAGATGTAGGAACCAGGCCTGATGTCTCTTCCAGAGGTGACGGCAATTCTATTACCAGAGTGTGGATAGAGGTCCAATGAGACTCTAGAGGATGAGCCATGGTGCTCGGATCAAATAATATCTACTTGAGCCTAGGGAACAGTGAACACTGAGAAAAAGTCAGAATCATGAAAGAACAGGAAAACGTAGATGAGGTTACCATGGATCTACCAAAGTCAATAATTTGAGGTAGGGATGCAAAATATATCTGTACCATATTAGTTATCAATTTACCAGGTTTTTTTATTTTTTTATTTTAAAGTCGTGATAAGTAGCAGCAGACATTTTCTTCCGCACATGACATACATCTGTGAGACTAACGGAAAAAATCAAAGTAGGACGGACACTTGCATTCTTTTAAAAATTAAATGTGCATAAATTAATTTATCAGTTAACCAATAACATGAAAATGAATATCAGGTTATCATATCGGCCATAATTTTACTGTAGGATATAATGAAAATGATTATCAGGTTATCGTATTGGCCATAATTGTAATGTAATGCATCCCTAATATGAGAATATTTTATCTGATTTTATCTGACAGTGAAGGAACATCTGAGGAGCTCTTTCTCCACACACCTGGACTTGGAAACATCAGCAGAAATTTGATATCAATCTGTCATTTGAATATATAAGAATGTGACACCAGTGGTAATCGATATTCCTCAACAAACAACACTTACAGCTTCCCCTCTCCCAAGTGCTGATCCAGGTGTACAAAACTAAGCTGCAGAATAAGACAAAAATAGAGTTTTACAGATGATCCTGCCAAGCTGACTGCAGCAGACACCGGTGCAGTCTGTCTCCCAAGGCTGGGAGCAGGTGCCTGAGAGTTAGCACGAGGTTCCTCACGGTCCCCTCTCCGTCAGGGCTTTATTTGCATGACCTCAGAGGTAAGTGGACCGAACGGCCTCACAACCTCATAAAACAAGGCAGCTCCCTAGATCTTTCTGACTGCAGTGCTGAGAGAGACTAGATCGGCATGTTCAGGAAACACGGTGACAGCCAAATGCTCAAATTCAGGTGTGCATGGTCTATAAAATTTGCACAGCTACAGCCTGAAACACTAAAAACAATATAAACTAAGTAAAAGGCCTTGTTCTGATGCAAACAACCTCAGCACTCTAGCCCAACATTCTCCACTCCATTGTGTTTGACATGTACAAGCAAAGTCCCATCTGTGTTGCATCTAGGGTGTTCAACACAGCTCATTACTCTCGATCTCACTCGTATTATGCGGACAGCACATGAGTTATGACCATGACACTGGACTCTGGACCTAAGGGTCACATTTTCATTGTGAGTGCTTGCTTCGGTTAATCAGCTACATTTACAAGTTTAAGCAAGCACAGCTCCTTTAATTATTCCTTAACTTAGATTCTTTCAGCAATGTTCCTCATAAATTCTGTTAGGACTAATCCTGTTATATCTGCCCTAACAATAAAGTGAATGCATGGCAAGCCGGTTTTGTGCTCTGAAGGAAGTTTAAAGTAATAAGGAGAAAGTACAGGGCGGGTATAGCAGGGATACAAGCAATGAAACTGTAGCATGGTCTGATGTGGTTTGTCTTAGCAGTATGTGTAGGGGTCCTCATTTGAGCATCTCTTTCTTCAAAGTTGCCCCAGGGAAAAAGGAAGGTTTTAATCAGCGGATGAAGGCAGATCCATCAAATATGCTAATCAGATCTTACCTGAACAAATACCCTCAAGAGAAGTCTCATCCATCCTAATTGGGGGAGGGCTCATTAATAATGCAAGGAAGGAGGCTTGGAAAATAAATATTAATGGAAGGATGGGGGAGGCCTGTCTTTTCTGTCTAATCAGCACAGACTGGGGAAAATTCAAACAACATTTCTCAATCAAGAAAGACAAGGCAAATCTTTTGAGCATCTCAGGGCACCTTTCAAGAAAGTCTCGTGGATGCTGGTACTGTTACTATGGGCTCTTACACATTAGAACAACAGATTCTAATGGAGCACCTGACTGATCGGAAACCACAGTGTTGTCCCAAAACCATAGGCGGAGCGTGTGTAAGGCTTGGGAAGGCTTAGTCTTCCCCTGGCCACGGGGACTTGGGGCAAAAATGCCACTAAATTGGACAAAAATACCCCTGCACAAACAAATTAAATATATTACGTCTGTTGTTAACAAAGTGAAAATGAATAGACAGTGTCGATTAATCTAGATAGAGGCGATTAAATGGGGGAAAAAAAAAAACAAAAAAAAAGATCTGCTCCATGGGGTGGTGGGTTTGCGGTCCCGGCCATATTTCATTTTAGGCATTTTTACAGTGTTGCGCATTTTAACCAATCACACACAGTTCTGTTGAGCTTAGGAATGCAATGGTCAATCAGAGGCATTCAGATGAGTAATCATTGAAACTCATCAGTTTTGTTGAGTGTGAGCGCATTCTCTGACTGAATTCCGGACTCTTGCGAATTCTCTCATCATAAACAACAAAGCGCAGATGTCTCATGTAAGAGATTAATTTCACAGTGTATGCAGCTTCGGTTATTATAACGATTTTTAATGCTATAACCATTTTAAATGCTATAAGTAGGGTTGGGAACAGAGAACCGATTTTTATTCAGACGTGAGCAATTTACACGTTTTGATTCCAAAAACGGTTCTGGTGCGACGCGTGACCAAGTGCTGTGAGCAGCCTTGCGCCGGCGTTTCCCGTAAAGGATGTCACAAACCAAATAACAGAAACGCCGCCCTGTCTCTTTGATTACTGAGCACATCGTTTCCCATGACGCGCACTCCACAGACGCGCCGCGTCACGTCTTTAACTGCCGAACACATCGTTTTCCACGACTGTATGCGCATCGCGTCTTTGATAACTGTGCACGTTGTTTTGTCTGCACAGCTCCTGCTGCCAACAAATTACATTATATTTGTCCCATATTGTCATTAATATACATAATGACTTCAACTTGGACCACTAAATAAAAAGACTGCTATTGTTATGCAAGTATGAGGGTTAGATTATTTAGTGTACAGGTCATTTCAAGAGTGATAAACAAAGTGATGGAAAACATTTATTTTCATGCATTTTAAATGTTTAAAAATGTGGAAACCACATATAACAGTTAATATTTCATTAATTTAGGGAAATTAACATGTGCTTGGCCCTCAAGGGACTATTTGGCCAACCAGCTTATTCCTGCTTGAAAAGCAAAATGTTATTGATAGTATGGCTGTTCGATTAATCGAAATCGTCATAAAATCGCGATTTGAGGGTATGCGATTTCTAAATCGCTTTATAGCACGATTTTTTCACGCCCCTGACCTATGCTATCCGAACCAATCAGAATGCAGCGCGCCTAAATGGAGCACGATAACAGAACAGACCGGGCGGGCATACAAACGTAACACCAGGTTCACACACACACATCTGTGTTGCGTATTTTTTCCACGCCCATGTTAATGGATCAGAGCATTCACACTGCATGCGATTGCGTGCCGGCAGTGCGCTTCAGCAGAGGTGCGTCTGCAATAGGGCTGTCGCGGTGAGGGAATTTCCCTTGCGGTAATTTTGATGGCTCAATAGCGCGGTATCGGTATTACCACCATATATAAATATAGATATATATATAGATTATATATATATATATATATATAATGTGTGTGTGTATGTTACGATGTAACTAACGAGGTCATATTCAGAAGACAATAAACCAAACCAAATAGCGTTGAAACAGGAAGTGAAGTAAACAGAAGAGAATGACAAAATAACGGTCCACATAACAGAACATAAACCTGACAATAAGATATACAGTTAGCCTAGTTGTAATCTGATTTTCTAATCTGACTGGACAAGAGACGGGCTGTCATTCAGTGCAGTTACAGTGTTGCACCACAAGGTGGTGGAACGTGACTGTCATTCAACTACACGTTCAAAACCGCTGATTCATTCATTCAAAGAGACGTAATGAAACACGCTGTTGAAATTATTTTTTAACTTTGAGCGCCACTTTAGAAGGCTCCTCTGACCAGCTATGCTAGACAGGAGATATTTCACTTTCCTTGGACATGACAACCTGTTTTCACAAATATATATGACTCGGCCTGGAGGACAGACGCAAGTAATTGCATGCGCTCAGTCGATCTCTCTCTCTCATTCACAGTCTGTTTAGGCTTGCAAATCTACGGAGCCTCTTTACAAATCAGCATGGTACACATTATGTTATCATTACTAACTTGTTTAATATTCAGTGCATGAAGTGTAAAACGAGAAGGGCATAACCTTACAAAAAAAGAAAACACACAAAAATCGCAGTTGCTGCGGTTTTTGCATTCCTCTGCGGTTTGTTCGTCAATAGCGCGGTATTGCGGTTATCGCGACAGCCCTAGTCTGCAGCAGTCATGCTGCAATCATTTCCGCACTGAGTTTATTTCAGCTGTGCTGCACGTGCTGAAAGTGACAGCGCATTATTCGCAGTAAAAATAAGATGGATTGGCACGGAAATTTCTGCTTCTGCACCGCATACACATACCGTATAGCACTGCAGACGGAGTACGTGTGAACTTGGCGCAACAAATCTAGTTCAACAATTGAGGCAACGCCACAAAGAGCTCTATGACCAATGCATGGCATAAAAAAATCCCTGGACACAGGATTTTTATATTTTTTTTTCTGCCATATGTCTATTCTAGAGACATTTTGTTACACCTTTACTTAGTGATTATTTTGCCTTATGTCTGTTCTAGAGACATGTTACAGCTTTTTGATAGAGCTCTAATTGGTTTTCTTTTGGAAATATGTTTCAAATTCACGAAATCGCAAAATTTATCAAAGAAATCGCGATATGTTTTTTTTGTCCATATCACACAGCCCTAGTTGATGGTGTAAAAACAAACTTTGAAGCACATGTGATTGATGGAATAGCATTACTCAACATTACTTACTACCTTAAGTAACCACACCAAGCTGACTTCAAAGAACTACCGGCAACGAAAGCCGACAGACCAAAAAGCTGTGCTTGAACACATCGCACAGACTACAGCCGACGGCAAACTAACAAGTGCGTTCTGCGCATGCGTGAGAGGAATTAACTGTCTATATCAGCAGCTATCAATAGTATATATTCGTCATTCAAAAGGAGAAACCCGAAACAAAGATAGTATACGAGATAAACGCATATATACGAAACGTAAACAAAGCAGCGCTTGCTTACCGTTTTGAATATCAGTAACGTTGATAACTTGAATCATTTTAAGTGGCTCATGTTGTTATGAAAACATTTGCGTATTAGAATGATTGGGAAAGATCAGGTCACATGTCGGGGGGGGATGGGTGGGGGGGGGGGAAACAAAACCGACAGCCTTCTGTCTGTACCGCCTTCATTTACGTGCTTGTTTTCATCACTTTCGCTTTAATTCTTGAATTAAATTATTACACAAGTGGTTTAGATGATGACAAAGGTAATCCAGATCTAAATGTAAAACATGGGAAAGAAATGAGCATGCAGTATACTGACAAAATCATTTAAAGGGGTCCTATTATGCTTTTTCACTTTTTAAATTTTAGTCAGTGTGTAGTGTGTATGTTTGGGCATAAAAAAGATCTAGAAAGTTACAAATCTCAAAGTCCACTCCAAAGGGAGATATTTTGTTTTTTAAAAATCCCTTTTCAAGAACTACAACGAACGGCTCGTTTGGACTACAGCATTTGTTTTCCGGGCTTTGTGATATCACAAAGCGGCTCATTGGAATATCATTACAAATAATTTCTGCCTACGGAGATTCGAATGGTTGGGGGGTGGGGAGGGGCGAGGCTGTGGTTAGAACGCTTGGTTGAGTGCATCAGACGAGACGACGAAGAAGAAGTGCTGCTGCAGAGTTAGTGCATCAGAGAAAACCAAGAAGAAGAGCTGCTGTGCTGTAGCTTCAAATTTTCGGCATGTCTAGAACAATTCTTACAAGTACAACACAACGTAGCTGGGTGCCGCGGACAGACGCCGAACGGTGCCGCCGGTGTGCCTACACTCATAGAAAATAATGTATTTGAATTTTAAAGACGCGACGCGACGCTGCGCTTCTCGTCCGCTGCGCGACCACCTGAAACACTGATTTTTTCACCTCTGTGCCCAAACGTCTTTGTTTGGGCTTCTGAAAGCGGATGATGTCAGGAAACAGTGGTTGCAATTTTTTTACTCTGTTCCTGAGCATTATAACCCCAATTTGCTATTGTGTGCTGCGCATTTTACTGAGGACAGCTTCCACAACACCAGGGAGTAAAGTGCCGGATTCGCCCAAAAGTTTTTGTTGAAAGACGGAGCAAGGGGCGTGGCAGTAATGAAACACTGTCTAAGCTGTTCGCCAATCACAACGCACTGGGACAGCTAACCAATCACAACACATTTTGTTTTTCGGAAGGCGGACCTTCATCAAAGCTGGAACTAATCGAGCCGTTTGTGCCAGGCTGGGGAGAGAGGTATTTTAATAATGTAAATTATGTGAAAAATAATGCTTTTTTCGAACCACCAAGCATGAGAGCAAATTCTAGTACACCCCCAAAACAAAATCAAGACTTTGTAAAAGAGCATAATAGGATCCCTTTAATGTTGGCCAATGACCAATATGGTACAAATACATAGTGCATCCCTAGAATGCAAAATACCTATTTTGAGGAAATGGAAAGAGCAGGACAAGTCTTAAATCAAGCGGGAATACATATTCTCTGACACAGTGTAAACTCTAGTGTTTAGGCGCCTTTGTGCTACAGATTTTAGGACTTAGCCTACTTGAAATAACCTGAGCAGTGCTCTTCAGTTCCGGGGTTAAAATAAATCATACTGTATTAGAGAACGGCATCTATGCAGGTGCACACATGGATCTGCATCACTTTCATCTGGACATCACATTGGAATACATTATTCCATGACTGAAGCAAACTGCACGCTTTGAAGTTCAACCAAAAGACAGTGTGATGCACAAAGAGGCTTCTAGGTTTACAACTGGGGGAATTGAGAGGCAGCCGTCCATTGTGGTGATCTACTGACTTCAAAGCCAGGGTGTGTTTATGACACATGCACACACTATTCGAATCGGGCTGAACTCTGAGAGACTGTGGCACCCGAGGGAGAGGAGGGAAACCCCTTCAACTCCAGCCATGCTGAAACACAGTGAAATAAAGCAGGAACTACATAAAAGGGGTAAGGAATAGAATGAGGGATCACCATTTCGACTCAAGCTTGTTTTAATTTGACAGTAGTCAAGGACCGCAGCATCCTGGGTAAGTGATGTAACCATAAAGGTATTTTAGTACTTTACAAAAGGGGCTACAAGCAAAGCTAAATCAACCTTTTATGACAACAATACAAGATCTGCATTGGTAGTAGGGCTGTGCAATTAATCGAAATCGTCATAAAATCTCGATTTGAGCTTGCGCGATTTCTAAATCGCTTTATAGCACGATATTTATTGAGTTTAAACGTGAATATGTCTATGAAAGATTGCATTACTGTACTGTGATAAAAGAGAATCACAATGTTGAAAAAAGCATTTTCAGAAACAACGTTTGGATTTGAAATCAAAATAATGGATAAATGTTGTTTGTGGTAAACAGCCGCGGATCAGGAGCGGACTGCAAACGCGTCCTGTGCGAAAGCAAAATGAGTCTGTGCTGCTTCTGCACCGCATACACATAATGTATACGCACTGCAGACAGAGTACGTGTGAACTTGGCGCAGCAAATCTAGTTCAACATCTGAGGCAACGCCACAAAGAGCTCTATGACCAATGCATGGCAAAAAAAATCCCTGGACACGGTATTTATTTTTTTCCTGCAATATGTCTATTTTAGAGACATTTTGTTACACCTTTACTTAGTGATTATTTTGCCTTATGTCTGTTCTAGAGACATGTTACAGCTTTTTGATAAAGCTCTAATTGGTTTTCTTTTGGAAATATGTTTCAAATTCACACTGAATGCATTAATGACTGTAAAAAGCATGTCTGTGCGTGTCAAAATCGTGATTAAATTCGAAATCGCAAAATTGATCAAAGAAATCACGATAGTTTTTTTTTGTCCATATCGCACAGCCCTAATTGGTAGACTTTTTTATTTGATTAAAACTGAGCGTCTAGGGGTGGAGTGTGGGATTGGACAATTGAAGGATCCGGTTGACATGGTCCAATGGCTGTTTAGCCTTTAGCCTTAGCTTTTGTAATCAAGTGTAGCGCTAACTTCCTCAGTTTACCGAGGACTGCAGAATTAGATTCACCATCTGAGAGGACAATGCAAGCTTCATGACAGGTTAGACATTGCAAATAGTGACTACTGACATGCCAGGTGCAAAATGGGGTCTCTATAAAGTGTTCACGGCAGAACATAATCCTAACCTTTATACTGGGTACATGGAACGAAAAGAGGCCAGCTTGTATGAAACTATGACACAGGTGAAGATGATGTGGTCTCAAGCCACAAGGATGCCACAGAGGAAATAGTTGCCTGTACATGAACAAGCATTATGAGCTAGACTTCCTGTTTAGGCAGCATATTGAAACCAGGTTTCTTTACAATGCAATAGAAGTCAACGCCTATCCTTATAGTGCTAGGATTCATTGTAATGGTGTATTGGCTAAAACACAGGGCTTTGAATGTCTGTATTTGTGCCCAAGACTTTCTGGACCCCAGACACTACGACAGCCATGAAAATAGCCTCTAATAACTGATCCTTTTCATCACAACAAGAGTACAAGTTTCCAATCTGTGACAAAATAAACAAGCCCAAGGTGTTATAAGTGGACTCAGCGTTGTGCACTGCAGAATAGTAATGCTGAACCACGTACTCCAGGCCTCCTGTTCATTTCAGCGCCTGCACTAGGGCATTGTTATCCTCAGAAAGAGATGAGCATGGTGGAGTGGGGACTGAGGGGAGTCTCCCTGTTGAAACTGGAATGGTAATGAGAGACCAAGACTCCAATCAAACTGAATTATCCCAGACAGGCCTCTTCAATCACTGGTTGATTTACCCCACTGACGTTTTCTCTCTTACCCCCACTTCTTCTTCTTCTTCTTCTTTTCCTCCCTTCACCCACCCGATGAAGGATAGCTGTCATGAATATTCCTCTAAAATCCCTCTTTAAATGAAAACCCCAGCCCCAAGAGGACACCTGTTTTCATCCATGAGCGCAGTGAGTGGTGATGAGACCGGGGCCACAGCCATTGCCTTTCATTAGTTGGTCTTTGTGCTTTCCCGTCACGGCCACAATGATCCACCATTTACTGCTGATGAAAACAAATTGTGCACCGGGTGCTTCAATACAAGCCCAGATTGGCTAGCTCAAAATACAGCAAGACAAATCCATTACTCTGTAATATCTTTAGAATGGTAATAGTTTTATAAAGAAGGTAATGCTGCGCCACCGGCTCAATGTCAATATCTGAAGTCAACATGAGGGAAGGTGAGAGCAAACAAACGATTCACAAATAAAGAGCCACCAGTATTAGCGTCATTATATCATTTAGTGCTTATGCTACAGAACAGTGCTTATAATAAATGTAGTGCCGAAAAAGAAAACTTCAATCAGTTAGTTGTCATTGCTCATTTTCATTTGGTTTAAGTTAAAAAACTAAAATAACTGGGGGAAAAAACTAATGAACTAAAACTGAAAAATAAAAATGATTTAAACCTACAAAGTATTATAAAATAACTAATAAAAATGACAAAAGCAATAACAAAAATACTTAAAATTAAACAAATTAAATAAACAAAAATTGTAAAATAAAAGCACATTTAAAATATTAATGAAAACTGTAATAGTAGCCTAAATAATACTAAAGTAACATTGGCACAAGCCTGCATTATCCACAGATTGCATTCGATCCTTTGCTAGGCTGCACAAAGTTTCTGTTCGGTTCCATCAGGATTACTTCCCAATTATACTGACGGTTCCGTGTCTTTCAACCAAAGTGGAGGGCGTTCATTATACAGAAAGAAGTCGAAGAAAAAAGATGTCTTTCGAACAGAATCAGATCAGATAGTGTTTAATTGCGGCTTTCATGAGTTGTGCTTTAATGCCATTGTTGCAGGCTGGTTTTATCCAGTAGATAAGGCAATGCGCTTTCAACGCTGATTTACACTTTCTGACGCTGCCTGCCTTATTCTGCTGCCACAGCACAAAAAGTGCTTAGTGTTCCTTCCTTCTGAGAAGAAATTATACTAGGCAACAAAAAAAAATTTAATTTAAAAATCAAAAGACGACCGAGAAGTAGCTTTCGAGATGCTTAAGAAGTAACTGTTGTGTACTGGCGGACGTGTTTATCTGAAGGGGTATCATGGATGCCCTTGCAAAGTGCATTGCTCAAGGATGACAAACAAGTTAAAAACTTGATGTTAAATTCAATTTTGTAAACTTTTACTCCCTGCTCTTCTCTTTGTCTCTGAAGAGCCTTATTTGTTTTCCCCAGTGACCTCTGAGAAGTGTCCTCTGCATTTGTCTCTGGTGTAGGGCTCGGAGGACATCACCCCCACAAGACGAGCTCAGCCCGGGTCGACGGCACCCACTGCCTTTCTCCTGCAGCGTAACAATGGCTGCCCTCTGCGATCTAGGGTGGAGGGCGCGCTGATCCTGTTACACCCATGACAAGTATCACAATCCCCCATTGAAGAGCACATATTCTCCCCCCTCTGCCTATACAAGAGCCATGCCTATTCATCGCATTGTTTTCTTTCCAGCACATGACTTCTGCGTTGGGCCTCAGCAAAGTCAGGTGTTCGAATATGACCTTGAAACCGCAGGTTGGCCACACACTATAGAGCCATATTCGCCTATGTTCAATATGTAAGGAGCCCCGAGTGAATCAATTGATTCTTGCACCGGCGCTGTAGCTTACTATTGGGGGTTACGAGAGACTAAAACCAATTACCTGAACTGTTATTTCTGCTGAACGGTGCAGAAGTCAAACTTCTGGGTCCCACAGCACTGGTTGTGGAGGACATGGTGAATTACATTTCCAGACTGCGTCTGCGAGTTTGGCAGGGAACTAGGGTGCAGGCATCCCAGGGAGGATGTCGAGAGCTGGGGCTCTCAAGAGCGTGGAGCGTGGGGAGGAGCAGTCCAGGCGTATGGCCCCACGGCTGTTGCGCACATTAATCATGTTTAGAGTACGAGCGGATGGGAGGGGACGGGGTAGCCCCCTCTCTGCATGTTTGCATGTCTACTGCTGCACTGACGTGTTCACTGTCAGTCCCAGAGTCAGGGAGGGCTGGAAGACTAATGAGGTGCTTCTCTTTTTCTCTCTCGCTCTTTCACATGTCTCTCTCACCCTCCAGAGGAGGGCGGCTGAGGAGGTGATGACAGGTTGGTTATTTACTCTGCCTTTCATATTTGCCTTTTAGTTCTGTCGTTTCCCCCTCTCTCCTCGAACCATTTTCCTGCAGTCATCTGTTCACTCATCTGCCTGCGAGAAACCGGTGCCTAATGGGCCATATCAGCACAGCCACTGCAGGGAAACAGAGGCCTGTCATTAAGCTATATTGAAAAAGAAGCCAGTAGGCAGGGAGAGGGGGAGACGGGAAGTCATTGATATGTATATTGTGTGCACCTAGCAGGGCACTAAGATCAGCATGTGACGCCTTACTGCAAACCCTGCTTTGAAAAAAGGAGCTATCAATATTTCATCAAGAATATCTTTTTAATGTTAAAAAAAGAGGTGGTCCTATCCGCAAGATGGGCATACAAATGTAAGACTGGCTAATGAATAGTCCTTTTATTATTCAGTAGCCAAATCATTTTTATGCCTCTCATATGCGAGTAATGATTGACAGAGAGAATGGGGATGGAAATACTTGATGCTAATCAAGCATAATAGAGAGCGCGGCCATCTGCAACTGCACAAACATGCCCATTTCTTCCACCCCGATCACATGACGGAGATCATATCGTGCTAAACACTCTTGAGGTGATCTTAAGGTGGAAGATGTTTGTGTGAAACCCAGCTCTCTGTCTCTCTGATGTGCTTCCTCGCATGTTGTGCTTTCTTTCTCACTGTTAACTGTTCGTATCAGCCGTGCACTAGTCACTTCGGGTACTTGAGGGGGAGGCAGGATGTTTCAGAGGTGATATGCTGGGGAAACGCAAGAACAAGAGTCATGTTTTCCACAAGATATGCAAAGTCACTGTACTTTGTAAGTCAAAGAGGGGTCAAAGCCTTGAGTCATGAAACAACTTAAAGTCCAGAGAGATTAGGATACAATATCCTAGAGTTTACTTTTGAGTAATGCACTGACCTTATAGTGTGGTAATCACAAAAAAACTTCAATATAGTATTTTCAACAAAAAGACAATCTTAAAGAGTCTGAACAACGTCAGTTGACTATCTAATTTATGCCAATGTACCTAAATGGTGTACTTTTAGTGCTCTGGCAATCTACCTTGCTGATGTGTATTTAAGCTTTGGAGGCAATTAATGTTTATTCAAGGGAGTTGAGACTGAGAGCCGCAAATTAGCATAACTTAGCTGTTCTAAAGTAAAAACTGTAAGTGCTCATCCTCTTTTGAAAGTGCAGGGAGAAGGCAAGAACAAAAGGCACCTCGGTTAGTGGTGTGAAGGTGTTTGAAGTTGAGAATTCACATACTTTGGGCTTTATGCTCAAAGACCCATCAGCCCTTCAAAGACTCCTGCCAGACCTTCTAAAGCCCCCTTGAGACAAATAATTAAATGCAAAAATAATGGATGTAGGCTGTGCTAAATTGTTGAAATCTGTGTAAAGGCAGCTTGAGGCCTACTTGCTCTGTCCACTTGTTTAAAAGAATCGTACTCTTGAATCGTATGTTATGCTTTCAGAGGTCTAAAACTAAAATGCAAGTTCTGGTATCAATTAATGGTATTTTAATCAAATCAAATCTGACCTTTGAACCAGTCAATCCAAAGCCTAAGTGATAGCGGAGGGGGGGGTCAGGGGGGAAAAAAACCAAAAAAAATGGAAGTGACTGCATCAGCTGTCAGGTAAAAACAAATTAAATACCATCTGTGTTCAAATTGGTAAAGGTCAGTGAAAGGCCTCAATTAAGATTGTGGATACCACCACGGAGTCGCGCGGGACAAGGGGACATCAAAGGATGGTAAATCTCTGGGGGGTGGTTAAAAAAAACACAAAAAAAAAAGCAAATGGGGGGGGGGGGGGGGGGGGTTCGGGGGTGCGGCAAAAAGCGATACACTTGCAGGCGAAATGGTTCGGGGGGTTCAGTGGATGACGGGGGTGTTCCGTTAGGTGGGGCTCAGGTCACTCAAAAAATTTCAATTCAACACCTGTAGGCGTGGGGGGGGGTCCTCGTGCACTAGGAATAAATAATAAAAAAAATGGAGTTTGACAATTTGAACAGTCTTGTCAGATTTAAAAGCTGTAGAAACGTTGGTCTGTACAACAAAACAAATAAAACAATAACCAAAAAGCTTGGTCATGACATAAAAATAGAAATAAAAAAACACAAATAACTAAACATAAAAATGTTAAAATGAGGGGGGGGGGATGCAGGTCCGGAGGGGGGTGGGTAAAACACTCATCATAGAAGATATATTTACAAAATTGCATGCACAAATTGCACTGTTAATGTCTTTTTTTAAAACAATTGATAGGACAAAAAAAGGAGTGTCATGTCAATGACCTACTAACCTACATGAGTATAACAAAAAATATTTCTAATCAAAATCTGCTGTTTTTTTTTTTTCTATATTAGCAAGAATATGGTACTTTGTGAACAAGATCAAAAGAAAGCAATCCGTGACTGAGCTTTGGGCAGAAGCCAACTAAATAAAAAGTAAAGGTTGCTGACAGACAGGTACAAATCAATAGCACAAGATGAAGCTATTCAATATGCAGAATTAAATAATGGACAAAAATGGCTTTAGAATCAATACAATCACGCAGAGACCTTTAAAGCACACAGTGCTAATGGTGGGGCCTTCAGTGCACCCGTGTGATTGGTGGCTGGCATCGAGTCAAGCTAAAAACAGGAACTGCAGTGGAAGGGTTTGTATGATTAGAATAAACACGTATGAAGTGATGGCTTTAAAAAGTCCACAGCCTCCCATGTGACATTTGCATAGAGGTTTGCACATTGCTAACTGCCACTGACTGGGGCCTCTTTCTTTCACCCTCTGGCAGGATATTTGACCTCATCTCCAATACACATATCCTTCCTCTCTCGTCCAGACTGAGAAAATTAAGTTTCCATGTGAACTAGCCACAAAAACTCCCCGCACACAAAATCTCAGCTGGATGAAAGGCCTTCTATGGGGGAGGATAGCTGCCTGAGTGCTGCTCGAGTTTCCTGCACTCTGCGTTTAGTGTTACAGCCCCAGATGTAAGGATTTTCCTCCACGTCTTTACAAATTGAAGGTTGGGGCCGTCCTCTATTTTCTGCCTGCCTAAACATAGCATATGATTCCATTTCCTCTGCGCAATCTCACCTCCAAACCAATTTTTCCCCCTCCCTCTGTTCTCGCTTGGCTGATTTGCCTTCTCCTTTCTCTCTTTTTGTTTCCTCTGGAATTCTCTTACATTTGTTAGGCAATTACAGCCAAATGAGGCCCTATTAGGCATGTCTGGAGGCCTCTTCTTTAAAGAGGAGCAACTCTCAGCGGCCTCTATCTCTGACAATGACACCCAAACAGAGAAGCAGGCAGAAGGGAGGAAAAACAGAGAGAAAAGGGGCATGTCCCTCCCAGCGATAAAGTAAAAAAAAAAAAAAGTTTATAGCACTTCCAAAAGCTTTGAAACATGTGTATCTTGTGTAAATCAGAGCTTTAAGGGCTCGTCAACCATATTCCACTCCTCCCAGTGCATAAAAGCATAAAAGTTCCATTAAAGCAACTACTTCATGACGAAATATCGACAAAATAATCAGCCGCCTGTGTGCAGAGATCAAAGAGGTAAAGCTTCTATCATAAGGGACCTTTAACAGCCAGCACTTTTAAACTAGGATTGTGAGGGGCAATAATGCATAATGAGTGAATGCGCGTGTGCATGCAACTCACCGAGTTCCAATAAAACGCAGATAAGCCGCAGCAGGGAGACGAGCTCGCTGCAAGCCCAGCTGCACGTGGGTAGGATATGGACAGGAACCTTGCCCCTGGCTCAAAATCAGAGCTCCATTTTGCAGGAGCAGAGATACTGAACTAAACCAATTGCCCCAAACACAGCTGTGAAGCAGACAGGGCCGTGTCTGAAGAGTGCATCGCTGATACACTAAAATCAGAGGGTATGGGGAAGGCTGCAGCAAAATGCAAAGAGGGCAAGGTCGCAATTGATTTTTCGAGCCTGGGCGGGTGCCAGATCCACTGAGGGAATAAAAACACTCGTCACACTGTGTGAAAAACACATATAGCATAGTGATATACAGACTTTTCTATGGACGTACTTTCAAAAAACTAAACGTATGTGGGAATGCGTCACTTTTTTTTATCAAGTCTGAGCTTAGCGTTCGGAAACGAGGACCTGATCAAAGTCTCTGACAGGTCTTTTGTCCTGGAATGCGGCGAGTTGTTTTTCACCTTGCTCCAGTCGCCACTGATTAGCTGACAAGGCGGCTAAGCACCCTCTCCCCTATTTCCAAATTAATTTCCCTCCTTTGATAAAGACAAAAGGGGGGGGGGGGGTGTTTAATGGCCATGTCCTTCAAAACTAAGAGTGCTAATAAGTGTGAAAAGGAGATTTGTTTAAGTGATCTTCTTTGAGACTTGCAGGCATGGAATTAATTACCTTGATTAAATATTGTCTGTATGGCTGATGAAAGATATAGAGCAGAATTAGCGGTCCCTTGTTGAACTTGTATGGTGCTGAATGAGATGTGTCCCGATTACAAAGCCCAAAATGATGGCAACACTCAAAGGAGACAAAGAGCTAAAAACAGGCCTAGTGACGTCACAGAGCAGCCACAGGCCTAATGCTTAATGGCCGCCATCCTCCAAACTTAAACAAACTGGCTTCAATCTATCTTCCATAATAACTTTCTATAATACTGAATATTTATGTGTATTAAAACCAAAGGACTGAGAAAGACCTATTTCCTGTGGCAAAAGGAGCTGGTTGAGTTAAGTCTCCAAAACAACCTGAAGCCTTCTGAGGGGCGTTTTCAGCCAAAAATGGGAAACTTTTTTTATGCATCTTGCCTGTTCGTTTGCACGACAACGTCGTTTTGGGGACTGAAAACGGATATTTTTGAAAACGGGTTTCAAAGTGCAAGTTTTTGAAAACACCACCGTGTAAACACCCAAAACGGGAATCTTTCAAAACGGTGTTGTCATGCGCATGCGTAGTACATGTTAGGTATGTAGACATGCGCAGTACGTGTCGATTTTAAAGGCAAGCGCGAACAAACATACACACAACAATGGCGGAGTACATGGTACTGTTGTTGCCGTTTAAGAGTTTGCCAACGCTTCTTCAGCAAAGTGTGGATTCACTTCACCAATATTACAAACAACAGCGGAGGCGTACGCATCATATACACACGGCAACAGGTACTGTTTACTAACAAGGTGACAGCGTCAACTACTAGCCTGGCATGCGTAATATAGCGTGTTTGGCCATTTTCGCGGATGTGTAAACGCGAATCATTTTGAAAACGTTGTCATGTATACGTGAAACGTTTTAAAAACACAATGGAAAAACTTTTCCGTTTTTGACTACATCGTTGTCGTGTAAACTTAGCCTGAATCATTTGGCTGAAGAGTAACATAACTCAATTCAATGCTTGCCTAGGTTTTACAGAGGCACTAAGGGGACTAAACAACCTCTCAGTGGCTCTTCCAGCCATAATCCCACCGAATTTCTGCCTCCTAAACACAGAAGAAGGCTTTCTAAAGGCTTCACATCACAGCTCAGCTATACTCTCAAACCCAAACACACACAACGACAACCCCCCCCACCTTTCTGTGAATGGGGGGAGTTTTCTACAGCTGGGTAACAAAGCATGACCCAATAATCCTCAAGCCTGACTCAAAGCTAGAACCTCCTCTCTAAGGACTTTATAAGTCACTTTATACTTTATACACAAACAAGAATGAATTATTCTTATCAAATCGGTTTCCTGTAACAAGCGGTCCATCCCTTAATATTTGGGGTAGAAAATCTAACCATTCATGGGCTAACGATGAATTTAACATCTACCGCATCCTCAGGCTTTGGTGCTTCACTATGGCTATGGCTTTCGGAAAGAGTACAAATTATGTTGTGAACTTTCTGGCAAACTTCGGAGTAAGCCTGGCTTACTATGAGTAAGTGTCTGTGTATGAATCTTTGCAAGCTTGCATTTTGGAGAACATGCTGAATAAACATTAAAAGTGGTTTACACCGTTGCTGTGTCTTTGAGGGTTTTAAACAGGTCTAAAGGAAACTGTGGCATTGATGAGTCAAAGCTCCAACAAAAATAGAGACAAAGAGTATATTGAAGCATGCACGGGTGGATCTTGCAGTTGTATTGGTGAGAAGAAAAAAAAAAAAACACACACACTGCACATTTTTGAGACAGCTCATGGTTAACGACACAAGTAATGACCTCCCCTATTAGATGCAGTTTCTGTACCCATCAAAACCAAAGAACACAATCTACACACGCAGAGCAAAACAGAATGCAATTAAACTTGCTTTATCTCGGTTTATCAACTGGTGACGTCCTCCTTACTGTCAGATGCCTGAAGGATCTATTCTGTCCATTGTTACTTTTACAATCCAAAAGACTGTGCTTATTCACACTTAAAAGGTTAATGTTTAAAAACTCAATCCAAGCTGAAACTCTGTGCATTTTTGTCATCTGCTCATTATCATAAAAGTTAAAAATATAAACTAGAACTACTTCACGTGACACTATCAAAATAACGTATGCAGAATAACAAAACTGAGACGAAGGCCTTTAAAATACAACTTATAAACTTTTGAGAATATTCTTGAATATACGGAAACTTTAAAAACACAAAATAACTAACTAGATTTGTTTAACTTGAAAAAGGGGCTACACTGACTCTTGAAGGGAGCTTTTCAAGGTTGCTAAATAAGTGCCCATGTTATTTCATTACAGCTAGGTTATCACGTTTCCACTAACACTGGCCTTTTAAAGGAACACAGTGGATCGTTGTGAGAATAAATGAATCATGGCTTCTTTATTGAATTAGTTATATGTATACTTTCACTACTCTCATAACACCTACAATTATTGGAGATTTGGGGCTTCCTGTAACTGCTATTTCAAGAAAAGAAAGCTTAAATTATAGGAAAACTGTGGTGCGTCTACTAAAAGACAGATTTTTTTTTTTACTTTATACTGTTAGTATATCCTATATAGCCTAAATATTTAATATTGTGAAAGGTTTTGTTGATCTTAACTAAAGCCTCAAGCCTCAAACATTATAAATGTCATATTGAGCCTTACAAGTGAGGTGCAATTTTACGACTTCAAACAAGCACTTCATTTATAATTTTGTGCTTTGGAAGCATACAAAGGTCTGTGCGTATTTTTAAAAATCACTTTTCCCTTTCTTTCGCGATAGTATTTTGCCAGTACGTTTACTGAAGTGGAGCGAGTGGGGGAGGAAAATGTATAGACATTTGGGCAGCCATTGAAACTGCCTTCGTGCTCTAAATACCAAAGCCTTCTCCAGTTATTTTGACCATTTTTTTTTTGATTTAGCACGTTTAAATGAAGCTTGAAATTGCTGTGACGGTTTTCTATGGTTTAGAAAAACATCTTTACACACCAAAAAAACTTGCCATTCGACGAGTACAGAAGAACTAGCCCGATGTGAGGGGGGCATTGAGCTATTGTGCTGTAGCCTCTACGAGGACAACCCAACGACACAATTAGCCGAATAGTACTTTTTTTCTTTACTCATTTTAACGCTTATGTCAACGAAGGGTCTTCGAAATAAAACAACAGAGGGCTAGATGAAGTCTAGATACATGTTTTATCAGGCGTTTTACTACGGCAAATACGAGTCCTTTGTCTTGACTAACCAGCAAATAAACAAAAGATGTGGGATTTGGATTCAAGCGGATTACCCTGGACTTAATTATATCAAGAGATACAACAACCGTCAAGCAACCACACATACGTAGAGAAAAGCTAATACTAAAACTTTAAACTGGAATATTAGCAACAAAATAGCAGCGCTGTGTGCTACAACAGAGATTCATTGTGACCAGCACGTTAGTCTTTTCTTCCTCGCGACCTGGGAAAGAATGTTCCGTTTCGACAGACCTCATTGTGTTCGTTCAAATATACACTATTTAGCATCAGCTTTAGTCTTTTCTATAACTTATAAGGCATATAATTGTTTGATCAAGTGTTATATGAACATTGCAGCCACCGATTCCAAGGAATTCCACATTAAAGCCATTGCAACATACCCAACAGGAAGAAGCCCTTTAATTTTTAAAACGTGCGCTCCGTTTCTTTAGCAATACGGCAGGCGTTTAAACGCTCCCTTACTGGCAGTGAGAAATCGCTGTGTAGAAACAAAGCTGCTGCATTACAGTTACTAAACGAGACCACTTCCATTTTTCTCAAGAAACTTCGTTCGCTGGAAAAGTGAAACAAATATCTCTGATGTAACTTTCAACGTAGGCTACTCTAGACGGTTAAAGCGGCACTTACCGACTTGTAAGACGTTGTCCACACAACCGGTTTCCAAAAGCCGGATTCCCCGGCGGAAAGGCAGTCCATCTCCGGTACCCCCCGTCCCTGCGCTGCCTGTTGTGTTCGTAACCCCTCCGGGGACTGTAACGTTACTAGATCCAACGGACGAGCTCGAGCCCACTACCGGACCCTCTTCCCCCGCCACTCGGCACTGAAATGACGAATACATACATATTTCCCTTTCGTTCCTCGGGAACGACCAATACACGATACGGCGCTGAACCGGTTCAGGGATCCGCTCGAAGCGCTCCTCCACCCTCTCGAAGGCCCATTTCTCCGCTACGGCCTTCGCAGCGCAGTCCAGTAGAGATTCCGGGCAACGGAAACGAGAGTTTGGAAATCCCGGGCCAGGCCCCGGACCCGGTCCTCGAGGAGCGGGACGCAAGCACGGACGCTTGCTGGCTGGGGGTAAGGAGAGGTGAAGCGGCGGCTGAGGCAATAGTTCTCTACGTCCCTCCGCCATGACAACCAAATAAACACTGAAGTGAGGACCGCGGCTCTAGAAGCGCACAGACTCAGACACCGCACAACGGGAGGGTCGTCACTTCACATACGTCACTACCAATAACAAACGCGCTCTAGCCAATCGCGAGACGCGCTGAACTGACAGGCACGGTGTTGATAGGACGGACTGTTTGTGACAAACTCCTCATTATTTACAACTCGTGCACTCTAAATCTAGGATCTGCTGCAGTGTGTTTTGTGTTTAAACATCTACCGTTGGCTCAACGGCCGGCAGAAGCGCAGAGACGTTTGTTTTTGAAAGGGCACCTATTCGTGTCAGCATAACGATACAATCTACATTCTCTGAATGTACAAGATGTGTGCAATGCATGTTTTGTCCTTTCAAGCGTTGTAAAAATGCGGAGAACTCTCCAGCTGCCGTTTGACAAAAAGTTTGAAATGTTTCTATGATAATGTAACTCTTCACAGATGTCTACTACCCACCCTGGTGGCCAAGTATATAATGCCAGTTGATTGGTGCTGTCAAGATTCATCTAATCATGATTATGAATTGATGTACTTGGCATAACTCATGTAGATATCAGAAACGTGTATTTCTTTCATGCATTGCACCCTGCGGAATTTTTTTTCTTAGGTATAGGCAAAAAAAACTGTAACTGTAATGAGCTTAGGACTCCATTCATACATTAAAACATGAGAAAAGTCATTTTAAATGGATAAAAAAACATTTAATTATAATAATTATTTCTTTTTAATGAATTCATTCAGCAAGGACGTATTAAATTAATCAAAAGTGACAGTAAAGACATTTAATGTGACAATAGACAATAGAAAAAAAATCGATTGCAAATGATTGCTCTTTTGAACTTTCTATTCATCAGAGAAACCTGCAAACATGTTTCTACAGTTTCTACAAGTAAACAGTACAAGTGTTTTCAACATATATAATAATAGGAAATGTTTCTTGAGCAGCAAATCAGTATATTACAATGATTTGTGAAGGATAATGTGACACTGAAGACTGGAGTAATGATGCTGAAAATTCAGCTTAGCATCGCAAGAATAAAATACATTTGACATTATATTAAAATAGAACATATTTAATTATATTTTACAATACTGCTCTTTTTATATTGTAAAATAGTATTAAATAAATGCAGCCTTAATGAGCGTAAGAAACGTCTTCACGTTATAAAGTAAATATTTAAAATGGCATATTACACATTTCTGTCATGTTAATATATAATATGTGCTACAAAAAGTTCTGCACTCATGAATATGTTTTGCTCAGAAAGAAGGTCAGCATTTTTGTTCATCTTCAAATGTTGAAGATAAAACTGATACAATAAAATTGTGTTTTCACACATGCTTTGAATGTTAGAAATGTATCAAATTGATTTATTGCAATATCTGCTGGCCAAAACATTATATTTTACAATTGTTTTCAAATGTTTTGTGTTTCATAATTATTTTACTGTTTAAAATGAGGTGAAAAGTAATGGCAGATTCTGTTGTGAAAACTCCTACTACCTATGTGTACACTGTTTTTCCTATGCATGTATCTATACATAAATTGACTTTCAAAAACAAAAGCTCCTTGAGAAGTATTCACTGGGGTAAATCTTTATGATATAACATTCCAGTTTTTTCCTCACACTTCTAGCTTCATTTTGCAAGTCTATTTCTCACCTTATTGCCCCCCATCTCTCTCTGTCTCTGTCTCTCTCTCACTTTCATGATCAACACACTCAAGAAACTTCACCTCATGCCCTGTAAATACAGTGACTCCTGCAGCCGGCTGTTGTCATCTCCCACCTCTTAGCAGCTCCAGGCCAATTATATGTTTTATTGTTCATTTTGATATCATTTTACTTGATTGTTTTTAAAAATGTCCCATGAGATCTGCAAGACAAAGACAATCGAGAGTGCAGATGATACTAATGCTGCCCACAACATTTATTGCAATTCTCTTGACTTCATGCACACAACGATGGCCTGAGGGCCGCTGACAACTTGCTGATATTTGTATCTTGTCTAACTCTGCTGACATGCACTTCGTTAGGTGTCATGTTAACATTGCAACCCGAGAACGACAGAATTAAGTAAAATATTACATTTTTCAACCAAACTGAAACTTGACATCTTGTCCATTTATTTATACAAGGGCATGTTTTTCATTTTTGGCTCTAAACACTGGGAATGTTTTTTAGATTGTTTGTTTATATGTTTATTTGTCTGCCGCCTCTTAGGCAACCAGAACAGCAGGTGTGGGGAGAAGTAATGACAGGACTCCATTTTACTGGCTGTCACATCCCAGCATGCTCGCCGCTGTCCAGTCGAGTGCACCGACTGAAAGATGACAAGCTGACAGCTCACCACACAGGATACCAGGCGTCTAATGACATTCTGCGAGTCCTCTGTGTGAGTGTGTAAGTCTCTGTGTGTATGTGTATGTGTATATGTATATGCATGACAGTCTGGAAGAGGGAGTCTTGTCACTTCTGGTGCTTTTCAAAGCACCCTGGGCTCCCAGAGTACGGAAATGTCCTTGAGGGCAGAGACATCGTTTTTTTTAAGCACAGCACCCCACATGTTATTATGGAGGTGAATCGAAGGCAATGTTTTTCTGCTATCGGATATTTTTATCAAAAATATTTTCATTTTCATTGTGTTATAGTACTGATTACATCTGATTCAAGTGCTTCCCAACCTGATCGCACCAGGATTTTTTCTCAGGATCGCTCGTCTGGGGGAATGTTGCCACATCAACACAAATCGAACAGTGGACCAAAATATAATGGCGCTGGACGCTACCAGTTTCCAAGGCAACAATTGTGACAGATTTGGGGGAGACAAGACATGTAATTGGAAAAAGATTGATGGGGTACAAGAGAGTGGAAAAAACCCTATCAAAGGAGGTCTCTCTGGGAATAACAACAATACAATAAAGGGTCTTGCATCCTTTCGAGCCATCGGCAGCCTCCTGTCCATCTATTTTCAGGCCCAATTCAATGGCTTCAACACATCTGTCAGTCTTCCGTCATGTGAAAGTATACAAAAAGATTGCGTATTGATAAATGAAGCGGGATCAAAAATTATTCATCTGCAAGGAATATCTTAATATTCCCTGTCTGTTTTCTTTATAGAATTCCATTTCTCCCAAACTGTTAATTTTTTTTGACATTTTTACTGAAAAAACTTGTCAATTGGATAATTGTAAATTACTGTACTTAGATTTAATATCACATTATATGTAGTTTTACTGTAAAATACTGTCTAATGTATGGTTTTTGCAAGTAAAAAATATAAATCACCATATAATTTACAGTGAAAAACTGTAAAGCAGTTGTTACGTCTTTGTAACCAATCAAATCAAAAATAGTCCAAAACTAGCCCAATGACCATATAGCCCAGATATCAAAATATGCCACTCCCATACCTAAACTACATATTTTACAATGAATGTTATGCAACATGCACAATTCCAGCTTGAAAATCACTTTATAGTAATGATAAGCACAGTCTGTTTTAATAAAGAGACGCGGATATAGTTTAAAAGTAGCCCAAATCAGCTGGATAACTGTGAACTTGGCAACCCTGCAGTAAAAGCACATTCCCAAAAAGCCCCGAGTGACATATGATTATATTTTATCTAAATTATTTGTTTTTTTATTATCAGTAATGTACATTAGTGTGTTACATTTGTGTTTGTGTTAAATTTTTTTAGTACACTGTATTATTATAGTGGTTATGAGTACATTTTAAAGTAAAAAGCACATTTTGGTAGTTCAAGTATGTTTGTATGTATTGTTTTGGTATGATCGTATATTAATAATAGTTCATACATAGACAGTTGCCAAAATATACGGCAAAATATGTTACCCTGTAATCCAAGACATATTGTCCCCATAATTACTAAAGGTATTTCGGCACCGCCATATTATACTGAATATTATATTCAGTACAAATATGGCTCCTTGTACTTGGCCGCATTCATTTTTCCCTCGTTTGCAACCAGTCGTCCTGTCCATGCAGCTGAAATACACCCCCACAGCATGATGCTGCCACACCATGCTTCACTGTTGGGACTGTATTGACAGGGGATGAGCAGTGCCGGGTTTTCTCCCCTCCACACCTACGCGCTTAGATTAAAGGCCAAAAAGTCTATCTTGGTCTCCATCAGACCAGAGAATCTTATTTCCACCATCTTGAGTCCTTCAGGTGTTTTTTAGCAAAATCCATGCGGGCTTTCATGTGTTTTGCATTGAGGAGAGGCTTCCGTCGGGCCACTTGGCCATAAAGCCCCGACTGGTGGAGGCTGCAGTGATGGTTGACTTTCTACATTTTTCTCCCATCTCCCGACTGCATCTCTGTAGCTCAGCCACAGTGATCTTTGGGTTCTCCTTTACCTCTCTCACCAAGGCTCTTCTCCCCCGATAGCTCATTTTGGCCGGACGGCCAGCTCTAGGAAGGGTTCTGGTCGTCCCAAAACGTCTTCCATTTATGGATTATGGAGGTCACTGTGCTCTTAGGAACCTTAAGTTGCAGCAGAAATTTTTTTGTAACCTTTGCCAAATCTGTGCCTTGCCACAATTCTTTCTCTGAGCTCTTCAGGCAGTTCCTTTGACCTCATGATTCTCATTTGCTCTGACCTGCACTGTGAGCTGTAAGGTCTTATACAGACAGGTGTGTGGCTTTCCTAATCAAGTCCAATCAGTATAATCAATCACAGCTGGACTCAAATGAAGGTGTAGATCCATCTCAAGGATTATCAGAAGAAATGGACAGCACCTGAGTTTAATATATGAGTGTCACAGCAAAGGGTTTGAATACTTAGGACCGTGTGATATTTTAGTTTTTCTTTTTAATAAATCTGCAAAATGTCAACAATTCTGTGTTTTTCTGTCATATGGGGTGCTGTTGCACATTAATGAGGAAAAAAATTTAACTTAAAATGATTTTAGCAAATGGCTACAATATAACAAATAGTGAAAAATTTAAAGGGGTCTGAATAATTTCCATACCCACTGTATTATATCTATATATTAGAGATTACAGTAGTCCACATTTTAGTGGAAATCACAAAAGTTGTCCTTAAAAGTGTCCCTTAGACAAGAACAATGTTGTTTGGTTTTAGGACAACTTTGATGAATGGTTTTGATCCACTTCAAATGTTGACTAGTGTATATTACAATGCACCTTTCCATTCATTTCATGCCGCTTCTTCCTCTAGGCTCTGTGTGGACTTGGCAAACTCAAGCGGGGTGTTGCTCAGCCTGACACAGTGTCTAAGAATGCGCAGAAGCCTCTAGGGTTAATGGTTAAGACTGTGTCACGACAGTCATTTTCAGCATAACCAAACCAAACAAGCAAGAACGTATGTGTGTATCAGGTTTTGACCGCCTTCCCCTCTTCGTACGCAATGATGTCAGCAAGATCGGGGCAGGTTGTGGCTCTTTGCCGTGCGGCGGTTGGAGAGGGGAACAATGGCGGTGTTGATAAAGAACCCAGCTCCACCTGTAGGGCCTGATTTCTATCTTCGCAGCGGTGTGGCAGCCCCCTCCCCCAGGCCCTTCTTGTCATCACTCTTTGCAGCGTTCATTAAATGGAGTCAGACTTTAGCAAGAGAGGAGAGCCCAAGTCACCCATGTGAGAAAAAAGAGAATTACCTAAGCCTTTTGTCTCACAGAGTGTGGCTCAGCTAATGTCTTGAAGGCATGCTGATCTCTTCACAAAACCTTCTCCCCACACAATAGAGAAGACAGCATGTAGTTTGGCATGCAAAACGTATAAAGCCCAACCTCTTTGTTGCCTGTGGTGAGAGGTATTTAGTCTCATTTGGTCTGTTTGATTGGGCTGATAAGATGTCTGTCAGGGTCAGGTCAGACTGAGCATTTGTTGTGCTGACAGTGTGATGATTGAGACATTGGTGTCAATTAGGTGTTTGTGTATTGGGCCCGACATACCTGCCATTACTTTAGCATGCTGGCTTCTTCCCACAAGTGTGCCAGGGTCACCTCCTTTATGCCTCTTTGTCTGTGTATTCCCTCACTTGGGCTCACAGAAGCTAAATTTATGACCGGGTCCATCCTCGTCCACTCAACCCCCCGTCGCCGGCCGGTTCTTCGATGTTCACACCAGAAGTGACAGAAGCTCTTAGCCCCTCTTCACACATCCTCACCCTCTTTCCTCCTCTGTGCCGTGCCCTCTCTCTCTTTCCCTCATTCGCCTTCTTCCTCCCCCAATCCTTACTCTTTGTTGTGGCCTAAAGCTATTTAAAGGGTGCAGGATGGAGCTGGTCTCATGAGAGGATCCGGGACAAATAGTAGAAGTGTTTACTGTGGAGGCACTGATATGTCCTTCGGGACTGTGCTGAGCATGTAGCTGCAGGAAAAAGCACGGATGAAGGCCTTTGTGTCGCCCCCTTTCACCTGTCCACAGGAATCCTCCAGTCAGGGGTGTGTATTTGAGCACTTGAGTATACTAACAAAGTACAATTACTCAAGTATTATTTGGGGGAATTTGTACTTTACTCAAGGGCTGTTGAAATTATTTTACTCAATCAGTTTCTAGAAAAACAATCCTATTTCAAAAGAATCCTGGAACAAAATGCATCAGTTTCCACAAAAATATTAAGCAGCACAACTGTTTTTAACATCGATTATAATAAGAAATGTTTCTTGAGCAGAAAATCAACATATTAGAATGATTTCTGAAGGATCAAGTGACACTGAAGAGTGGAGTAATGGCTGCTGAAAATTCAGCTTTGCCCCATCACAGGAATAAGTTATATTTTAAAATATATTAAAATAGAAACCAGTTATTTTAAATTGTAAAAATATTTCACAATATTACAGTTTTTTTTTCGTTTTTTGTTTTCAAATAAATGCAGCGTGGTGCACATAAGACTTCTTTCACGATCTTATACTGACCCCAAACGGTCTAAATATATGATTTGTTTTAATAAAACTAACAAGTATTATTTAAAATCAATTTTAGTGTTTTGTAATTGGCTAAAAAAAACATCTGAATTCATCCTTATGTAAAAATGTCTCTTCAGTCACCACAGCATAGAGTCCTTGACCCAAAGCAATGCAATTATAATTTGTTGTAACCATTGTTGACTCATTAATGTGAATAGCAATATTAAAACAAATATAACAACTTCCTGAAATATTAAGACAGGTACTGTATATATTTTAATGCATAAAGACAAAGATAAAATTAAGCATGACATTATAAAGGCTTCATATTATATACAAAATTAAATAATTTGAAAATATTTATTTGAATATTTGAATCCATTTCAATAACATTTACATTTATTTGTATAGTGCCTTTCACAAATAAATACTAACCCTTAAAACCCCAGTGAGCAAGCTAAAGTTGCAGCATAAAAACACTAAATGCACATTTGTTTTTTATTCTTATTGTTAAAGGAAATATGGCTATCATATTAAAGTAAAAGTAAACATGTTTTAATTTTAGTTACTTTTAATTGATTAAAATGTTGACAGTACACCCATACTTTTATTTATTTTAGACTCCTAACTCCAGTGTTCACCAGCCTCTTATGGAAATGAGCCCAAATGGTGCCAATATATTTTCATTTTCTCTTTAATCAGTTCTCCTAAATCATGTTTACCTATAACAGTCACATTCATGTGAATTGTACAGTCTGTCTCCCCCTCCAGTATTCAAGCTTCTCTGAGACAGGAAACAGTTAATGGAAATGGCCTGTCTCCTAAATGAGCCTCTCCACCAAATAGTCTGAATTGCTTCAAAACGGCGTGGACAGAAAGCACTGTTATCTGTCTCACGCCCATGTAGTGTGATTGCTTGGATGCTTCTAATGGTGTTAGGGAGTGATTTTACGCACAGCAGGCCTCTAGGCCCCACTCGCCTCTATGCAGTCCAAGAGGCTTAGGTGACTAGCGCGATAGGCTATGGGGAGGGGTGCTCATCCTGATAACTGTGATGTGTGTATTTGAGCACAGCAGATGCCCCAGGTCTATATTATACCTCATTTGCATGTTCAAATAAGTCAAAATCCACAATGGAATAAATACCACCAAAAGGGCAAAGCTTTAGATGAATGACAATGAGATCAGGTTGCTGAAGATTAGATATTACTTTGGAATATCATCCTGATCCGTGAAGCTTGTCTCTATGGATACCAGTCGTCTAGATACAATCCAGATATGTAACCATGAAAGTGAACTTACAACAACAATGACATACAGTATATGCTGGATATTGGCATTGTCTTTGTTCTTTTGATTCATCTGCCTAACTTCCCAACATCCCTACGTAGGACAAACGATTTGGAAAAGATCTAGATCTAGATTGTTTCTGTAAAATAGTATTTTTTAAATCACAATTTTAAATAATATTCATATTTTAAACAGAGTTTTGAAGTATGTATGTATCAGGTATTTCTTTTTTTATTTATTAACAGACTTCACCAATTTAAGAGATTGCCTTTAAGATATTCTTAATCTTAATGGTGTAATTTATTAAAATTTCATCAAGAGAATCATAAAACATGACATGCCTTTATGTGTGGTTTGTGTGTGTGTGTGTGTTCAATTTAAATCTGTAGCATTTGTTCACTGATTTTTCAGTATGTAAAAAAACAAAATTATATTCATTCTTTTATTTCATTTAATTTTATTTATTTTTGTTTTAAATTGAAAAACAATGAACTAATGATACACAGATTAATTCATATATCCACAGCTGCCTTTAGTGCTATGCCTCAGACTATGTGTTTATTATTTCTCTGTATCCTTTTGTCACCTTTATTGGCTGAAATGCTTAATTTAGGTTTGTCTGATGAGGTATGTGGTTTTAAATAACCTACCAGTATCTTTACAAGAAACTGTTATTCATCATTGTAAGGATGTGCAATTTCTGAACACAATCTTTACTCAACTTCTGTGGCAGCCATTGTTGTTCTGAGTTCATACCTCCAGCTCTCTGCTGTCTTTTCAGTGAGGTTTCACCCTGCTGAGAGTCCGCTCTTCACTACTGCATAACTGAAACACGGTTTGACAGGAGAGAGAGCTGTTGCTGTAGAAGCACTGGGTGTAGTCAGACTACAGAGACACGTTCTGGTCCTCCTACAGTGCAGACATATTTTTTAGAAAATATATATTTTTTAATATATACAGTGGGGCAAAAAAGTATTTAGTCAGCCACCAATTGTGCAAGTTCTCCCACTTAAAAAGATGAGAGAGGCCTGTAATTGTCATCATAGGTATACCTCAACTATGAAAAAAAAAATGAGAAAAAAAAATCCAGAAAAAAACATTGTAGGATTTTTAAAGAATTAATTGGTAAATTCCTCGGTAAAATAAGTATTTGGTCACCTACAAACAAGCAAGATTTCTGGCTCTCACAGACCTGTAACTTCTTCTTTAAGAGGCTCCTCTGTCCTCCACTGGTTACCTGTATTAATGGCATCTGTTTGAAATCGTTATCAGTATAAAAGAGACCTGTCCACTACCTCAAACAGTCACACTCCAAACTCAAGTTTGGCCAAGACCAAAGAGCTGTCAAAGCAACAAAACATAATTGTAGACCTGCACCAGGCTGGGAAAACTGAATCTGCAATAGGTAAGCAGCTTGGTGTGAAAAAAATCAACTGTGGGAGCAATTATTAGAACATGGAAGACATACAAGACCACTGATAATCTCCCTCGATCTGGGGCTCCACGCAAGATCTAACCCCGTGGGGGGCAAAATGATCACAAGAACGGTGAGCAAAAATCCCAGAACCACACGGGGGGGACCTAGTGAATGACCTGCAGAAAGCTGGGACCAAAGTAACAAAGGCTACTATCAGTAACACACTGCGCTGCCAGGGATTCAAATCCTGCAGTGCCAGATGTGTCACCCTGCTTAAGCCAGTACATGTCCAGTTCCGTCTGAAGTTTGCTAGAGAGCATTGGATGATCCAGAAGAGGATTGGGAGAATTTCATATGGTCAGATGAAACCAAAATAGAACTTTTTGGTAAAAACTCAACTTTGTTTGGAGGAGAAAGAATGCTGAGTTACTTCCAAAGAACACCATACCTACTTTGAAGCATGGGGGTGGAAACATCATGTTTTTGGGGCTGTTTTTCTGCAAAGGGACCCGGACGACTGATCCGTGTAAACGAATGAATGAATGGGGCCATGTATCGTGAGGTTTTGAGTGAATACCTCCTTCCATCAGCAAGGGCATTGTAGATGAAACGTGGCTGGGTCTTTCAGTATGACAATGATCCCAAACACACCTCCCGGGCAACGAAGGAGTGGCTTCGTTAAGAAGCATTTCAAGGTCCTGGAGTGCCTAGCCAGTCTCCAGATCTCAACCAAAGAAAATCTTTGGAGGGAGTTGAAAAACCATGTTGCCCAGCGACAGCCCCAAAAAAATTACTGCTCTAGAGGAGATCTGCATATAGGAATGGGCCAAAATACCAGCAACAGTGTGTGAAAACCTTGTGAAGACTTACAGAAAACGTTTGACCTCTGTCATTGCCAACAAAGGGTATATAACAAAAGTATTGAGATGAAATTTTGTTATTGCCCAAATACTTATTTTCCACCATAATTTGCAAATAAAATCTTTAAAAATCCTACATGTGATTTTCTGGATTTTTTCTCATTTTGTCTCTCATAGTGGAGGTATACCTATGATGAAAATTACAGGCCTCTCTCATCTTTTTAAGTGGGAGAACTTGCACAATTGGTGGCTGACTAAATACTTTTTTTCCCCACTGTATATAAAATTGACCCCAAATAGTTTTAGGATTCTGTTTGATGTGTTGCAGAACTGAAAAAAATTGGTGCCCTTTCAATTCAAGATTGTGAATTGGAATCAAAGCGGCAGGAACACCCACAGGAAGTTGAACTGGAATTTTGAATTGGAATGACAGAAAAAGGAATTTACTGGATTGTAATATAAAGAAATTCAACACATGGTATGCATTCTGTGTTCTTCCCTTGGTCCAAATTATATTTTATACCCTCACAGAAAAACATCAAATGATCTTCACATGTGCAGTCACATGTTAAAAATCACATGTGAAACTCATGTGAAACATGTGGTTTTGGAACATTTTCATGGTGTAAATGTGTGAAGCCCAAGTGATCACATGTTTCACATGTGTGATCACATATTGTCCAAATGTGTTCACATGTTCATTTGTGATGAAATGAGTTTCACATATTCACATGTGAAGTTCATGTGGTTTTTCACTTTCAAAGAAGGCTTTATGAAGCCAAAAATGTTTATCAATCTTTGGTTTTGTATTTAAAAATCACAATTTTATGAATTCGTTTGGATTTCAATTCTACTTAATTAAAATTCAATTCGAATTTAGGAATTCAATTCTGAATGCTGCACAACCCTGGTCACAGTGTTGAAAGACCACCACAGATTCTTTTTTTTTTTTTTGGTTTTCCAGTCATGGGGATTTCACACCATCTGAGAAAAGGTCCATTCTTTCAAACAACAAAGAGTTTGGTTGCTTTTGAACTCATGATTGCTGGTAAGTGTGGTCACGCTCCTTCTGTTTTCAAGTCCACCATTTGCAATCATTTAGTGATAAAATTAGGAAACGCTCATTTTTTAAAATCTTAAATCCCCTCGTTACTGCCTGTTCATTGTCACTAAAGAGCCAGTAGGCAACACAACTAGCCTTTCATTCTCTTCAACAGCATGACAAGCTAAAGGAGTTCTTTGTAAACACAATTAAGCTGTGAAATCATGTTTAATTACTTTCCTGCTGTCTCCAGTCCTTTAAGGATTCCCTCTCAAACAACAGTTTTGAACACAGGCACCTGCCAGGCTGCTCATTTTCCCACACCTGCTCCTGCAGAAATGTCAACATAAAAGCAGCTTCATCCAGCATTCAGGGTCGCGGTCTGGTCTCCGTTTGACCAGCGGATCGCACCATACCTGCAATAGCACTGGTCCATTTAACATCATGCACTCTGAAAGCGCAGTAAATTAAAGATCATAAATCATGCACTATTCATAAGAGTCTCCATCTGGCCCGTTCACTACCTGAAACCTTTTTCCCCCTCTAATGGCATTGAGCGTTCACAGGCCTCCGAAACGCTCCATCCCATCCTGTCGTTTTAACTGAGCAGAGTGTTCTGGACCACTGCATTAAAAGCTGATACCCTGAGCAAAGCCAAATGCTCTCCATCAACCCCCATCTCACGAGACCATTGTCTGCTAGAGGAACCAGCAGATGGTCTGCACCATATCGGACAAGGTATCAGTTTTACACCAGGGGAAGCACCAGGGATATACTCCAAAGCAATTATCATTGGAGTATAATTGAGAGATACATTATATAGCGGTGTGGTTTTCTTGTTCTGTCTGGGTCTTACGTGTGAGCTTACTCGGTTCAGGCTATATCGGGCTCAGATATTTGCAGAGAGAGTGGAGAGAAACAGCGAGAATGGTGGAAAGGTAATTCAGCATTACGTAGGTCATGGCCCACATAATCTGGTGCACTCTCACTAATGACTGATAACATGAGGTAGTCAAGGTGTGTCAGCACTCATCAGTCTTTCTAATTAGAGATGTGAGCACACATCTTTCATAAGACCTCCCTCCTGAACACCATTAAACATGCGCACACATATATACACTGAATGACCCAAAAGGAAATGCCTTGACTTTGTGCAACTGGTCCATGCATCATCATCTCTTTTCTTCACTGTAGACTTTTGCAAGATGGGTTTCCGTAATTACTGATGTCATATTCAGCATCCTGCCAATACCTCTCAGTTCACTTCCAGATACCCACTCTTATGGTGGAAGGCTGCAGGGTGGAATGTGGACTCATCTCCTTAATTGAGGGAGGAAAGAAAAATAGGTCATTTGTTTGTGCTATTTTATTGCCGTCAGAAAGACACTCCCCGTGTATTACAATGAGGGAGGAAATAACGTGTGGTAAAGATTTAAATCTCTCAAAGAGAGCATACAAAAAAAAAAAAAAAAAAATGAACCGATATGATTGAATTGACTCAAATACATTTTTCCTGTATCAATGAGGACACCAATGAACAATGCCACAAATTGTTTATGACCAAATTGTGCTTCTATTAATATTCTATTTTTTGAAAATCAAAATTTAAACTAATTGGTTAAGATATTATTATAGTAATGACAGTGTTCCAAAAGTTAAAGCTGTATTCGCGTAACTTTTTTTGATACAAATTCATCCAAAATCAATTATTGAGCAAGTACATAACCAATCAGTGTTCAAAAATATCTCCTTACCTTAGCCTGATTCACAACAGTAAGCTTGTAATAATGTGAGTGAATGCTGCAGGTGGTGGATAATGTGTGTCCTCTGTCTACAAGCAGCTGGAATAATAAACTTGTTATTTTAGAACGAAGTTTCGAAGGAATATTAAATGCTTTTTTTGAGAGTTTTAAAAGTCAATTCTTACGATGACATTCGAATGTAGACATAGTTGTGTTTCCAGACAACCAGGGTTTTTCATCAATCCGGAAGTCGGCCATATTGGTGGCACTGAACGTAAACAATGCCATTGAACCGGACGGAACTTGCAAATTTAGCTGATTATTGCTGCTGAAAATGGTCAATTATTGTCATGTTTTGAGCTGTACTAATCGGTTGAATCAGGAAAAACATATGGAGTACTATAGACTGCCAAAAGTTATAACAAATCAAAGAAAAGAGAGCAAAAAAATGGTCTGAGGAGGAAAAGGATGTGACATTTGCAAGGTGGTAATCATACGCGGAAGTTTGTGCTCTGCATTTAACCATTCAACGGGCTCAACACAGCAGTGAGAGTGAACAACACACACAGCGCAAGGACAGCCGGATAAGCAAAAAGAGGGATGTACACCACTCTCCCAACTACATCCGCCGGTATGGATCAAACTGCGCCCTTGGGTTACAAGTCCAACTCTCTAACCATTAGGCCACAACTGCCCATTTAGATAATGGTGCTATCCACCCTATTCCTATGGCCCTTTTTTTGAATTATGGGTGTATACTCCCATAGGCTATCAGGTGAAAGGGCTGCTCATGAAGCCATAATAGTTTTTTGTAACAAACACACACACCGCATCACACACACACAAACACACTATACACGTGGGGTTGTGGGGTGTGTGTGGTATCCCTTTCAAAAAGTACATTTGGTATATATATATATATACAGTATATATGTACAGTATATATTGTTGTGCTATCTTTACTAGGTTAACTCTGCTAAAACATCCCAAATTTTCGATGAAAACATTCTTTGTGGGAGATGCATTGTCCATATTTTTCACGTGGACAGTGTCCCACTGTATATGATATAGGCAACCTTGAGACTGATTATGATACTTGCACTGGCGAGGCACAGCTGTTTTATCACACACTGTTCATGACCTGTTCTCTGCCTTCCCCCCTCAGGCCTCTTCTAGTGTAAGGGTAAACCAAGTGCCAGACTGACAAATGGAGATCTCCTCCAACAATAAACAGAGGGATGTGTGGACAGAGGAGCCAAGCCTCCAACCAGAAGATAGAGAGCACAGGCTCATTTAGAGGAGATTACCGGCGGTGCAGTCATTTCACGCTTTTCAAGAGATTTTAACAGATCGGTTTACAAAGCAGAGGAGAAATGGTTGGACTCATTGCGTTTCCAATCACGGACAATTAAAAAACCTCTCGGTTAGAAAGTCACAAGAAATCTAAATATCTCTGAAAAGAGGGTACGTTTTGTCCCTGCAAATTTCTCTGCGGAATTTAATGCATTTCACAGTTTGTTTATTAGTGTGCCAGCCATGTGGAATGCAGAGTAATGGCAGGCACCACTGAGGGAACACATTGCAGGGACCATTAGCTAACTGGAGCAGCCCAGACACCGAATTTAGAGAGAGCTGTCCAAAGTGTGACACACACATCTACTGTGCACACACACTTGCCCATGGAAATACTATTTACCTTTTTTTTTACTGTTTTGATGAGTCACACAGGTGTTTATTTGCAATATTCATACTAGCTGAAAATTTTAAGTGTCTATTTGACAATCAAAACCTTTTAAATAACTCAATAGTTCAACTGATATGTTGTCTAAAAAACTAATATTGGAAAGGGAAATAATAGGAAATAATGTTTACTTTTACTTCTATGTCTGAATTTCATCTTAAAATGTTGAGCAATATACAATATACAGCTGTCCCTATATGCCCCCTGTGTTAAACAAATTAAATAATCAAATCAAATTGTAAAAAATCTGGTATTATATCATTGGAATCTACAAGATGACACTAGAAAAATTAGCTCAACTCACAGGATAGAGGGACATCATGAGCAGTGAAAAATACATCTATGCTGCCTTCGAAAATCAATCAGTTGAAGGTATCTCAGACTGGATGTGATATGATCATAGGGTTCATACATGCCTTGTTGCCTTCTTACCTCTGTATGCTGCCTGTGGAGGCAGCATTTTTCAGCTTTCAGACACAGCCAATGTCTACAAAGTCTGATTTTTAGATCAATTATACAATTGTATAAATATTAACCTTAAAGGGGTCATATGATGTTGCTAAAAATAACATTATTTTGTGTATTTTGTGCAATGAAATGTGTTTATTCAACTCAATTTAATTCAAGTTTATTTGTATAGCACTTTTCACGATACAAATCATTGCAAAGCAAACTTACAGCAAATTAAGCTTCTCAAATATTTAGTGGTAGCTTATCAGTGGACTGTCAGTTAATGTACATATGGCAGAAATATGGAAAATCAATTAAAGACGTAATAAATCAGACGATGAACACTATTAACAGCAATTATTATATGTTGCAATCAAACTTGTAGCAAAATTTGGTAGTTGTGTATGTTGTTTCAGGGTGGGCATCATCTGAGGTCCTCTGAGGGGTTGGGCATCATCTCTTCTCGGGTGTTCTGGATCCAGACTCAAGCTTGTGTAAATCCTAGTTACCACGGGAGTTAATCCAGTTGGCAAAAACCAGAGACACAAAAGAGTCTAAGTAGGGTAGCGCTGTTCCAAACAAGCAACATTTATTGTTTAACCCAAACTAAAGAATAATAATGTGCACTTGATCAGATACTGTATATTTGCAGTACAAGATTATGAGATGCATTTATTTGAATGCTTGGCCAAAGAGATTATTTAATCTAGATTTAAACAGAGAGCGTGTGTCTGAACCCCGAACGTTATCAGGAAGGCTTTTCCAGAGTTTGGGAGCCAAATGCGAAGAATTTCTACCTCCTTTAGTGGACTTTGCTATGTACTACCAATAGTCCAGAGTTTTGTGACCTTAGGGATCGTGATGGATTGTAGTGTGGTAGAAGGCTATTTAGGTACGCAGGAGCTAAACCATTAAGCGCCTTGTAGGCAAGTAATTATATTTTGTAACTGATTCGGAACTTAATAGGTAGCCAGTGCAGGGACTGTAAAATTGGGGTAATATGATCATATTTTCTTGACATGGTAAGGACTCTAGCCGCTGCATTTTGACTACCTGTAGCTTGTTTATTAAAGATGCAGGAAAACCACCTAGCAGTGCATTACAATAACAATAGTCCAGTCTAGAGGTCATGAAAGCATGAACTAGCCTTTCTGCATCAGAAACAGGTAACATGACTTATAGCTTGGCAATGTTTCTAAGATGGAAAAATGCTGTTTTGTAACATGGGAAATATGATTTCAAAAGACAAGTTGCTATAATATAACACCCAGATTTTTGACCGTAGAGGAAGTAACAGTACACCCGTCTAGTTGCAATTCAGGTACCTGTGCTGGTGTCCAATAAGTAATATCTCTGTTTTATCCTAATTTAATAGGAGAAAATTAATGGTCATCCAATCTTTTACATTTTTAAACACACTCTGTTAGCTTAGATAATTTAGGAGTTTCATCTGGTCTTGTTGAAATATACAGTATAGTTGAGTATCATCAGCATAACAGTGGAAACTAAATGTTCTAATAATATTACCAAGGGGCAACATATATTGAAAATAGCAGAGGACCTAGGATAGATCCTTGTGGCACTCCATATTTTATTTTACTGGTGATAATTGAGATGATTCCCCATTTAAATGAACAAAATAGTAGCGATCAGACAGGTAGGATCTAAACCACCAAAGCATGCCCTTGAATACCCGTATAGTTTTGTACTCAGCAAGAGTTGTCATGTCAGTGGTGGAACGCAGCACTTCACAATGTGTTGCGGTTAAAGGTAAAAAGAAAACCAAATTTCCAACATACGTACATTATTGTTGTTCCTCATGCCCCGCTTCTGAAAACGCATCGATTTTACAAAAGCCATCGTTCTGAAGCGAAGTGTCCTCTGATTGGCAGCTATCCAGTGCGGTTGGATTGGACCAATACTCAAGCGGTGCCGAAACTTGTAAGCCCTACCATACTGGATCCGTCTCCAGGCACGCACAGCAAACCCATAAACCATTACAGACGACCTGGATTATTGCATCCAGTGGGGACGTAATGACGGATTATAATGACTTATACTGTCTTTTTACGACAGCGTATTGCGCTGCGTAAACATAAAAACATGTCTGCATTTATGATCGGAGAAATTACAAACAACAAGCGCGCTACTCTACACTGCTCAAAACTTGCGTTTGAATCTTCAGTGGCAAATTCTTTAAATATGAAAGTGTACTTACAGACTGTGAGTCAGAACTCTCTGACTCACTTGTCTACTCTCCCAGGATCAGGAAACAGTCCCCCATAAAATGAGCTGCACACACCTATTAAACTTTGTCGTTGAAATTATGATGGAACAGTGTGTAACTACAAACGTAACCCACTGATTTCTGTCATGTCCTTCCAAAAGAGCGGCGGCTTGAGTGAGCGGAGGCGGCGGCCCTTGCAGCAACCATAGTGAAACACCGGGCTGGACTCCGCGTCGTTTCACGGTGAAAGCCGAATCCGGCAATCCACAGAACGAAGTTGGATGTATTTCTCGATACGACCAGAGGATCAGCTCCAGGCATGACGAGAGCGGATATTCGCTGTTGAGGCAAACAAAGTAGTCCTTTCAAACGAAAACACACGGCACAACAATACTACAGCGAGACATCAAATTACGCCTTCTTCTTTGCCGTAAAACATTTGGGCTGGGGGATGCGTATGCAGTCCACATCGCGAGTAAACATGGTGGGGTGTGTTTAGATGAGCCGTTTACGGTAACACGTGGTGCTCTTAATTTAAAGAATATCTCTTTGGTTTTGAGAATTTAGTCTTTGCAATTTTACAGATTTTCTTTATGCACCAAGAGTTTGTAGCACTCCAAAGAGAAAGGAAAGATTGAAATAGCATCATATGACCCCTTTAAATGATATTGCAATAAAAAAATCTCAAAATAAAATGTCATTTATCCAACTACCCCACTACATTCACCCATTTGCTGATAGCACTGTCATTGCTTTACTTTATGAACAGTTCCTTGAAACAAGGGGTGACACATCTTACCCTGAACTCCCCTACTCAATAAAAAGAAAGGAGTCATATGTCCAAATGTGACAATGATGTGACTCAGCTCTTAAAACTTGTCCAACACACCCGGGAAGGCAAGAGCAATGGCGTGCAGTGGAAAACATCCCGAAAAAGTATTGAATGGAGGATAATAATTTCCGTGCCCCTCATTAGGAATAGTCGGGTATTAAGCAACCCTTTCGTGGCAGTGTCGTGGGAACACACACACACACACACACACACCCACACACACACACACACACACACACACACACACACACACACACACACACGTACGTACGTACAGCTCCAGATCTGTGCTGTCACTAATAATGATGAGAGGGGATGAGCCCTGAATTCAGAATGGGGTCAGATTGATATCGCTGGATTCCAAAAGTGATTCCCCAGCTTTTGATTTCAAAGCGTTCACTCCTCCGCTCAGCCTCACTTCTGAGGTGAAGATGAAAGCAGTGATGTCACCAATCAACAGCAACAATAATTTGGCACCAAGCACTGCAACAGGTGCTATGACAACCAGCTGTCACGATGGAGGAAGAGAACCATTGCCAAATAGACAAGAGCACTATAAATGCATGCTGTAGCCAATGACACCAGCCAGCCTTCAAATCAGAGGGACGCAACTGCGGCGTGTGACGGTGCTCTTTGTTTTTGGAGTATGTTCAAGTACTCCTTTCAAACAAGCATGTCACTCTGGCTTTTCCCCAACATACTTTATGCCCACCTCCAAACCGCCACGCATAAAGGAAGATGGGCACTTACATTCTCCAAATGGCTTTAGAAAGGCTTACTTTCCTGTGAAACAAAACGATGGAGAGGCGAAGTGAATTTCATGTCGTTTACTGTGAACAATGCTCAGGGACTAAGAGCTCTGAAGGTTCTGAGGGCTATTTCGACATGCATGCACTAAAACAGAAGGATGATTAACATGCGCTGTGATAAGAGGCTAGAAAACACAAGGACAGTTTTGAATTTCAAGTAGTTCCACACTTATTTCTGAAGTGGTAAATATCAACGTATTAGTGGACATTTTGAAAAGCGAACATTGTGTGGATTCAGTATGAAATAAAAGACAGGAAATTGGGAGAGAAAGATCATCAGTCAGGTTTGAAAATTCGCACCGTTCGTCATGCTCTGGATTCCTTCAAGTTCTTCACCACAGCTCCAGTATGTTCCTCTCTGAAAGTCACGCCTCCAAAGTGTACAGCTCTAGAGGCAAAGCTACGGTGGCCCAGTAGTGCACAACACAGCGCAATTAAAAAAGCAAACATAAGCTCACAACACAACACAATTCAAAAAGCAAACATAAGCACACAACACAATAAGCCACAACACAACCACATTAAGCTCACAACACAATTAAGCTCACAACACAACGACAATAAGCCACAACACAACCACATTAAGCCACAACACAACGACATTAAGCTCACAACACAAGGACATTAAGCTCACAACACAATTACATTAAGCTCACAACACAACGACATTAAGCCACAACACAACGACATTAAGCCACAAAACAAAAGACATAACGCTCACAACACCAACGGACATTAAGCTCACAACACAACCACATTAAGCTCACAACACAACGACATTAAAAAAGCAAACATAAGCTCACAGCACAACGACATTAAGCCACAACACAACCACATTAAGCCCACAACACAACCACATTAAGCCACAACACAACCACATTAAGCCCACAACACAACCACATTAAGCCACAACACAACCACATTAAGCCACAACACAACCACATTAAGCCCACAACACAACCACATTAAGCCACAACACAACCACATTAAGCTCACAACACAACCACATTAAGCTCACAACACAACCACATTAAGCTCACAACACAACCACATTAAGCCACAACACAAGGACATTAAGCTCACAACACGACCACATTAAGCCACAACACGAAGACATTAAGCCACAACACGACGACATTAAGCTCACAACCCGACGACATTAAGCTCACAACACAACCACATTAAGCCACAACACAACGGAAATGCTCCCGAACCCAGAGGAGGGCATGTTGGTTACAGAAACGGAAGAAAATGGACTCTATTCACGGCACGCAGCCTACGTATTTCCGGTGAAATCTCAGGGGGCATAAAAGATTCATGAATCGATACATTAAAATTACCAGGATATCAAAACATTCAGTAAAAACATGTTGTTCATTTACAAATCGATTACACACATTAAGATCAATCGCTTACATTGAGAATTTCTTGTGGCGTCTCGAGGAAATATCGGTGTTTAACTGTCAACATTGCCCCCTAGTGGTCGGGAGCATTTCCAATGTGTTGTGGCTTAATGTCGTCGTGTTATGAGCTTAATGTCGTCGTGTTGTGAGACAAAAAAAAATTTGTTTTTGGTTGTCGTGTGTGAGTTAATGTCGTCGGTTGTGGCTTATGTTTTTTTCTCGCTTGTTGGGCGCTTAATGTCATCGTCTGTCGGCCAATGTCGTCGTCGTGTGAGCTAATGTCGTCGGGTGTGGCATTAGTGTCGTAGTGTTGGGGCTAATGTCGTAGAGTGTGTGAGCTTAAGGTGGTCATGTGTGGCTTAATGTCGTTGTGTTGTGGCTTAATGTCATCGTGTTGAGCTAATGAGTCGTTGTGGTACTTGGTGTGTTGTGAGCTTAATGGTTTGTGTTGAGAGATTAATGTGTTATGGTGTGGCTTAATGTCGTAGTGTTACGTGGCTTATGGGGTCGTGTTGTGAGCTGATGTGGTTGTGTGGTGGCCTTAATGTCGCGTGTTGTGAGCTTAAGTTGGTTGTTGTTGTGGGCTTAATTATCGTTTGTTGTAGAGCTTAATGTTGTTGTGTTGTGGCTTAATGTCGTTGTGTTGTGAGCTTAATGTGATTTTGTTGTGGCTTAATGTCGTCGTGTTGTGAGCTTAATGTGGTTGTGTTGTGGCTTAATGTGGTCGTGTTGTGAGCTTAATGTCGTCATGTTGTGGCTTAATGTGGTCGTGTTGTGAGCTTAATGTGGTCGTGTTGTGGCTTAATGTGGTCGTGTTGTGGCTTAATATCGTCGTGTTGTGAGCTTAATGTGGTTGTGTTGAGAGCTTAATGTGGTTATGTTGTGGCTTAATGGTAATGTGTTGGCGTTGTTGGGCTTAAGTGGGTAGTTGTGGTTATGTAGTTCGTTGGTGAGTTATGTGGTTGTGTGGGCTTAATGTCGTTGTGTTGTGGCTTAATGTCGTTGTGTTGTGGCTTAATGTTGTTGTGTTGTGGCTTAATGTCGTTGTGTTGTGAGTTTATGTTTGCTTTTTTTAATGTCGTTGTGTTGTGAGCTTAATGTTGTCGTGTTTTGGCTTAATGTGGTCGTGTTGTGAGCTTAATGTCGTTGTGTTGTGAGCTTAATGTGGTTGTGTTGTGAGCTTAATGTCGTTGTGTTGTGGCTTAATGTCGTTGTGTTGTGAGCTTAATGTCGTCGTGTTGTGAGCTTAATGTCATCGTGTTGTGAGCTTAATGTTGTCGTGTTGTGGCTTAATGTGGTCGTGTTGTGGCTTAATGTTGTTGTGTTGTGAGCTTATGTTTGCTTTTTTAATTGTGTTGTGTTGTGCACTACTGGGCCACCGTACAAAGCCCTCTCAGACAGCTTCCTGCCACTGTCAAACCTCCAGCCAGTCCTCCTGTGCTTACACCTCAGACTAGAAAGGTGAGCAAGGCGTTCAATGTCCATGACAGATGTTTTGTCACATCCCTTTTTCTTCTACAAAAAAAAGAAAAAAAGAAAATCCTGCCATCATTTACACCTTCTTGTCATTCCAAACCTGTTGTACTTTCTTCTGCAAAAAAACAAAAGAAGATATTCTGAAGCCTGTTGTTGGACCTCTTCACTTCATGTGTATTGAAAAAAGCTTCTTTATGTTCTGCCAGCATAAATCACTTGTGCATACAGGCTGAATACAAGAGACAGATTTTCTTGTGAGGTGAACATTCATTTATAACAGGTACTATAGGTGCGGTCACAAATATGGACTAAATGTGCAAAAAAAAAAGTCTATTTCTATTTTCAATAGTGTAGTGATGGATGAAGCCAGATTCCAATCATGCAGCATCTGTGTGACCAACTCAAACTTTTTTTTTCTTTCCCTCACATGAAATTCCAGATTGCATGGGCTCCTATTGGAATGACAACAAAGTTAAATGGTATAAGCGTCTAATGTGACCACAACTTTATTCACCCAAAAATGAAAATTCTGTCATAATTTACTCACCATCAAGTTGTTCCAAACCTATATGAGTTTCCTTCTTCTGTTGAACACAAAGGAATATATTTTTAAGGATGTTAGTAACCAATTATCTTGTATGGTTTACTTCAGCTTACCATATTAAGTATATTGAAAATGCTTGTTATCTTTTTAGATTCTGTTTTGGTTTTAGTTAACTATTGTCTGCAACAATACTCTTTTCACTTTTAAAAAACAGAGGAGTAATTGTGGTGCATCACTAAAAGAAACAAACTGAGTGAAAGGGAGCGTGTATATGAGGACATTATACGTGTGACAAGATGTTTGACAGGCCAGTTCTCCTAGACGCAATTATGACATGGGAGTATATCCCAAAACTTGCCTATTCTTCTGCTACACATGTAAAACTAAGCACTTTTTCTTCACAACGAGAGTACATACATTTAGAGTACATACATTGTATAAGCAGGTGAGTATGTACTTAGTATGTTCAGTGAAGAATTTTTTAAAAGTAAAACATCCACTCTTCAGAATCTCAGCAGATGCAGGATGTCATCCGGGTTCTGTTCGCCTACTGCATCATGAATATTCGGGCATCCACTCATCTGACACGCTTTTTGCATACAGAGTAGCAGGAAAGTGAGCACGGTTCCTCAGCGCAGCAGCTTTTTCTCTAAGTTATTTTGCATGTTCTCACTGGTCTTGACCACCTGGCAACACTTAGTCCTCCCCCTTTGTTTCCGTACCCTATCATGTCTCCTCAGTTCTGCACAATCTCCCTTTCTTCCTCTCCTTTTACGGCTCCCCCCTGTACCTGCACTCCTCCTCTGCTTTCAATCCCTCGCTCTGTCGCTCTGTCCCACACTCTCCTGCTGTTGCTCCAGATATTAAAACAAATCAGCCATGAAATAAGCTCCTTCCTCTGTCCTTAGTGGAGTTGTCGGAGCTCATTTCTGTCTACATCAGACACGTTCACCCGCCCCTTCTCTGTGCCAAAAGCTGCCTCCTCACCCTTAACTGACCTCAACAGATGGCCAACGAGTTGGGTTTCAACCTGGCTTAATATGTCTATTCTCATTCCTTTCCTCGCATTAACTTTATGGTGCATGCAACATATTAGCTCTGTTCCAAAACCTAGTGAGTTAAAATATGTGAAGGCATATGTTATGTATATTCAGAGGCGTTCATGCCCTTCAAAGTGAGGGGGGCAGTTGCGCCCTGTAACCCCTCTCTACTGGTACTACTGACACACCTTGTTCTCGTTACAAGGGGTCTCGAACCTGGTGGCCGGAAGGGGAGCAGCGGACGCACTAACAAGGAGGTAACGACTGCAGCCTCTAGCGCCAGTCGCTAGTGTGCCTCTTGAGGTCAGGGGAGTGAGGTTTACTGCACAGCACCTACTCGATCGGCTGCGTTACAATCACCCTTAAACCCATCCCATCCGGGTCACGGGCAACAATGTAACCCCTCTCTCCCGGGCCCTCACCGTCACACCTCGTTCTCGCTCTGAGTGGGTCTCCGGCATGGGAGGCGGACGCACTAACAATGAGGCTAAAGACTGCAGCTTCTAGCGTCAGTCGCTAGTGCGTCTCTTGAGATCAGGGGAGTGAGGTTTACATGCACAGCACCTACTCGCTGGCATCCGTTAAAACCCCACACTTAAGATTTTGAGCCCAGTGGATTGTGAAGCAAGCTTCCAAAAGACAAAAAAATGCTTATAATATTTTCATTATTGAATACAATACCAAGGATTAGGAACGTTCAGAGGTTATCATCAGCTGCTAAATGCAAATCTGCATTTCGCGGTGCGCTCGAGCAGAGGACGGACGCGGTATATCAGTCTATGGTTTTTACAGCATGACTCCTTTAACCAATCACACACCATGCTGTTGAGCTTATGAATGCAATGAACAATCAGAGGTGCTCAGATGAGTCATCGCTAAAATGCCAGTGTTTTCTTCACTCGCTCGCTAACTGAATACCTCTTTCTGGCGAATTCTCTGGTCAGAAACAACAAAGTGCAAATGTGTGTACGAATCTGTAAGATATTAATTTCATAGTGTAAGTTACAGCTTCAGTGATTTTAATGGGAGTTTTTGAGAGTGATTGACTCGGACTGTCATTGACAATGTCTTTGATACTGGAACTGTCCTTTGCTCCTGACCGCTACAATGAAAGTTTATGATTATAGCCTAATTGCAATGTTTTTATTCACATGAACTTTCAATGTTAAATTCACATAAAATATAAAGTCAGTCGAATTAAAAATATGTTATGGCATGACATCCATATCTGTTAATTAAGTAAACAGACAGGTTTTTATGCATAGTTAATAGACAACATTATTAGGTTACTTTGACCATCGCCCACTATAGATCAACATAAACTATAAAGGTGAGAATCGACATATTTCATGATATAGTTAATGCGTTTGGGAATGTTTCAAATAAACAGGAAAAAATTCAAAGATAAGTGTTGTTGTGGCTGCTGTGTGTCACATGACGAAAGATACATTATATTTAATGTATCTTAAATATATTAATGTTTATAAAGTCACAAAGGCTGTTCCAAAATGTGTATTGCATTGCAAAAATCTTGAGAAAAGCTGTAAAACTATAACCTAAAATGTATTTAATGTTATAAAGGTAATTTTAAGTTAACTGTTTACAATTAATAAATAAACATTTTGTTAATGCCTTCATTTATTTAAATAAATACCTCATCCAAAATGTTATGCATGTTTATATTTGTAAAGTATTGTATTGTATTGTTCCTCTTTCATTGCTTGTATTGAAATAGAACTGTTGAAAAAGTTGAGTTGTCTATGAAGAGTCCAAATCATCAGCATATGAGGTCCCCTTTCAGTTAGGATGCTACCTTAGAAGGCAGCTGTCTATGTAGTCAGCAAGGCAGCTCACTGGGTTTTGGACAAAAGCCATTGAGTGCACATCTAATTTGTGTACTATTGTATGATTAAAATGGATATGATAACAGCACAACACCACCAGCAGCTCAGCTTCAAATTGTTTAGATTGATCATCAATGCCTCGAGCGTTTTGATAAAGCAATCAGGGTCTTTGCTTGCACGTTAATGTGCAATACAAAATGGAGGCAAGAGCAGGTGTGCGGACTCACAGGCTGTTTCGGCGGTGTGTGTGTGCACACTACATCATGGTGTTAATGATTAGTGATGCCAGCGGTGGGTAAAATGTCATATTTCTGCGCACGTCCTTGTGATTTGTTACAGCTCAGTGTCCCTCTGGGGGATGTTGCCTGCACCAAATTTCCATTAAACAAATCCTCTACAGGGAGCTTGCAGCACAGCCAGCCCTGAAATGTCTGCTCCAATTCTTTTGGATGGAGGTAACAACAGCGGCCTGGGGGTGACTCCCCACTCTTCTCTCAGCGAAAAGGAATCAGCCAATCACAGAACGTCAGCTAGAGCCCTATTTGACAATACAAGCGAGCAAAAGCCATGTTCGTCATCTGTGTAGCCACATTACAAAATGCAGCAGTTAGCTGTTATTTAGCTAATCGTATCTTTTCTAATTATAGCTAACTTTGTTTGTTGGCATGAAATTAAAATTCACCTTCTTTATTTTCTAAATGCACGACGTGACATGTGACCCGGGAGCACAAAACCAGTCTTAAGTCGCTGGGGTATTTTTGTAGCAATAGCCAAAAAAATTGTATGGGTCAAAATTATCGATTTCTTTTATGCCAAAAATCATTAGAAAATTAAGTAAAGATCATGTTCCATGAAGATATTTTGTTAATTTCTTACCGTAAATATATCAAAACTTAATTTTTGATTAGTAACATGCATTGCTAAGAACTTCATTTGGACAACTTTAAAGGCGATTTTTTTTTTGCACCCTCAGAGTTCCCAGTTTTCATAGTGATCTCGGCAAATGTTCCTCCAACAAACCATTACATCAATGGAAAGTTGATTTATTCAGCTTCAGAATGAGCGTATAAATCTCATTTCGAGAAACGACCTTATTGAAGGGGTTGGTGGGACGGGTCACAAATGTGAAAGATTCATCTATGTATGTTTAATTTTTTCAACTTTTTTTTTTTATCGATATGACTGAATCTACCACTGAAATGACAGACTTTTCTCTGGTGAAGTATGCAGGGCTTCTGCATTTTGTCTGTTTAAACCCGACTCTTTCCCCATTTTTAAGTGTAACACCCACATCGTAAAAACCAATCAACATAAGATCTGTGACTGAGTTACGTTAACCAATGAAGCAACTTCAGGATTTCAAAATCTCTGGCCTTATTGTAAATGAATTGATATGTACGGAGCCAAAAATGTGCAAAAGCAATCCCATAAGCAACTAGTTCCACAAGTAACCCACAAATTCATGTGTGATTCTCTGTCATACTCACTAAGCCGAAAGCCTCTTATACAATATTTGTTCCTCTTGCTGCAAGACATATATTAATCCCCACCCAAACATTCATCCAGCACCTCCGAGCATCCCACGCCGCTCTCATTGTCTCAGGATGTTCTTATTTAATTATAGGGATCCTGGAACCATAGGTTAATTTTGTGTTAAATAGGTGTGCCTGGGGCTGGATTTAGCAGAAAAGAAAAGGATCCTGTCCCCACTCTATGAACTCTGCCTTGCACATAGGCCTGGCTGCATGGGGAATGCAAGGCATGAGAGGGGAACAAAGCCCTCCACTGTCCCCCATAGAGAGATGGGGCACGGCAGGCCCTCAAAAGGCCCCTCTCCTCCACAAAATCCAGAATATTAGCTGTCCTGTGATGGGTGGCCATTACATATATGCTGTTTGAGTACCTCATGTATGCACAGACTGCGGCACGACAAAGATAGACAACATAGCCCAAGTGCACAACAGCGGAGCAGGAATGAACAGTATCTGGGTGATCTCGTTCTCTTTGGTTCTGGCCACCATTCCACCAACATGGTGCCATTCACTCGGCATTCTCAACGTCTACCTAGCGCTCGCTCACACTGAGCGTTCCCACTCGCACACATGCCAGGAATTCTCCTTCGCCTGTATAGAGCAAAGAGAATGCAGGCTTGAATAATATCTTTATTAATCACAAGATTCCAGCGCCTCGTTCTGTTGCATGATTCAAACCTGTTGTTGTGTGGTTGAGCGAGGACGTGCTTTACAGACGAGTCAGCTTGACAGAATCCCTTATGTGGGTTCCAGTGACAGAAGGACCTGACATCCTCTGCAGAGAACGAAATCCCAAGACGCACTAGAGCGGGCTTGTATTTGTAATCCAGCCTGGGTGGCAGAGAATAGAAATGTTGATTATTAATATACTTTTAAGTCATAAAACTTAAAACTTGCAAAATGTTACCTCGATATTGTTTATAATCTATATTTATGCTTATCAGGGTTGTTGTTGTTACTAAAAAATAATTACTTGAAATAAAATAAATATTAACTGAAATGAAATGTTGGCAGCATTTCTCATTTTCATTTAACTTAAGTACTAAAATAACTGTAACTAAATAAACTAAAACTTAGTAACTATTCAACTTAAAAACTATATAGACAAAAATAATGACAAAATTCTACAACTTTAAAATATAAAAATAAAATCTAATAAAAAATGTATGACATTAAATAACACTGATGCTTAAAGTTTTGCATTTTTCCTCTTGAATTTGCTTGAAAAAAGAAAAAAAAATGTTGTTGGTTTCAGTTCCAATACGTCAACCAAACAATGTTTCCCTTTCAGTAGATTCAACCTTATAGCTGAACCTAAATATATTGAATAATAAACAATAGAAAATAGTATTTTTGTGAAATATTTCAATGTTTTTCTAGACTACCAATAACAGTTTATTAAAACAAATCTGTAATGAACATGTGTCTTTACATGTTATTGAATAATAGTCAGTAAGTAGACTGAATTAAGTCTTGCAAACAAAGTATAAATCAGTATCTGCAAAATTGACATAATCAAAAAAAATCTGTTGTCACTCAGGAACAGCTCTGATCAACTCCCTGCTATATTTACAAGTGAGTTTGACTTTTAACTGACTCAATACAAAAAATCTGGTTCAAAAGATTAGTTTTTTCATGAATCTGTATTTTTCATTGTTCCTTGAAAACTGGCGCACACTCAAACAAGATGATATGTGAAGAAATCGCATTTGAACACAATGCAAGATTTATCGACTACATTTTAAATTATTGTCAAAGATTTATTTATTTCTTGTCACATAAGAGTTTGAAAATATCTGTCACAAAATAACACCCGTTATGCGGATTAGATGGTTCTCACGTGAGGGCTCTATTTAAAATAGATATTGGCTGCGTTTCCCCAAAACCATCGTAAGCCTAAGTAGATCGTAGAACCATTGCCACCAATGGAGCTACGATCAACTTATGATGCTTTTGGGAAACGCAGCCATGGCTATGTTGACTCGACAACACGGTTTGAAAGTGTGGTTCCAGAAAGAAATTTAATTTAATTTAAACAGCTTTAAATGCTGGCACTTGACATCATTTTCACAACCCTTACCTGTGCACTTGGTCAAATCTAACTCATCGAACTTCTTGCAATTACCTCTCTGTTACCATGGTTATTACGAATATTTCCAGGTTATTTATGCTCAGAGTGCCAATCACACAGAAGACTCATCCATTAATTATCTTAACCAGGTTATTTTCACAGACTGCAATGTGATTATAATCACAATTACGGAGCTTGTAGATTACAAAAATGGGTTTCGCTTGAGGTGGCCAGCCTCTGCATCATCAAACAGCCAGAACCACAATAGACCTTCCTTTGACAATGTCATCAACTTCATGACACGTGAATGGGCCAATGAAAGAGCTGTTTATAATTTCTAATATTCAGCTGCTGTGGAAGTGTCTGATTAAAAGCATAATCTCGGAACGACAGATATCTCTTGGCATGATTTACGAAGCAAACCTGTCAGTTGCATTGCACTTGGTCTGTAGCATCCGTTCTCAGAGGAGCCACTTTTATGAGACAGCTTCGCCTGGCTGTACGACACCACCTTCAAGATTTTGATGTCTGAGCAGACATAATTGTGATGATGCTGCCAGCAGAGCCCACCCTCCATTTATTCCACAGCAATCTTCAGCTTTGTGGCTGTGAGCCCGTTCGTTGTTTTGTTTGCCGTGAAGCATCTTCGAGCAGATTTCCCCAGGATTCTCCAGTGCAGTGGGAGCTGGCAAATTGATTCTTACGATGTTTACCTTTCCCCCATCTTAATACTTAACCCGTAAATTAGCCATTGTCTGGCTAGCCCTAGGGTGGTCATGAATATGAGGATGGTTATACCGTATTCAGTTTTCTTTTGGGGGGCTCCCTTTTCCTGGCTATGAGCCATGAATTAGAAAAGCTGTACATCATTTAAAAGCATGTTAATAACATCTCTTGCATTTCATGTTAGCAAACCCAACAGCAACTCTGTGGATGATGATGGTGGGGAATGTTCTTTTAAAGGTGAAGTGTGTCATTTTATGAAAATATCCCAGTTTAATGTGTAGAGAGAACTATAAGCAGCTCTATACGCCTTTTTTCACATCACACATGAAAGAAGTTTTTGCTACATAACAGAGCAGTGCCTTTGTAGGAAATATGGGGATTTCTATGACACTGTATAGAATATTTCTATGTATACATGTTGGTTATTTTCTTCAATATAATGAATCATTATTATCAATAATAATTAACTATATTTATATAAATGTAATTTAAAAAAAAGAAGAAGTATTTCTCTGTATAAGTAACCAAGAGTTGGCCAATAAATTGGTTATCGTGAGTTTGACAACTTCTACAAACTTCACTGAAATTTTAAATCATATTTACTTCCAATGATCATATTTGCATCCAAATGCTAATGAATTAACACTAATTCATGAATGAGCTAACCTGCAGTGCAGTGGTGTGCAGTGGTGTTCTGAAATGAGGAGACAAAGTCCTTCAAAAAAAAAAAAAGTGTGTCCCAGTCACATGTTCTTGGTTAAATAAACATTACTTACACTACCAGAAAACAACAACAAATACAATTCTATTTTATATTTTTACATTAACAATGTAATCAATATTCTATTTATTAAAGCCAAATATGAAGTTAGTGTTTTTAAGCATTTTACATTTATTCCAAAATAATAACTGAAGGCAGTAACAATTTAAACAATATCTTTTATTTGTGAACTTATGTTTAGCTACTCTTTTTAATAGTTAACTTTTAACTATTTTTGAATTATTCGGTTCATCAAAGCTCAGTAAATATTGGTGACAGACACAGAGATTTACTTTAAATTTGACCAAGATGATTACTCACTAAAAACTCCCACAGATTATGTTTTCATGCCATTTTAAGTCTTATTTTGACATAACAAAGTAGTTATATCTAAGTGTTGTGTGAGTTGTTTACTTACTTTTTTTTTAAATGAGTCTTCCCATTAATAGGCTTGTTCGAGATGCATCGGCACTGCACAGAACGACGGTGTATGATATGTATGATATCATAAGGTACCGCCGGGAAGCAATTCAAAAGCATGTCTTTAAAGTTAATTCATCTCGAACAAGCTAACGGCCACATTGTTATCAGACTGATTCGCGGAACACAAGACCAGCGCGAGTTGAACAAAGAGTTTGGGATTGTATCGCATGAACCAATCCTGCGAACATAACCATCAGATCCAATCTATCTCGAAGGGCATTGTCTCCCTCATGCTTCTGATTTCCCCCCATTTATCCTCACTTTACCCCCCACCAAACTCACGGCACGGTTTAGGGGGTCTGTTAAAACTGAATGGGCTCAGGGGAGGCGAGAGAGACTCGGACTCCCGATGTAACTTTATCTGCTGGTGTCGCTGTTGGACAATGTCTCTTTAGAAAACCGAGTGATTTATATAGGCTACTTTTTAATGTTATATTTTGTCATATTGGCGTTGTTTTATTTTTGTACTACGATTTTTTTTTCTCATTCAATATTTTGAGGAGACACTGCCTCCCTTGCCTACTCGGAGGAAACACCCCTGCTGCAGTGTTATTTGTATTATTTAAATACGTCTGACCGACACAAAAGCAACCAAATCAGTTTGGTTTGTTTTAGTGTCCTGTTTAGAGACCTGAAAATGTAAATTTGATGTACCTATAACAGACTGGCATGCATCTAAAACATGATCAATAGAAGATGGTGGGAATGTTTTAAAAAAAATCTGTCATTATTTTTGAGGTTCCAAAATTACACACTTCATCTTTAAGATGTACACAAACATACCATTAAATTGGTTTTATCACTGTGTTTACAAACGGAATATAGAAATTGGTCTTTGTTGTCAAAAACGGACAGCTGAGCATCTTTTCTTTGTTTATTCTTCAGTTTTCAAAAAGAGCTAATGGCTGCTTTTCTCTGATACTTACAATGGAAGTGACAATAGGTAAAGTGTTAAGAATCGTTTTGTAACGACAAAAACTACATCTTTTGTCCTGATTGTTCTATAATGTCTCATCTGGCTATCAAGGGCCCTTTTCCTCAGCAAAGCAGCCAAATGCATGACCCTTACCCATTCTCTTCACTGTGCCTGAAAACCAAAGCAAATCAGAGAGCATTCAGACACGGGCATACTTGAAAGATGAACCATTGATAGGTGAAGAGTACATTTCCTGCAAGAGAAAGATAATCACTGTAAGTTAGATGAAGGTACGCAAAACAATAGCTGGTTCTTAGATTGGAGTTCAGCCTCCAGGGGGAGAAAAGACAGGCAGCATCCCCCCCTCCGGTCTCTTCACATGCTTGGAAGTTTCAGAGCGGTTGAAGAGTTTCTCTCGACCACGTCTGCATTCCTTACAAGCTTCTGCTCTCATCCTGCCGCTCCTCAGCCATGCTAACATACCAGCATGCTGCTGCATCTCCCCCCTGCACCACAGAGATACTACACTAAAAATGGGTACCACTGAGCTTCAGCATCACCCCGTTTGAGTGAGGAGTGTTATTATTGGCCCTTCTTGCCTGCGTTCAGCCCAGTGTGGAGGCCTGCAGGTGGGGAATCAGATGTTGAGGAGCACTAATCATCTCATACCCTGGGCTGGAAAGGTCGCATATACCTTTTTTTTTTTTTTTTACAACAGCAGCGTGCTGGTGCTGGACAAGTGCCCAATCTAGAACTGTTCTGAATCTTTACACCAGCCCTAAAACACCCTCCCATTATAATCAACAAAGCCATTTACATTGGAAACAAAATATCACAAAAAGATGTCAAATCTGTTCAAATATGTTCTCAAAAGTCTCAAAATGTATCTTCATTGTCTATCTAAAATAAAATGATATTCTTTACAAATATCAAATAAAAAGGTGAATTTATTGTTATACATTTTAGTTAAATCATTTTTGTTTGAGTTAAAATGTTTATATATACTATATAATATAAATACACTACTGTTAAAAAGTTTGGGGGTCAGTATTATGTTTGAGAATAATATTTTTATCCAGCATTCAATTGGTCACAAGGACTGTAAAGGCTTTTACCTGTTATTGAAAGAAATTCTGAAAGCAGAAAAGCTATTCTTCACAAATTTTCTACCAAAATCCCCAGAGAGTATTCTCAGTTTACACAAAAATAATGACATGAGGATATAAAAACTATAATTTTTTTAGTGCAATAATAATAAGACATTTACTGGCAATTAGATATTAGAAGGCGTTTGAAGTGATAATGTGAGATTGAAGACTTGATGTAAATGGCTGCTGAAAATTTCAGCTTTGCCATAACAGGAATAAAATACATTTAAAAATATATTACGGTAGACATGTTATTTAATTGGTAATAACAGTTATAATATTACTGTTGTAAGCGTTTTTTATGTAAACAAAAATAAATCGAACATTGAGGATAAAACATTCTCTCTAGCCACCATAATTTCACCCAGAATGAAAAGAAATTTAGAGTGATGATTTACAAATATCATGTATGTGAAGTGATGTGTGAATTTTATTCAGTGTAACTAAAAAAATGTTGCATCAAGGGCAGCCTGTGATATCAAGACATTGAATTAAATAATTTTGGAATTTAAAACATGTTTGTAAGACTCAGAAACAAAGACCGCAATGTACTTGTGGAATGAAGGTTATAAAGTAACGTCATCATCATCCGGCCGGTTCTGAGGTTCCGTACAGGAAGAGAGAGTAGCTGTGAAGTACTGCTGGATAACATAAAAGGGAATAATGGAGATGTGCGTGAGGTCTTTGAAAACTGCTGAAGGCCCGTGATGAAATGAAGGCACTCTTGCTTGTGATTTGAAATGTTCAGGAAGCCGATTGGAGGGGCGTTGTCTTCTCTCACATAATGCACTGAATGGAATGTGAAACCTGCAGTGATGATCCAGAAGAGATCTGCATCCACAAAAAGACACCATATCACTCAAAAGTGCTGCCCCCATGTTTATACCCCAGCACTTTCATCTCACTCCGCATGCATCATATCACCGTGAGAAGGAGGAGAGCAGAGACTGGTAGCACTGATATGGGCTCTACCCCCCCTCACAATCTCTCCATCTCTTTTGCAAGTGCATCATAAAAATGGGGGTTTTGCTGGAGTAAATTAACAAGAGCCCTTGATATGCAGATCAGTGCCTATTAATCAAAGAAATGAGATTAGGATTTCAAATGGGGATGAAGAAAGCCTCCATTATCTTGCTGGAGTGTCATGTTTAATAACGTGGAACGGCGCTGTAATTCACAGGCACGGCAGTCCCAGGAGGAGAGACCAATCCTCGGCAGGCCCCTGCTCTGCGTCAGGTGACCCTGGAAGCTCACGCTGGGGTGAGGGGAAACACTTGACATAGAGAGGGAGCGAGGAGAAGAGAGGAAGAGATAGAAGGGAATCAAAAGAGCATGTTCCTACGGGAAAGTGGGGACCCTGCTCATTTGGCTTTGATGTTAAAGTGTCTTGCCTTGCTCGGTGGGATTGGGTCTATGCAGCACATAAATAATGGCTGGCTAAATGTAGAATCTGCTCCCTCATGCAGCTGGCGAACTGACAGAACAGTCGGCGTGTGGGTGCAAGGCATGAGGTAGATGCACAAGTTCATCCGCACACAAAGAAGCATGCGCTCACAGATATTTACATTAGCGTTCAAAAGTTTGGGGTCAAACGTTTTCCCCAAGAAATTAATATTTTTATTCAACAAGGATCATAAATTGATATAACATTGATCAAGTGTGACAGTAAAAACATGTATAATGTTACAAAAAGTTAATATTTTAAATAAATGCTGTTCATTTTTGCTATCATCAAAAATCCAGAAAAAAACGTATATTAAGCAGCACAACCATTTTCAAAATTGTTAATAAGTAGGCTAATGTTTCTTGAGCACCAGATCAGTATATTAGTACGATTTCTAAAGGATCATGCGACACCGAAGAATGGAGTAAAGGTGTTATTTAAAATTTTTAATAACATATCACCATTAAGTTTGATTAAATAAATGCTTTGATGAGCATAAGAAACTTCTGTCAGTACACGCAAAGTGTGTGCAAATGTATAAAAGAGAAGCTTGCTAAGAAGATGAGAGTAAAAGGCAAAGTTGTAATACTTGATGATGGAATGTCATATTAATAAGGAAGGCGCAGGAATACTTTTATAACTTCACGAACACGGTTCACAGACAAGTGCTTACGGCTAGGCCTAGACTAAAATGTAAGTCTGAGCTGTTTCAGCTGAAAAGAAACTCGCACTGACGTTCTAAAAATATCAGTGTTTTTTTTTTTTTACCTTCTGTGTGGTCTCCACAAAGAACCCAGTACGGTTTTTTTAAGCACGTTTATAAAAATTACTTAAATGTCCTAATTAAACTATGGCCTAATCCTGGCTTAGTCTAACCCCTGTCTGTGAAACGGGGCCTTTGAGGTTTTAGATCAGATGAATTTATAAGATCACATTTAATTTCCTGTTATTTAAATCGTATGTTTTAAATTGTGTTATATTCACTATGTTGTAGGCATTAAATGGTCTTTGGGAGTTTCAAATTATATAAAAATCTAAAAGGTTAAAATGTTTGGAAACGGGCCTTCACACTAGTTATTACTTTAGGCCTACAGAAAAACAAGGAATAAATTTGGCAGAACCCACAAGTTTGTGTTCTAAAACTGTAACCTGAACTGTGTTACTTTTTTTTTAAATATTGTTTTAAAAATATTTACTATCTTATTCTGTCAGAATTTACAAAATATGTATGTACATAATATAAAATATTGTATATCGAGATTTCTTGTTTATTATATTTATTATTATTTTTAACATTTTATTTAGTTAAATTTATTACACACCTCTGTTATGAATGTGCCTTTGTCAATGGTTAGTTTGATTATATCCAACTTGCTTAGGTTATTTTACACTAAAAAGTTTTAGTTTAAACATTTTCTAAGTAAAACCAAGGAGTGTTATAATTATATCCGCTCTGGCCTACTGCTAAGCTCTTCAACACGGCTTTAAACACTGAGTTGTCTCACTGCCCTGCGCACAATTGATTTTGACAGTCTTTTCGCCACTGGGAAAAACACATAACTCACTGATGACTGTGGGCCTGCACTCCTCAGCTCCTTGGGAACCACAGAAATTATGCTAGCATTAATGTTTAATATAGCTAGGGACTCAAGAGATGCACATGTGTGCAGGGTCCTTTGTCTTTGTGTCAAGCGAAATGTGCTTCGATGCAAGGCAAAAATAATTTCAAATGGAGTTCAATGAGAGAGAGAAAGTGCTCCCCCTTGGTCACCTCATGGTGAATAATGCAGAAAGGGAGGGAAAAGATGACAACTGCGTCCACACAAACAGACCAGGCCTCGGTATGTCCAGGCCCACTGAGAGCTGACCCACACAATTTCCTTACATCTGCTCAGTGTATTGAAAACAGCATTTTGCAGTCTTAGAACTACAATTATTGAGATGTATGAATGCATACCGCATGCAATCAAATATGTGTGTTTGCTTGCAGCAGGTATTAATGGGACAGTGCACACAATAACAAAGTTACCAATAACAAAGCCATTATCTACACACCTGTATGACTTTCTGTGGATCACAAAACAAAAAAGAATTCTGAACAATCATAACTTAGACATTTAATATCCCTGCTGAAAAGAAAAAGAGTTAACGCTGGTTGGCTGGCCTCAGTTGGGCTTTCAGCCTGGTTATAACTGGTTTAGCAAGTTGGATTTAGAGGGGTTTGGACCACTTTATAGACTGACAATGACAATTCAGGGTGGCCATGGGCTGTCAAGCTCCAAAAACGATAAAAAGCACTATAAAAGTACCATCAACCTATTTAATAAACCTCATATGCTATTTCCAAGTCTTCTTGAGTCATAGTCCGTTTTTTGTGAGGAAAGGTCCAACATTTTAATATTAGCCTCATTCTATGTCAAATATTGTCTAAACAATGTCATTGCCTTTGATACTGGGAACCAATGACGTTTTATGGGTTTGGTTTGATGTTTTAGTGTTTTTTTATTTTTTCCTTTTTGGACCTTGACAACCACTTAAACTTCAAACTACTTTAAAACTCAAATACAGTGTGTATGACAAACTAATGACAAGAAAACATTTCTCTCCACTGACATGTCCTCTCGAGCTACACGCAAAAATATACAACACCACCTGATTCACAAGTAAATTACTCTTATGAGTCGGTTCTTTTAACGAATCGTTCAAAAAAGTAGCCTGCTCAATATTCTTAAAACATCCGTATTATTATATTTCCTATGACAACATGTAGTTAAAGATTGTGTAACTAAGCATGTTTAATAAAACACACCCATATATGTATAAAGTTTTGGGGTCAGTACGATTTTTTTAAAAATAAACATACTTTTATTTAGCATGCCACGGACAACTAAAATGCATCAAAATAAACATATTAAGATGATACAAAAGGATCTGTTCTAAGGAATTCTGTTCTTTTTAACTTTCTATCATCAAATAATCCTAATGTAAAACCGGTTCTACAAAAAATATTGAGCAGACATTTATTTACAGCATGTGATCATGTGAGTAATGATGCTGAAAATTCAGCTTGCCATCACAGGAATAAATATTTATGAACAGGAGAAAACAGTTACAGCAGCCTGGTGAGCCGCATAAGCGACTTCTTTCAAAAACACACTTTTGAACAGTGTATGTGTTTATGACAAACTAGGCACAAAAAAGTTAGTTCATGACATGAATTCAAGCAATAACCTTTTTATTGCCTGATGATGACAATGCTGACCTTGAGCCTAGAACATGACGGGAATAATTTTGCACATGATTTCAGCAGCCAGATAAAGCATGGCATTAGCCAGGTCAAAGCTGTGTGTGAAAAAAAACGGTCAAGACAGAAAATCAGTATTCTTATCAAGAGACCCCAGGACAGCCACAGGCTGTGTAGAATGAGCATATTCCCGTGCAATACCGGTATTTGGAACTTCTGTGAATACTTGTGACATACTGTACATAGAGAAGACACAGACCACCGCTGCCTTTCCAAAATCATCGGCCGCATATGGGATTCATGACTTTGTTGCATTGTTGTATTGCATGTGTGTCTCAGACTTGTTTTAATGGCGGCCTCGTTTATATCCCACTTTATATTATAGAATAGTATATAAGACAGATGGGTCCTCATTCTTCTTTAATAAAACACCATAAAAGAACCTCCCCTGTGAGGAACGTGAACAATGAGCAAATGAAACTGAGCCATGTGTTCTGACAAACTGATCTGTTAATATGTACATTAAGCACATAAATAACATATATAAGTTCTGCTGTCACACGACTAAATGAAGAACTGCACAAAAAGTCAATTTCAGCATATGCTAAGATTTAAATAAAATATAAATACACACGAGTATTACCATAGTATTAAAACACATTTGTCTTGAGTAATGGATGAACTCATTGCTGCATTACCATGTACCTGTACCCCATTTGGGTTTTCCGTAATTTTCTGTAATCTGTCCATCTGTGTTTGTTTTTTTTGGACAGAATACTATGTTAATACCATGTTTTTGTAACTTAAAAATAATTTTTTTTTTCTCTTGCAATGTTTCAATCCAGTGGATTTTGACCAAGTGCGTCATCATTTTATCAGGCCAATGTTTAAGTGGTGTTGTATGTGCATAAATTATTTTATTTTTATTATATTAATAATATTGATATGCTATATGGAAATTATTTTGTACTATATTAGATACCACACAGCAGTACCTTCTGTAAAGGATCTTCTGTAATTGTAATTAACAAAATGAGACAAAAAAAATGTATTTATGTCCTGTCAATTTTTTTTCCTTCCTATAGTCTACATAATTTACCAAAAACAAAATAATTACTAAAATGCTAATGCCATCTAATGTTAATGTTAAGATAAGAAGCACACTTAAACAACAACACTTTATTAACAACATCTTTTATGTGTGTGTATGTACAAGTCAGGTCAGGTTGTCTCCTCTGCACTGTTTCCATAAAACCCTCACTACTATCCTAAGCAGATCTCCCTGCAGTCCGAACTGAAACACAAGAACATCAGCGTGATGGCCTCACATTAGCCCTCCACCTCGCTGACACCACATCCGTCAGACCACTCTGATCATGTAGAGGCTGTGACCGCTGCTGGAGATTCTCAGGGAAGCTGAGTGTGGCAGTGGCTGAGCTCTGCTAACCTTCTTGTTAACCCTCTTTGTGTGAGAAAACCGTACCGTACCTAAAGCACCATCATCAGCTGTTCATTTGCTGATACTCAGGGCATGTGTGATTACCGACAGGCAGTGGTGAGGAGGTCTCAGCCCCTCTCTGAGTGATTACTAATTACAGTTCAGACTGAGAGGGCGGCTGCTGGTGGAGGAAACCGACCCCAGCCAGAACACAACGCCACACTAAAGTTCACAGCAGAAGGAACACTCTGGTTTTTATGTGGTGAGAAAGCAGAAGAGCAATGGAGTGGCTCAGTTTTTAGCCCTAAACCTGGTTATGATGGCATTTTCTAGACTATAGCACTTTTAGATTCATCTGTAATATAAGGTTCTTTTTTATTTTATTTGAAGAGGAATCTATCTATCTATCTATCTATCTATCTATCTATCTATGTTTGTCTGTCTCCCTGTCTTTCTACTGGTCGGTTAAAACTGTTGTGTTTTATAAAAAGTAAGATGCAAGTTACTACATAAAGACTACAACTACCATCTTCTTCTGACACCCTTTGCTGCTCCTGAAAACAAAGTGTGCTTAATTCTAAACAAAAGAATGTTGAGGGAGGAAGGTGAATAGATTCCTCATCTTCTTTTCATCTTTACAAGCACTTCCATGTCTGTCAGCCTGCATCAGAGACATTCGTTGCTCGCTCTTTATATGCCTTAACAAAGAGAGGCAGAGGAAAGAATGGCTGCGACTTCAAGTGACAGCAACATTAAAGGATGGCCTTCATCTGGCATCTTGCAGGGGAAAGTGACATTTAGTTTAGAAAGTTTACTATTTAGTTAGAGGTGCACCTTGAGAACTGTGTTTACCGCACTGGACTGTGGGATGCATGAAGATGGCACTGTGGGGAATGAAGGGAATGTAAACTTCAACAGGTGAAATGCAACCTGAGCACATTTTGTCAGATGACTGACATGTTGGAGAGGAGCGTGTGCTGCTTTTATTTGAATGAGAGACAGGTGAGAGCTTTCACATATTCAAATGGATGCAATGAATTCTTCAGACTGCATTAAAGCTGAACCTGAGGCACAACCCTATGTCTGTTCTGTGGAAATATATTGCTCACAAATAAAATTGTATTTTAAGAAGCTATCAATAGAACAAATAATAAAACTGCATTACATTTAAGAGGTAATTTGGAAGAGCACTGCCATTTTAGATGTCTATAATGCCATCTAATTTTATGCAGGAGTCTAGAATGTTCCAGTGCAAAATAGTCCACAATTCCATGCCATTACCTTCTCCTGCAATGAAAGGACATTTTCACTGTTTTGACACATGTCACTCAGGTGACAGGGTGCTTGCCCAGTAGTATTTTTAGGAGCAGGCCTACAATTGCTATTCAGAGCTTGCTGGAACAATTTTTCAGGAGAAATCTTCTTCACTTTTTCTGTGTGACAAGCTTTCACGCTTGTGTGCCATTCATAATGTATTAAATGCAAATAAACATTGACTACTATAATTACATTTCAAAACATTATTATTATTATTATGAAAATAATATAAGATAAAAATTCGAATTAATAAAAATTTAAATAGCCACCTTTTAAAGGATAATTATACGGGATATTTAAAGGCAAAGGCCTAAGACAAGTTAGAAGAGAGGGGAAAGCTGTAAGAAGGCAGAGCCCTCTATAAGCACTCCCCAAGCTACACTGTGATTGGTTGACCTGATCCAATGAGTGGTAAAACAAATGAAGTGTCACAGTGTGAGATTAGATAAATAAGTGAGTGAGGAGCAGAAGGTGGACTCGGGTTTATTTCAATTTGGCCAGATCACTAGAGCGTTGCAGGGTTTCAAACCCTAATGACCAGAGGGGGATGGGAGTGTAGAGATTGTATGGACTCTCTTTGGAGGAGTGGAGAATACACAGACAAATGGATCTGAGATAAAGGATTAAACAGAGTCCTTAAGACAGTCTCAATCGCCACATTGTGGATCAATGGATGACACATTTTTATTCAAACAGTCATAGTATGTAATATATATTTTAATCTTCACGCTATCATGCCATCTTGGTCTTCTTGGAAATGTAGTTCTGATAATAAAAGCTACTAAACAAAGCGATCAGGCTGAAGGCATAGCCGAGCATTATAATATTCATGGAGTCAGGAAAGTCACAGTCAGCATAGAGGTTAACTGCAGTGTGAATGGTCACAATGAAGAACTGGAGCTGAGGGGGACAAAGAAAGACAGTTACACAAAAGTGACTGATCCTTTATGTTAAGTTATTATTCCCTTAAATAAATCATAATAAGAGTCTCACCAGCTGAAGGGAAGTGAGGTAGCGTTTCCACCACAAGTACTTATGCATTTGGGGGCCCAATGCAGCCAGGCCATAGTACATATACATCACCACATGAACAAAAGAGTTTATGAGGCCAATAAGGAACGCTGAGGGAGAGAGAACATATTTTGTAAAACATTCACTGCGTTGACACTTTAGAACATATGGCTCTCTGAAACAGATAAAATACCAAAATCCATGAGATATTGTTATCAGCTGCCTAACATAATACAATACCACATGCATTTCAGAATACTTTCATTGTGTATTTTTAAAGCAATACATCACCTAGTGGTGTCAGAATGCTATTGCAACTAAATCAACCCCCAATATGTAGATGCCCATTTAGAAGCTTAATAACTATATAAAGAACTGTATGTACATAACTAAGAATTCTTAGTTATTAAATCGATACGAGAGGGTCCAAACACACACACACAACACAACATATATAATTTGTAATAAACAAAAAGTAGTATGTGTGTAGATATATATATATATATATATATATAGATATATATAGATATATATAGATATATTTTTTTTTTAATTACAAATGATACTGTAAGTAAAATAATTTGAGTGAGAATTAACATGAACGTCTCCCCCATGATTTGACATAATCCATTCAGCATCTTAGTTTCAACAGAAGTTTTTGTAGTTTATTACCATATTTTAAATGTTGTCTCAGACTTTTGGATCTACATTAGTTTAACCTAATAGTTTATTTTACAATCTGATTCGTTTATTAAAGGAATATTTCATCCAAAAATGAAAATTGCTGAACATTTATTCACACTGAAGCCATCTAAGATGTAGCTGAGTTTAACAGTTTGGAGAAACTTAGTATTACATCACTTGCTTACTAATGGATCCTCTGCAGTGAATAGGTGTCATCAGAATGAAAAGCTGCGTGTTAGTAATAAACAAATTCATTATGAAACGTTTTTTACTTCAAATCCTTGCTTCCAGCTAAAATGCAAGTCCTCTATCCATAATATTGAGAATCAGCATTTAGAATCAAGTAACATAGACAACTGAAAAACAGTCCAAAACAGTTCTAAAGAAATATGTCGGTGGATTTTGATAGGAGAGGACAAAAATTATGACGGATTAATAATTAATTTGTTTATTACAAACATGCAGCTTTTTGCATCACAAGACATTTATTAATTGACTGGAGTTGTGTGAATTGCTTGTGAACTGTTGTGATGTTTTTCTCAGCTGTTTGGACTCTGATGGCACCCATTCACTGCAGAGGATCCATTGTTGATGTAATGTTAAATTTCTCAAAATCTGTTCTGATTAAGAAACAAACTCATCAACATCTTGGATGACCTGAGGGTGAGTACATTTTGTTTGTGTGAACTATTCCTAACCCTCATGTGGTGTTCGGGTCCTTTTTGCTCTGAAAATTTTTTATTTTTCCCGAAAATACTAGTTAATGTTATCGCATTGGACTGAAATTTTGTGACTTTGTTGACAAAGGGTATAACTACTTCAAAATTTTTTTTTTATAATTTTCATACATTTCTGTTTTTTTTTTACCTTGTTACACCTACAAGGTTACAGAGCAAAAAAGGCACTCCCTCAAAAAATTGCTTATAAATCACTCATTATGCAATATTATCACCAAATATTGGATTCAATCTTTTTGTCAACTTCCTTTCTTTCATTTAGGACTGGTTTTGTAATTATATTTGGTTCTGATTAATCGTAGGCCTCATTTATCTGAGAGTAGGTACCTCATTTTTTGAGTGAAAAAAGCATTATTTATGAATAATTTTCACAATATTAAATAAAAACTGATGAAAATTTACACTGTTTATCACACTAGTGTGCTTTAATCAGGGAGTTTGTTTTGAAAGACTTTTATTTTGTACAAAATGGCACAAAGTCACACTTGTGGTGTTCCCGGTCAAAAATGACCCGGCCTAAAACAATTGCTAATAAATCACTCGTTATGCTATATTATCACCAAATATTGGATTCAATCTTTTTGTCAAATTCTCTTCTTTCATTTAAGACTGGTTTTGTATTTATATTTGCTTAATATATTAATCGTAGGCCTCATTTATCTGAAAATAAGCACCTCATTTTTTGAGTGAAAAAAAAGCATTATTTATGAATAATTTACTTTAATGTTTAATCGGGGAGTTTGCTTTTAAATGCTTTTATTTTGTACAAAATGGCACAAAGTCACACTTGTGGTGTTCCCAGGCAAAAATGTCCAGCCATTCAAAGTGAATGGGAAAGAATGAAAGTAATAGAAACTATTAGTGTTCAGGAGCATGTTGATCATGTTCAAGGTCACAATGTACGAGTCGCTTGAACACATAAGGCCTTGGACATGTCCATGGTTGGATGCATGCATACTCACGCTAACACACACACACACTTATACAAACTATTGGAAGTATTACAAGTTTTCTATTTCATCCTACCCTGAACTGCATCCAATATCATTTCAGCAATCTGATAGTATAAATCTCTCTTCTCTCTTCTCACTCACTCACCACACAGAGTGTGAAAGGGTTCTGAACACAACACAAGGGTTAAACAGTCAACTTCACCTCTATTCAAAAACTCGACATAGCCTTGTCTTGATTGATAGTAGCAGATTGTTATATTCTGCTAAGTGGACTGTTGAATGTAAATACAATAATCTGTTTTACTCCAAGGAAAGAACACTTACACTGCCCTCCTGCAACATACTTGACCCCTGCCCACCAGTTGAAAATCATGGTGCCGTGATGATACACATGCAAAAAGGTCAGTTGATTGTTCTTCTTTCTCAGAATGAAGAACATCTGATGATAATGACATTTACTAATTAATGTAATAAAACATCATAAGACATTCATAAACAATGCTGATATCAAAGGACTGGATAATTCACTTACTGTATCAGTAAGTTCAATAACTTTGGAGAAGTAAAACCACCAGCACACTCTGGCCATCTGCATGGCATTAAAATGGCACAAAATTAAGAAAATATTAACTTGTGTGTGGGAAAATGTAAATAATTTATATAAAAATAATTTGCTTACCCTCATTGCCAAGGGGGTTTCAGAGTAGTTCACAGGCTGACACACCAAACTGTAATTTGCCAACCAAGATGATGCTGGGAAATAGAAGCAAATCATGAGTGAGTGAGTATTTCGTGAAGGACTGAATGGGGACATAAAGTATTTCATATTTTAGCGATCATACCTCCAAAACATATAAGCAGCAAAGGCACAACCATGGAAAAATGTAAATAATAAGGAGAGCTTTGATGTTGACTGGTTCTCTGTAAGTCATGAGTTTGGGGCCAAGCCAGACGATGACAAGGTAACACAGGAAGATTTCACCGACAGGCAGCGGAGAATAAACCAAAAGCCATCCATCTGTCCTCTTGTCTGTGAGAATGAACGAATTGCTTCATTAGCTCGTTTAACCGCATTATAGCCTGTGGTTAAAGTTGTTTATAAAAGTATTTTCACAGTCTATTGGTTTCGTCAGGACCAATTAGTCAAACGTAGCCTATCCGCATCGATGTAAATAAAAAGAACTAGCCTTTTGTAGTCTACGACTTGCGTTTTCTGTTGTAGTTTTTTATATCGTATACAAATTATAAAGAGCAGATTTAAAGTAGTACATCAGACATGCAATTGCTTGAAAAATACCCCCGTTTTCTAGGACCCATTGGTAAAATATCTGGAGCCTTTGCCATGTCGACGGGGATACAGACACCTGAGCGATTAATAATGAAAGAGATGGTGTTTGTTAACGTATGGACTTGTATAAAGAAAATAAGAAACAAGCAAACAAACAAACTAAACCAAGCCCTAAAGTATTTTAGTCACTCAATAAATATCTGTGAAATTGTATATTAAGCGAAGATGCCTTACCATTGCGCTCGCTATTCATTCAGTAATGCCCAAACAGCGCCACCATCGGTTACATTTAGGAACAGCGCGAGAGTTCCTTGAAGGGTGTAACTACAGTAACTGTGTAAAAATGTCAATTATGATCGCTATTTCAGATGCAAGAGAGAGAAAACATGCTGTTATCAATGGAATTACGACACAGAGCTCTCGTTCAGCATGAATCAGTGGCTCAATGAGGAGTTAAGGAGTTCACACATGGCATCCTCCCCAAGACGGATTACCAAAATCCCCTGGATAACGTTATTCTTTACCATCAGCTATTTTGAGCGTTGTACTGTATTAGCCATTTAAAAGTTGTTCACTATCAGTTAAGCGTAATTAATAGGCTACGAAATTAATACTGGTTTTAACTAGTTTAATAAAGTAACCTGAAATGACTTCACTTATAAGCTGAATTATTTATTAAAGCTTTACTCTCAATTTAATGCACTAATTATAGGCTGTATTGTCTCCTCTGTGAAGTGATACAAGCTTTGTTAAATTTCCTAAATACATCATGTCAGTTAAAGGAACATGTAGCTGGTTTGTTATTGGTCCAAGGTGGTCTACCAGCCCTAACCAGCACACCAGGTCAGTCCCAGCCCCATCTTGTAGATCGTCTTGGACCAACTCGAATGACCATAAATGCAAACATGTAATCCAGTACTAATTGACCAAACAAATAATTTCTAAATTCAACAGCGCAGTATAATATGAAGGTTTTGACAGGAAAAATTACACATGGTAGATGCTTGAAATTTAGGATGAGAGTGGATACTGGAGGATTATTCTTGCTATATATATAACACCACGTACTGGCAGCGCGAGTACACGACACCAATTCCGAACCCCGCAGAGTTCAAAATTAAGGTTATAAAATACAAAGGAGGCAGTTAACAAAAAATACACAGACCGCAACAGCCTCTTTAGGTCAGCCACACCATCAGGTATTAACATAAAGAGTGAAGGATACGGGAAAGGTGAGGCCAACAGAAAGACCTATAGTATGAACGAACAGCCGTTTTTTGATGATATTTCTTTACATACAGCAAATCAAACACATCGTATGCAGGACCGACTCCAGTTTGTTTAAAACGGCGGTGCAACACCTGTCATTACAGAGCAAACTCTAAACACAAACCGTTAAACCCGCGTCAAAGTATAAGGTCCACGGAGAGAGCGTAACAAGAGCAGCGCCGCTGATAACAAAGAAAAAAGGCACTATTTTTAAACAAAAATTCAACAAATATTGAAAAAAAAAGCCCCGTATTAACTAGACTATGTTCTTGATGGTGAACGCGGATTGGCCCCCCTTTGGTCGGACGGTCACCATCTGAATCACCGGTGCTGTTTGTGATGATGATGATGATGATGATGCACATGTTGGTGATGATGATGATGCACATGTTGATGGTGATGATGCTCAACAGTTACAGGCTCTGTATTGTTAGTCTTGCTCTCTTCGGTAGGCTCATTTGTATAATTGTTGTTGTTTTCAAAGCCTTCTGATATGGAGAAGTTTGCATTTAACTGGAAGAGAGTTTCAATAAATGAACATTTTGCAAACATTTCATAAATGCTGTACTTTCTGAAGCTTCATATTGTTGAATATTTTCACTCACTGAGCAGTTGCATATATTTTTGTGGTATGTAGACCTGATGGCAGCTTCTATATAAGGGAAGTGAAGGAAACTGAAGGGCAGGGCAATGTGGAAGGTGAGATATCCACATCTGTGCAGAAAGGAAATACTAAAGAATGACCATGACATTGAACACAGAAAACAATGCTTGAGAAAAATGTTTCTGGAGAACCTACAAAAGAGTCACGTGACCCTAAAGGAAAACTAGTCCGACTGATCATATTACTGAATGGATTTAGAAGTGTGTTTTGCTCATACCTGTCATAAACTAAGAAATCATCCTTGTCTCCCTCCAAGATGTCCCAGATGTCGTTTTGCAGTGGGCTCTGTTGATACACAGGGATGCCCTCTGCCGTCCTCCTCTTCAGCTCCCAGTACATGGCTCTGGACTGAGCATCCTGCTCATTGACAACCAGGAATGATATGTTAGTCAGCTTGCCAAGGGCCAGCTTGTCACGCAGGTCTCCCAACCTTCCGAAACAAAAGGAAGAGAACACAAGCAGATTTAACTGACTGAGTAGCCAAGATTCATCATTTCAGTTGTTTACAAATGGAAAGAGCAAAAACACTGAAATTATACTAGAAATAAAAACAGTTACTTTAAATGAGGAGGGTCATTCTACAAAATGGCTGTCATTTGTGTCCCTCATAAATATTGTTATACTTATGATATATTCAAATTAAATTGATAACATTTATATACTTTAATTTGTATGATTACTAAATGGAAAAAGGCTATTATTTTGTCTTTATTCTTTAAATACATAAATGTTTGAATTATTTGACATTTTAAGTCTTTTATATGCTTTGAAATGTGTATATATTTTTTAAAATGTAAATTATTTAATAAAAAAAAGTACTTTTTCGGTACTGTGTGTTATTACTTTCGTCAGTTGGCAAAAATTCTAAAATGTTAACCCTGTTACAATTTTGTATAGTAAGCAAATTTTAAGTGTTAAATTTTGTGTAGTAAACAAATTTAAAATTGTGTACAAATATCAGTACTGGGTCTCTTTCTAATAGCACCTTGTAGTTTCTTTCCTTGTTTGTAAAAAATGTACAGAAAAAATTAAATTCTCTAACTACAGACATCACTTTAAAGAATGACCCTGTAAATTACACAGCAAGATCTCTCACTTGGCAGCCTGCTTGAGACAGAAATGTCAGCTCGCTTTAAGAAGAGCCACAACGGCTATGCTTCCTACAAGGTGCTTCATTGGAATCTCGCCTTCGATCTCCCACTGTGGAGCAGGCTTACAGATCCTGGAGTCAGTGCTTTCCTTCTCCGAAAACAGCGGCGAAGCCCCCAGCAGAGCTGGAAAAGCAGACAACCACAGAGCCCAGAGAGCCTGCATCATGCCTGCTGACCTTCACCCGCCACAACAGCTGCAAACAAAAACAAGCAGGTCCTCAGACTAAAATACTACACAATCAATTCATTGGATGTTTCACTAGTTTGTTTTACATTCATTTGATTCCGTACACACATAAAAAAAAGCAAAACTGACATGATTTGCACAAACCTCAAGCTCTGTCCCTTGGCCTGCTCTAAATCAGAAATAAAGAAATGAGGGCAAGTTGTTTGGCCCACACATTTAAAGGTCTCCTTCTGGACGGACCTCCCCCTAAACAAACCAGTAAGAGAGGATCAGGCACTGGTGTACTACAAAGTTTGATTTCATGTGTGTCCGATCCAAGATAAACACACTGGCTGATAGCAAACTGACCAAGCATTGAGTGACAGTTTTAATATGTTTTTTTTTTTTTTTTTTTTTTTTTTTTTTTTTTGTGTTTTAGAGCAATTTTTGTTTTCATGGGTGAAAGATATTACATTCAGTTTATTAAGCTTTCTGTGTTCTCTTTTATATTAAAACATAAATTCATCTGCAGATACTTAAATGTCTTTAAATTGTGCCGGTTCATAAGTCTTGTAGTTGAGTTTCTTTCTCTCTGGCAATTTTTGTCACTGTTTGCTTGAGCTGAACATTCAGTGATCACATCATGTGAAAAACAAGTGCATCTGTAGATATACTGTCCTGTTGAAATGATGCAATGGATCCCTCCGTGACCAATGTTTTATTAATTACTATACAGGTCCGTAAGAAAAGCAATTCAGCATGGATATTAAAATATATGAGAGTGTACATTTTGGCTCATACCTTTTCCTTAAAACCACAGGAACATTCACGAGATCAGGGGTCTCAGATGTGCACCACACGCTAAATAAATGAGAAAATAGATCAATTATTTGTTGTCTGGCCTCACTGTAGATACACCAAAGTGAACAATCTGAGATTTACACTCAACAAAACATACTTGAAAGATCTTACACCATCCCATGTACAGAGGAATTGATTTTAGTTTTGCAAACAACAGTGTTTCATCCTTGAAATGATTGGGGCAAAGTACACAACCTGTAACAACTCAAAAGATCGAGCAGGCATGAGAGCCCAAACAAAAATTTACGGTAAAAAACCAGCAGCTGTGGTTGCCGGAATTTTACCATAAAAAATATGTTGTAGCAACGTTTTAGGTTTTAACTTAAATTTACAGTTAAATACCGTAATTTCATTAACTGATATAATGTTAATTTACCAACCTATTTAAGTACTGAAATCTGTTTTGTACCTTTGTAATACACTGATAACCACCAAATACAGGTGGTGATGAGAAAGTCACATGATGAAACAAAGCCCATCACAAGCAGCTTTTAAATAATAACAGATATAGAAGGTGCACAGTGTCATTCACACAAACACTAAACATCATTATGGTAACACACATGAAACTGAAATAATGCAATAAACATTCATTTAACAACATTAAATGTAACATAAAACCCTAATATACAAAACTGATAAGAAAAAACTAAGAAGAAACATAGTTATTTCAACAAAAAAACATCAAATTTGAAATGTAACGCAGGGAATTCTGGGAATGTCAATTTACGGTTATTTACGGTCTTTTTCCCTTCCAAAAACGGTATACTACCGTAAAATTAATGTCCAATACATGCAATGTCCCAATACAGGTTTTCACCGTATATAGTAGGGGAATTTACCGTTAACCATTTAACAGGTTTTTACAATATTTTCCCGTTAAATTCACGGTCATTTTTTACAGTGTACCACCTAGTACTAAACATCCAGTGTATTGTCATTTCACATTTCATTCATTTAATGAAACTGTTTTAACCCTAAATGTCCCTCAAATATCCCTATTAACGTGTTTTGTGAACATTTCCGTAAAACGCTCAAAGAGATAAATACAGTCTGTAGGGGGAGCACCATTTTGAAGAGTGTTTAAAAAGATAATTTACATTTTTGGGCAAACTATGTTAATATTTACTCATGTTGTTTCAAATCTTTCTGAATTTCTTGTCTGGAATACAAAAGAAGATGCTTTGAGAAATGTGTAGTTGACAAGGGATCCATCAAAGAGCTGTTGAAATAAAACTGCACAGACAGGGGTGGCAAACATGAACACAGGAAAAAAAATAAATGAAACCAGAAACTCTGGTTTGCAGACAGAAGTTTATTATTCAGAACAGCCCCCTCAGTTTGGCAACAGCATGAATCATTTGTGTGGTGGCTCTATAAATATGTGCTATTTTTTTGGCTGCTAAACTAATACACCAGATTTACACCACTTTAAAACAGCACTACTACCAATATACCACTTTAAAATAGTGACTTTACACAGTCACACCGTCATGTCAATTTGACAATTTATCAAGTCTCTTTTGTCAACTTCCTCTCATAGAAACAAGCGAAACCTTCTCTTTGTCTCAGTAGCAAAAATTAAGTTTAGAGTGATAATATTTGGTTTTCAGGGCACATTCTTAGTAGTTTATGATTCTACGAACAACTGAAATTATTCCAACAGTTTACCTCAATTTTCTCAAAATGGGTAACAGGTGCAATATTTGCATCAAGAGATATCAACTACACAGCCAGATGCAGCAAGACCAAAATATTTCTTTCTTGAAGAAAAGAAAACAGATAATAGTGAATCAACTCTAGACGGTTGTGGTATTAATGCAAATGGTTTCAAAATGCAACAACCCAAAATAACTTAACCCAGTAAACAAACATCCTCTGTGAGTCCTGCCGTAGCTTCGCCTTTGGCTGGTTTAACAGTCAAGCATTAGTGCAGATTCTTACAAACACAGTGTATCAGATCATGACTCCAATCAGTCCTTCATCGCTCGTCACGTTGCCCTCTGGACTGTCACAAGCTGTTATGATGCCTAGGCCAAGCTCTGCTAGTTCATCCTGCATGCTTGTGGTCACCATCATTTTGGGCTCCAGGCGATTACACAGCGTCCTGTAAGAAGGCAAAGGGTAGCCCAGTTCTCTTAGGTACTCGTATCCTTTAACCCCCACTGTGCAGCGGATTTTACGGGCTGTCAGTAAAGTACCATGGGACCACACTGCCCTCCGAGAACGCTTGGCTAACGTTAGGGCACGTATCTGATCCTCAAACAGAAACACCTGTAGCCCCTTCTCTATTTTACTCAGTTTGTAAAGGCGTTTCTTCATCTCCTCTGCCTGTATAACAAAGAAAAGGAAAAATGTTACCTGTGCTTTCAATCGCTAATATGTACAATCTATTATGATTTCTAAGAATACACGTTACCTCTCTCTGTAGTCTGACTGTGTGCTGCTGCTGCTGCTCCAGTCTGGTTTTATAATGCTGGCAGAGAGAGCAAGGTCGCTCCTCGTCTGCCCTCTGAACCCCATCCTCCTCTGAATCCACAGGGGGCTGTCGGCGGGCATAACCATGGTCCCCCATGTTCAAGTCCTTTTCCACTAGTTGAACAGCATAATATATTCATTTGCAGCACACAAAGTGCCCTCAAAGGGACTGTTCACCCCTAAATTTTCATAATTATTCTTGACATTGTATAGAAAAGAGCTGTTTAACCCTTGAATGTTTCGACAACCACTAGTACATATTGGAGCCTTTAGCAACACGGAATGTATATCTAACACGGAAGAGCCTCTAAACTGCCCTGACATTGTAATTACAAAATAATAATAATAAAACATTTTGTTATCTGTTGAAATTTGGGAGGGCTTTTTGAGCTACTCAAAATGATGATAGCTTTGCCACCATAATCACTTACAGTTACATTCAGCATCTGGCTCATATTGGGTATTTAAACATTTTGATGCATCTTGAAATATTTTCATCATCTTCAAAATCAATATTTTGCAGCAGACAGCGTCAGACTCATCAGATCCACCATTAACTGATGCAAACTTGCTCTGCAGTGAATCGCTGAACCATGTGAAGATTTGCTGGCGATACTTGAGTTTTATTTTTGTTTTATGCTTGTGTAATTTTTATTAATTTCAGATATTTAACAGTCACATATATACCTACACTATTACAAACAAAAAAATCAGAAAACAGACATTATTTTACAATTGTGCATTTTTTTCTTATTTTGTTGAGAAATGGGGAAATGGAATACTTTTGATAGAGAATGCAAAAGTTTTGGAGGGGAATGCAAGGTGTAGTGAGCAAATGCAAAGTGTCTTGGGGGAACTGAATACTTTGCTAGAAAAGGCTAAACATTTTAGGAGTGGATACAAAGTTACTTGGAAACACAATACTTCTGCAAGAGAATGCAAACGATTCTCTGGGAAACGCAATAATTGTGCAAAATAACACAGAAGTTTTGTGAGCGAAAGGCAAGTTTCTCAGGAAAATGCAATACCTTAAATGGGAAGAATGCTAAATTTTGCAAGCAAACGCAAAGATTCTTGGGGAAACGCAACGCTTTTGCTAATGAGCGCAAAGGTTTTGTGACCAAATGCCAAATTTCTCAGGGGAAAAAAACAATCCCTTAGGCGATGGAGTGCAAAAATTTCTTGGGGAAACAATACCTTTGCAAGAGCACACAAAAGTTTTGCGAGTGCATGCAAAGTGTCTTTGAGGAACACAAAATATTTGTGAGGGAATCCAAAAGTTTTGTGAGCAAATGCAAAGTCTCTCTAGGAAACGCACTACCTTTGTGAGGGAATACAACAGTTTGGTGAGCAAATTATCAAGGAAACACAATAACTCCAGCAAAGGAATTCAAACGTTTTGCTAGTGAAAGCAAAGGCATTGATTTCCCCCCCCTTCTCCTATTTTTCCATCACCTTGTCCCCTCAGAGGCTCTGTACTAATAACTTTACCTGGCTCATTTTTAACAGGTAACACTGCTTGAGGGGTGACAGGAGAGGGAGGGTCGGGTACATTGAATAGTGTGGGGATTGCGTTGGGCTTGAGCTTCCTTCCCCCTGCTGGTGATCTGGCGATCTCCTCAAACTGGCTTTCTTCAAAGTGGTCCTGCAAGTCATGTAAATAAAATAAAGCTTTATGGCAAAAATATGCATATACGATTACAAAAAATAAATTAAAAAAAGACTACTATAAGAATGGTTTCATTGTTGTCTTCTGCAGAATTGAATACTCGCATGCTTTTCACTTGCCTGGCACAGTCTGGAGCAGGGAGTCGGTACAAAATCACGCCGACAGTTTACAAGCCACTTTCTCATGCGCACGGGGTCTTTCGGAAAGCGGAAGAGCTGCTTTCCAATAGTTGTAGAGTTCGAGCAGTTTGGAGCGGAGCATCCACCCATTTTTATTTACATTCGCCAAATGTTTAACTTATCATATGGGCACAACAACGATGACACGTAGCGGTCTGCTAGCAGAGGACTTAGCAGGTGTATTATTAAAAATACTTTACACTTCAGAAAAAGATACAGCCGTTATATTAGCAGACGCACGCAATGGCTTTACGTGCGGTCTCTTTAATGTTTTAAGTATAAAATGCGAGTCCTTAAGACGAATTAAATACACTAGTAAGTGAAATGCAGAGTTTGTTTGAGCCAAAATGGCGTCGGTAACTTCTTCGGTAGGCTACTTGATGACGTGTTTGCTCCGAGTTGACTTTAGTGATGCCTGTATAAAATTCGTTCACATTTAGCAGATGTAAATTATTGTACATACGTGTATGCATGCGCAATAAGATAAAGGGATACATAATAAGTTAAAATAATACGTTTGTCTTGTTTTCATGAAGATGCAAAACAATCGTTTAAAATAGCTTTTACCGTACGTTCCTCGTTCAAGTTTAGAAGCCAGATAGATATGATCACATTTCATTTTTCAGCTGGCCTGATTAATAGTAGTTGTGTTGCATTCAGTAACAGTTAAATACAGAACAAAGAATACACTTCAAAGAATGTAAGAGAAAGAAGAACAACAACATTACAGAATAAACAAAAACGTTAACATATGAGCAGTTGTGAATATGAATTTGAAAAGCCTTTTTTTCATAAGAAAGGGGTTCAAAGTAACGTTATATGATGTTTTTTTAGTCATTCTTCGCTTGTGAATGTTAAATTTGGCTGAACTAATTAAATTGTTAATGGTGTATTTATGTTATGTATATATATTTCTTAAACTGTCAAGTCCATTTTAAAGTAATTAATAGCATTTAGGAAATGTATTATATTCTCATCTAACCTTTACACTCCAGTCCAGTAGGTGGCAGAAACGCGCCTCATGCCAACCTTTATTAAACGTAGAAGAAACTCCAGCCGGAAGTATACAAACTCGCGCGTTACAAACACGGGCGATTGGATTTATAAAAGTGTGAAGAACACATTTACGACGTTTAAGGAATACAAATTGGAGCAGTTGGAAAAACGTGAAAGTTAGACACTTATAATGACGGGAACATGAACATTATAGATATATTCGGTTCTAGTTTGCTCTCCCAAATGGCGTTTTGCCTACAGTATCTGCATTGAGAGCATTATCGTTTAGTTTTACTTCAGTTATAACAACAGCGGTGTAGAGCGCTGACTTGTCGTTTAGAGCGGCAGTTTGCGGTTCAGTAAAGACCAGTAAGAAAATCGCTGTTTAGCAGATGTTAGCTTATCTGGTGAACTGTTATAATGTCATCCTCAATGATAGTCCCAGTTATAGATGTACAGGCAAACAACTTTAAGGAGTTGTGGGCAGCAATGGTGATAGCCATTAAAACATCTTCATTCATCGCCATTGATACGGTAAGAAAAAGCATCTGTATCTAGAAACTAAACCGAATGTGAAAATTCAAGTGCCAAATATCCTAACAGAACAAGATCAATCGTGTATGCTGTCTCTTGTAGGAACTGAGTGGCCTTGGATCAAGGAAAGCTCTTCTAGCTGAGTGAGTTGTGCGATTAAAATATTCTTATCCAATATCTTAAAAGACGGGAAAAGTGTTCATGTGTTTTTTTATTCTTCCTTCTTTCCTTCCTTTAAAGATCCATTGAAGACCGGTACAAAGCCATATGCCATTCAGCCCGCACACGGTCCATACTTTCATTGGGATTTGCTTGTTATAAAAAGCTTGACAATAAAGTAAGTCTGTGCCATTAACATTTATTTTTTACTCTGAATTAGGGCTGTAAAATCGATTAATCATCCAAAATAAGTTTGTGTCTACTAATGTGTCCTGTACTGTAGAGTATGCATAATCTACCATACAATGACTTAACAATGTTTATAGTATAGTATATATATTTTAGACCATATACCCCCACACGCCATTGTGTGGGTATACAAAAATCACCCCACTGTAAATAATTGGGCAATGTTGTTGCTTTGCAGCAAATGAAGTGGACCCAGTTTTTGTTTTATACAGCCTGTATTTACTGCAGTGCAACTTATAACATCACAGTGAAAGATAGAAACAACCCCAGCATGTCAGAAATAAAAGAATAAAAACCAATGGCACCAAAGCATTGACTTCAAACGTGATCAGCTGTGGTCATTTGATTATCTCAGCATGAAAAAAGCTTTCCTGGAGCATTTCAGTCCTGTAGTGCAAATGAAGCAAAATTTCATTATACAGATATGCTTTGACAACAGACTTTGCCCGGGTGTTTAAGAATGACCATAACATTTCAGATGCGTGCAATGAGATCCGATCCGCGGTTGGTCAGGTAAGCCGTCTCCATAGCGCAAAGTCACCATGACGTTTTGATGTGCATGAAGAATTATTGGGCAAATGATTTTCCCTCTCCCATGTTTGCCTGGAAACTTTCAAAAGTCAGAAAACCACCTCGGCAAGTGGAAAATTTGTTTGCGAATTAAAGGAATTTATTTATACATTATAGCGCAAAGGTCGACTGCCTGGTCCATGGCATGGTGGCTTTTTCGGTAAATGTGTTTCCATCGTAGTTTATGCACATGTTTCTTATCGGATAAAAGTTATCCTACGCGTTGGCGCATAAGTTGTTTTTTTTTAATACGCATTTTAGTAATTGAATGGCATTCTGGCATTTCCAAATGCAAAATGGCCCGAAAAATAGGGGGATGGAAACATAGACTGAAAAACTTGTTTTTTTTTTCTGGAACCAGGGCAGCAGATTTTTCTCAATAATTTTATGGTATTTTGCCCCATCCATTTTTGTCCTATTCTTGACAAGTGCTCCAGTCCCTGTTGCAGAGAAAAAACGCCATAACAGGATGTTACCACCTCCATGCTTTACTGGAGGAATGCTGTTATTATGAATGGTGAGCTGTATTGAATTTCCACCAGTAATATTGTTTGGTGTTGAGGCCAAATAATTACATTTTAGTCTAATCTGCTTCAGAATCTTCAAGTTGCGTTTTGGCAAAGCTCAGTTGTGACTGCACGTGGCCTTTCTTGAGGAGAGGCTTTTTTCTCGCAACCCTCCCATACAAGCCACATTTGCGGAGAATTTGTGATATTGTTGTCACAGGTACCCCAAACCCTCAAATGACCACTCTGTCATAAATTCCAGCAGCTGCTTCAGAGTTGCTGTAGGCCTCTTGGTAGTCTCTCTGACCAGTTTGCTCCTGCTCTTTCATCCAGTTTGGAGCGATGTCCTGACCCAGGGAGGTTCTGTGTTTTACCAAATACCTTCCACTTTTTAATAATAGACTTCACTGTGTTTCTAGGCATTGATAAAGCCTTTGACATTTTTTTTTAAATCCGTCTCCTGACTTGTGCCTGTCCACAACCTTATCCCAGAGATCTTTTGACAGTGCCATGCCACCCATAGATGATTATTTGCTTCAGTTGCACTACCAAGGACTGAAACACTCCAGGAAAGCTTTTTTTTCATGCGGAGATAATCAAAATGACCACAGCTGATCACAATTGAAAGACAAATGGGTTTGTGTGCCATTGAGAAGGTGATAAGCTACACCTGATTGAAGTGACAAGTCATTTTTAGGGGGGGTGATCCTTTCCCAACTCTGTTTTTTTTTCCTGACATGTTGGTGTTTTATCTTTCACTTGTTTGATGTTATAAGTTGCACTGAGTAAATTCAGCTGGATAAAACAAAAACGGTGTTGTCTTCATTTCAGGCTGCAAGCAACAAAATGTGATTATTTTAAACGGGAGTGATTCTTTTCTATACCCACTGTATTCTAAATATATGTTGTGTATGGTATTATTACAGTGGGTACGGATACAGTATTCAGACCTTAAATTTTCACTCTTTGTTATATTGCAGCCATTTTGCTAAAATCATTTAAGTAATTTTTTCCTCATTAATGTACACACTGCACCCCATATTGACAAAAACACAGAATTGTTGACATTTTGCAGATTTATTAAAAAAAGAAAAAATGAAATATCACATGGACCTAAGTATTCAGACCCCTTTGACTGTGCCATATATATTTAACTCAGGTGCTGTCCATTTCTTCTGATCATCTTTGAGATGGTTCTACACCTTCATTTGATTCCAGCTGTGTTTGATTATACTGATTTTTTTTTTTGATTAGGAAAGCCACACACCTGTCTTTTTAAGACCTTACAGCTCACAGTGCATGTAGAGCAAATGAGAATCATGAGGTCAACGGAACTGCCTGAAGAGCTCAGCGACAGAATTGTGGCAAGGCACAGATCTGGCAAGGTTACAAAAAAATTTCTGCTGCATTTAAGGTTCCTAAGAGCACAGTTGCCTCCATAATCCTTAAATGGAAGACTTTTGGGATGACCAGAACCCTTCCTAGAGTTGGCCGTCCGGCCAAACTGAGCTATCGTGGGGGGTTGAGCCTTGGTGAGAGAGGTAAAGAAGTACCCAAAGATCACTGTGGCTGAGCTCAGAGATGCAGTCGGGAGATGGGAGACAGTTGTAGAAAGTCAACCATCCATGCAGCCCTCCACCAGTCGGGGCTTTATGGCAGAGTGGCCGACGGAAGCCTCTCCTCAGTGCAAAACACACGAAAGCCCGCATGGAGTTTGCTAAAAAAAAAAACACCTGAAGGACTCCAAGAAATAAGATTCTCTGGTCTGATGAGACCAAGATAGAATTTTGGCCTTAATTCTAAGCGGTATGTGTGGAGAAAACCAAGCACTGCTCATCAACTGTCCAATACAGTCCCAACAGTGAAACATGGTGGTAGCAGCATCATGCTGTGGGGGTGTTTTTCAGCTGCAGGGACAGGATGACTGGTTGCAATCGAGGGAAAGAGGAATGCAGCCAAGTACAGGGATATCCTCGACGAAAACCTTCTCCAGAGTGCTCAGAACCTCAGACTGGGCAGAAGGTTTACCTTCAAACAAGACAATTACCCTAAGCACACAGCAAAAATAACGAAGGAGTGGCTTCACAAAAACTCTGTGACTTTTCTTGAATGGCCCAGCCAGAGCCCTGACTTAAACCCAATTGAGCATCTCGGGAAAGACCTAAAAATGGCTGTCCACCAACATCTACCATCCAACCTGACAGAACTGGAGAAAATATGCAAGGAGGAATGGCAGAGGATCACCAAATCCAGGTGTGAAAAACTTGTTGCATCTTCCCAAAAAGACTCATGGCTGTATTAGATCAAAGGGTGCTTCTACTAAATACTGAAAAAAGGGTCTGAATACTTAGGACCATGAGATATTTCAGTTTTTCTTTTTAATAAATCTGCAAAAATGTCAACAATTCTGTGTTTTTCTGTCAATATGGGGTGCTGTGTGTACATTGAGGAAAAAAAATGAACTTAAATGATTTTAGCAAATGGCTGCAATATAACAAAGAGTGAAAAATTTAAGGGGGTCTGAATACTTTCCGTACCCACTGTATACATTATAAATATTCACAGACATATGTTATGTAAACGTAGACTTTTATTTTGGATGTGGTTTAATCGTGATCAATCGTGATGTATTTAACAGCCCTATTCTGAATATGTGAACGGACCTTACAATGATTCTTGTACATTTCCTGATTCTAGGCAGACAGCACATACCTGGTTCAGGTTTACAATCTGACCTTGCTTTGCTCGGAGGAATACATAATTGAACCTCAGTCAGTGCAGTTCCTTGTACAACATGGATTTGACTTCAACAAACAATATGCTGAAGGAATTCCTTATTCTAAGGGTAATGATAAAGTTAGTATGATTGAACCTATACAAAAAATTTTGATATAACTTTATCAAGAATTGTAAGATTTGGGGACTTAAGTAGGTGTGCTTTATGCTTGTTTTAGGGAGGTGATGCCCATGGGGTAAACCTGCGCTCCTTGTTCGTAGAACTGCTTAGGGCCAACAAGCCCTTGGTGGTCCATAATGGTCTGATAGACATGGTCTTCCTGTACCAGTGCTTCTATGCCCATCTACCTGAGCGACTGGGCACCTTTATTGCGGATCTGTCCCAGATGTTTCCCTCAGGCATCTATGACACTAAGTATGCAACAGAGAATGAGCTGAGGTTTACAGCCTCATACCTGGAATATGCCTATAAGAAGTGGTATGTGTAATATCTCTGTCAAAAGTACAAAAAAAAGTGTGCATGTCCGTTCGGTACCTGAAATGAAAGATATTTTCTTTGTCCTTCACAGTAAGCTGGAAAATAGCAAAGCCATTGCAGGAGGTGGCAATGAGAGTCATGTGTTTATAGAGTTTTGTAAATATACAGGCAGCATGCAGAGCTACATAGACTACAGGCCGTGCTTGGACAACCAGAATCAGGATGGTGCCCTCAACATCTGTGTTCAGTTCTCTGTGAGTTCCTCAACTACCGTAGGTTATACATGACCGTTCAGAAGTCGAGTGTTTTTTTTTTTTTTTTTTTTTTAAAAAAAAAGAAATTTGCTCTTCTTCAGCATGGATGGATGTAAAAGTAAAGAGAAATGACTAAATGTGTTTATATAGTTATGAACGAACGTGTTCTTATGAACTTTCTATTAATCAAAGAATCCTGAACAATTGTATGGTGGTTTCCACAAAAAGCAGCACAACTGTTTTCAAAATTGATAAAAGTCATAATGTTTTTTGGGCAGCAAATCAGCATTAGAATAATTTCTGAAGGATCATGTGACACTGAAGACTGAAGTAATGGCTGCTGAAAATTCAGCTTTGCCATCACAAGAATAAATTACATTTGAATAAAATAAAAACAGAAAAAAGTCCTAATTTTAAAAATGTAGTAAGATCACAGTTGGCTGATCCCGCACATAATATATTTCAATGTATCTAAACATTTAATTCTCAAACGGATATAGAATCAACAATAAGGAAATATATTTTGAAAATGGCTGTAATTGGCATCTTTTCTATCAGTGCTATGATCAAGGTCCAGTACTGTCAATATTGATACAAGGATAAACAGAAATATCGATTTGTTTAGTGGCATTTACAGATATGTTCTTCTGTGAATCTTATAACAACTAATTTTACATAAAGCCATTATAAAAATTACGTTCACCTTTAGTTGAAATACACTCAGATGATGTTTACTGTCCACTCTATTGTTCAGGTTGACCGCGAGATTGTGTTTCATGCAAAACAAATTAAAAGGACAGGTGTAATGATAACACTTGTGGATTGTGCCTATAACTCATGAAATGAATAGGTTAGACTAGGCCGAGGGATGTTATACTACAGAATAACTTGTGTAGTTTGGCTTTGTGTAGCTGTCGAGGTGGATGGTCCTCATGGCTTCACTGCCCATGGCACATGACACAGATGAGTTATAACCTCTACACAGCCTGATGAGAGCCCGCGAAGCCAGAGGAAAAAAAGGAAAGCGCAAGAACAAGACCACGCTTCCGCAAGGGCCGGAGCCACGAGCAGTTCCCACAGGGCACACCAACCCCCCACCCGCCTCCGCGCTTGAAGAGGCCAAGCTGGACCTAGGCCGTGCCCATATCTGAACAGCACTCCCTGAACATCAGACGACGGCGAGTTCGAGCAAACAGATGCTGGGCCTGCTTGAAGGGGAAAACAGCCAGCAAGAATGGACATGAGGAATCTCGGCCAGAAGCACCCTCGGAAGATCATGATAGACCAAAAGAGAGAACCGTGGAAGGAGGAACTCACAGAGAAGGGTTTGACGCTGTTCCGACGGGTATATTTTTTGCTTATGCAGAAATCGACAACCAAAAGCACGAAGAAACCAGCACTGCTCCCTCTTATACGAGTTCAATAAACTCTTCCTCAGTGGCAGTCGTTCCTTACATGTAGCCAAAAGCCACCTCTCAGTCTGCAAAGGCTATGTGCACAAGCATGGCTATGTTCTGGTGGGAAACGCACTGCGTAAAAAACCCTGAAGGAACTGCAAGAAAAACTTGTGATTTCCGATTCTGTGTGTGGTAAATTTTGGTTCAAATAAAATCAAGTTTTTTCTACTGTGTCTTGACCATGGCCTGGCTGTTTTCCTTCTCTGATCATTTTAATCTAATTGTATTTGTCAGTGAGCTAGACTAGGAAAGCTATTAGACTTAATACGATACTATGAAGAGCCTTTCAATGCAAGGCTGATGATGGGTTAGGGTTTACTACAGTGGGTATAGAAAAACCCCTTTAAAATAATCACTTTTTGTTGTTTTGCAGCCTGAAATGAAGACAGACACATTTTTTGTTTTATCCAGTTGTATTTACTCAGTGCAATTTATAACATCTAAGTGAAAGATATAACACAAACATGTCAGAAAAAAAAATATAATAATAATAAAAAAACTGTCCCCGTGTGGCAGTATTTGTTGAACACCTTTTGCTTTAATTACAGCCTTTAGTTTGTTGGGATATGTCTCTGTCTCTACTAACATTGCACATCTAGACTTTGTAATATTTGCCCACTATTCTTTGCAGAACTGTTCAAGTTCAGTTAAATCTGATGGTGACCGTTTGGGGACTGCAGTCTTAAAGTCATTCCACAGATTTTCAATGGGATTTAAGTCTGGGCTCTGACTATAGGCCACGCAAGGACATTCACCTTTTTCTCCTTAAACCACTGTGTGCTCAGTTCTGCTGTGTTACTTGGGTCTGTTGGAGTTAAACCTGCTTCCCATGACACACTTATGGGCAGAGGGCAGCAGATTTCCTCAGAATTGATAGATTTTCTCCATCCATTTCCCCTCTATCCTGACAAGTGAGCAGCTCCTGCTGCGGGAAAAAAACTAATTCAAAATCAAAAACGATGAAAATAATCGCCTAAGAATTTCAAGGTACTGCGTTTGGCACCGCTAGTCGTGACTGCACGTGCTGTCGTGGAGTGTTTCGTGCAACCCTCCCATACGAGTCACATTTGTGCAGAATTTGTGATATTTTTGTCACATGCACACAATGACCACTCTTTGTCATAAATTCTAGCAGCTGCTTCAGAGTTTCTGTAGGCCTCTTGGTCGCCTCTCTGGCCAGTTACCTCCTGGCTCTTTCATTCAGTTTGGAGCGACGTCCTGATCCAGGGAGGGTCTGTGTTGTACCAAATACCTTCCACTTCTTAATAATAGACTTCACTGTGTTTCTAGGCACTGATAAAGACTTTGAAATGTTTTTGTATCCATCTCCTGACTTGTGCCTGCCCATAACTTCATCTCGGAGATCTTTTGGCAGCACCTTGCCAACCATAGTTGATTGTTTGCTTCAGTTGCACTACCAAGGCCTGAAACACTCCAGGAAAGCTTTTTTCATGCTGAGATAATCAAAATGACCAGAGCTGAAAGTCAAATGGCTTTGTGTGCAATTGCAAAGGTGATTAGCTACACCTGATTGAGATTACAAGTCATTTTTAAGAAGTGGGTGATACTTTTTCCAAATCAGTGATTCTGTTTCCAAATCAGTGATTCTGTTTTTGTTTTTTCCCCGATATATTGGTGTTATATTTATCACTTGGATGTTTTAAGTTGAGTGAGAGTAAATACAGCTAGAAAAAAACAAAAAAATGTGTCCATCTGCAAAGCAACAAAATGTGATTATTTTCCAATACCCACTGTATATGGTTAATGAACAATGTTCAAAAAGCAAAGCCACAATAAAAATCAGTAAGACATTTTGAATTTATTTTAAACAAATGGGAATACACATGCATTTAAAGAATTAAAGCCATATAAATGGGGAAAATAAGTCCTGATCTGTCTTTGGTAGAAATATACATCTCTGATTCAGTTACAAATCTACAATCTACAAGAAAACAGTCAGGACAGAAAAAGCAGAAAAATAGAGTTAAGAATAAACTAGCAAGAAATGACCATTTTCAACATGTACATACATCTCTATTCATCAGATCGTATAAACAACAACACAGTTTAAACAGTTCACAGACATGAAGACATAATAAAATGACTTTTTCATTATAAATATCAAAATAAATCTCTCCATAAAACTATCATTCCATGGTTAAATTTATTGCATAGAAATGTAGTGACAAATAGATTAAAAAAAAGTTCAAACCATTTAACTTATTTCAAGTGCAATTACGATTTTAAGTAGATACAGACGTGTTTTTTTTTTTTTGAAGACCTGAGAGGTCAAAGAGTGAAAATGATCCTTGTTTTGAAATTACCATGGCACACACCGTTAGCGTAGGATCAAAACAGGACCTTTTTAAGATGCGAGATGACATGGAATGTTTGCTGTGTATTTTCTAGGCCCATGCAGTGCAAAAAAAGGCACTCGATTACCTTTCTCCAAAGAGATTTGTTCTTCGATAACTAATGGAAAAAAATTAAATAAAAAAAAAAAATCGAACGTAGAAATGGCCAAAGCTGCTCACCTAAATAAGCATTAGATACTGTTTGTGTGGGAAGAAAAAAACAGCATTTGTGGTATGTGCAACCAATAGCATGTATTATAAAGAAAAAAACATCACAGAATGCGTCTCATCATTAGCCCTGTGTGAGGTTACGTCCATTGTATCTCCCACTGTTGGAGTTCTTCATAGTGTGACGGGTAACTACTACCGCATGGACCGGATCAGTGTTTCCACCTTTTTCCTGCTCTTTTGTTCAATTCAAGCCGCCCTTTTAGCTTAAGTTACAAGGGTTTACTTTCCCTCAAAGAAAAAAAATATATAACTTATAATCATATTAAATATTTAATGAATATAATCTGTTTGCGTGACATCTGATCAGTTCAAACTTGAGGAAGTGTCCTCAACCATCTAGATATCACATCTGGAGACGCGTTCTCCTGAAGATGAAGCTTTGCAGGCTGTGAGGACTATCGGACAGAGTTCCTGTGGCTCCACAGACATGCTCAGCGTGAGCGAGTTCTTGTTGGAGATCATCAAGCCATCCTGGTCTTCAGCCTCCATGTCCTCGCATAAGCCGCCGAGACTTCTGTTCTGTATCTGGCTGAGGATTGTGTCCTTATCGTCCGCAGGGCTTCCTCTGCTGCTGGAGCAGTCCATGGCCTCCGATTCTCCTCCCTCAGAGGGTACTGGAGATGACCAATCCTCTGCCGCTCCCACTTCCTCCTGTCTTTCGGCTCGCGGCTTGTACGGAGGGATCTCAGCAACAGCGTACTTCTTAGCCCAGCTGCTCAATGCTTTTTGCCTGCTTTCACCGCCAGGCTGTCCGGCCTCGCTCTTGGATGTGGGGTGAGATGAGAATAAGACATCTGAGTGGGGCAGCTGGGGAGAGACGGGGAGCGAGTGGCACTGCCGACCGGGCAGCTGCCAGGTCTCTGGCCAGGATGGGAAGCAGTTGTTGCCGGAGGCTCCCGTGCTGATGTTGGGGTGAGGCTGGTATGAGCTTTGACTGCCGTGAGGCGAGTGCAAATCAAACATGAGTGAGAAGACCGATTTGCTGGGCATGTCGTAAAACTTGATCTTGCCTCCTTTTAAGTCCTCTCTGGCACTGAAAGGGTTGACTTTCGGTTGCCCATGTATGAAGCCCCTAGGTCCTGGGTTGTAGTAAGGGTCCTTGACGTTCACTTTGCGAGCAGGCTTACGAGAGAAAATATCAGACTGGCTACGGGAAAGACAGATGTTGCGATGTGGACGGGGGGACTTGGGTGGAATCTTGTCATCCTGAAAAACAAGAGGATTTAACCTCTTTATACCCTTTTCACCTGGACCTAGAACAACAATAAGAGAGACATTAGGCAAATTAGGTAACAGTATCCAACTGAAATTAATAAATGCTGTACAAGTATTGTTCATTGTTAATAGTCAGGTCTATCTATACTAATACATTTTAACATTTAAACTCATAAATTATCATTCACCTTCACAACCATTTTCAAAGTTTGGGGTCGTCTTATTTATTTTATTAATAAAAATTAATTATTTTATCAGCAAGGAGGCATTAAATGATCAAAAACAGTGCATTTAAAATGTTTACAAAAAGATTTTAGTGCAAATTTGCTTCAAGAAGCATGAAAAATAGTAAAACGGGTTCCACAAATATGGAAAAAGCACACCGGTTTTCAACAGGGGATACAAGAAACATTCTGAGCAGCAAATTATCATACTAGAAGGATCTGAAAAAATCATGTGACAGAAGACTAGAGTAATGGTTGCTGAAAATTCAGATTTGCCATCACTGGAATAAATTACACTTTAAAATACACTTTCTGGATTTCTTCCAGTCTCTTTACTATACTAAAAAAAAAAATTAATTACCATTCTTACCAGAACCTACAATCTAAACCCCCCCCCCCCCCCCAACCCCCCCCACCACCCCCCCCCCCCCACACACACACAAAAAAACCCAACTGCCTTAAAGCAGGGGTTTAAAAATTCAAAATGGATAGACTAAAACCAAAAAGAACAGGCTAAATGTTAAGGGTAAGAGAATCCACCATTACTTGTCTGAGCTTGTAATTAATTAGCAGGTATTGATTTAACCCATTACAGTTGTGTCTTTACAGTTATTGCTATCATACAAATACACTCACTTGTAGATTTAAAATTCTATATATGACACACATAAATGTTCATCAAACTACTGTATATCAATATAAATGGTAATGCCTCATCCTATATGGTTTATAAAATATATTGATATATCGTACAAACTCGATATACTTCATAGAAATAAAAATATTTTGTAGTTTACTGTCAATTCAATGCTTCATGGATGAATATAAAGACCTCAGATTTGGAATTGTAGTGTATCTGAAGCACAAGGCTCAATGAGGCTCTAATCTCTTCTAGCCATACATTGTTTTGTGACTTATTCCTTGTTTGTTCAGGACATGAATTAGCACTAAACAGAAACTGGGCTGTGAGATTGCAAAGAAAAGAGGGAGAAAGTAAAAGATGTGCATTGGAAGTAATTCTCACATCAGGAAAGAACATCCAATCCATAAAGCTCATATAAAAGAGAGCTTTACTGTCTCCAATCCGTTCGTTTTTTTAGATTCCTTGTTCTTAGAAGTCACTGGCCCTGCGATATTACATGGAAAGTGAGTGCTGGATGGTATGAGCAAAGCCTCAGAGGGTGACAGGATGTACTAACTCTGTCAAAACGACTCAAATCAAAGATGTGTTCAAAGCACATCAAAGCTTTTGGTTTAGTGCCAGAAATAGTGAATTAAATATTACGCCATAGACACCTGTAGTTTTCATGATCACCTTGGCAGTTTGCAGGTTAGACAAATCAATATTGGGAGTGAAATGAAGGTGTTTGAGTAAACACACACCTTTGGGCAAGGCTTTTTTCTCCACCTCTCCGGCGGTTAGTAGCATCCTCTCCCTCTCAGAGTCGTCAGCTTTCAGCTTTTTCTGGATTTCTTCCAGTCTCTTTACTATATCTGGGAACGAGGGCCTGAGCTTTGGATCCATCTGGGATATAAGTGGAGGCAACAAGAACATGAAAACACACCAGCGTCTAAATCTGGAGGAGCGCCATGTTCTCACTTCTATTCTAAGAATGCTACACTGCACATACAGTATATTATAGTGAGACAGTTTCATTTTCATGGTGAAAACAACTAACAATGTTGCAGTTGCTCGTCTGTTGATAAACTATAATATAATAATAATTATACTACAATATATAATGTAAGATGGATATACTACCATTCACAATTTTGGCTATATGCTATTAGTATGTCGTGGATCCAAATGTGGTTTTAAATCAGATACATATCCGATATCTGGACATCCAACCAACGTCTAAACACACATATCCGATTCCCATCAGAACTCACAATCTGAGGGCAACGTTTAAGATGTGTTTTAGCGTGTGTGCTTGTTCACGCTCACATTTTATTGAGATGGAAGAAATTGTACATCCAAGAGCTGGTTTTCAACCCCTGCCCCGTGAATTATAGAAATACAACAGCTAAAAGGTACATTATATTTCTAAGCAATGAGGTGATAACTAAGCAGTTTTTGGAATTAACATTCGCTCGCGCATTCTCGCTTTCTCTCGTAATTCATTGTGAATTCATTTCAATAAATATAATCTTGGTGCTACTTTATTTCACTAAAGAATTCTACCTCTAAAGAGCTGTAGGTAAAATAGCCTAACAAATGAAAATTACTGTTATTTATCCGTTTAGTCAGATTTTGTGCTGCAGAACATCCATGACAGCCATTGTCCATGCTGGAAAATAATGGCGGCCACTCGACGTGAATTATATAAATAATTTTAATAGCACGGCCATTCAAAACCCGAGGGTACCATGTGCATAGTAAAGCGATAACTGCAGACAATCCTTTTGGACGGGAATTCATTTAAACACAGATATCGGACACCAGTCGAGTCTAAAGTGAATGTAAACAGACGGGCGGATATGTCAAATGTTTAGGTATGTGCCTTAGACTACGAGTGTACAAATGCGCTTTGGAATATTTCTTAAGAGGTGCTGCCAGTACTTTCACTGTTAGGGTGGTTTTGTTTTAGTTTTGGGGTTTTGGGGGTGACAAATTTGTACGATTTTGAAAGTAGTCATTATGCACTGCCACTAATTAATCAAACATACCCAGTACACACAGAATAGTGGTGCTCAGGACACTTCTCTTCTTTTTATTATTATTATCAGTTGAAAACAGTTTAAATATTTTCTGCTCAAATTTGTATGTTATATTTAATGAAGCCACAATCCATTTTTTCAGGATTCTGGATAATAGACATTAAAAAAATTCATTTATAATGCTACAAAAGTTTTCGATTTCAAATAAATGTCTTCACTTTTGACTTCTCAATTGAATGGTTCCTTTGGTTGGAGAAAAAAAAAATCTTACTGACCCCAAATTTTTGAATGGTAGTATTATCGAACACTAGGAATTATAATTATTAAATAAAAATATAGGATAGTTAGGTTCAATTACTTGGTGCTTTCTCAAAAGTATTACAAGAACCACTAATGGATTGGAAAACAGAAACTCACATTGCAACAGTTGAAGGCAAGCTGCAGGAAGTCTGGGGGACAATCTCCAACCATGTGCTGGAAGGCGTGGTAATCCAGGCCAAAGTTCTGCAAGGAGCAAATGTGGGAGTAAATGTCATACTCAGGACAAAGAGGCTTTAATGACTAGCTTAACTTAAGTGATGTAGCTACAAAGTTGATCTCCAATACATTTACTGGAGAGGTTTAAAACAGTGAATTATTGCTCACTTCAGTGCGTGGTAGGTAGTCAGGGTCAGCCTGTATCCTTGCAATTATCTCACACAAAATAATGCCATACGAAAAGACATCAGCCTAGAAATGAATACAGAGAAATGATAATGTGTCCTGAAAGATGCTGGCAAGAAACAAGCCTTGTGATAGTCACGAGTGTCAACTGCAACTGAGAATCCAACCTTCTCATTATAATGCTCGTCTCTCAACACTTCTGGAGCCATCCAGAATGGGGATCCCACCACGGACAGCTTTTCCCCCTCAAAACTGAACACACAGAATTATGGTCAAAACACTGCCATGTCAAAATGCTTTCACACATTACAGAAATACAGGCACTTAAGCACTTACAATGAGTAAATGGCACCTGAAAGTTCAGTTGAGTCAGCAGTACTTTGAAAAGGGAAGTCTTTGAACAATGCGTGTTGAATAGGGAAGGGGTGACCAGTTGATCAACAACATGACTACTCAATTAGCTTTGTCAGATTTTTTCCCTTTTTTTGTTTCAATGATTTTAGCAGCAGTGCTTTAAATAGATCTTTTGTCAGACCGTTTTACACAACATTGTCTAACACGTTTTGGCATTGGCATTCACCGCACATTCAAAGGGAAAGTTCACCCCAAAAATAAAATTCATCAATTACAAAAACTTTTGTTCATTTTTGAACACAAATAAAGTTATTTATTATTTGTTACAGATTTAATAAGACATGAACAGTTGATATCTGATCTTAAACTCAATTGCTACGCGACATTCAAGAAAACCCAGTTTAGCACATCAGGCAAGCATGCAGTCAAGCATTTTTGATGTGCTCCATGTATGTGCACTGATCAATGCTTTTATGTGAATAAAAGTCTAAATTAAATCCATTCATCATATAAAGTGACCTTCAAAAAAACTTGGATTAAACCTCTCCATTCATGTGGATTACTTTTACAATGACTATTTTTTTGAAGCGTCAAAGTTTTGGTTGAGTGGCTATTAAATGAAGGGACAGAAATGTTATTAAAATATTTCAGAGGAGGTTTCATTAAAAATATTTTCCATTTGTTTTGAAAAGGAATGAACGCCATGAGGGTGAATAATTAATGACAATTTTCATTTTTTTGGTGAACTAACCCTGTAAAACAGTGTAGGTTAAAAATAAAGCAAATTTAACAAATGTTTCTTGAGACCCCTGCAGACGGCTCTATTCTGTCATGCTCAGTCTAGCTGCTTTTGAAAGCACATCTTAAAAGTGCATGTCATGTAAGCATTAACCACAAAAATGAACCTGAAATCAGTCTAATTATACAGAGCTTCCAGATTACTTGACTAGTTGTTCAGGTAACCAAATCGACTATTCGTTTTCATTGAAAATATGTAAGATTGCACTAGTAGTGAGGAGGTCATGGGAGAGAAAGGGTCTTGAGCTGCTCTGGTATTATTAGCTCTCTTAAAAGTTGACTTTGGACAGTATGTTCCTTCCAAAACAGATAGCACCACCCCCTGCCAGTACTGCTTGCACCTCACCATTGCTTCCTTTCAGATTAGCAAAACAGAAGGATGCCCACTCTGCTGCTGTTATAATCAGCACAGTGAAATTAGTGCATGTTTTATTTGTTTTGTAAAGTCTCCATGTTGCCCGTTACTCACTCATGACTGGGGATTTTCTCAGCAAGGCCGAAGTCTCCAACAATCGCGGTGTAGCCATTCTCATCAGACTTGATCAGGCAGTTCTGAGAGAACATCAAAATGAAAGAAACCGTAACTAGAAGAACATATTGCTCCTCCATCAGGATACCTTACACTTGAGATTCAGTCAATTAGAATCACTTAAACAGAAAGTAATGTAGCGAGGAAAGCCACAGGGGTGATTCCCACAGCGTATAATTATGGGAAGTCCCACAAGTGCTTAGGAGAGAATGCAACAGCTTGAGGTAAAGACAGCATGTCAGCGCATGCCACCAACAAGAGCACTGTGAAGACTAAATCAAAAGCACCTGTTTCAGTGCTGACTGACATAGTCTTCTTGTTTATAAAGTTACATCACCTTCAGTACATCCTGTAGTTGCCTACCTTCATAAAGCTAATAAAATCAAGCAATGTAATGATTATTTATGACATTACATACACTACCACTAAGTGTGGTGTCAGTAAGATTTTAAAAATTAATTAATATTTTTATTCTGCAAAGAAACATTAGTGGGAAGTCGTGGCCTAATGGTTAGAGAGTCGGATTTGTAAACTAAAGGTCACTGGTTTGAGTTTTGGTACCGGCAGGGATTGTAGGTGGGGGGAGTGAATGTACAGCGCTCTCTCCCACCATCAATACCACGACAAGGTGCTCTTGAGCAAGGCACCGAACCCCCAACTGCTCCCCGGGCGCCGCAGCATAAATGGCTGCCCACTGCTCCGGGTGTGTGTTCACGGTTTGTGTGTGTTCACTGCTGTGTGTGTGCACTTTGGATGGGTAAATGCAGAGCACTAATTCCGAGTATGGGTCACCATACTTGGCCACTTCACTTCATCACATCACTATTACATTTACCAAAAGCGATGGTGAAGGTATTTCACTGTCATGTGAAATTTTACAAAAAATCTCTCTCAAATAAATAGTTATTTGATATATTTTGAATGATCTATTCATGGAAAACCCTGAAAAAAAGGTAGCGTAAAAATATTAAATAGCACAAATGTTTTCAACATTGATAATAATAAATGTGTCTTGAGACGAATCGGCACATTAGAATGATTTCTGAAGGATTGTGACACAGAAGACTGGAGTAATGATGCTGAAAATTCAGCTGTCATCAGAGGAATAAATTACATTTTAAAATACATTAAAATAGAACATTTCATGATTGCAGGCAATAAACAAGATGACAGAGTCCTGTACCTTGGAGGTGAGATCTCTGTGAAAAATGCCCTTGGAGTGTAGGTAACTGAGGCCCATGGCGATCTCTGAGGCCAGTTTGACCCGTGTGGTCCAGCTCAGGTACTTATTGCTGTCCAGCAGCTGCTCCAAGTTGCCACCATTAATATACTGAAAAAAAAGAAAAAAAAGAGACAATTTGACAATTTGTCTCCATCTCTTTGAAGTGCTCAAATGGTCTATTTTGTTTTCAAGAGGGTACAATAGATAGGATGATGGGTTAAATTTGACCGGGTACTTAAACGCAACGCACAAGACTCTGAATCTGATTAAATAATTATCTGATATGTACAACAATAATGTGCAATAATGAAATCTGTAGCAACATGGGGATTATAATTATTTTGATGGTCATAGTACTTTGTTTACACAATACTGAAGTGAATCTAATCAGTTTCCTGTGGGTAAAAGTATTCCATGCCAACTCTCAAGTGGATTGGTTTTCAAGTCCCAAAAGCATGCAAATTAGCAGAGCCCAGCAGGAGCCCTTTAAGTGCTTCCGTTTCATATTGTGAATTTGCATGACAGCACCATCTAATAATTAGGCAATTATTCTGCAAGGGACATATTAACTATTATTTTGCAGTGCAGTGAATGGTTTATGAGTGATTAACTTTAAAACAAGTCTGTGAGAGATTAGTTAATGTGGCACACATGCTACTAACTAGGAGCCTGATGCATTCACCAAGGGGCACTGGTCTCAACAGTGTCCTAATTTTGGGTTGTCTGAAATGATCTGTGCTGACAGATAAAGGGCTCCACATTTAGCTAACAAAATTAGCCACGGTATCACGATATCTCAACGCGGTGAGATATCAACAGGCAGACAAGACGGCGGAGTCAAAATGCCAGCACCTTCCAGTTTCCCATAAAGCTCTGTCAACAAACCTACTCCTCAGCCCTTCGTTCATTTTAATGACTCCTACTATTGGAGTGAATAGAATAACCAAATAGGGTTGTGTCTTTGTAGTCTAAGGACTCAGTATCACATTTACAGGCAAAATCTTGAGGTACAACTCACTCTCTAGTTACCCTCTCAAAATTTGCTGTCCACAGCATAACCTTGAGATCAACATTTACAAAAAACACCAGCAAAGCATCTAATTATCTCAACTCCCTGGAACTTCAAATTGACAAAGTGAACACTCAGCCCTCCAATGAGTAAACACTTTCTTGCGTGGGATGTTGGCTAATAGTGCGCTGTAAAGCTCAACAAAAATGTCAAGGACACATAGCATTGATAACTGAAAAATTTGCTGCCATTTTAGAAATGAACAATTTGCAAGCAGCTGTAATTTATTCTGTAAGCAAAAGTGTCTAATATTAGGTTACTCAGACAAAGCAAATAGTATTTACAGTTGCTGGTCATGTGATCTCAAAATGACAGCACCCATGAGATGACCCCGTCAATGTAAAATATAACATATTATAAATTATATACATATAATATAAGTTGCTATGACTGGATTCAATAGTTTTTCAAAAATACTAGTTTCTTTTGGGACCTTTAACAGGAATTTTTTTGGGGGGTGGTGGCTTAGGAAAAGCTACACTTGGAATATTTGCATGTATGAAGACCTGCACATTTGTACATGGTAAATGGTCAGCTAAGCAAAATCTGGCTGGCTGTTCCATCTAATCCCATTTGCCTCTCTTCTTACAGACCTGATCTCATGCCCAACATCTATTCCAAATCCAGGTCAGGAAATCTTTCATTTGGAAGTGCTCTGGTTCTGCTGTCTGTTGGCTTCATCTTTCAGTGAGTTAAAACTAATCCTACATCACACCATTTTGTCAGCGTTGACTATACGATGTACTGCCAGACTGATTAAACGGAACAAAAACGAATAGCCCAGGTTAGGTCTAAAGCTGTGCTACTCCAGGTGATTAGGTGACTGATGTGCATGCCTATAGAGCTAATCCAATTGGTGAAACAGTAACATTGAGTGTGTTGCCTCAGAGACTTTGAAGAATAGTATAATCCCTCAGCAGGCCAGTGATTACCACTGCACTAATACCTTTTTCTGTCAACATGCATCAAAAAAGCAGAGCAGAGGTCACAGGGCGACGGTAAGAAAAGGACCTGCAAATGACATTAAAGGGAGAGTTACTTTCAGAATGAAAATTATGTCATCATTTACTTTTTCCAAACCTGTATGAGTTTCTTTCTTCTGTTGAACACAAAAGATGCTATTTTGAAAAATGTTAGTATCTGAACAGTTTATGGGCAGTATTTTTTTTTCCTACTATGGAAGTTAATGGAGCCTATCAACTGTTTGGATACTAACATTTTTCAAAATCTTCTTTTGTGATAACAGAAGAAAGAAACTCAGGTTTGGAACAAGTTGATGGTGAGTAAATGAGACAGCATTTCATCGAAGAGGGAATACCTCGTAAAGATGACTCTGAACATAAGGCCCTTTCGCACCGCTTTAGTTCCAGAACTAAATGTACGGTACTAAAGTACTGGGATGATTTTGCGCGAACTATTTTCCAGTACAATTTAAAGGGTTGCATTCGCTCTGAGAGTGTGTACTAAGAAGTGACGTATGCCGGTCGACAGCGACGTCATTTGTGTGAGGTGTTCAACAACAGAAACAAAGAAAAACCACATTAACAACAGGAGGATGGAGGACGCTGTGATCGCAGCAGTTTTTGTTGTGTCTTGCGGGTTTCCCAATAATGGACATACGTAAAGCGATTGAAAGAACGGAAAGGAGGAGTAACAATCTCCAACGACAACTGGCAGTGCTAAATTTGCTACAAGTGCCTGCACTTCAGCGTACGTCCATCTATCGCTGTTCTCCATACTTGCGAAATTTTCGTAAACGTTTTCATACGTGTTTGGCCAATCAATATGTCTCATGTCTACTTACATCACGATTAGTGCCAGTTGTGCTGGTTAGACCCTGCTCACAGGAACTAATTTGGTTCTCGAAAAAGGCAGTACTAAAAAAGCACCGTTCGGCGGGGAAAACGCCCAAAAAGTGGGAGATTCTATAATAGTTATGGACTATGAAAAGGTTCCGCGTGGAAATACCAGGCCCTATTGAGGCTAGCAGTGACAGGGTTACTGCTAACCAAATTCAAAATACGTTTTTCCCGACCCTTCCCCCATTAGATGTAAAAAAAGATAGACAACGCGTTTCATTCTTATATATAGAAAAGTGAACGCCAAGCATCTCATATGGCCGCTGCATCTTGAGTAAAAGGAAGTCATTTGGGCCCAGAGTTGCGCAGTAGAGATTCAAACTTATCACAAAAACTAACAATTTAACATATAGGCCTATCAGCGTGATGACAACTACCTTAAATGACCAAAACCATCTTTCTGAAAATTGTACTGGAAGTGTAAATATTTGTTTTATCTTGACTCAAGTCCCATTTGTTTACATGGAGAGGGTGGGTTTTATGACCTGTACTGCAGCCAGCCACCATGGGGCGATCAAAGAGCCCACAGCTTCACTTTTCAGGAGTGTGAGGCACACCCGCTTCCTCCTCAGTCACGATGCTCCAGCGAGTTGTCAGATTAAGGACATGCAACAAGAATAAGTGCAATTGACAATGGAAGGCGACGAGCCTTACACCGAAAGTTGATGAGTTGATTTATCCTTGTTTTAATATGCCTTTGGTCTTAGAGCTTTTTAGATTGATGTCGAGGCTTTTTAGGTCGGGTAGAATCTGAGATCTCTGACATAGTTTGTTTGTTCACTTCCATGGCTGCGATACGCTGTTTTCCGTTCTCTGGCAACCTGGGGTGTTTAAATACTATTGGTTAAACTGGCAGTGGGCGGAAACAGACCAAAACAAAAACAGACATTCTGACACGGAATGCACATTTTCCCAAGTAGAACTCATGTCACATATTTAGAACAGTACACACTAGTACATTACAGTAGTGTTTACCAGGCTTGTAGTGAACTACTGTGTTGTGAAAACTAAACTAACTAAACCTCCTCCAAATGCAGTGCTTCTCAACCAGGGTTCGGGGCCCACTAGGGGTCTCAGAAAGCTTCCAAGAAGGCCTGCAGTGCAGATGAATTAAAATGATTAAAAAGACAAATCATCAAAATAAGCTACAACAACTGAAAATCACAATATTTCTTATTTTAATTCACCTCAACTTATTTTCCTTATGACAAACCACGATTTCCACGGTCTTGGAAATCCTGGATATATGAGCCTAATTTTAAAAGTGTGATTTCTAGACCTGGAATGAATGAATGAAATACACTTTATTATCCCCAAAGGGGAAATTTGTGTTGGACTCAAGGTGTTTACATTGACAAGACCATTGGATCCATAAATAACAATATACACAAAATATACACATAATTCCTATACCCACCCTGAAAAGACAATCATTCATCATTTAACATTTTAATAGACATGGCTATAAAATACTTTTTAAAACGATTATACCTACACATTGGAAATCTGTACCGTTTTTCAGAAGGCAACAATTCGTACTCTGTATGCAATACATGCAATGGGTCAGCTAAAATTTTATGTGCTTCCCTAAGAACCGACTGTTCATAAAGTGACTCATGGGACAGATCCTCCTTTCTCCCAATGGTCTTCATTGCTATTTTTAACAAGCGTGCAAGCTTAGACTTGACCCAAGTCATGGTAATCAATAAAATCTTAATTAAATGAACAAAATAAAGCCATGGGCATTTTTATAATGAAGTATACATATATCTCTAAAACATTTTATGACTACTATCTTAAAAAATGTTTGATATTTTAAATCGCAACAAAAGTTACTCACAAAGAAAAGCCTACATTTCCTACACTTCCTGAACATACAGGCTATGTCCAATACAACATGTGTAATAAAAGTAATGCATTTGTGGGCAAGTTACAGTGCACAGCATAAGGGAGTACACCCCCTCTGATTAAATATAAAAATGTATTTTCTTAATGATCACTAATATAATTCATAGAAAAATGGCACATTTGAATGTATTAAACATTCTAATAAAAACAAAGAAATACATGCCATTAATATCTGTAAAATAAGAAACTTAGCCAATTTTTGTTTAAATGAAGGATTGCAGAATTGAGTACAACCTAGATTTAATTCAAGTGTAATATTCTAGAACTCCTGGAGGACGACCTCCTTAAATGCCCTGGTCTTTAATGGGGAGTGTTGCTCAGCTTGTCTCTACAGAATCTCTCACAGCAGCGCAAGAGTGTTAAGATTGAGTGAAATACATGTCCACTGAAGGATTTTCAACTCAGGAGAATGAATATCTTCATTGTCATGTAAAAAAAAAAAAAAAAAGCCCAACAATGCAGGGAATGAGAAGAGGGTAGCATCTTCAGTTTCAGGTTTTTGTATTACATCACACAGTGGTGTGTGAATTTATGACAGCATTGATAAAGTACAACTCCCTCACACCTTCAGCACTCATACATCCCTATATAAGAGCTTTACTACCACTGAATGCCACTGTGGGAACCAAGCACTTCTCTCTGTACTCCTTTCTCTAGCAACACCAGAACATTTTGGAATCCGAAATGATTGACTTGGTCTCATAAGACCAGAGTATGGATTCCCAGAAGTCTATATTTTGTAAATATGGGCCTTGGAAAAAGCTAAATGAGTTTATTGTGCTTTGGCTACAGTCGGTAGTTCTGGTGTGGATAAACAACCATGCATGTCACTTCTGCAGGCTGCGTCATACTCTGTGAGATAATGTGTCACTCTTTTCGTAGCTTTTGCCGGCTCTGAGACACTTGAGTGTTATTTCTCCTGCTCTTTTCTAGCAAAAATTCACTCATCACAAAATGAAAACTTAAAGTGAAGACCTGATTACTTCAGGAGCCTTATCACAAGTCCATAGTTTTTTAATGTCGGTGCTACTTCTACAATATTTTCACACTTAAAACAATAATTTGGTATTCCTCTTGTACCATTGTCCTCTTTTATGCTAAAAAATAAATCTCCTGACAGTTCTCTCTCAAGTGGTTTCATTGTTGTCAGCATTAAGTCTGAGTATGATTCAGTGGGCCAGCGAAACCATTAATATCAATAATGACGTCCGTTAACAGTTTTGGTCAACATACTTATGTTTAACTACACCAGAATTTTTTTTTTATTTAGTAACTTCCAGGAGGGTGTACTCATTTTTGCAACACAACATTTTATTACTTGGATAAGAAAATTGTATTTTCTTGAATAATTTTAACATTCTTCTTTGGTAACCGATCAAGCAGATTGTGGAAATTAATCTATAAAAAACATAAACCTGTCTTCTAAGCAAAACTTGATCTTTAGAATGGACTCATATGGGGTAGCCTTGTAACCTCTTGCTTTCATTAAACATTCATGGTAGAAGGCCATTGCTTTGCTGAATACCCACTCAATCAACTAGCTCAAGTCAGAGGATAGAGATTTATGCACATTATGTCTGATTTATTTAAAGAAATAAATATTTTATTTATATATACACACACTACTTCAAGTTTAAACAGGATTTTTAAACCGATTCACGGAGAGAAAATTTTTTTTTAAATTTCCTGCTTAAGTAAAACCCTCTTTCCAGTGAAATCAGTGTTCATCTTGAGCATAAGACTATATAGCACAGTAACATTCATACAGGCATAATACACCCACACGGTTTGAGATGGTAAAAATACAACATGCCTTTAGGGGACTGCCAGTGGGCTCTCTAATATTATACTTCCCCTCGGGCCACCGTGAACAAAGACTAAACTGTTCAGTGTCACAGTTGATTCAGAGGGAAATGCCACAGATTTAGGAATCAAAGGTACCCTGCAAGCACTCTCAGACCAACTTTTTCCAGCAGTGCAAGTATTATTCAAGCATAAATTCAATACAATGCTATCTTATAAAAGTTATCTTCTGCCTTTTGTCCAAGCTAGAAGGAGGCCATGTTGCAACGTCATCAATGTGATAAAGTAGTCTTGTTTTAGCTACGGCTGATGAAGAAAAGTCAACTGTCTCACAGGAGATGTGTGGTGAATGAGAAACAGTCAGATGTCACTTACCTCTATGAGAGCATGGAGTTGACCTTCCTGTACACACACCCCCATAAATCTACAACACCACAAAAACAAAAAAAGAAGAAAGGTTGATGTTAGTTTAATGTTCTGAAGCAGCAGCAGTTAAGAGTTTGAGGAGATTTCTAGGATGTCCAAAAAAAAAAAGTCACTGTGCAATCAATGGCGTAAGAGCAAATTCAGCATTATCAATCAGAATGAGCTGCTGCCGTCTACACCAGCGCTGACTTTCTCCGAGGCTGCTGTCCAATGGGCTTATTTTGTGCTCTACGTTCATTTCTTGTGTCAAAAATGGCTTTTACAAATGACACCATAAACTCAGACAGGTTTATGGTGCTGTACTTCAACACAAGCTATAAAATTCGAGACTGTCCCCAGTCGACTGGAGGGTGAAACTCCGATGTAAACAGGCACAATGGCACAGTAAAGGCAAGATTTCTGCCGTAAATACAAATGGCTGCTTCATCTTTCAGAGCTGGAAGATGTAGCAAAAAATGCAAAAAGTGTAATTTCTTTAGAGAAGCAAAACAGTAATACAATATAATAGAGTTCAATATCTCTGCCACTTGCATTAGGAAATTAATACTTTTGTTCAGCAAGGGTACATGAAATTAATCAAAAGTGAAAGACACTTATAATGTTACAAAAGTTTTCCATTTCATATAATGTTCTTCTTTTAAACTCTCTATTCATCGAAGAAAAAAAATATTAAAGCAACAACTGTTTTCAACATTGATAATAAGAAATGTTTCTTGAGCACCAAATCAGCATTTGAATGATTTCTGAAGGATCATGTGACACTGAAGACTGGAGTAATGGCTGCTGACAATTCAGCTGTCATCACAGGAATAAATTATATGGGAAATGTATTTAAATAGAAAAGTTATTTAAAATTTTAATATTTCACAATATTACTTTTTTTTAATCAAATAAATCATTGGTGAGCATAAAAGACCTTTTTCAAAAACAATTACAAAACTCTTACAGACACCAAACTTTTGAATGGTAGTGTATGTACGCATAAATACAGTAATATCTGTGTCAATTGTGATGTCTTATGTGCCTCAGATTTTTTTTCAGAGTCATCACTTGCAAACAGTCAGAAAGATCAGATTTGATAAATACAGACAAAATGTATGTGCAGTGTGAGGTCCACACAATATAGACATGCAGTAGCCTTTCACTAATTTGTTCTCCGCAATGACACAACGTATCAATGTCTCTGAATGGCCACCTCACACGAGTCATTAGAAACTATACAAATTTGTCTGTGTTTTCAAAGTTATGGCCCCATTAAGCCCAGGCCTGGCTTTTATTTCTTCAACAAAGCTCCACTTAGCCTTCTCCTGTCTGCACTGCAGTCCCTCCACCCCCATTCAATAAGACGTAACAATGGTGTGACTGTAAAGCACACACAGACCCTCTCACACTCTTTTATCCACCCAGAGGCTCACATTCTGCTCTACAAACAAGCCAAGTATCACAAAAATGGAAGCAGTACCAGACATATTTAAACAGTAAACCAAATGTGTACAGCAGCATTGTTTGAAAGACAACTGCTTTATTATTATGGGTGGCATTGTCACAAAAACACATTGATTCCAAGATAAAAAATATAACAACAACAAATAAATAAAATAATAAAACAAACAAACTAATACAGAAAATAAATAAATACACAAAACAAATAGAAATAACAAAAATATCAATCCTCAGTTGACAAAACACACTAGTTCTTCACAGAGCAAAAGTCGAGAATCAAGAGGACAGCTTTTTGATCTCAATGAAACCTAAACTCAGGATGTCGTTTCACTCCATCTATTGTTAATGGATTTCTGTGGAACGAGGAGGAAGAGGTCATCTCTGCTTTTCCATTACAAAGGAGAGAAAGATTCACATTGAAAGCAACACTCCCACAGTCTCACTGTTTGAAAGACTGCATTCATTTTGAGCCACTGACAGTGTATAAAGCGAGGCACACTCCTTGTACAAAGAGTAGGAAACCTAATATTAATATTAAACTACATCAGCCACAGCTTTATATGAAAAGTGCAGTCATGTTTTTCTTTGAAACACATGTTATTTCCATTTTCCCATTTAGTTACAAGCTCATTAAATGTACTTTTATTGGCATCAGCTCCTTAGTTTCTTGTTAACGTAAACCACATCTGCAAAAACCAACTTCATAAAGTAACTACACGGAGACACACGGCAGCAGAGAACTTGAAAGGAGACTGGCCTGGTATTTGCAATAAAATCTTCCTTGCACAATGCACATTGAAGCCGTGGCCTAGCTTTGAGACTTGCACATTTTGCAATTCTGTTACACCTCTCAGCCCATCATTTGCTTTGCTCTCTTTTTTGGTATAAACATTGCAAAAAGGCTGTCTGCACGATCATTTTAACCCAATCAAAAAACGTGTTAATCCACTGTGATAATGGTGTGGTACTGAAAGCAAACCTGAGTATGTTGGGGTGAGAGAGTCTGTTCATGAGTTGAACTTCTCGCAGCATGTTGGCACGATTACTACTCAGCTTGTTCATCTTTAGGGCCATTACCTGGTCCGAAGCTCTGTGACGCACCTAAAACAAACAAAGAAAATGAGAAATGTTCTTTTAGTCTTACTCTGAATTTGAGCTAAACCATACAGACAAAATGAAAGGAGTCAGGGGAACTCATTTAAGTTTTTATATGCTTTGAATGTTCATCTTAAAAGGAATGCAAATACTGCAGCTTTTTGTTCAGTGCATATCGGGCCATTGCTTCTCACATGCTACTATCCAATAATTGCATCAGAGAAAGTGAAACCCACAGCATTAGACCATATTTCAAGTGCCATAGCAAATGAGGTCTGAAAGAACAGTCATTGTTAAAAATCATTATTACACAGCCAATTTTTTTAGCACAAGATGAAGAAAGAAAACAGGCAAGCACTGCACAACTGACTATTGGCCATGTACTGTTAGGGGTTTCACAACATTTCTGAAATGTGCCTTTGCAGATCTGTTTCCTAGTTTCCGCTTTGTGCTTTCATCTTGCTGACCAATAAAAAGACATTTAGGAAAAGAAATATCAACCACAGGATTTCCTCAGAGTACAAAAAAAAATATTCATCTTCTGTCTGTAAAATGCTGACTTCCTCAAACTGCATGCAGTGATGAAAAGACTCAGCACAATGAAGGATTACTCACAATTCTGTGCTAGGGAACCAAAACATTAAAATCTGTGAGTGTTGTATTCGTAACACATAGCAACATTTTCTGAGCGTTTCCTTTTATTTTAAATGCATGGAGGTGACTTTACTGCAACCAATCTCAGTCTGGGGGATCAGCAGCCTAGGAAGAGCCCATTTTGTGTGCCCACCTACAGTGAGAGCCGCCTGTCAGACATGGACCCAGATGCCTCTGCTAAAGCACCCAAACTCTCAATCTGTTCTGCTATTTTCAAGTCACAGCTTGCTGCCCATGCAACAAATCCAGTGTCCTAGGAAAATGTTTTGGTTCCTCAAATGTAGATGGATTGCAACATTGAGCAATATGATTATTTAGGGATTCTACATATTGCTGTGGGGTTTTTAGATGTTTATTTGAGCCTGCCATATGGGTACAGATTGAAACTCATTTGTTCAAATAAACTGAAAAAGGCAATTATTGCATTAGCTTCCCAGACAGGTTCTTGCAGACCCCCCGCACAGCTGGTATTTGGCTTACCGCATTACCCCTGCCTGTGCCATATATAGACACCCCCTGCCTGCCATCCTAAAACCATTCACTCTGCTGCTTTAAATCTCAGCCACCTGTGCGGAAAAGGAAATATTCTAAATGGACATATATAACAAATCACTAACAAGTAATGCTTGTTAGTAAAAACTGTAGCTCAACAAGGGCGCCACAATTATTTATTTACATAGAATCAAAAGTTGAAGCACTTTTTGATTTCAATTCACTGCACTTTTTTCCCACTATATAAATAAATATGCGAACAATTTACTTTTGCCTTTTTTGTCTGAATCTTTTTAGCTTCACACACCTGAGAGAAGAATTGTTTTTTATTATTATTTAAACTGCAAAAAACTATTTGCATGCTCAATTCAAAGTTCACAAAGGGCTTAAGCATTTGCATTTCCTGGACACTCGTCACTTCATTAAATAAAAACTAATGTTAAAAGTGAAAGTGCCTGCAAGATGCAAAGTAAAGGGAGATTAACTCCCACCAACGAGAGAGTGTCTACATTATAAAACAAACATAATAAAAGAAAAACCAAATACACAACTGGATACCACAAAACAAACTGCATAGAAAAATTCACTCTCAGAAAATTTGCAAACATTTAGGGGTACAACAGCTCATCACTGGGGCACTACCCTTAAAGGGAAATCTTTGTAACTTATTTATCTTTAGGATACATATCGTGAGGAAAATATTATTTTCTTATGTATATTTCAACAATTTTACTGCTTATACATAGGGTACTGCCTTAGTGACAAGCAGCTGCATCCTTTTTGCACTTTTTTTTCTGACAGTGCATAGTACGTGGATATTATCAGCAGTTATTTAAAAAAAAAAAAAAAAAAAAAACACATTGGTATCAGTTTTGTATATCTGTTCTGATTGGCTTATAACAAATGCAACACAATCTAGTGTAGGTAACTCTGAATGGACAGAATTAAAATAAGCCAATAGAGGCTTCAGAGTTGCAGGGTCTACAATTCTTACATCTCTCCAGACACAGTTTGCTCTAAAAATGGCTGAGCTCTGATCTCTAAATAACTTAATACCTGGCCTAAGAGGACAAACTTGGCACATTTATGACAAAACACACAAGCTAAAATAAAACCCAATGCAGCATGTGCATGTACAGAGAAGCTCTGCAGAGACAAATACTGCTCATGACTGAAAGAGTTCACGACAGGGGAATTGATCTTGGGTAATGGGCATCATCATGCACTGTTCTCCCGGGGCTTTTCTGACCTCCAAACTTCATTGAATTATTCACAGTGAATATAGTGAATAGCAGTGAATAGGCTACTGTACTACCGATGCTCAGCATCAAGGGTAATAATTTTTAATTCTGTGGGAGGTCATCAGGATTTATGGGCAGCAAACAACTAAACAATTATAAATGACAAACTGTTATCAACACTACAGACGAAGATGCATGTTGTAAACACCATCCTCATTTTAAACAACAGGAATGGCAATTATTTGACATGTCAGTGTTCACTGTCATGACACTTGTTTCAATTAAAAATGTCTGCTACATTAGTTTGAAGAACAGAGAGAAATCACAGAAGAGGCACTCACAAACTCTGAAAGCTACTTTATGCATGTTACTGAAAAAAGCAAAGGTTAAGGGACTAAGTAAATCTATCCTATAAAAGGTAATAGTATCTAAACAGGCTTTTTAACAGACATTTAATGTCTTTATTTGACAGGATAAGTGCGGAGAAACAGGAAACTATTGGGTAAGAGAGAAGGGAATGAGATCAGGACATGAACCAGGCCGGATTTGAACCTGTGCCACTGTCAGCCAATGACAGGCATTGCTATGCAATACTTTAGGCCCAAACAGACTAAAAGCAGCCAGTTTTACTGCATTTAAACTTGGACACAAAACTGAATCTTTCCCAGTTTTAACCACAATGTTTCATCTTCATTAATTTCTAACTTTGATATCATATCAAACCAATCATACTGAAAGACTCTCTTTAGCAAATACCATCATTAGGGCTGTGCAAAAAAATCGAATGCGAATTTCATTCGACTCTGAAATGTAGTCGACGGCTCGGTGTAGTAAATGCTGCTCCATCTGAAAGCACATGCTGGAGATTTACTACTAATCACAGAAGCGGCTTTACTGACGAGATGCGCATGAAAATATCATATTGTAATCCAATAGCAAGTACTGTAATATCATCACTGTTAAGCAAACAACATTTAATTTTACATGCCAAAATATGCACACCTATCTGACATTGCAACCTAGATGACAACTCATCAACTGAATGCTTTAGGACCTTTTCCACTAAATCTCCGACTATCTTTGAAATAAAGGCTACACAACTCTCAACTCCTGGTGTGCAAAAACTGTAGGCGTTATCAAACTGTTGAATCAGATAATCAACGTTTTCATGTTCACTTACAATTATAATGAAGAATGTCAGAACTCAACTCTGCAGGTGGTTTGGTAAAGCTAATAACTAAAATCGAAATGACTTATTGTCATCACACACACAACCATCTTACCTTGTAGACCTCTGAAAAAAACCCAGAGCCAATCCACTCGCAGATGAAGTCATCAAGTCGGGTCAGGCAAGAAAAGGCACTGATGAGGGCCCGGTAAGACGAGGGACACACCCTGTCCAGTGGTGCCAGACCGGTTTCTGCTCCTCCTCCACAATCCGGGTCCTCCAGCCGATCTGGTCGCATGGGGAACCCAGCAATGGAGTTGCGTTTGCTCCGCTCCATTGCTACTGGTGCACAACTAATCTGGTAGAGTATCAATCACCGGATCACATTTTTGATTGTCCTTGGTAGACCTACAAAAGGAATAACCAGATAAATAGAGGAATAAAATATTGTTAATAATTAGGGCTGCCCTTAGTCTCGCGTAGCCAGAACTTTAGACTGACAGCTGAAGGTCTGGAATCCATGGCAGCTTTCATTGGCCAAGGCCCGCCCATAAGGCCATTTGACCGACATGTCAAACAACCAATCACAGTTCGTTTCATTTCAGCGTCACGTTTCGTGGTGTGGAAATGTCGCCACAATAACAGATCGGTTTGTAAAACTCTCGGACATATTAAAAAAATTCTGTTCCGTGAACTTTAAATATTTCACATACGTTTGAGAATCCAGCGTTTAGCTGATCCTGATAAGCGCTTGTTGTCACAGTTGTAAACACGACAGCTTTCTTCTTTCGTGAGGGGGTTTGGCGCCACGGCATCTTTGTTTCCAGGCGGAACGTTAACGAACACACACGTCTCCCGGAAATCCTGTATAATTCAACCAATCCGATGACGACTTCGAAACTCCTGAAGCGTTTCCAATTTTGTGTGCCATACGCATCAAACGTTCAGCCAAAGGTCCGTGGGCATGACGTCTGAGGCTGACACTTAGGCTGCCCTCGACAAGGATATTTCTGGTGACTAGTAGTCATTCATTTGAAGCCTTGATCGACTAATATCGCCCAGTATAATAACCATTTAAATCATTATAATGAGACTTTAATTGCCTACATAGCCTAATAAGCGTTCAAGTCCACGCCATAAACTTGCCACAGCGCACCAACAGAAGTAATGATTATGATTGTTCATGAAAAACAGTAGGAAGGAGACTGCATTAACATTTTAATAACTTGATAAACCAGTGCTTTCTTTGTTTTCAGCTTCAGAGATGAAGTCGGTGACCATTGCTCCGTCATCCAAAAAAAGAGCCGCAGTATTAATGTGCCTGTATGCATGTTTCATACGGATTACATAATCTGAGAATTTGTTTTCCATTTGAATTGGTTCATTTGAAAGTAGACGTTTCGCTCTCTATAGATATATTTTTCTGTCTGTAAGGCAAAGATATATATGGAGTTTCACGCTCAAGTTCACAGACCGAGACGGCAGAAAGTGCATCTTGTTTGCTTTCATTATTTTACAAAAGTGCGGTATTGTGAGTGCACACAAATAAACGTAGAGTCTTCACAGATTCGAAAGATGTATTACTTTTATCTGTATGACCAAAAATTAGGAGTATTTTAAGTGCAAGTGAGCGCACCGGCGCCTGCCCACCTGTCCTGAAGTGAGCACTACTGTTCAGCTTCCAGTCTCTGCACACACACTTAAACAGCGCACATTTCTCTAGGTTAACATTAGATTGAGCAGGCCTGTAGTTTGCTGCTAAACCTTTACATATTTAAGATTATAATTCCATTTGCAGGGCGAGACTGAATAGGTGAGAGTTTGGATGTCCTGCCCAATGTACTGTATTACCATAGACCAGCCGTTAACGATCTGTTAGTCACAAACTACTTGACTTCTGCGACTAAGCGACTAACAAATTTTGGTCGACCAAGCTTTTTCTGGTCGACTAACGATTAGTTGACTATTAGGGGGCAGCCTAATAGTCCATGTCCTATTATAGTTCCCATTTTTACAATAACTGAACATCTGTATTGCTTCTATTTGAGTGAACAATCTATAGTGAAGGAAATGGTAGACTGAAAAGTTGATTATGAAAATGGCCGATCTTGATCTGAGTCCCAGAAAATATCCTATTCCCATTTTAAAAAATTAAAATGAAACAGAAGTAGCAAAACATTTAAAGGGAATAAAGATTAATTCCATGCCAACTTTAATTTGAGAATAAAAACTCACTCACAATTTAGACACTTTCTTTAATATATTTTAAATGCTTGAAAGAAAATCTAAAAACCACTCTTTGATGTACTAACCATTATCAGCTATACTAAGCAATTTTTGCCCAATTGTTTAAGATAAAATTAAGGAAAACATGGGGAAATAGGGTTGGGGTAGTAAACACACCTGCCAAGTGCAAGCAGCTTAAATTTGACATGTATTACAGTATCCAAACAAACAATACCCAATGGCATAAACATAAATCACATAGACTATATTTCTGTAAATGAACACAGAATCAAACCATTCACACTAATTTCCCCTCATTCATAAGGAAAAACAAAAAACAGGATGGATACGGGATAAACCGTCTCCTGCAACATTCCAGTTGTAAGCTTAGGAATGAAACAGGGAAATAAATAAATAACACAAAACTCTGCCAGGATCTAAACACTGCCTCCCACTTACACTTGAGTGCCACACCCCAGTAAAAAGCCACTTTAAAAGGACCAAACATTCACACAGGCCTTAAGGTGATGACACACTGGGCAACTTTTTGAGCTATGTTGCTGGGCAATGTTGCAGTCAACGAGTAACCAGGTGAGACACAGGGCCCACAACCGATCTAAAGTATCCAGTTAGAAATTTGTTGCCCATTCTTAATGGGAAAGTGCCCAAGCAACATTGCTCATAAAAGCTGCCCCATGTATCATCATCTTTAGGCTGCTCAACAGCTGGCTCTACTCACTACAGTGTGATCAAGTCCATTTCTGTAGATCCCTCACCCCACCCTCCCTTGTAATGAAGGAGCCAATCATATGTCTAACCTTCAATAACAATTAAGGTGGGCTGTCCCTCTATTTTTGTTTCCATAAACATACACTAAATTATGCGATTTACAGTAGAAAGCTACCAAAACTGTGGCACACTGAGGGTTGGAGAGTGTAAGAATGGCAGGACTACTGTTTTAGGTCATGATTCCAGTGGCAACATTCCATAGAGCTCACTTCAAACTTGACCTTCAGTTGGGACAGCCTTAAGGCCAGCCAACATTCAATGCTCAGCTTACTGCATGATTGGACCCATATACCAATCACTGTTTCCCAAAATAACACTCTCAGCCTGGAAATAAGCATGTCTCACAGGGTCAAAAATTGTGCACTGGGTTACTACAAAGGGGTTTCACCAAAACAACAGCAATGGCAGTAAGCTGACTGCAAACATTACACAACAAGACCTTATTCTGATCTAGCACTACTCTAATTTTTAACTGATATCTCATGATCTCTAGCAGCCAAAAATACCAAAATTCCAAAAGAGGTTGTAATGACTTCACATTCTACAGTCATTCACAGGTATTTTAAATCACGTGATTAGACAATGCGAGCCCATTTACTCACGGATTATGTGAACAACAGTATGTCTGACATTCCAAAGATTAGAAATAAGAAATGAGAACTTGAACATCTTGCACAGATTTTTCAGCTCATACCACACATTTTTGCATGCATGCATTTAACATACTTTACAGTAAGGCTGTGTTTTTCATGAATCTGCATAACACTTTAAAATCTGTTCTTAGACTCAAATAGGCCTATTAATGACCACAGTTAACAAGGTTAAACACAATGCACTTCACAGTCAATATATAAAATTACAATAACTACTTATTTACAATTGAACGATTTTGTTTAATTAAAACAAAACCATCCTCATCTTTTTATCGCCAGGAACAAATACGTTAAGGAAACTATGGCAACGGTTCCTAGCGATCCATATGAATTTGCAAACTGCTTTGCACGCTAATTAATTGTGAGTATAGGATAAACCAGTCATGCTAATGTGTGTTTTTTTACACGGTTTGCGTAGTTACTAGGGAAGCCAGCACAGAGCGGGCGCGAAGAAACATCTCGGAAGTGCAAGTGTTGCAATCCGAGATCGCATAATTGATGCTGACCGAAAGTGAACTCGGTTGCTGCAAAACAATAAGCGCCTGCATACCGCAGAGAATAGTGATCAGGTGCAACTGCATGCCGTTATTAAACTGTTACACATAAGTGGACACCAAAGCGCATTTTAATTGTTTATTGACACACGAGCCTAGTTCTCAAGTTTAACGCACTTTAAAACTAAAAAGAAAACACCCTATCATACACAAAGTTCAGTATCTTACCTGCTCATCAGGCTTGAAAGTGAAGCAAATATATTCTGGCGGTCGAAATGCCTCACTTAGACCCATAGCATTTTGCAACAGCAGACGAGGGCCATATACTGCAATCCATATATTCACATGTAGATGTAACTGCTTGTTTTGACCGAGAGTCGGCTAGGCTAACGTTATATTTGAACACCAAGACGAATTAAACAACACAAGCACCGTGTGCGCGTCTTAAAACTTAATTTACCGAGACTATCACAAATTTTCCGATAGAAACCCAACTTTAACATGCACAAGTAGACAACTGCGTATGTTTTGTCGCGCTGTCCACAAACATGAAGCGGTCAAGAGAAAATAAATAACGCGCGAGCTCTTTCCAGAGTCTTTTCTATATCATGCCAGGCTCTTCGCTCAGTTTCTATATCCCGAAGAAATTTAACAAGCAGTGAATCCCCAAAGACGTTATTCCATTTAGGGTGAGTGAAGTAAATTCAAGAGACAACCACTTCCATAACAGTTGCCTCTCCCCCACGGACTCAACTTACGTTTTCATTTGATGGCGATAGACGTCAACGTCAGCCATAGAGATACAAGAGACTCCTTAAACGGTACTGTTTTGAGCCAATCACCGGGAAGGCAGATTGCATAGTGGGCGGGTATTTTGATTGGTTGACTTGTTCTTGCTCGAATCAAAATGTTTCCTCAAGGTGCAGCTGTCCAATGACAAGCTTGCTTGTATGGCATACTAAAATACATAAACAAAGGTACGTTCACAATAATAAACAGTAATAAGGCCGTTTTCTAAACTACTATGAAGACTTTAAATGCATTATGTGCTATTATGGGATCGAAAACAATTGTAAGAACAATAAACAGCTGAGGGAAAAAATGACTGACAACATTTACAGCATTTATTTCGTTAGAAATTGGTTAAGCAAAACGTAAAACTAATCCACTGTGCGTAAAATGTTGTGAACACAGGATTAAGTTAATGTAAGGATGCCCACTTATTTAAGCAGATCTGTATTCCAAATGGATTATTATGGCGCCATCTTTCGGGAGAGAAAGCAATTTTATTTTTCAAGAGAATACTTCAGCAAGTACCATACTAAAAACAATATGCAATAGAGTTGCCAATTGTACAACAAAAACAACAATAATAATTTACCTACTTTGTATTAAGCTTTCAAACATTTAAATTAATCATTTGATACAATGTATATTACAATGCATTATCTCTTTAAAAATACCTGCATGCAACTACATATGCAGCCTTATTAATTTCTTAGATTTACACTGTTGATCCCTGCCCCTCAATTTACCCTTAAGCCTAATCAATTATTTATTTATTTGTTTTGACGTAAGTACATAGTAGTTAAAGACACCTAAATAAAGTGGGGTTATGACAACAAGAACAATAATAATAATAATAATAATAATAATGGGAGAGTTTTAGTTAGTGATCACATTATTTAAAGATTTAACATAGACTCATCACAGAACATGTTATTATACAAGACCCTATGAGACTGATAGTGTTTGCTTGTCTTTGTACAAGACCTAATTCTGTCCGTTCCTACCCCTCGGGGCAAAGGGGGTTAATCTAGTCAGTCGGCCAAGAGCTTACTACCAGTCTGATGAATGTGTCACTAACCTAACACTGACGCTGCTATCTGTAACATGCCGAGGCTATTGTACGGTTAATGACAAGATACGGATTGCAAGAATGCGAAATTTAATACTTACAGGTATGAACGCCTAGTAATTGTATGGACCCCATGTTCGCTAACAAACAGCAAAATACAAATCTCTTTAACACGATTGATTGACACGTAATCTGTGTCACTGCGTTTCTTTTTTAATAGCGCTTCTGTCGGTCATTGTTGTGGTGTCAGGATACGTGGAGGAACTCGATGACAAGTAAGTGTTATACATGAATAGGTATCTGTGCTTTAGTACTAAAGCTGATGGCAGTGCAGAGTAGTTATCATTGTTGCATAGCAACGTGTGGAGATCTACTGGAAGAAATGGCACTTAATGAGTCTGCTTAATGAAAAGTGGGTTTGATGGAAATTTGTGTTTTTAATATTCTTTATCACAACTATATTTATTATGTGGGAACCATTTTATAACAGTAATAAGGTACACAAGGCCTGCTGCTTTGTAAAAAAAATGTATGCTTCCATTTACAACAAACAAACAAGGTATGTAAACACATCACATAATCTAACAACACGTGAACAGCCTTAGGTTGAGCATAACCAGTGACAAACAAGATCACAATAAACCAATAATAAAGAAGAAAATAAAATCAATAAATAAATAGAACAAATAAAACAAACCAAACCAAAAGGGGGCTTTTTACATTAATTTATACATGCCCCAAAAACGAAATCAATTTGAGAGCTTTCTTGTTTTTAACCAGTTCTAAAGATTTGCACAACATTTTAACCTCATTCATCCACTGGTTAAAGTTGGGTTTAGATTTTAACCATCTACATTTATGAATGAAAAACTTTCCAAGACAAAGCAAGAAATTAATAACAAAATCCAACTCTTTGTTTTCCAGACAAATACCAAACCTAATTAACTTAATCGTAAGGGGTGGGATTTCAACCTCTCTAGACTGCTGCTTTGTAAATAGTCACAGCTAAAAGGGTTGCCTGTAGGCTACTCTAATTTGTCAAGGCTTGTGGTTTGTCATATTACTTATTGCATAGATAGATATCAATGTGTGATTGACTGCATTAAACATTTCCCTTTTACAGGTTTAAGGAATACCTAAAAAATGAACTCTGGCTGGTGGAGGTGAGAGTGTATACAGTGCAGTTTAATTTATGCAGTTTTATGTTGTGTGATATGTTTACTTTGTAACTTTGTGTCATGCCCGCTTTGTTGGTATCATGCTTTTTTAAAAAAAATATATTTTGCAGTTTTATACACCATGGTGCGCATACTGTCACACATTCGAGCCAATATTGTATGAAGTTGGTGCAGAGCTGAAGAGTATGGGCTCTGCTGTTAATGTTGGCAAGATTGATACCACAGTGCACACAAGTGGGTTCAGTTCACATGTCTATAAATGTGTGCATGTTGGAAAGCTTAAATTACATTGATTGCATACCTAAAAGCATACATTATTTTAGCAAGAACTGCATTTGTGCCATACCCCCTCTAGATGAAAGTTATATCTGCTGTTGTAGCTTGGTTTGAGATGACAGTAACGGTAATGCCACACCAGGCCATTGCTTAGCAACCAATTAGTATGCTACTTAAATGGCAGGATAGGCTTACCTGCTGTTTAATGGGATTAGTTAAGCAGGCCTCATGCGTTCATGAGACTCAGTTCTTGAACTGTATACGTAGTATGCGTTGAGTCTGTATCTTGTTAACCAGATGGCCATATGGCATAAGTTGCATTTCAGCAATTAGAAATCTCTTTAGTTTCTTGGAATTAGGTTGTTCAGTGTCTGCCTTTTGCTGCCATTGTCTTCCGACTACATAATCTTCTTATTATTAAGTTTTTCTTATTAATTAGTTGACACTAACTTTCTGGGAAATTGCATGTTGCCCATGTCTTGTTTTTTATACCCCCCCCCAGGAACAGCTCTGTTATTAATTAGATTAGCGACTGGGGGGGGGGGGGGGGGGGGGGGGGGTCTGGGGATCAAAGCAATTAACAATTATTGTGATTTCTTTATAAAGCTAACATAACACTTTAGGTAATAACATGAATAGTACTGGTATTATTATCTCCAATATTATGTTTGTTTACTGATTTATAAAAACAATAAAACATAACACAAAAAACACAAAAAATAATGCTTGCAAAAAACTAGAATGCTTAATCTCTCTTTAGGTATTGCTTCAGAGTTTAATATTCGTGGATATCCAACCATAAAACTGTGAGTTAATGCCTAATTATAATATATATATATACAGACACATTATTAATAAGAATTGTTCATGCTGTATGATGTGTTTGACTCTGTTCTGTTCTTTTAATAAGGTTTAAAGGAGATCTGTCTTTTGACTATAAAGGGTCTAGAACAAAGGATGCTATTATTGAATTCACCAACAGAGTTTCAGGGTAATTTAGGAGTAAATTTCACCATAATGAATTGTCTTGTGTCTTTCGTGTTCTGCATAGATTTTAGTCTCATGTCAATGCTAGTTGTAATTCTCCTCATGCTATCCCCTTGACCTTTTTTCTTTAATCTAGACCTGTGGTAAAACCACTCTCTAGTGTTCAGTTGTTCCAGCATGTTATGAGTCATCATGATCTTATCTTCGTTTACATTGGACGGGAGTCACTCCTTAAGGTAAACATTATGTAAAATTAATATAGGTCATATTTACATACAGTGAATTACTTATGATGGAATAGGAATAAAATGAAAACGATTGAACACTGGAGCATGAGTTCACAAACACCACTGCTACTGGATAGTATTTTATTTTAAAGTTGTATTGTTTTATAAATAAACTTTATGAATAGATTTATTGCATAGTTATATAGAAATGGTTAGTATAATATACTACTAGTGAAATGTAATGTACATTGTTTTTCTTTTTTAAACAGAAGAAATACTACAAAGCTGCTACTGAGTATATTGTCCACACATATTTTTTTACTGCATCTGAGGAAGTCCTCCCAAAGGTAAGACTTTCACTTATCTGAGGAAAATACCTCTGTAACCACGCACCCCCCCCCGATTCAATTCATTACTGATTTTCTCCATAGGCGTCCACGTCTGCCGGGATGTTCCCGCCATTGCTGTGTTCAAAGACGGGACGTACTACCTTTACAATGGTAAGATGTACTACTTTCAGTGCATCACTGTATTAAGCAAACATCTGAAACTAATAGGATCTGTAAGCAGCAAAATAAAATCTCAGCGTTGTCAAATCTCAGGCTGTTTCCTCTCATCGCCTCTCGAAGGGTGCTGTTCCACTGGGGTATAGAGGGGAGGTGGTAGTGAAATGCCAGGGCATCGAGGCAGAGTGTCACTAGGAAAGGGCACCAATAATGGGAATTAGGGAGGCGTGAAGAACGATGCAGCACCCTCAAAACAAACACTAGCCCACGATAGCGTTTATCCTCAGGGTGTTGATCTGCTGGACTTCCCCATTGTTGAAGTAGGTCTTTTGAAGCCAGTAGTTTAGCAGGAAGGGATCAGCACACTGAACCTGGACCCAAAACACATGTGTGCATGTACTGTAACACATTTTGCATAATTTAATGCACAGTCAGTGAACAGAAACACTTTGTTTTGTAAATAAAATGAAAGATAATTTGTTTCTTATGATTACACATTTTAGATTAAACAAGTGCTGAGTACGTTTTACTTGGGCAGTATTGTTTGCACAGGCTTGATGGTGACACTTAATAAGTGTAGGGCTATTTAACACATGAAAACATTAAATGTACATGAAGTAATAGCTTGTTTAATCTCACTTGTCTTATCATTCCTATAGAAATTGTTGATGGTGATTTATCTTTCTGGATAAATCGAGAACGTTTTCCCTCTTACTTCCAAATTGATAGCTTCAGTCTGTACCAGATGGGAGAACTAAGTAAGCCTGTTCTTATTTATGTAACAGGGAGATATATATATATATATATATCTATATATAGCTATATATATATATATATATAATGATATAATATATATATATATAAATTCTGCAACATTAATTAACAACCATTTTGTGATTGCTACATTTTTTTGCCATAGTGATAAAGACCTAACTGCATGATGACCTTCGGCAATATCCGTATTATGTGTGAAAATGATGCTTTGACAGATTATGATTATGTGAGCTTTGCGTTCATACATAATTTATTGTGTTGCTGTTCACTTCTCACACTTCCCTTAAAGGTCAACTTGTGGCAAATTGCAGTAGTAGATGAGAAGAATCCGTCTGAAAAAAGCATTCGGTAAGCAACATCAGAAAATGTGTTTATTCTTTTTTTGTTTTTCATTATTTCCCACTCTAACACTCAAAATTGATCCCTTTAGTTACAAAACTCTGATGGAAAGGCTGTCAACTGAATACAGAGATCATTACAAAAGGTAAGTAGCAAATGTATATGGAACATGAAGAGAAGGTGCCAAATATATTATTTGTTAACAAAGAAAATATAGATTTTTTTTCTCTCCTAGTGATTACCAGTTTGGTTATATGGATGGTAATGAATATATCAACGGTTTAATTATGGGGTGAGTTGAATTGGACAAAGATTTTAGGAGTTGCAAAGTGCAGGAACTGTATTTAAAGCCATTGGCATTGATAAAACGTCTACAAAAATTATATACATTACAGAAGTCTATTCTGTGCACATATTTTTTTGAATAATCACCACTAATATGTTTCTTCTCAGAGAAGTTGAGATGCCCTTCATCATTGTGTTAAATATGACCATTGATGGATACTGTCTACCAGAAAGTACGATTGAGACCATTGAGGATGTACTTCGCTTCTTAAACAGTGTTCTGGATGGCAGTGCAAAGGTATGTGGAGGGAGATACTTTCCTGTTTGTCTTTTCTGTCACATTCCTGTGAAATACATTATGCCTTTTCTAATAAAATTTATTTTTTCCCCAATCAGCTACTCGGAGGAAATGAATTTTTGCAGCACACTAAACGAGTTTTTAATAAAGCAAGGTCTACTGTGGTGGTAAGACTGACTAACACTCTTTATTATTTTGGCAAAAGGGTAGATTTACTCTTATTTAATTTTCCCCCCCCAAATATTTACTAAAAGCTTAACACACCAAAACCAAAACACATGGCTGATCACATCCTCATCAAATATTTACTTGAGGCTAATATTTAGGACACTGTTGTCCTAGTAACTAATATAAATCTCCCTGATCTCAGTCAATGTTCCAGGCAGCTCCATTCTTCTCCTGTTTTGTGTTTGGACTACCAGTGGGTATAGTTGTGCTGGTTATCTGGCGTACATGTACTGCTGTACCAGCAGATGATGAGAAACCTGTGGAAGGAGCTACAGCAAATCCTGCTTTAGATGCACATGGGAGGAAGGCAAAAGAAATGCAGCCTGACGGCATAGAAAAAACCTCTGAAGCAAAGAAAGAGGATTAACATGGACTGTTTACTTAAGATCGTGTTCAACTTTACAATATCATTACAAGTAATACAGTTTTTTTCCCTTTTTTATAAATTGTCTTCCTAGTGTACAGTATATTGTTGTATATTGTTAAATATAAAGGCTGTAAGGCTGTAATTAAAGCAAAATGTGGTTCAACAAAATACTGACACGAGAGTGTGAAACCTTTTCCAACTTTTTAAATTTTTATTATGTATTTATTTTTATATTTTTTTACTTTTTTTTTCCTGACATGTTGGTTTTATATATTTCACTTGGATGTTATAAGATGCAATGAGTATATACAGCTGGATAAAACAAAACCTTTGTCCGTCTTCATTTCAGGTTGCAAAGCAATAAAATGTGATTATTTTAAGGGGGGGGGGGTTCTTTTGATTCTTTTCTATACCCACTGTATGTACCCCAAATGTGTTCATATTTATGATACTTTTTTTTTTATTGTACTTTCTGTTGGAGCTCCTTGTGTGTTACTTTTGTAAGTATGAAAGAGTGTGTTTCTTAACGCATTACTGTGACCTGTCTACTTAAGTAAAATTGCTCAAACTATTCTGACTTGTGCCTAAATTATATTAAATCTTTGATATAAAAAAAATCACTTTATATTTGTATATCAAATTCGTTTATTAGTTATGAATCAAACGCCCTGAATACCGGGAATGTAGTTTAATAAAACCACTCACGCCGCCATCTATCGACCATATTAAAAATCGCTAATGCCGACAGTGATAGTTGTAGGCTACTAGATAACTTGGAAGATGGAAAAAGCGACTTGCTTTCTAACACCGAGACAGTTTTCTGACAGAAGACGAATTTGGTGGAGGAAATGTAACCCTACAGCCTAAAAAGTGACATTGAAATGGCATTATGGATTCTATCTGTCTTTGCTTCAGATGACAAAACATCACCACTTAGACAAACGACACAGAAAGCGGGACATTTCCTTCACCTCAAAATGGATTAATGGATTATCTCGCTTTGTCGTGTCACAATATGATTAAAAGGCATTAAGAGTTACTTCACATGGTTCTGTGAATTGTTACTGCCGAACGCTGCAACTTTCTGGAAAACTCTCATCCATAAGTCCCGCGGGAAGCAAACTTGTAACGACGGATTCTGAAAACGGAAGTTTCTTTGACACACAGTCTGCATTTATTTTATTTCCTTTATGACATTTAGTGCTGACATCGTTTTAAATAGCGAGACTGATATTAAAACTTTTCATCCGGCTAAATAATACGGAAATAAATGCGGAAGAATTTAGTTTTGCATGGGTTTATCAAGTTTTAGTTTAGAGGATAACCATTTATGGGAGCTATTAAAATAATATTTTCTCAAGGAAATGTGAACGCTTCCTACTGGCTGCGTAAATACCGCCATAGTCATTTGGATTTTTGCCTGAAAGGAAAAAAATATCTGCAGCTCTACATGTGAGTACAAGTTGGACTAATAACAAATTTTTGGCCTTTGGAGGAGGAGCTTTTAAAGAGAAAAGCACCACATCTGTTTCTTGGATCATGGTTATGGAGAACTTGCAGAGGTCTGCGGTTTTGCTCTGTGTCTTGGCTGTGGGACTTACTTTCTGTGGAATTTGGTCTGCCTCAGACAGATACGTGCCTTTGAATGAACACCAAACAGACAATACCACCTTGTCCGCACACCCCAAGCTATACTTTGATCTGACAGAATTGCGTTTGATGAAACAAAGGGCCACCACCACGCATAGACACATATTTAAAGTTATTCGAAATGCTGTTTCTGTTATGTTATCCAGTGCAGCTGTTTACCAGCCTCCGGTGAGCCATGAGGATTTCAGTAAGAAATGGAATGAGATCTATGGTAACAATTTGCCCCCTCTTGCACTATACTGTCTGCTTCAACCTGAGGATGCTACCGCCTCTCAATTTTTGATTGAGTACATGGACCGAATGGTGGAGTATCCAGATTGGACAGTGTCCAGTGCGCCAAATGATGAGGTCCCAATCGCCCACTCTCTCACTGGGTTTGCCACAGCATAGGATTTCATTTACACCTTTCTTGACACCCAGAGAAGATTGCGATATCTCAAGAAAATACGATCTGTTACCGAGGAGCTTTTTGAGCTTTCCAAGCACAGAGGATGGGGAAAGCAGTTTCTACAGAACCACCAGACAACTAATATACTAGCCATTCTCATTGGTGCTCTTGTGGCGGGGGAACATAATGACCCAGAGACCATGATATGGAAGCAGATATCAGTGAACTACATGGAAAAGACCATGTTTCTTCTCAGCCACATTGTCGATGGCTCTCTCGATGAGGGTGTTGCGTATGGTAGCTACACAGCAAAATCCATCACTCAGTATGTTTACTTAGCATTGCGTCATTTTCAGATAGACAACACACCGAACAACTGGCTCAGAGCTCACTTCATGTTTTACTTTGCTACACTGCTTCCTGGATTTCAAAGAACAGTTGGCATTGCAGGCTCCAATTACAACTGGTTCTATGGGCCAGAGAGCCAGCTTGTGTTTCTGGATGCATATGTGCTCCGAAATGGCTCAGGAAACTGGCTGGCAGAGCAGATTAGGAAGCATCGTCCTAAAAACGGACCCATGATGCAATCAGCAGCCCAACGCTGGGCTACTTTACATACAGAGTACATATGGTATGACTCTGACTTAACTCTACAGCCTCCACCTGACTTTAACAAAGCAACCATGCACATTTTCTCCAACTGGGGTATGGTGACGTATGGAGCAGGGTTACCACAAACTCAGGGTAAAACTTTTTGTCATTTAAATCTGGGAAAAATTTTTTTTTTTTTTTTTTTTTTTTATTTTTTTTTTTTTTTTGTTTTTTTTTTTTGTTTTTTTTTTTTTTTTTTTTTGTTTTTTTTTTTTTTTTTTTTTTTTTTTTTTTTTTGAGGCGAGCGGTGTCTGATATTGTCATGCACAACGTACTCTTGGGTAGAGGATGGAGACGAACTTTAACCCCGGGCACGAGCACCCTGATCAAAACTCCTTTACTTTTGCACCAAATGGACAGGTGTTTGTCTCTGATGCCTTGTATGGTCCTAAATACAGCTATCTTAACAATGTGCTGGTATTTGCCCCCTCACCCACCAGCCAGTGTAATCAGCCATGGGAAGGACAGTTGGGGGAATGTTCAAAGTGGTTACGATGGGAAGAAAAGGAAGTCGGGGATACCACTGGGGAGGTCATTGCAGCTTCATCGCATCAGGACATGTTGTTTGTGAGTGGAGAGTCTGTGTCAGCCTATTCATCTTCCATGAAGCTAAAGAGTGTGTATCGGGCACTTGTGCTTCTCAACTCTCAAACATTACTTGTGCTGGACCACATTGAGAAACAGGAGAGCTCCCCTCTCAGTTCTCTCAGTGCGTTTTTTCATAACCTTGACATTGATTTCAGGTACATTCCTCACAGATCATTTAGAAAATTTAGTGGGGCTCTGATGGATGTGTGGGACGCACATTACAAAATGTTCTGGCTGGACGCTCAAGGATCCAGCCCTGTTGCCAGGATACAAGAGGCAGAACAGGCTGCTGAATTCAAAAAGAGATGGACGCAGTACATAAACGTGACCTTTCCCATGGAGAACCCTGTCACTAGAGTGGCTTATTTGATGCATGGCCCATACACCAAGGTCTCGGACTGTAGATTCATAGACAACAGTAAAAATGGAGTAAAAATATCAGTGACTCTTAATGACACAGAGACTGTTGTGTCAGTTGTAACAAACTATGAAGACATTGAGGCTAGACATGGCTACTTGGGCTTTGCAGGCTTTGCTAAAACAGAAGACAACAGAAGAATAGTTCAGTTTGGCCGGGGAATTCAAACCTTGCCTAGTCAAGTCGCCAAAGATTTTGTGTTTGATTTTGGATTGGTGGTTAACATCTCTGTGGTATTGACTTTATGTCTTGCTTTAGGATTTGTAATGAAAAAAAGGAAGTGTTATGTGTCGTTCAATATGCTAATTCATTGCACTCTGGTCTGTGTGCTGTTGTTGTGGGTGACTGAACTTTTGTCTCTTTTTAATGGCTGCGAACAGCTCTTGTGCAATGTTAAATCAAAAGACAGCAGCATATTTGATGGAACAGACTCTAGTGTCCATGACCTCCTCCCCATCATCACAATCACATCCATGCCAGGCTCGGGCGCGGAGATCCTCCAGCACATTTTTGATAATAGCTCTGACTTTGTATTCCTCCGGATCCCTTCGGTCTACCTGCGGTTCACTGTATCTCCTTTCGTATCTCTGGTGGACGCTTGCGAGTGGTCCAAAGCAGATGCGCAAAATGGACGATTTCGGGTCATTCAGGGATGGTTCCATTCCATAGTCCACAATGTGAAACTGCACCTGCAAAATATTCAATTGCACCAGAGCAATGATGACATAGAAAGTAAAGTCAAAGAAAAAGGACAAAGAAAGAGAAGAATGCTGCTATCAGAGCAAACAAGGACAGGGGGCGGCAAGGGTACCCATATGGACATCGAATACATACAAGAGCTCAGGCAGCACCTGGTGAAGCACCCAAATGCCCGGCCGGTGCTGAACATGGGCAGTGGAGGCTGGTTCTTGAAGCTGCCGTATCTTCAAGAGGTCATAGGTCGCTCACTTCGCTCAGTTTATGTTGTCAGAGACCCACGTGCATGGATTTATCTAATGCTCTACAGCAGCAAGCCAAGCATGTACTTACGTAAGAATATTAAAAGGCACATCGTCAACATTTTTAAGCAGAACACTGATGGTGTGGATCAGGGCTGTGCTATATTGGACTCACAGTTCCTTCCTTTAAAGAAGATCCTCTCCCAGCCAGATCCCAACCCTGTCCAGCTTCTAGCTCAGCTATGGCTGGCTCACAATTCAGCAGGGCTCAAGGTGAGCGCAAGCCTCCCCCAACACACTTACCTTATAGTCAAATTTGAAGATGTTGTATATTTTCCTGGAGAGACAGCGAGAAAGATACATAACTTTCTTGGAATACCAGTTGCACCAGCTGCGTTAAACCAGCTGACATTTGCCACATCTACAAATCTGTATAATCTGATATATGAAGGAGATATATCAGCTGCCAAAATCAACATGTGGAAGGAGAATATGGCTGTAGATGAGATTAAACTCATTGAAGACACATGCTGGCCTGTGATGGAGAGGCTGGGTTATAAAAGACATACAGTCAGGCATTCATTTTTGTAAATGTTTTTGCATTTTTCATACTGTGCCCGAAGATTATATTTTTGAAGGAAGTAGGCTTTGTCAGTATGACAAATAACAAATGTTGCCTTTTCTGCAAAGTCATATGAACAATTGTTTTGTGCTCTGAGTATATTTAGGCAATGTTTATGTATTATTTAAATCTTACAGGCAAAACTGGGGATAGAATGTCTAGATGTTCTTAAGAACAAAAAGTGATTACTCACCATTGGAGATGGGGAACAGATGCAAAACTTGGATCACAAATACATCCAGTTTGACTGGAAGACAAAATTATTGTATTTCCCACCAGATGGGTGACTAACAGTATTTTTTCAGTGTTATGTTGTGAGATATGTTGTTGTAATTTTGATTTTATAAGCAAACTGAATGTCATTTTCATAGTCCACCTAGAGACCTTATTGTTTGCATTTAGAAGATTAATGTTTAAAAATCCCAAAGTTGTGAGTCTGCCTCATCCAGGGGCACCATAATGGGGGGATGGGAGGTTGGGAAGATTCGGGCCTGACAAGGAAGATGGGGCCTGAATACAGAAAATAAGTATGACCTATGATGAGGTACCAGTTCATGTGTACAATCTCTCTGTGACTCTGCGACTGTACACTCTGCGACTGTACAATCAAATCAGTTCATTGACTTAAAGGGAAAAATGTCTTGACACATCAATTGTCTTTTTTTGGTTTGTGAATATATATATTTTTTCTTTTGTTTCTTTGCATCCCTATGTAAACTATATATCAAAAACCAATAGCAAATCCATCTTACTTTTCTGAAAATGGTATCTTTCACTCATGATGTAATCATAAATGGAACATTTAATAACCCAAACAAGTAAACCATAAAATGTCATATTTCTCATCTTAATGGGTAACTTTTTTTTAATGCAGTTTTAAGAGAAAACTAATGCAAAATGTTTTAAAAGCCACAATGCAAATGTATTTTCCATGGCACCATATGCATATGGAGTGTAATCATCACTGTGGGATAACTGAAATGCAGGAAAACAATGACAATTTATGTGATATTTTTTAAAACATTTGCAAAAGCTGCTTGTGTGCGTGTGGTGTTATTTGCAGTCACTCCTTTGTGCCCAGCATGCTTTCGGACTAAACTCAGCAAGCAATTCTTCATAGAATAGAGTCTGTATGGAGAATATTAAGTTAAATGCTAAATGCAAGTAGAGCCAGTCTCTACATTAGGTCATATTGCTGATTGTGTAGGTCCCCAGCATGTCTACCATATGGTGTGGGATTTTTACATTTTTTTTTAAATTATTATTATTTTATATGATTGGCATAAAGCAGTTTCTGAAAAACGGAAGTACAAATACGGTGAACGGCATGAACACAGTGTAACATGAACATTTTTTTTGTACCATAAAGGAGAATGTACATTAATGAATAACCACATTAAACTTGATGCTGTGTTTGATATTGTTGAACAAATTTGACTGATAAAGACAGTTCAAGAAAACGTCCTAACTAATATGTCTGAAGATAAATAAACAGGCACATAAATTGAAACTATTTACAAAAGCAGTAACCACAACGCAATAATGAAGGTTTTCATGTATTTTATAACTGTATAAATGTATATGTATATTTTTGATTTTATTTTTTAAAAAAAATATATTTTATTTGTGATTTAAAGTAGTATTTTTCAACACAATGTTATATATTGTATAACACCATTGCTACATACCACATTTGTGATTTTTATTTTTTTACGTTTAATTAAATAATTAACTTAGCACATTGGCGTTAAAACAGTGTTAGCTGGCTTCTGGGGATAAAAATGAATCCAGTAAATCAGTAACATACCTCACCTCACAAAAAAAGGAGAATGAAAGATTCTGGCTACAGTTCAAAGCCTAGAATTCCTCATAAAATGTCGCCAGCAGAGGGCAGCAGATAAATAAAGATCCTACAACAAGCGCTTGAGCGGAAATGTATTATCAGTAGCTAGTATTTCGCTACTATCAGCAGCAAATCATGTAGGGACTGAAAAAAGCTTGCTCATTGGTGCCAACTTAACATTTCCTTTTTACACTCCAAAATACTTGTCATTTACACTAATAAGGCTGAGTTGCATAAGGCCTTGGACAGTGTGATGTAGCCTATTGCAAGCCTTACTGTGGTTTCCTAGGTGCTAACCTAATAGGCTACTTTGCAAATGTTTAATTCAGAAGAGCCAAACAGTGACAGTGTGTTAAATACAGAGTTACAGCAACAGCTCATGCATTCAAATGAACAAATCATGCCTTGATGCTAGGTAGCACTAGATTTTGCCAGAAAAATTCAATTGTTTTCAGATTATTGTATTGAAACCCTAGAACCGTGGCCTTCTAATGCATCTCATGAAAGGGATTGATCGTTTTCCTGATTAGCAGACAGTTCTTGTGCCTTCTAATGCACCGGTGCCTTCAGAATGAGCCAAAAGCCCAGCTAGTGTTTGATCATTCACACTGGGCATGTACCCGTGGCAGCGACTTTGATGAATTAGGTGGTGTTGTGAAACCAGTGCTATTTATTCTTCTTAATGTCAAGCCCTTGGAAAGAGCATACTGATAGGAACATGTTTTAGCATTATCCATTGCAATGAAGAATGCACATGGTCTCGGAAGGAGAAGATGAACGAACTTCATTCGGTTTATGGTCGTGCGGCTTTAGTGGATGTTAAATTTATACTAATAAATGTATCATATAATAAAATTAGTATCTAAGCTCAAACCTCATGGTTTAGGCTTCTCCCAAAAGAGGAATCTCTCATGAAGTAGATGAATGCACTGTTAAATACTATGAACTAAAAATATGATAAGTGATTAATGGCAGCCCTCACAGGACTTCAGACAACAGAGTTCTAGGGGTGGAGGATACACAGGCCTAAAAGAAAACATGAAATGAGTTGCGTGTAAATGCATCCATTTACGGACAGTTTTCAAAATCGACAAAATCGACTTCAAAATCTGCTGCTTTCAAACCGACTGTAGGCTCTCCTCCTTTGAATTAAACTAGATACAATCTAGTACAAAATTTTTTTTGTGGTGCTTTTAAATTAACTTATCTGGTCTGAACAATTAAACACTTAGGATGCATCCTAAATTGCATACTTCCCTACTATATAGCAGGCGAAAAAAAACACATGTGAAACATACCATGTCTAACTTAACAGTATTTTTAAAAACAGTGGCAAAAAAGTCTGTTGTGAAGTGTGCATATGATGGACACTTTACTATCCCATGAGGCCACGGGGGAGGATTTGTGAATGGCAGTGAAGCGACACAACTGACACAGGTAGGTCACATTACAGTGACAACTTGATAAATGTAGTATGTTTGGATTACATTCATACTATATAGAAAAAAAACATTTTAAAAACTGTTTAAGTAATTACTTATTCAGTACCTAGAGTATGCAATTTCGTACGCAGCCATAGTCATGATATGTTTTGCATCTGAATCCATATTGGTCATCAGATTAGCTATTATAGCTTTGAATATCTAGTGTCTATGAAGAGATAGACAGAACACACAAGGTGAGGTATCACTGTTCTAAGACAGTGGATAAAGTGGGATCCATACTCCATTTTGGAGGATCAATGCTCCAGGAGACCATGAGGAGAGAGGGATTACAGTACGTTAATAACACTAATAACTATGGCTGGGTCTTTAACTATGCCAATCTCTAAAACTCAGCACATTGAAAGCCCCTTTATAGCCGGACTGTGTCTTAATTTCATCTGTGCAAATAATTAACATTATTGTGAAGGGCTGTTTACACTGTAAATACTTCTGATTGTAACTTAATGCCATCAATTAGTGTTCATAGTTTCTTAAATATGCTGTTTAATTGAGATTGGGGCCATTATTATCATCTAATGACTCGTCAAACCCCCTACTAGCATAGGGCATAACACACCCAAGCATTAATTAAATCAGGAGCCGTGTCCTCCGGGCACCATAGTCCAGTTCGCTCAGTGGCAGAAGAAGGGCAATTTGAACATAACCTCAATCTGGGATTTTCCCAAATGAAATAGTGAAACCGCCGCACACAGTAATTAAGGAGACAGTGCCCCCCTGAGTGCCCTTGTCCTGGCCCTGCATCAGCTTACAGGCCTTTAATATTTCATCAAGATCTCTCCAGCTCTCACCTGTGCTCGTAGAGACTCTAGCAGATGCTAGAATAATGCTTTGCTCTGTCACTCTCTCAAAACCATTGGCTTGACCCCAGAGATTCGATCTGACACCCCTCTAATCTGACAGCGATTACCTGTTTCACACATCTGCACACACCTTTCTAACAAGAAACTACAATGATAAAATAACAATTAAAAAAGAGAGAGTTTCATGAGGTAATACAATTAAACAAGAGTTAGTTTAAGTTCTCACTGAATTATTCACTTGTTTCAAACAAACCAACAGTGATTCATTCAGGAACAAAACAAGTGAATGAGTGACTCAAGAATCTTCTATCAAAGTTGCATTTAGAACACGGATTCCATTCAATTAAGAACAAAAAAAAACATAGAATAGCTGCATCGGAAATAACATCCGTCTAGTAGGTACTATATTGTTCACTGCTATACCCCAATCCTCTTCCATGGACTCATGCACAGTAGAGTAGAGATCACCCAGGTAATTTTAGCATTTATTTTTCGAATACTATGAATTCGGACATACTACTCACCTCGCGTACTGTTTTTTGCCTACTATATAGTATGGGATTAGACATTTTCAGATGCAGTGAAACTGCCTTTTTGAATGAATCATTGATTCACTCAAATGATTTGTTCACCAACACTGATTCATTCAGAAATACCACTGCTTTGAGTTGCTCTGAGATGGGGCACAGGTTGATCATGATTGAAAAAACAAAGCTTTTTTAAACTCTTAATCAGCTGAACCAATTGCTTTGCAAAATGATTCCCTTTCGAAGACCGCTGTTAATCTGGTCAAAACAGTGTAAATGCAACGAAAAGCCAGCTCAAACATGTTAAACACCTTTAACAAACCAATTGCAAATGTTTTAATGAAAGTATAACATTTTATCTACAGATAAAAAATGAAGGTTATGTAAAATTTGTTTAGCAAATCATTGTTTGCTGAAATCATGTGATTTGGTTTGTTTGAAACAAACTCTGAACCACTGATTTGAAACAAAAGATTTGTAAATGTTTTTAAGCTTCAAGAAGCAAAGTTTTGCTTCCATCACTAGTTCATTATCATTTGACTTTGTGTGGAACTACTAGCAAAGCAACAATGGACAGATTTATTGTTAACGTCTTCAATGAACTGCTGTATTAAAGCAATATCACACTCTAAATAGAAAAATATTTATTCATATATGTATTTTTTATAAATATGTTATAAAAGTCTAGACAAAATTTTTTAGCATCACAGATATGAGTCACAATGACAACTATTCTGCATTTGGTGAGATGTAAAATGTCACGACAAAGAGGGACTGGTTGATAATATTTATACAGCAACCACACAGCAATTTGAGGATCATAAGCATTTGAGCTCTAAACTGAGCTCTCTAAAAGCTTTCCGTTTGAAGAGAGCATCGGGTCTCAGCAGTGCACTGGAAGCTAGTGGTGGCAACAGCGTTAGTAAATCATAAGAGTAAACAGAGATGCTGTGGAATGGCAGTCGTTTGAGTGAGAGCCGCACTCCGTTGGCCAGAACTACTCCGGTGTACCTATCAATCACAGCCGGTGATGAGTGCTGAACACATCTACTCACTCAGTGGCACCTCTGCACATCAAAGTTATGGGTCACTTGTATGGAACGTACTTTAGCCATAACGCCGCTTTCACCACATATGTTGGTAGTGGCTGTCATTGAAACAGGTTATATAGGCTAGTAGATGGGGTGATCCGTTTCTCTTTGCAGCCGTGCTAGTGAGATGTGATGAGGATGAATGTAGAGGAAGCAACATTTTTTTTTCATTTATCAAAACACCTTTATATATTGTGTATGTGGTGCAATAGCCCATCGTATAAAGGAGATGTAAAGAAGAACCAAGACCCAACAAACAGAGACACTACATGTTTATCTTTTAAACCTTGCTCTCAAACAGTTATTACTCCTCCCTGAGGCGTCTTCACGCCAGGAAAACTTGTCCTGGCGTTGATAACAACATAATGGCCTGAGATCCCCTTGACATATACATCTTAAACCATCTCAGTGTGTTTCTGTTCTCCATCAAAGTGGAGACTGCATGTCCTACACTGTCTCTGTGGGTAGCATAACCTCAGCCTGCTGCGCGGATAAGAGTGGGGAGTTGCGGAGGACAGAATTACGAGGACACGCTCTACGAGCTTGTCGATGCACAATATTATGAGCAAGCCAGCCTACTGCGTTAAAAAATATTGGCGACCTTTCCAATTTCAATGCAACAGAACATATGACAAAATATTTTGATGCTTGATGCTAGATACTCTACATTTAATACTTATAGCTTTTAAATATTTAACCCTGTAAAACCTGTGTCATATTTGATGCATAATTTCTAACTAAGACCTCTAAATTATCAAAATGATCAAAACTCTGCTGAAAAAGAAAGCAATATTTTCTACATGACCTCTGGACTTTGATTGATATTTCATACTTTATTAAGTAAAAGGCCTTTTAGTATAAATCTAAAAAATGTCCATCTTCAGGTTGTTGTACATTTCTTTTTGCTATGAAATCTTTATTGATTTTTATTATTTAAACATAAGAATGACTTTTATATTGTTAGTAATATATCAATATGAACATTTACTGGACTAATGCAACTGAGGTTTACTTGATTATCCATACTTTTTTTTTAAAGAAAAATCATGTAAAAATGTAAGTATCAAATTTGATAAAACAGTAAGATTTCTACATCTCTCAGTCATCATTGTATTGCACTGCATTAAATGTTCTGCCCCATGCTTAAAACTACATATTATTCTGGAGTATCGTGTGGACAGCTGATCTTATATTCATTTTATGGCAAATAGTTCTGGTTTTACTTTTATAAGAAGCCTAATTGTTTTACAGTACAAGCTATCAGGAATTTCATCTTACTTTTGAACCAAATTGCTATTTAGCGTTTTTTTAATTGCATATTTTTTTACTCAATCTGGGCCTCTGAATAAAACTGATGTGTTTTTCCTCATCAGGTGTGATTATTCTCATTATATGGGCCAGAACTCGATGTTATATCAAAATATGCTTGCCCCCAAAATATAAAACACATTTGCAAACTTGTTTAGTACAAACTTGTCAGACTTCCAAAAAAGGCAAATCATGAAAACCTGTTTAGCATGAGTGTCTGTAACCTAACAGCTCAATTGTTTGGTGTTTTACGAACAAGTCTTTATGATCATGACTGTATACACAAGGCATGGCAAAACTTCATCAGTGAAGAAGAATAGTGGGCGAAAACTGAAAGCGAGTGATTGATCATTGATCAATAGGAAGGATTGTGTCCAAACAATACTCAGTATTCAACTTGAAGTCCCTGTTTCCACAAAAACCAACCAGAGAACTTCCCAAAGCTAACATTCATGAAAGAGCTGCAATTTCTAAAATGTTAATCACAGACACCAATGCTAAAATGCAAGCACACACTCGCACACACACACACACACACACACCACACACACACACACACACACACACACACACACACACCCACACACACACACACACTCAAGTTGTTTTTGTGTTTATGGGGGGACTCTCCATAGGCGTAATGGTTTTATACTGTACAACCACATTTTCTATTGCCCTACACCAACCCTACCACTAAACCTACCCCTCACAGGAAACCTTCTGCATTTTTAGATTTCAAAAAAACTAATTCTGAATTATTTATAAGCCTTTTGAATTACGGGGACACTGAAAATGTCCTCATAAATCACCTTCTCGTTGTAATACCTGTCATACCCATGTTATTATACAAATTTGTGTCCTCATAAACCACATAAACATACACACACAACACACACACACAAACACACACACAACACCACACACACACAGACGAGAGGAAGAGTGAGAAGAAGATTCCGCCGTTGACAGTATCTCTGAAGCAATGGCAGTGGGAGACCTCTCAGAGTTGTTATTTAATTCAAGTTTATTTGTATAGCGCTTTCACGATACAAATCGTTGCAAAGCAACTGTACAGCAAATTAAGTTTCTACAATATATTTAGTAGTAGCTTATCAGTGGTGACTGTCAGTTTATGTACATATGGCAGAAATGTACGGAAAAATCAATTAAAGATGTAATCAAACAGACGATGAACACTACTAACAGCAATTATTATATGATGCAATCAAACTTATAGCAAAATGTGGTAGTTCTGTAAGTTGTTTCAGGGTTGGCATCATCTGAGGTCCTCTGAGGGGTTGGCATCATCTCTTCTCAGGTGTTCTGGATCCAGACTGAAGATTGTGTAAATCCCAGTTACCACGGGTCAATCCCGTGGCAGAAAACAGAGAAACAAATAGAGACATAATTAGCGTAGATGCTATTCCAACCAAGCAAAATTGATTTGTTTAACCCAAGCTAAAGAATAATAATGTGCATTTGATCAGATATAACTGCAGTACATGAATCTATACTAAGAAGGGTGGAAGAAGCCTGTGGGAAAACCTGTAGAAGCTGTACAAGTTGGTGTCTTTAATTAGAATAATTTGTAGTTTGTGATATTGCAGCAATGTCAATATTGAGTCACTATGACTTGTTGCTTGAATTTATAAAGTCACCTTGAATGGCGTTTGCTTAATATACATTTGTAATGTAAATGTTTTTAAAAACTACTGAATACATTGCGAAATGATTGACTGTTTTGAAGTGCTTAACACCTACTGATCTTGTGTATTTTTGTGTGTATAATTTGTGTTCTTCTATTATTAATTTTAGTGTTTGTTTTGTGTTTTTATAGAGGGCTTGGCTAATACATGTAATGTTGGTTTTGGGGTTAAGGTTTCTTGTCTTTTATTTTTTATTCTCTTGTCATTGTCATGTTCCTCCTGTTCCTCATGTGTTCCTCATGTGTTCTTGCCATGTGATCCCTTAGTCAATGTGTCATGATGTTATTAGGCTTGTTCGAGATGCATCGGCGCTGCGCAGACCTAACTACTTTTTTGTGAGCGTGAACAGATTTTCTGAGCTTTTTTGGGTTATTCGTCCTTTAGTGGTAGAATGAGAATAATCTCACCTCATTTCACATTTGATTTCATGTGTACCCCAGTTTCACAAATTCTTATTTTTTCTGTAGCTTATTTTTAATTACTCATTGTTTACAGGTTGCCTGCAGTTGCGACTATAATTTGTGCAAGTATTATGGGCCGCAGGAATATTGTGGATAAAGCCGAGTCTCCTGCAGTACCCAGCAGTTCACCTGCTGTGGGGTTTCATACACTGCTTTAAAGCCCATCTGTAACGGTTGGGACTTTATCTGCTCTGCGGCACTCAGGACCCTCCAGCTGATGACTCACCCAACTTGTGAAAATGAAATCTTTTTGCACGCTGCCCTTTTGTCACAGAAAGCTGGCACAGGTGCTTTAGTTTTGTGTGTTGGAAAGGTTGCTGCATAAGGTGTACATGTGTTGGCAGAGCATCATGTTTCAGCGTCAATTTTATTCAGTCATTTTCAAGACATTTTTATATCAAAATGTATACTTTGTGCTATGACAAATGCATATTAAAATGAGTGATATTTTAAACCACATTGTTTGAAGTGCTTTAGTGTGGGTTGGGATTGTGTTTTGAATTTTAGCATCTTAGCATGACAAGGTGACTAGTAATCTATTTCAGATTTCTAAATAATACATAGAACAACTAAAATCCACCTAATATAAGGCAAACCACTTGAACTCAAAATAAGAATACATAATTATATCATGTAAAACCATGAGCTAAGGCTTGGTTTTCATATGGCTCAGAAATGGATATCCGATGTTAACAGCTTTTAAATCCCCGACAACATGAATGAAAGAAATAGCTGTGTGGTGGAACAGTGAAGATTAAAACCTAATGCGTCTTCTGATCTGTATGTCATGAATTTTACATTATTACTTCTCTCTCTCTCTCTCTCTCTCTGGAACTGTTGCATTTGCTTATATGGCATTTTGATTGGAAATCTGAGGACTATTCAGCTTGCTAACAGGAGAATTTGGATTCTAGACCAATGGTTTTCAAAGAGCACTTCATCTTTTTACATATTCTAACTAATTTGCTCTCCTTTTTGTGTTGTTACCCATCTCTTTCAGAGCTCTGCTAAGAAAATGTGCATCTATATGTTTTGGACTACCAGATTATAGTCCTTAATTCCAAAATTATACATTTTATTCCCTTTTTTAAATCAAATTTGGTCCAGTAGCGAAATAACATCCATCCTGAAGAATAATTTGAAGTGTGATTTTGCAGATGGAGCTAGTAAAGACATCTCTTAAAATGCCTCGTTCCTCACACCCCGAATCAACAGCGAGCACACCGAGTAAATCAAGTAAGTGTTCTAGCATTGGAAGATGGTGCACAACCCCCATAGGATAATCTGCTATTCCAATAGATAGCTACATTTTCATAAATTCATATAGCAGCTCCAAGCGACAAGTCTAATAGATTTCCTCAATCAATTTGCAGAGGCAGAAGATATTATCCTGAAGAGCATAATCTTATGAACTGTGATATGATAATAATGGTTTTTCTGTCTTATTGATCATCCGATACGTTCAGGCTTAGGGAGTAAATACAGAGAACAGTTGGTTTCCATCTGTTAGCTCAGGCACATTGGATCCCTCAATCTTACAGTTCGGCACATTACATGAGAAACTCGGAGCTTGGGATGGAGTTCCTTTAACAGTGAAAAGTTATTTATGAAATCAATTATGTTTTGAGGCATTATACGCTCTGTTGGCCTCTTTTGTGGGTGGAATTTCGATGCAGGCTAATGAATAGTGGTCGAGAAATGTCAGTGGTGAGATTTGGCGAACGTAACGCTTATTATACTGATGTGGCATCAGCAAAGAAGCGGTTGGTGTTTGTCGGACTGACCCTTAACTGAGATGATTTTCATGCTCGTTACACTTTTAATTAGAGAGATTATACTGTAATTGAGCTGCTACGGGGCCATCACATCCCCCCGCTGCAGAGCGCGCAGTGCAGCTCAGGTTACGTTGCCCCTGGAGACCACACGGCAAATGCTCTAAATCCCCTCTACAAAATATTCATGCAGAAGACAGAATGTAAAAAATGGGGGAAACAGAGAAATGGCCTTTGGAAAAAGGAGAAAAGCGCGGCACATGTAATTCCATGTGAAGTCGTGTACTTATTTCTATTATGTGGCTTGTAAACTAACAGCTCCAGGGGGCAAAGAAGATGACAAATATTGTTCATAATGGTTGAAAACTAATGAAGCGTGAGATGCCAGCAAGAGCTTGGAGGGAACCAGGGGCGATCTCACTCTGTTGTGTGCGTCTCTCCCCTTTCTCCCTCCAATTTTCTTTACATCCCCCTCCTTTTCTGCTTCTCTCGAGAGCCGTCTCCCTCTCGTTCTTCATCTCCTTTCCCTCCACCTTCATATGCAGTTTCTCTCTCTTTCAGCAGGCTGCTTAGACCATAGTGCACAACAGGTGAATGGAACATGCTGTAGACAGCAGGGATTAGCTTGCTACCAAACAAATATTAAATAAGCTGATTTTTTAAAATTGCATTTATTTATTTATTTTAATTAATAATGTGGCACATCATCTTGTCATTGGGATGGGTCAAAAATTACAACTCTGTCATCATGTACTCACCCTAATGAATGTATTTCTTTTTTTTTTCTGCAGAACGCAAAATAAGATATTTCGAAAACTGTCTAGTTTTATTCAATGAATAATGTCCACAGAGGAAAGAAGATAAGAAAAAAAGACATACAGATTTGGAATGGCGTGAGGGTGAGTAAATAATGACAGAATTTTCATTTTCACGAACTTCGGTTAAGAGTTTTAAAGGAATAATTCACCCCAAAATGAAAATTTGCTGAAAATTTACACACCCTCAGGCAACTCAACTCTTCATTGGAACAGATTTGGAGAACTTTAGCATGACATCACTTGCTCACCAATGGATCCTCTGCAGTGAATGGGTGCCGTCAGAATGAGACTTCAAACAGCTGTAATCCACAAGACTCCAGTCCATCAGTTAACATCTTGTGAAGTAAAAAGCTGTGTGTTTGTAATAAACAAATCCATCATTACATTTTTTTTAACTTCAAACATTTGATTCCGGCTAAAATACGAGTCCTCTGTCTGTAATATTGCTTTTTTTTCTATGAAAAGAAAAAAAAAGGTCTATCCAAATCAGTAAAGAAATATGCACAGATCAATCACTGTTTACAAACAAAAACAGTCCAAAACAGCTCTAAACATATATGTCAGTGGATTTCGAGAGGACAACAGGAGATGGACTTTTCCACTGGAGGAAGCATTATTAAGTTGGCTTCTTCTGAGACCAAATTTTAAAATGTATCTCCTCCTAGACTTTTAAAGCTACAACCACCAAACTCGGGTCACACCTTCAGACTGGTCTGACTCGGGTTGCTATATCTTTGCTAACTGTTTTCGTAAACCAGACTATCAAAACCACCTACAATCCCATAGACTTTCATTGAAAACTTTTATACAATAAGACTTATGGTGTATTTAAGCTGTCTATATTTGCTATAGCAAAGCTTAACAACTCCCTACTGAAAAAAAACAGCTAAAACCAGCCTAAGCTGATTGACAGCTTTGGCTGGCCTCCCAAGCTGGTTTTAAAGTGGTTTTGGCCATATTTTTTAGCAGGCCAGGCTGGTCTTAAGCTGAACATCATGTTAATCATGTTAGAATCATTCTAGCACAATGCTAGTAAACATGCTAACAAAATGCTAGCAACTTGATAAACATGCTAGAAACATGCTAGCATCATGTTAGTAACATGTTAATCATGCTAGAAAAATGCTAATAACATGTTAATCATGCTAGAAACATGCTAACAACATGCTAGTAACTTATTAATCATGCTAGAAACATGCTAGCCACTTGTTAATCATGTTAGAAACATGCTAGTAACATATTAATCATGCTAATAACATGGTAGTAACTTGCTAATTATGCTCACAACATGCTTGTTACATGCTAATCATGCTAGAAACATGCTAACAAAATGCAAGTAACATGCTAATCATGCTAAAAAAGGCTACCACCATGCTAGTCATGCTGGAAACATGCTATCAACTTTGTTAAACATGCTAGAAACATGGTAACATAATGCTAGTAACATGCTAATCATGCTAGAATAATGCAAGCAACATGCTAGTAGCTTGCTAATCATGCAACCTACATGCTAGTAACTTGCTAATCATGCTAGAAACATGCTAACAAAATGATAGTAACTTGCTAATAATGTTAACAACATCCTAGTAACTTTGCTAATCATGCTAGAAACATGTTAACAAAATGCTAGAACTACATCATGCAGAAAAAATGTAGCATTTTGTTTAAACATGCTAGAAACATGCTAACATAACGCTAGTAACATGCTAATCATGCTAGAATAATGCTAGAAAACCTGCTAGTAAGGTAACTTGCTATATGCTAGAAAACATCGCTAACAAAGTAGAACTTGACTAATAATATGCTAAACACATCCTAGAAACTTTGACTAATCATGCTAAGAAGCAAAATGTTAACAGAAATGTTAGTAACTTATAATCATGCTAGAAACATGTTAACAAAATGTTAGTAACTTGCTAATAATGCTAGAAACATGTTAGCAACTTGTTAACCATGCTAGAAACATGCTAGCAACATGCTAGTAACTTGCTAATCATGTTAACAAAATGTTAACACCATGCTAGTAACATGCTAATCATGCTAGAAAAATGCTAGCAACTTGTTAAACATGTTATAAACATGCTAGTAACATGCTAATCCCGGTAGAATCATGCTTAGCCACTTATTAAATGCTAATCATGGTAACACCAATGCAAGTAACTGGTAATCATGCTAACAATATGCTAATAACTTGAATCATGCTAGCAACTTGATAGACATACTAGAATCATGCTAGCATCATGCTAGTAACATGTTAATCATGCCAGAATCATGTTAGTAACATGCTAATAATGCTAGAATCATGCTAGCAATCATGTTAACAACATGCTAGTAACATGTTAATCATATTAACAACATGCAAGTAACATGCTAATCATGCTAACAACATGTTAGTAACAAGCTAATCATGCTTGAAACATGTTAACAAAATGTTAGTAACTTGTTAATCATACTAGAAACATGCTAGCAAACCTGTTAAACATGCTAGAAACATGCTAGCAAAATGTTAGTAATAGAAACATGTTAGCAACATGCTAGTAACATGCTAATCATGCTAGAATCATGCTAGTTACATGTTAATCATGTTAGAATCATGCTAGCAACATGCTAGTAAACTTGGTAATCATGTTAACAAAAGGCTAACACCATGCTAGTAAAACTTGCAAATCATGCTAGAACCATTCTAGCAACTTGCTAAACATGCTAACAAAATGCTAGCAACTTGCTAAACATGTTAGAAACATGCTAGCATTATGTTAGTAACATGCTAATCATGCTAGTAATTTGCTAATCATGCTAACAACATGCTATTAACTTGTTAATCATGTTAACAGCATGCTAGTAACTTGTTAATCATGATAACAACATGCTGGTAATTTGCTAATCATGCTAACAACATGCCGAGAGCTTGCACGAAAACAATCAAAAACAATTATCACAACAAACAATTAACAATAAAAAACAATTACCACATGAACCATTTACCTCCAATCATAACCTAGCATATCCAATTATAACGCAATGGAGGCATTGCCTCCTCTCACGTGACTTTCCCCCATTCATCTCAATGAGCCTCCAGAAAAGTCATGGCACGCTAAGGGGTCTCTGTAGAAAGTCAATGGACCGAAGGGAGGCAAGCCTCCGCTGTAACTTTACCTGTGGGTGTCGCTGTTGAACAGTGTTACTTTATAAAAACGAACGACTTTTAGACTTTTAATATCATATTTAGTCATATTTGCACTGTTTTATTTTTGTAATATCGATTATTTTCTCATCCAATTTTGAGTAGAGGAGACACTGCCTCCCTTGCCTCCTCAGAGTAGGCTGTCAAGGAAAAACATGGTTCTTTTAAGGATCAAAAGGGAGCTGTGGTCTGGTTCCTCAGCTCGATAGTTTGCTCACCTCCCTCACATTCTGAAAGCTGCGAGGCTGACTCTTGATCAGTGAAAAACAGGATCCACCGCAGTGGTGCGGAGACCTCAAACGATGTGCAGGGCAAGACGTGAGATTGTCAGTTGCAATATATAAGCTGTCATGGACGGATTCTCTTGTGAGAATTAAGCATCACTCTTGTTAAAGCGCTGCACAATAGCCTTTTTGGTTCTCTGTCTAGTGCAACAAACTTAAGGGTTCCAAGTGAAAATGTTGTAAAGAACAAAGAACAAATATCTCATGCTACAGTTGTTCTTTTCATGAGGATTATCCGATCATATCAGTATAAATAATAATTGTGATGATTGGCATCTGCTGAGGGCATTGCACTCTGTTCCAGTTTTTCTGAAGACTGAGCTTAGATACTATGAACTGATGGATTGTATGGTAGGCTATTGCTTGACTTTACAATACAGTTGAATTAATGCAGTAGGTATCATAAACTAGCAGTGAACAATAACTGAACAGTAATTTTATGACATTTATAAATCTAGGATAATGTTTCTACATATAGCATACTTATGCATTTAAACATTTTTACTAATACATTTTTAAGTCTAAATCACTAAAATAAAATAAAAATGCTAAAACTAACCACACAATTTTGAACCTAAATTTAATATCCAAGAACAAATATTTTAGCAAAAGTAATATTTCAGTTTTGACTTTAATGGAGATCTGCTTGTTGTAAGGAGGACCGCCCTCTGTGTACTTGTGAGAATTATTAACATTACGATAAGGAGAAACCGCGTAACTATGTACTGGGAAAAACACATCTCAAAGGCCTTAAAACAACACATACATCTGTAACGCACCAGACAAGGCAAGCTGTGTTAAACCATATGTGTACTTTCATTTAAAGCACTTAGTATGAGGCATTTTCTTGTTTTGCACAGCTTGTGTCGGACACTTTTCCTGCAGCAGTTCACTCTGTGACTTCTGGTATTTTTCAGATGCATTTATGTAAATGCATTTTTTTCATTTTTGTGAAGTGTCTGGTGGAGATTCTCACAGCACACCGGGATTATTATAGCAAACTACAACCCTCAAAAACTGTTACGTTGAAATAAAGTTTAACTCCGTATATAAAAACATTTACATTCATTCATTATTATGTATTATATATATATCTATATAGATCTTATATATATATAGATATATATTATATAATAATATGTATATATCTATATAATTAATTTATTAGTCTTTTCCATTTAGTTTATTTTGAAGTACTAAAATACTAAAACTGAAACTGAAATAAAAATTAATGAAAACTATATAGACATATAAAAAACCTAGATGACAAAACACACAAAAATACTAAAAGTCAATTAAAATGAAAATAAATTTGTTTAGAATGAATTCGAATTAATTCTAATATTAATATAAATTATAATAGTAACTTAATGATACAGCACACTGACCCAACAAATCAATCATGACATTTGTTATTGATTATTGTCATTATTGATTTTCATTTTGTCATTTTATTGAAACACTCATTAATTCATTGTTGTTCCGGTTAACATTTGCTTAGTGTCACCAGGATTATTACACATCCCTGTGCCTGCAATCCAATGCCCCACAGCCTCTGCTCTTACAATTTACGCCTTTTCTGGTTTCCACCCCCTACTGTTGCTCAGACATTTTCAATTCACGCCTGCGCTTTTTCAAACTAAAAAAAAAAAGCTCAAGATGACAAAACAAAGCTGACTTTCACAATTCATTCATCTCTGCAGGTTTCAGACATGAGAGCAACAAGAGCTGCCTGTGTGCCTTGCACCCCAATAGCTAGGTGCATTGATTGACTGATTAATTCCATAATGTTTCAGAGTTTTCTCAGAATAGACCTCGCAATGGACTTGCATTTGATATCATATCGCACCGCATTAGAAGTTGATGACAGGTTTTGTATTCTTTGTGGCTTATAAAAATCTAATTGCATTATTTGGGTCTAGTCTCTTCAAAATAATTGAATTATCCATTGGTACCTTGAGACAAAGAGAAATAGAAAAACTGTAATGCATTATTCATTTTTTTCCCCCTCTGGAAGCTTATTAAGTAAAACAGACCACACCGTGTTTATGATAGCCCTTTTTATTTGCAATTATGTATGCGCTTCTTGTTTCCAGAAAAAAAAATCCACTGCAAAGTGCTAGTTACTGCACGGTTTTACTTTTCATTCAGCTTGAACTCTTAAATTACTCTAATAACACAAACTGCTGGTTGGTTGAGCAGAAGAATGTGCAAAAGAGTGCTATACTATATGCTTGTAAGACACATGTGTGGCTTTAGCTTAGCAATGTTTAAGTGACAAATAAAGCATGCATTGCCATTCATGAGAACTTCAAACCTCGCAGCACTGCCACATCCCAGTGAACGACAGATAAACCACCGTATGAATACAAATGGATGAGATGCAACCGCAAGTTTGATTACACTAACTTGATCTGCTATTCATAAACAGTTCTATCACATGCTCTTGACAAATTGCTTTATAGAAGACGAGGAAAAAAAAAGAACTAAGCAATAAAAAAGCAAGCCACCTACACAACAGAATTGGAGCATATAACAAAGGCTTATGCTACAAAAAGTGGCTGGGTGATCAAAAAAGTACTGTGTGCATGTGTGTGTGAGTGATTCTTCATTGTCATACCTCAAGCTCATCTTGCTGAGATGACAGAGTTTCTGCTGGAGGTCACAACTGAGTCACAGCTCAAATGGGTGGTGAGCTGTTGGAGAAATATTTAACCCAGTTCTGAAGATCAACAGCAGACTGACCATAACAGCACAAATTAAAGAACTTTTATTTCGAGGGTCAATGAGACACACTGTAGAAGTGTTTCCGATAAAGAAAAGGAAAAATATTTTGGAAGTGAAGTTCTAACATAGTTAAAATTTAGTTTAGAAATGTACCTTCTTTGTACTCATGTTGGCTTCATATGGTTTTAAAATACGTTTATACTATTTAAGAAAAGTTTACATTTGCACTATCAAGTAAAAAGTAACACATTTTGTGTACACATTTTAATGAATGTTTTAAAAAAAAAAGAAGCTTTTAAATATATTTCATAGTAACAATATTTTTGGTATATAATGGTATTTCATTGACATAACAGGATACATCTGATATTTTTTGGACACTAACATATATTATATATATATATATATATTATATATATATAGATATACTGTATATATATATCTCAATTGCCTAACTACTATGTATTGAGCAATCAAATAATTACAAGCCTTATTGTGTTTATATTGCATTGCATACCACTTTTGCTGCTATTGAGGTGGGATACGGGTAAGGTTAGGGACAGGTTTGGTGGTATGGGTAGGTTTAAGGTGTAAGGGACGGATCAACAGTGTTAATTATAAATGTAATTACAGAATTTAATTACAGATGTAATTACATGCAGGTATTTTTTAAAATATAAGTACAATGTAAAAACATGTATCTACACAATAAGTGCATTGCACCAAATTATTAATTTAAATGTAAGTACATAGTAGTTAAGACCACTTAATATAAAGTAGGACCTTAAATGTGAACTAGATGTGCTTACTACCTGTCTAGCAATGTTTATGCCGAAATATACTTTTCAAATCTTCTATCGTATGTCATTATTTGTTGAGTTGGCACGTGTGTTTTACATTACACACTTCAGAAATGTGATGTAGTATCTGACAAGGGAGAATAATGAGCATTGATGCTCCCTGGTTTTTACGGTGCACTGTGGGATTTTTCAGGGAGAGAAAGGGATTTTACAATTGAGACCTTAAAATGGCAGACTTCCTGATCAGTGCCCTGCCTACTGAACTAGGGACCTGACTGAGACGCACCCATAGTCACGAGGCTCTTCAGGGGTCCTGTCTATGATATAATTTCCTGTTTTTCATGCATGTTGTTTGGACCACATGACTTAGATTATGCAGACAAATATTTTTACAAATACTGATAAACAGTGAAGCTGTTTTGTTATAATTATAAAATTTATAGGTAACATATAGGTGACATTTTACCTTTATGCCGGCCAAAAAAATATAAAAATAAACTTAAATACAGGAATTAAATAACATGATAATCATATAAAAGGTGTATTTAAATGATTATATTTGCATTATTTTATATTTTTATTATGACATTTTTATGCATGCTCGTCATGCCATTGACCCATGAATGTGTTTTATTTGCGGGACATGCATTTAACCACACAATAGCCATGGTAATAGACACTTTAAGATAATCACTGTGCAGGCTTAAATATAATGTAGCTGCTATTATAATCTTAAATATAAAAGTTTTAAATATAATAATGATCTATCTGATCTATTACTGAGGCTCTGCTTCCTTGGCTCTGGTAATAGAATTCGTCCTGACAGAACCTGGCAGAATGATGCATGGATATGGATTGGCAGGATTACGGAGCAGTGTCACGCTTACAACCCAGGACACAGATAGCCGTAGATGTGATTTTTGCAACCTCATCCTGCCAGGAGTAATTCAAATTCAGAGTATAAATGCAGAAATGTATTAGCTATTCATAGTTCTCGTGGGCACCTTTGCCATCGATATCAGCTTGACACCTTTTTGGCGCTGTTAAAGCCGAGGAGTCAGAAATGTCCCATAATTTTATCCTGCCCCTTTCGCTGACTTTATTAAGAACAGCTATATATGTCCTGTTTTTCATGACGTTGAGAGAAAAACATGAGGGCAGCAGTGCTCGCATATACAGTAGCGACAGTTGTTCTACAGAGCTGCTTTTGGTTGCAGTTGAGTTCTAGACAGATTAAGACAGCACACTTCCATTGTTAGAGAAGAGGAAGAACATACTTCTGTTTGGTTTCGAAAAAAGATTGGAATAATAATACTCTGTTGACCATAGACAAACTTCATATGATTTTAAAAAGTGTATTTTTTAAGAAAGTACCTACAAAACCTTTTTGTGTTCACATTTGAATACTGTTTGTAAAAAAGGTTTATATTATATATATATATATATATATATATATATAATATTAAGCCATATATAAGTATATTTTAAGATATTAGTATTTTAATATTTAAGCACTTTTTAATGCCTGGTTGCCTCTTTAAGCGTCATTTTTCAATGTGCAGGGAACCTTTGTGTCCTTTGGAGAGGTCATGCATACTCCAGAAATGCATAATACTGTCATTATGACATATATATTTTTAATTTAAACAGCCATGATACATTTTTATTTACTTACACTATGTAGACATTTCTTAGCACCTAACTCTACCCTCTCCTCCTACATTACCATTTCCTCAAAATAAACATATAAAACACAGGATCTAACAACTAGTCACAATTTATTCAACAATTACAAACATTTCAAGTCTTTCAATGTTAAACAGTTTATTTATGTGAGGAACAGAGCCAAAAGCAATCACTGTCTTCATCCAGTGTAGTTAGGTGCTCAAAAATATAAAGAATAAATATATATAAAAATAATGTCTACTTTTACAAGTGCATGCAAAGAATTAAGTACATCTGGATCTGATGCATAAGGCAAACAATTCAAAGCAATGGAGTTCCCTGCACCTAAAAAACAACACTAAATGGTTATCCAGTGCATAAAAAGTGTCACCATGGGGTCCTGACCAATCACATAGGTTGGGAGTGAGAATGTGTTGGTGGGCTATACATTCTAGAAAACATAGGCATCTGTTTAAATTTAGTATGCATTTGTTTTGATAATCAAACATACTTCTACAAAAAAATTTAAATAGTTTTTATACCAATGTCCACCAATTACACCCAATGTCATTCTAAGCATTTTAGTAAAAATAAATAAATAAATAAATTATAATTAATTATAAATACTGCAAAAAATTAAAATGAAAAATGATTGATTAAATACATAATATACACTAACAAAAAAGTGTACTTTTGAGTACATGTTATTTGGCAATGAAATCAAATTATAATGGTCACTTACGATAGCGATTTCACCCGTTTCTATTTTGTAACGTACAAACCTCCCAACCGGTCTAAAAAAACACACTGCATTTACAGTTCTTATGTCAAAATAAGTCTCTGATGTTTCTACTTCCATGTACTGTTTAAGCAAAATGAAAGTTTTTTTTTAAAGAAATTGTGTGAAGTTTTTGTGTGTGACAATCTAATGGTTGACTGCCTGTGCTACTGAGATAGGGCGTTTCTCAAAGTTCCTCTAATTGAAATGATTTAAAAAATTGTCTCTGCAAGTCTCTTCATTTTCTTTCATCCATTGAGGACTCTGGAACAATCTGTTCAGGCTTTAGTAAATACTATTTTCCACTCACATAATATTGTTAAGCAGCTGAACGAATCAAGTAAGTAAAAGTGTACACAGGCATCTCAACATGGACTGATGGTGAATTGCTGTCTCCATTTTCGAACAACCAGGCTGCATGCCAGACATTGTATTGTCTGATAGCAGATGTTTACAAGAATAGTGAAACATCTTGACATGTCACAGCTATTTCATCATTTTTCTATGTAGCTAAATCTGGCCAAGGATCACCTCCTGTGCCTGGAGAACAGCATGACAATGGAACCAATACATAAAGTCCTCCAATGAGAATGACAAACATGGAATATCAAATTTTGTGTACTGCCTCAAAGGAGTGGCATGGACTGTGAAGAGCTCCAAGGTGACTAGATTCGAAGATTGGACAGGAAGCTTGCATGTTCAGAGCAAATTTACTGCCAAGATACTCAACAGAGGGCTTAAATTTGAGCGTGACGTGCCACAGATTTGCCAAGCAAATACCATTAGGTGTTGAGAATTAATTGTATCTTTTCAGAAGGGAGGATTTTCAAATGCAAATGTCAGCTCATTTTAGCAGGTAATACAAAACTGCCAGAAGGCACTCGGAATGCTGTCTCTCATCATTAAACCAAGCTGCCACATTTATTCACATTCACCCAGGATCTGCACTTCCCCAACAGCAGCCGCCATGATCTCCCTTGTCATTTTCTTCCCTTTTCCCAAACACGCTACTCTTACTAAATTGATTTAGCTCGCTTGCTCATGACTCTTTGTGCTTCATCATTTAGAGCGATATGTTTAATTTGTATGTTATCACATTAGAGGCTTTATTATCTCCACTTTTGGCAATTAGTTCACATAGTCAATGTGAAAAGGCAGAATGGAGCACAATATTGCTTCATCAAACAGCTCATGACAAAGGACACACGGTCCACCCAGTAACTAAATTATGACCTGCACCAAACAATGAGCAATGCACATCAATGCCTGCACCTGATTAATAGATGTACCACACCTGTTTAGAAAATGTGCATGAAGAATTCACCACTGACAGTCACATGACTGGGTCGCTCTCTGAAAAGATCAAGCCTTAACTGCTGGGACTGAGAAAAGTCTGAGCATTTCTGCACTGGCTCAGAGCCAGCGACACACTACAGATTCATTTAGGAGTAATGACTTAGCTAAAGCGTGTGTGCGTGCCTGTATCAGGGAGGGTGGAGCCCAGATGACTGGAGAGGAGAGCTATCAGTTTAATCTCCCTTTTCATCAAGAATCGATTAACTGGTCCAATAAAATTAATTGCGTCCAGACTTCAGCGTAATTACCAACATGATGGCTGTCTCCTGAAATTGGATTGAATTTCCTAGATACAAAGAGAAATTCAAATTAGAGGGGAAATGGAAATGAACATATATGTACTGACTTGAACGATTCGGGGGCTCGGCCCACCCCCAATTGCAACCCATATGAGGGACACTTATTGAATGTCTGAGAAAGTGGCACATGCTCGTTATCATATCAAAGCCATCTTTTTGACCTGTAATCCATGCAAATGTCTATGCGATGTGACAAGCAGTGCTAGATGTTTGCACATTGCATAAACAGCTGGAACAGCTGGTAAAAAAAATCCTGATGTGGTCCTGGATGCGGTTTATGTAAAAAAGTCGATGATGTCCTGGTGAGCTGGTTTGATTTTGAAATGACTTCCAGGAGGTGAAAAATTGCGTTTTAGGCTTTGTTCAAGTATATGTGGCTGTAACTGAGCTTGGGTGTCTTAAAGGCAGCTTATTATCAAAATTTTCATCTTTTGAAATTCAAAACTCCCTGCACATTCCGACAGAACAGAACAGCAAAACAAAACACAAAAAACACTATTGTCACTATTGTTGAAACTAAGCTTTAAAAAAATCATGAATACATTAGCACAACCGCCCACATTTACACACCAGTTACACCTATTTGTTGTTCAGAAAATTAGTAACGTTAAAGTAATAAGAAGTACACTATTATTCCTAAACACAAGAACACACACACACGTATACATAGGCCCTATATATATATATATATATACACACATATATATACTCTATAGTGTGTGCGACAGACAGACAGACAGACAGACAGATAGATAGAGAGATAGATAGATAGATAGATAGATAATAGATAGATAGATAGATAGATAGATAGACAGACAGACACCGGCTGTCAAGCTCCTAACAAAGCAATTGTAATTATAAAGAAGCCATAATAGTCAATAAAGTTACACTTTTCTCAGCTTTGTCATGTTGCAGGTCACACCCATATCCTGTCGCTAATGGTTGCTGTCGCTCATGTTGTCAGATCTCAATGAAAATGAATGAGCTCAGGTCACACTGTCGCCCAAGTCGCTAGAGGTGTGAACGGGGCTAAAGGTGTTAGGGAGAAGGGTGAAAAATGGTCATGTAAAACTAAATTATGACTATTTTGGTTTGAAAGAATCATGGATTACCATTATAAAATGGTAAAAATGTATGACCCAACTTCATTAGCTCTCAGGCTAAAACAAAAGCTTTTTGTTTTAAAATATGTGGGTGGAGTCGATAGAGAAATACAAAAGAGAGTTGATATTTCAGGGCACTTCTTACAGCTTGCCAGTAACAGCAATTATGGCACATGGAAATCATGACAGTTCAAGCACATAAAACAGTCCCATAATGCTGTGTTCCTGATTACATCTCTCAACAAAGTCTGTCCTGTTTGTTTATTCACACCAGATTTTGGACTGAAACAAGCACTTTAATTCAAGACCACAAGCCATTATGTTTCTGTGAGTATATTCATTATATCAGTGAGAAAGTTTAACCACAGGGCTGCTGTTTATGGTCATAATTCACAACCACAAGCTGTCATGTAGGAGGCTGCTCATTATATAAATGTGTGAGTTAGACTGTAAGAGAGATGGTTGCAGACACCAGCAACAAAACCCTGTTAATTATATTTCTCCTGACAGGAGCGTAGGCTGCACCACAAAATTTAATTAATAGGTTTTAGAGCTAGCCGTGAAAACAGCAGGACAGGATCTCAGACATGGTCAACATACACCTACACCTGAAGGAGGCTCAACTATTTGCTCTGCCCACAGCAAGTGTCAGCAGTGACATACAAAAAAGATCCAGATTTCGTGCTTGGCCCAACAAAATAAAAATATGTTTTATAATGTGGGTTTGGAGTTATTCAGTCCTTGTTTCATCTAACAAGACACCAAACAAAACAAAAATGTGCTTCATAATGTGGGTTTTAGGTTATTCAGTCACTGCTTTTATCTAACAAGAAGAACACTTAAAGCAAAAGACCAGTTAAGTCTTTTCGCCTGCTGCTACATTTTGCACATCCATAGTCGAGTGTCGTTGAACATGAGAATGCAATGATGCGTTTGCTCATGCGTGCTCTGTGTCCTCTTTACAACAACAATAATAACAATAACAATAATAATAAATGGGTGGGCTCCTGTTATAATAATAATACTAATAATACTAATTCTAATACTAAGGCCCCGTCTACACGGAGACACGTTTAGCTGTATACGTAAAAATTTTGTATCGTATTGGCATTTCGTCCAGACGGATCCAGTACTTTGGAAGAGCCAACCCGATATTTTTTGAAACCGGGTCCCAGAGTGGATAAATCTGAAAATGACACCTTTGTGTTTACATGTGTACAGCCAATCTGTATATTTTGTGAAACGATGATGTCATCACCCCACGTCTCGACCCTAGTCAGACACCGTTACGTAACGTAACAGCAACAACAACAACGGCGGACATGCTTGTGTTCGTGCTGCAGAAGCTACTGAGCTTATTAACTTTTACTGAAAGAAAATAACAAAATTACTAAAGCAAAATTTTTTGTATACAGAGTGCAAGGTTCATGCGCATGCTCCAAGTCTTCTTCTCCGTTTTTAGTGCATCTCTGTGGCAGAATTACAGCACCGCATACTGGTCTGGCATGTATACTACATCGTTTTGAGTCGGTTTCAGTGATTTTGTGTGTACGCAAATATTTCTTGAGACGAAGCTGTTTACGGAATTTTTTTTAAAACGAAGAAAATAAAAGATCGGATAGGGAAAGCTCTGGCTTCGTGTGGATGGGGCCGAATACTACTTCTACTACTACTAACCTGTGGGGTCCCCTTCTGTTATCAATCAATCAATCAATCAATCAAGAAAGTGAAACTGTCCAATTATTGCCATTATTGTTTTTTCCCCCCATACAGTTTCCTTTAGTGATTCAAAATTAGTTTTTATATTGTAAAGATTGTGGAGTTTCATTCTGTTTCTAGCAATAAAAATGAAATGGAGACATACTACTAATATGGTTTACAGGACTGGACTTTTAGCATGTAAAGCACATTTTTAAATAAAAAACATATTTTATTTTTAAATATCTGCTAATTTGCATTACCATTAGGTCTACATGTTAATGAATTATACAGAATATGAATTGTTTTTAATGACTTTTACCTAAATTGGGCGTATGTTGAAATATCACATTTTCACTGCCTACATTGAAAACAATTTGGTGAGAAAATTTTCATTCAGAAATTGCTAGCAAATTTCACAAATAATTTCAAAGAAATGGCAAGTAACATGCTTTTTCACCTCTATAGCTGCTAATTAGTTATTAAAATCTAATTTTCTAGTGGAAAGTTCTAAACACACCTCAGATACTTTTTGTCACTTCATAACATTTACATACTGTAAATGTATTGTTCATACACTGGTGTAACCTATAAGCGCTCTAACACATTCAATCACTGCTGAAGACAAAGAGAGAGACAATATATATAACTTACTTGAAATACCACTGCATACTGCCATTACAAGTGTTTGTTTAGAGTGTTCCATTTTAGTAAAGTACACCTAATGTGTATCACAGAGGAGCAGAGCCAGTGCAACACAAACAATTTCATGTTTTATAAAAAGGCAGTTCAGTGCCAGTTATTTTCTCTTTTTCTTTTGTTAGTTTTCCCCCAAGCATGTTTACTATAGCTACAAAAGAGTAAAGTACTGCACACATCTAAACACAGACTTCTGTAAGGAGCTGTGGACGCCTGCTCCAAACACTGATGGAAATAAAAAAAGCCTTATGGTGCTTTTCCGCCTTTATGGTACCTCATGTATTATGTGGTATGAAAAAAAAAATGTATGCCTCAAAGCCTGTAATAAAATGTTATGTGCATAATATTTTCCACTAAATATCAAGTCGAACCAAAGGAAGGTGAGCGATGTCAGTAATACAACCAGCCTACCATCATCCTTTCCCTAGAGGTTCCACTTGTCTTTTTTGATATTGCCGCTGAGTTACAAAGGCCCTACTCAATTTCAGCAAAACCATTTCGTAACCACAATGTCAAGAGACAGCCATTTACCATTTGCAAGTTTCCGCAGTAGATGGATAGACAGAGAGCTGGGATTGACAAGCTTTATATGTGTCGCCGTATTCAAAACAGTAAGTTCATAGCGTGATAGATGGCCTAAGACTATACACAATGGGCATGTGTGCCATATTAAATGGAGCTTCCTATCAGGGCCTCATGAAATTGGTTTTTCACACTCTGTGCTTGGTGCTCTGAGCCTGTTGACCTTGATTATTTTTCTTTATTCAAATATCCATTGCTGATCTCATCATGAGCGATGCAGCCTAACTACCCACAGGACCTACGCGAGCTTAGCTGTTCCCACTTCCCACAGCTAGGTTCTGTTTATAAGCACTCATTATCAGCATAACACTTGCATGACTCAGATTAGTCAGTTCACGGTGACAACAATTTAAGACACAATTAATCCAAAGAAGCTGATGGGCTGTGCCAGAGGGATGACAGTTTAACGAAACGAGAGGGTTCAGCGATACATCTGTCTGCACTTGTCTGGTCTGGTTCAGAGAGAGTGGCGCTCCTCCTTCAGTTAGTCACCTAGTTTTCACTCCATTTATTTAGAGGCTTTAGGTAGGGCTGTTAACAGGGTTAGACCCTTTTATCCTCACGAGTCTGTCATCACCTTTTACTCCCTGTCTCTTCCTGCTGCTCTCCTGTGAGCTATCCTACTTCTAACAGAAGCTCTGCGCACATGCTTGCATTCACACACATGCACAGGCTTTTGTAGACAGATGAATGTCTTGCACTAGTTGTCAAATGGAGCATCATGTCTACTTTGACCTTCATAAGAGAAAAAAATGAACATCTAGGGAATACAAATCTAATGTAGCTTGTCCATTATTAATGGCTCTATGCAGATACACTTTAGTCTATGAAAACCCATGATGCAATGGGAATTGAACATATGTTCAAAATATCTTCAGTGTCTCAGGAGTGAATGGACACTAACAAAATAAAACATTAACAAGTTCAAGCTTGTCCTTCTTGACAATGAGATATAATACCCATTAATTTAGAAAAGCATCAAAAGCCTATGAAGTAGTATCATAGAGTATCACATCTATGTTGATATTCAGACCAACAGCACACAACTTTATCATTACTTTTATAACAGTTCAATAAAAATAAGTTACTGATGATTAACTAATATTGTACGCAGTTGATTTTTCTCTCTGCCAAATCAGAAAAAAACTCATTCAAAATAGGAATGCTGGAACACACAGTAGTGGCATTCCTAATGAAAGACTTGGTTTAGTGAATTATTCAAAGACTTACTCTTAAACACTACCCAGTCTTATATATATTATATATATATATATATTATATATATATATACTCTATTATATATTATTTAGTCAACTATTCAATGCCGTTTGGTATATAAATGTGTGACCAGTGTTTTCACACAGAAAATCCAACAATATGAAGCAAACTTCAAATACCTGAATGATGCAATTAATTAACTGAAATAACTAAGTGTGGAATGTTGGACGTTTCACGCACTTTAAAGGTCATAGCTTTAATTATGTAGTGGAGAGGGAAGGACTATCAGACACCGATGCTGGATGACAAACTTGTCTGAATGTCTAAATGCCATATGCTAGACAACAGTGTACAGAGTTTAAGTGCACACTGTATACTCTGGGACACAACTACTTGTTTCATTCTTAAATGAATCAGTGTTTTGAACGAATTGGTTTAGTGAATGATTAAAAAAAACAGTCAGTCGCTTGTGCCACCTACTGGCATATCGATGTAACTGCAGAAAGGGTCACTAAGAAAAAAAACCTCACCACTAATGCACAGATTAAAAGCCATTTGAAACATGCAATCTCAGACAAGCAGAGGGGTACAAACAGTGAAAAGGACTGTATATCAGCACTCTAGGAAATTCGAAGACTGGAAGGAACTGTTTTATAAAATAAGTTATATAATCAAAGTATGACTTCATGAATAATCCCTCAGTTGCAGGCAAAAGCCATATTTCTTCCATCATTCCTGGGCAGAGGAGCAGGATGCTATATTTCAGCAAGCTAAGTTTAGGTGGATGATATTGATGGATGAGTCTTTATGCGTCTGGCCTCTGAAGGCATGCCTGTGTTCGACACTGAATCAGTAGGTTAGCGCTGACCCATTTTCATTTCTTATTCCAATAAAACCTTGTTATTATTATTACTAGCATCAGTATTAACCGCATAAATCATCTGCAGGGGACCCTGTGGCTATCACAGACACATACCCCATCGAGTGATGCAGTGCTCCCCACAAACAAAACATACAATGACCCACTTAGATATTCACTAAGAAGGCACTCTGCCTCAGTGTGAAACTGCAATTAACTCCGACTATTTCAGCGGACACAAACCATCAGAGATTAAACAGATGCTGCCATGGCTGAGAGGTGCAAATTTTGTCATTCCAATAATGATTTAGCTCAAACCGCGACAGAATTTGCAAGGCCATTCTTATTCAACAATTAGAAGATTTTCTGACCAAATTATAAGCACTGTGGGGTACATTTGGTCTGAATATTAAATTGCATTCCTAAAAGTGAAAATTAATTAAAGCTATATTTGAAAGAAATGGCAGTATCTAATTTAAGGCCTAAAATCACCTCCTTTAAATTATGTGTAATTTGTCATGTTTAAAAACAAGTATACCAGCATTGTCAAGTAAAAAATACCTCACTGTTTTTTTTTTCAGGGGCCGCATCGCTTCACCAGACTCTCATTAGCGAAGGAAACTGCCACCCATTAATTAGTGACAGTTAGCATTAACATGAAAAGGAAAAAAAATCATTAATTAATGCCACAAATTATCCAAACCTCAGGAGATTTCTGTAACCTTACTAGGGTTTTAAATGTCTCCTTTCTTTTCTCTTTTTTTTCAGAAGCCACCCAGTCTTGTGATTTGCTGAAAATAGCAGCCTCCTTTCCTCATCCATCTACTTGTGATTAGTCATTTACGACAGCGAGCTGGATGAGCCACATGGTGTAATGAATGATGAACAAACTGTGTGGATACATGATTGGTGTTGTTGCTGATTGAGTGTCTTCACTACAGCAACGCTGATTCTGTTAACAATAAAATAATTACTTTTGAGGATATTGACAGCACACACACACAAATCTGGCACTGGTAATAACATCGTTGATTCAGAATAACTGATCTAATGAAAGACCAATGTACAGTATGGATTAAAGATTTTTGATTATCTTTATTTTGGGGGTAATGTAAATGCATATGACTTTTGATAAAAAAAATTTCCCCACTTAATAGTAAATTGAAGTGTTTTCACCATAACTTAATCTCTTATCAGCATATGCACATTGTTTAAATGTATTACTAAGAGATATATTTGTTTTCCCAGAACGCTCAAACTCTCATAAAGCTGCTGATGTGGTATATAATGATCATGTTTGAGTGTTAATAGGAAGAGTTTGCTCAGTGCACAAGAATGCCTATCGAATCAACTGGAGGTCAGTGTCTGTGATTGAAGTGTGTAGTCTCTGGGCCATTAGCAGAGGAATTGCTATGTGAGAAATACTGAATGTGAAAATATAACATTACACGAAAATCACATTATTTTGTGTATGTATTAGTGTAGCTTATTCACAACTTTGTTAGACAGGCTTTATTATTGGCTAGCTAAGGGAGGGGTTTTTACCTAATGTTTTATGTAAGCATTTTTAATTTTTATCACAACCAAAACGACCACACACACACACACAAAACCAAAAACACAACAAACAACACAAACAACAATCCACACCACAAGAAACAACACAAACACAGACAACACAAGCAAATCCAAAACACAAAACAACTCAAGCAAACACAACACAACAAACAACCACAAACACACACCCCCATTCCCCCAAAAAAAACACCAATCAACCAACAACAACAACACAACACCCAACATCAACCACACAGATCACAAAAAAAGCACACACACACACTCACCACAAACAACAACCCATCAACACACCAACACAACCAACACCACAATCATCAACAAAAACCACACCCAACTTGTCCAATCACTCACACACACATCAACATCACACACACACACACAGGCAACAACAAACAAACCAACACCAACAACAACACAACACACCACAACAACACCAATCAACCACACACACCAACATCACCAACACAACACAACAAAAACACACCACAAATCCCATCACCAAAACAAAAAACACAACACAACACAACAACAAAACACAACACACAAAACAAAAAACACAACACAACACAACAACAAAACACAACACACAAAACAACACAACACAACACACAGCACAACACAAACACAAAACACCAAACAACAACACCACACAACACAACAACACACACACACAACACCACACAACACAACAACACACACACACAACACCACACAACACAACACAACACAACACCCAAACCCACACGCAAAACAACACACACACACAACCACCCCAAACACACACCACAACAAAAAAATCACACACAAAAACCAACACCAATCACAAAACAACACACACACAAAAAACAAACCACACCCAACCCACTCACCCAACACAAACAACAACACAACACCAACACCAAAAACCCCACACCAAAAGCAACCCACACAAACTCACAACCAACCCAACTGCATCAACATCACAAAATTTCAACACTCACACACACCAACATCAATCAAAACGCAACACAAAACACACACAAAACACAACACAAAAACACCACACACAACACACACAAATCAAAAACACCAAACACCACCAACAACAAAAACAACTAACACACACCAACACCACCATCACACAAACACACAAAAAACAAATCACCACACAATCACACGAAAAAACAAAACCAAAAAACACTAGAAAAACAACCATCACCACAAACATCACCACCAACAACAACACCAATCAAAACCAAATCACAACAAAAAACACACAACACACACATCAAACACAACTGACTGTGTTTGTGAAAGCTTTAATGTTTAAACTCCTCCCCAAAATGAATGTTATTGGCCTCATGCTGCTTAATGTTTTGTATTTTATCTCTACAAAACTGTGCTCACATCACTCCTGTTGTATTATGTTAATCCATCATTACATGATTCATAAAGATCAACTTTTGCCTTTTTTCCCCCTTATCTCAATTCAGTATATTAAATTTCATACAAATATGTCTATAATTCACATATTTTAGTAGGACAGCACATCATCATAACAAAGAGACAGAAAGATTTTGGAATAACTTCGGAATTCTACTAGTTGTGTGTTGAGCATTAAAATGGAACATGCTTCAAGATAAAAACATAAGTTGAAAATGTTTTGTGTGTGTGTGCATGTTTGTGTTTATGAAACAAGTTTCTGAGAAAGATGATGGTGGAAATTTATTTGAAAACTAATCTTTTTGGCCTTCTGTCCACACTGAAACAGCATTTTTGTCCTGCAAAAACTGAGCTTTTTGAAGACTCTTTCCCAAGTGAATAAATAAAAGAAAGACACTGTTTTCACATTGTAGTGTGGACTGTGAAAAGGGAGTAATTGGTAAAATGAATGAAGCATGTTTATCACGTGACCAAAATGTCCGATAATTATGTTTAACCTGAGAATGTGCCTGGCTCCGTGCTATTCACTTTCATGGCATTGCTAAAGATATTCTTTACTTTGTACAACTTCATATTCTGTTCCTGCAAGATGACAAAAAATGCACTTGTAATTGCTGTCCTGCCGCAAACAGGAGGGCACTGGATTTTTTAGATATACATATGCATGGTAAATGAGTGGCCCTGGATACACCAGTAAGCTGTGAGATATTTTTTTTATAGTAACAATGGAGCAGTCCAGAAGAATAGCATAGTGTACCATAATAAACTTTTCAATGCAGTCGATTAAATGGTAAATGTAGCCCTTGCGCTCATGAAAGCTTAGGCAATGACTTTGGCGGCTGTGTTTGTGCATGTAGGTACATCTGGAAACTGATTTTGGACAGGCTTCTGAGGCATTGTAATGGTTTTTTTTTAAAGAATCAACAAATAGAAGGAGCTGTGTGTAACCTAAGCAAATGTTTTTAATTACTACCATCCCCTAAATGCTCGCCTAGGAATTCCATAAAAAAAAAAAAACAAACCATTGGTAAAAACGTACTTTAACCACAACTGACCATCCAAAACTGCAAACCTTTTTCAAATGCCATTCTTTTAAGTCAAGGAATTTGGAATAGCATAGGCATCGCAAGATAAATTTTATGCCTGCATTCCAAAAAACGATTCAATGAAACGGACACGATTACTGGCCTTCTTGAGGTTTTGGAACCACAGCCCGTAGACTTAGTGGTTCTTAGCGTAGAGCAGACCCATACTTATGTAGTTTTTTTTTCAATAAGCCTGTATGACTTGATTTACGTATCAGGTGCAGTTTAATTTAGGGTTAAATCAACTATGCAGGGGTGGGTGGCCTCCAGGACTGGAGTTTTGACACCCCTTGTGGTAGAGTATCTGAATGGGTTTGATTAGTAAATGCAGGTGCAAGCAGTAATCAAATGAAACAGGCTTCCATGTGCTTTGGTAACTGTTTACGACGTCCCTATGTGACGCTGACTTGTAGTTTGAGTATTTTCTTGTTTTTGTGTTCTTCTGCTTGAGTTTTTTTCCCCCCCGTCGTGTTCTGTCTATCCCTTTTACTTTCACTTTTGCAGGTGACGTGCGGATTGGTCGGCTCACTTGTCAATCATTCGGGATGAGCTGATTGGGTCTGATGATGGGAGGGGGTTGTTCTTCCATCGCGCTCGCTGATTAACATCCACCTGTGTTATATAAGGGAAATGCCAGTGTACGCGAAAGCCGGCTTTGTGAACTTTGGTTGTGATATTCTTTTTGTGTGTTTGGTTTAGAGTGTGATGTGCTGTGATTGCCATGTAAAATAGCTTGCCTACTTGGCTGACACCGAAACTCCTGATCTGTGACATTTGAGAGCCTTATAAAGCTGTTTCAAAGATGTGTTAAAGCTGGAAGGAGGTAAAGGGGTAGGTAAGTTATGTCACGTGACTTACATGGTGCACATGTAGTTTGATTTCGTTGTTAGACACTAGGTTAGGGATTTGTGCCACTTTCTGTATTTTTTGTTTGGTTGGTTAGTGAAGTTGAGTTACGACGTCTCGGATGTTGACGATGTTTTCCTTTTCACATTTTTCTTTATTTTAGTTCAGGACTAGACCAAAAAGGGTTAGTTAGATTCTTTTTGGTTTTGTTACTTTTTTTTTCTTTTTGGCAAAATCCAGGTTCCCTTTAACCTCCCCAGTTCTCCAATATTGTAAAGCTGCCGGTGTGTCTAGGATTCTTTTATAAATTCTTTATTTTCCTATACATATTTATTCTCTTTTTGTTTTGTGTAAACAACTGACGCGGTCTTTAATAATAAAGTATGTTCACTTGATTTAGTCTCTAGTCTTTGTAATTTTCCTTCACACACCGAGTGTTAAACTGGTTCTGGTCAAAACTGGTCTAATGTTCCCCTTCTTAGTCCCTAGACGCCTAACAACCAAAGGAGGGTCGTAACAGTAACGCAGGTGATTTTTTCTTTTTTTTCTTTGGATAACTAAAACCAGAGCTTTCAGGTAGAAGGTAAAGACCTCCAGCTGATCAGACAGCAGTGTGTGGCTACGCAGGTGCTTTGACAATGGCTGTGTCCGAAAGCTCTAAAATACTGCCTTCAGAGGACGCATTCCAAAGTAGGAAGGCATCAAGGCACATCCGAATACAAATTCTGCTTCACTTCCTGTCTCCAATGCCGATACCTTTATCATCTAACCTATCCGATTTTTTTGAACGCAAGCAATAGATGTATTCCTTTGCTGTCCTTTTGCTATCCACAATCCGTGCGTTCATTCCGTGGTGGTTGAGCCAAAAAAAAACATGCGTCCTGAAGATTGCCGTTTGGTGGTCCATTTGTGTAAATGTAAATTTCAGACAAATTTTTTGCACTTTTGATGTTAGTTCTAGTGAGAAAGCAGTATTAGTCATTAAATATTTGTTTAGTTTTTATCCACCAAAAAACACGTTTCTAACTTTTGTTGTAGATCATTAAAGGTGTCATATGATGCGATTTCATTTTTTCTTCTCTTTGGAGTGTTACAAGCTCTTGGTGAATAAAGAAAATCTGTAAAGTTCCAAAGACTAAAGTCTCAATCAAAGCTATTCTTTATAAATTTAGAGTTACCCACTCCTACCTAAAAACGTCTCGTGTCTAACTAACCCGCCCCCACATGTCCCCTGTCACCAATGTGGAAGATTGCATAACACCGCCCCAAATGTTCCGACAAAGACAAGATGTGCGTAACTTTTATTCTCGCCTCTCGTATTTTGTTGCCGCCGCCGCCATGTCCCTTTGAGCGCTGTTGTTTTCGTTGTGAAAGCGAATTACTTTGTGTTGCCTTCCAAAAAGGACGATTCGTCATGACTGGAGCTGATCCGTGTTGGTCGCTGATGAAATACATCAACTTCACGCTGTGATCGCCGGATCGGCTTCCACCGTGGACGAAGCGGAGTCCAGCCAGCCCGGGGTCCATCAAATGTGGTTTTCCGCCGTACGTTTTTTTTTAATATTTTAAAAGATTTGCCACTGACGATCAAATGCGGGTTTTTTTTGGGCAGTGTAGAGTAAGCACTTTTTGTTTTGTCCCATTTTTTTCGATCACAAAATGCGACATGGTTTTTTTATGTTTACGTGGTGCCTATGCACCGTTAACATTTAAAAAGACGTATAAGTCATTATAATCCGTAATTATGTCCCCACTGGATGCAACAAATGCCTCGTTTATAATGGGTTTTAATGTTTGTCTCGTCGCTCCGGCCGGACATGGCATCACAATATGGTAAGGGGCATAACATTTCCGTCACACGCTTGACGAACTGGATACCTGGCCAATCAGAGCACACCTTGCTTTTCAGACCGACGAGCTTTGTAAAAAACGACGTGTTTCAGAAAGGCAGGCATAGAGGAGAAACAATAATGTTCAGTATGTGGAAAATAGTGTTTTTTTTTAACCTTAAACCGCATAAACACATTTCATTACACCCAATACACAAAATAATGTTCTTTTTAGCAGCATCATATGACCCCTTTAAACCATTACGCTGCCTCAGAAGCCTGTCCAAAATCAGTTTCATGAGGTGCCTTCGTGCAAAAATTCTGCTTGCAAAGTCATTGCCTGAAAGGGCAGCGAGGCAGCAAGTCAGCTGCCCAAGTTTTTGATCCACCTATACTTTTATACAAACCCCTATTGTTTGAACTATCAAGAGCCTAAGGTTCAAACTGGTCACCAGCTACTATGACAACCAAGTCATTTGACTTTCACAAAAGGAGTGATTAGAAGAGCAATGCTTAAAGAGGAAAAACAGAGGGACGATATATCAGGGTTACATTTGTGTTTGACTTGATGGGCAATCACTGGTAATTAGCATCCTCGTCTAAATCATTAGTCGGGACAATTAATCTTAATGGTTGACCTCATAAACTTGAACATGAACCACATTGTGACTTTTCACATTCGAAAGCGTCACACTTTATGTACTCCCTGACCCCTACTTGACGATTTTAATGGAGTGGCAATGAAATAAATTAATAGACAAAATAAAATAAATAAGAACAGACCTTGTTCTGCGATCAAGCATGTAATCATTTTCATGCCTACCTTAGAGAGAACTATGAAGACATGTACTCGGCAAGCATGCAAGCCCATCTCCGGAGAGTCCCGATTTACAAAATGGCATAAGATCAAACACAGAACTTGAGATGAGGTTCAAATGCATTAATTAGATATGAACTACAGAGTTTTCATTGAATATTCAACATCTCTCAGAAAAATTGTTAGAATTTTTCAAGAACGTATTCATGGTTATGCCCCACTGATATTAGATGGACTCCTTAGACACAGAGGTAAGAGACAATTCTCACAAAACGCACTTATGTTGAACATATTATACGATAGAGACATGCATGACTGTCAGATATTACATTTAATTTTGGGCTGTGATTTTCATTTAGGAGTCACGGTCCAATAGAACAATCATAGCATCTCTTGACATGGTCTTTCTTTGGCTGTCCGGGTCATTCTGTGTAATGATCCACAAAGTCAGTCCTTTGAGCAAACTGACCAGTCTGTCGACCAACCACAAAGACAGCGAGAGTATTATCACATTGGTAGCTAAGACATACGGTATCTTTTCTTCTGTGTCCAGATGAGAATGAGAGACACTCAATATTTTCTTTATATCCGAATGAGAATTAACAGCTACACCACTGAGCTTTTATAACAGAAATAAAAACTAAATACATATTTGATCTGCACACTTTTTTTAATTATACATTTGAACCATTCTTATGCTTAGACAAAAAGTCTAACTTGGAAGTTTCTTATAATTTGATCTCTCAAATAATTTGAGAGTTAGAAAGCAAATAAAATAAAATAGTATTTTCTTGTAAAATGTGCTCCGACATGAATGATATTATTATTTTTATTTATATTCTATTTTATTTATACACTTTTACAGTGTATAAATAAACTTTCAAGCATCTATACAATTCTAGAATTTCCAGTGTTGTTGGCTCTTGTTTTAAAAATGGCTTGTGATACCAGAACCGTTTTTGCATTCTTCCGTGGATGCGGATGTAATGTGTCTGATGATGTTACAGGGTGTTCCAAGTGAATACAGTTTGTCAAGTGAAGTAAACTTCACCAGACATCCTGTGCTCAGTGAATAGGGATCAGACAGTGAACACTGCATCGGGATCCTATGAGTTGGAACTCAGTTAGGGTTTCAGGCACTGTATTTCATGGGGCTGCAACACCATTATATACAGAATGAGATGACAACACGACCACTGTAGTCCAGTTACAGAATGAATGACTCTTATAATCAGTTTTTTAGTGAATCAAAAACATACAATTCTCAAGCAGGGTCATTTGATTCTGAATAAATGACTCTTATGAGCTCATGTATTTTTGTTAATAAAACACATACAGCTTTCAACTGACTTCAATTAGAGTATCTGTCTGGGGAGCGTTTCCCAAAAGCATCGTTAGCTAACGACGGAAGTTGCAACCATAGTTGCTTTTGGGAAACGCAGCCCTGGTTGACAACGACAATTTGTTTAGGATGCACATTATACATTTTGTCAGTAGTATTTAAACAATGATGAAATATGTACTATTTTTTTGTCTGTTTAGCGTTGTTTTTTTAATTTAAAGTTCAGGCCAACTAATGCAGTTCATTTATGCTGCCTCTAAAATGACTTGTCAAAAAGTATTTTCAAGTATTTTTTTTTAAACATGTATGTGGTGCAGTGACATCTTAGAGGTTTTAGTTCAGAGAACCAAATTACATTTGTACACTGAATTTCAAATAGAACTTTTCACTTTTTTATGTAACTACTGCCCAAATATAATAACTGACACTGGGCACTTTCTTTCAGTAAAGAACAGCCTGTAGTATTTGAAGCCTATCCCATTATCTGCACTGGTTCCAGACAGTGCTTTAGAAAACCAACCATTACTTCATTTGATCTCTGTATACTCTCTCTTTCCCCTCTTCTCTCTTCTGGTTGTTTGTGTGATATGATGAGTTATTGAGATACTGAAGTGCAGGGAAGTAAAACTTGCCATGTGATAATGATCAGACTCCCTACCTGATACAGCAGAGGGGGGCATGACAGGCAATGTGGGTGTAAAGTGAGGGGTTGATGAAACCAAGTACTTCCTCTGCAGTCATACACTTCAACAAACAGATCAATAGTGTTGTATGAGCATCATAAAAAATGACACAGCCAAAAAAGCATTGTTGACTTTTTTTTTTGTTTGTTTACACGATGAGATGGTGGTGCATCCAGCATATGGTCGATGACCTTTGAAAGCATGCCCACTAAAATATTAGTGTGTCTGACTCCAGCTCATGTTCCACTTAAAATCTGGCACAACAAGGGAGGCCATCAAAGTTCAGTGTGGTGACAGTTATATATGAGTGAATCATAACCACTTTAGGGTGTAATTTTCTCCACTTCGGCCTTTCTGAGATTCCATTCTGCCGTCTTAATTGCCAAGCGGCACCACTTACATTAGGTGCACTGTGCCCTTGTCACAGTAATGCTGAGGCCTAGTTGGACTGTGCGCATACGGGAACAGTTTGATTGCCATTGTTATTTCTTACTCTCTTTACCAACCCTGCATTCTGGCCACTACTTTGCTTGAAGTATAATCAGACCTTCTGAGAAGTGCTTGGTAGACAGTATCATGCTGGGTGTTTTTGGACCTGTAAGCTTTCTCTCTCCGTTTCTTTCGCTCAGGTGCGTCTTTGGTTTGTCAAGGTTATCGGCACTTTTTGTTTACCCCCCTGCAGAACCGCATTTCTCTGCCTCGATGGGACCGGCCCCAGCTTGCCAAAGACCATTACAGAGCCTAAGCTTCAATTTCTCTCAGTAAACACTTGAGACCACAATGTGTTTATATTCCCAGCAGTGTGTCTAGTAGTCCTGGTTGTTGAGCTAAATGCTCCTCACGTTTAAACAGTCAACAGGGCTGTCAAATTTCTTCACGTTTTTGCAAAAACATCTCTACATGCAACTTTATGCGACAAGGACTTTCCATCAGCTGGTTGTGGTAAATCAATTTGCTGTGTGGTAAATGCAAACCTGATTGTTTTCGAGTCAGACATACTGTCAAGATCACCATTAATCTTGAGGCTCCCAGTGACTAAATGTGTGAGTAGCAAGCCGACAGTTTTGCAGGAATAGGTGCATTTTCTCCTCGCTATGTCAAAAGTAAGAAAGAAGGAAAGCCCTGCGATGGAAAATAAAGTTAAAATATGAGGAATGAAAGACCTTGGTGAGGCAAGGGCGCTTAAAACCTGGAATTCAATTTTTGGGACAGATCTCCTTTTTTCTTGACTTATTCTAATCCAATTTCTTTTATTCCAGCACATCGCTCTCATTCCCTCCATTCTTTTGTCATACACACATTAGCGTGGTGGCGTATGGAAGGCAGGGATTATGGAAAGTAATGATTTTTCAGAGCCTGATTTTCTCCCGCTGGAGTCCGAGAAGGAATTAACTGGTATGGGGTTTTGTGGCGGTGGGGAGAAATACCTGCCTACAATGACATGCGCCGGGAGAGGTGACCGCACAGGGATTTTAGGACGTGATTGAATTGCGGCATGTGAAAAACCTAATGGTGCACATTTTCTGTGTGAATGATCCCATAAATCCTGGGAAAGGATCCCAGGCAGAAAAACACAGCTGGCATGGATGAGCGCAGGATTGGATATTAATGCTGTAGTAATAAAGTGTGTCTTTCCCAAAAACCAGTTTTTCCAAAACCACTGTCCTCTCAAAGTGTGCAATCTGCTCATGATAAAGTAATGCCAATAAATCAGAGGGGAAAACTGATAAACATGCTGTTAATGTGTTGATGCTGCTGTTGATTTTTTAATGCAGTGATATGAGAGTGATCAATATGTAAGCCTGTTTCTGCCTCAGTCAAAAAATAAAAAGACAAAATAGCTTGCAAATGCAAATATTACAATTGTGACTATTTCTTATAACTGTTTTATTTCAATTGCAACTTGATATTACACAATTGCTACTTTATTTCTTGTGACTTGTTCCTTCAGTTGACTTTTTCTCATAATTGCAACTTTTTCTCTTACAGTTACGACTTTGTTTCACAATGTGACTATATATTTCTCAATTTCTATTTTCTTTAAATTACATTTTTCGCAATTTAATTTTAATTTCTTGCAGTTGACTTTATTTTTTTTACTACTTATTTTTACTATTTCTCATCATTTTGACTTTATATTACACAACTGTGACCAGTGTTGGGGGTAACAAGTTACGTAATCAGATTAGTTTTTTGAATAACTAGTAATGTAACGCATTACAAGTAACACAAGGTATGTAATCAGATTACTTTAAAAAAAAAAAACTAGTAAAGTAACGCATTACTTTTAAATTTACAACAAAATATCTGAGTTACCTTTTAACGCAAGTTAATTTGTTTTCCCATTTATTCACTGACAGCTCTCCTGTCCCCGTGTTGAGAGAAATTGGGAGTGAGGTGCTGAGGAAGAGGCACTTCCTTCAACCTGAGGCTTATTAATTTCACTTTTAATGTGAAAGGGCCTTTACGGTTTCCTTTTTTTGTTGTTGTTGTTGTTAAAAAAAATAAGCAAGCTCAGCCCAAGTGACAAAAAGTAAAGAAAAAGTAACAATGCATTACTTGTAATGCAATATTGTAATTCATTACTTTTAAAAAAAAAATTAACTTTCCCCAACACTGACTGTGACTTGGTCTCACAATATGACTATTTCACTAGTGTACATTTTTTTTGGTTTAACATATAATCTCACAATTGTAATTTTATCACACACAATTGTTACTTTATTTATTGAAATTTTCTTTTTTTTTTTACTTTATTTCTTGCAGTTGACTATTTCTCATAATTGTGACTTCTCACAATGTGACTTTATTTCTCCCTTTCAACATTATCTCACAACATCCTTTTTTATTTTTTACTCTGAGGCAAAAGCAGAATAGATCTCTATATATAGGGAAGAAAGGAAACTGCTAGCTAATAATAGTTAAGTGTCTTAACATAGTATGCACCTTTTTCTCTGTCTAGGAGACTTTCATATCCATATCTTTATTATGATTTTTTGCTTAGAAAGGCTTTGCTCTTTTCCGACAGCTTCCTATGGCACCTTCTGAGTCGTAGGTGGAAGTGTGCGGTAAATCCTTTCCCTGGACTCACTATACAATCGTTGCTTTTTATGTGGATTTAAAAGGAAAACTTGGAATAGATAGCAAACTCAAAATGCTAAAAAAAAAAGTGATCTGCATGAAGTGATCAATAAGTTTACAGGGATTTATCAATATCACTGAAAGCACTACAAACCTAGCATGATTTCCACAGTGGTGGCAGTGTGCTGGTTGTGTGTGAAGAATTAGGTCAGTGTGACCATAAAGGTTCATGTCTTTATTGCCACGGTGACTTTCCCCTGAGAATATCGCCAGCCATGCACTTTAGAGCATTAGTTAAACCTCTGGACAAGGCCAAACTAAATGCAGGTGGTGTCATAACTGTGCTGACAACATAGTCTTTTCCATCGGTTTTCAGTAAGAGCAAACAGAACATTCATTCTCTTAAAGCCACCTTACTTCAAATGAGCATAAGATATTAAAAGCATTTTACAGCCCAATTAATTGTCTTCACATTGTACTAAGTACAAAATGTATCCCTCTGGATTTAGAAGGACCTAGTTAGCTGTTTAAACTAAAATTAAGCAAAGCTATATTAGAAACAGTTCCAAAATTATCTTCAAACTGCACATGGAGTGAATTAAACCTAATTCTGATAGGTTCATATGGCTCAGGGAACAATGAAACCAAGTTTAAATCTCAAAATCAAAAGATATTTCCAAGAGCTGACATTTAGCAAGCCTATTATGATCTCCACATTTACGGTTCTCGTTCAGGATTCCTTCAGGCCTTGAACACGTATAATAAGGCTTCTTCCTTCACTAACAAAATAAATTCAACACATTTCTAAGTCTTTTTAAAGACTGCTAAGGATGCTGTGGAGGCAAATTCTCCCTGGATTTCTTCATTCCTCCCAGTCAGGCAACTTCTAACGGAGCAGAGCATAAGAAACATACACCGCCAGTATTGTGGTTATGAGCAGCCTTTTAATAGTGATTTTTGGTTGTTCGTGTGTTACTGTTGTCAGTTTATTTCTTGTAGTGTAGATATTGCTGTCCAAGCCAAGGCTTGACAAGGATAGTGGTCCAGAAACACGGGAACCATTTAAGAGTTCTTAAACAGGAAGTTCAAGTGCTGAAGCTTAACAGCTGTTCTACTGTGGAAGGCAGAGTGCGACTCATTATCCAACTGTCTACCGAGAGCGTTGATGGGGAATTATTGGCACTGGCATATCATTAACAAGGATGCTCCAGTGCAGTGCACTGCTGAAAGACACATTCATAAGGGCCTTCAGTCTTGCAACAGCTGAATTCATTCTGCCTTTGCATGTACATTTAGAGTTCAGCAGTTGTCTCAGATATTTACCTGCGAGTTTGTTAGGAATTCTCTTACTGATACATTTCTGTGCAGTTGGGGTCTTGGCAGCAGTCTCAAATTCAAGAGTTTCATCAGTAATCTTTGAAACTGTCTGTAACTTTTTATGTTTCTTTGATGTATTGGTGCACTGTTTTGTATGTATTTATAAAAGCTTGTTTACCGGTACCTGATTCTTGCAGTAAAATTTGAATACAAGTTTAGGGCAAGTAAGATTTTTTTTTAAGTAATAATTTTAGGATTTTTTAAGGATGCATTACATTGATAAAAAGTCACAGTAAAAACTTTACATTTATACAACATATACTGTTTTATTGTATTTTTTGACCAAATAAATGTTTAGTGAGCATAAGATATTTTATTCAAATGCATTAAAAAAATGACTGACCCCAAACTTTTTGAACGGTGATGTATTGCTTGAAACCATGGTTGGTTAGACTGAGGCAACTATTACGGACAAGATCACACACACATGCACATATGTGGATTTTGAAGTTTAAAACAAATATTGTGACAAAACGAACCAGATTAATATTCAGTACAATGCATTCAGTTCTTTGTGTAACATTAAGTTTTTTTTTTTCTGCTGGCAGATATTGTTATGCGCATTTCTTCTTCTTGAAAATCTTGAAAATATCAAATGTCACCAACATCAAAGGTGAATAAGAAGCAATAGCACCTTTTGAATTTTGCTCATTTCAATAACAGATTATTTGTCCTTTCATGTAATTGTTTCACGGATGTTCTGATATGGGACCAGATAGCTACCACGACTCTGAGATTTCTGTGGAGTTGGATAACCTGTTCCAGCTGTTCAAATCAACAAGTTTTGTCAGTATTAATGCAAATAGAATCTTACCAACCCAAGCAAACAGCGGAGAACAGAGACTGTGTGAGTTTCAGGCAGACAGTGCACAGTCTGCTGAGAGTACTAACAATAAAAGCTCAGTCCCAATGGACCCTCAAGATGGCGGCATTAAGTCTGTGACCATACAGTGTACAATGTTACCAGGATATTTCAGGGTTTTAGTCATTAACTCAACAATTGTAAGCAGAAATAATGGGTAATATTTAATTTGGAACAAATAATGCTTATAGTTCACATCAAGTTCCGGTAGAGAAATATAAGACAAAAAAGAAAGAGCCCAAAGACAGAGACAAAAAAGAAAGAGCCCAAAGAGCCCAGTCACTGCAGCCCCAATTAAATTAATGTCAATCTCAAGAGTATTATAATAGGATCTGGTTTGTTACCGTCATAACAAGATGCATATCTGGTTGTGAAACACTGTTTTAACTTGTTGAATAATATTGTAAGGGTTGTTGTGAGATTGACTGACTTACCTTTGTCTAGAAAATTATCCTGACATTTTATTCTGAAACAAGACAGGAAATCATTAACCTTCCATTTTATTAGGAAAACAAAAACAGGACTACAGAGTAGAATATAAAGACAAGATCTCTTTCACCCAATCTTAATAACGGACATAGAAAGTGAAGGCAAGTAAAATAAATAGCTTGCATAAGCCGTATTGATCCACACCAAACTTAGGTACCAAAACATAAAAACCCAGTATAGCAGCTAAGAATTAATTTTTCCTTTTATAAATTCTTCCTGATTCATAAATTACAAATTAGAAAGTAATGGACAGTGTAACTCAAATGATAGTGATTTGGGATTAAAAATGTTTGGTTTGTAACTACTGGATTACTTTAAGGTTTACCCATTCTGGTAACACTTTATTTTAAGGTATCTTAACTAGTTGCTTATTAGCATGCATATTACTAGAATATTTGCTGTTTATTAGTACGTACGTATAAAGCACATATTAATGCCTCATTCTACATCACTAATCCTACCCAATACCTGTTTTTTAACACAACTCTGACTGTTTCTGGTCAGGCAGCAAATTAGGAATTTATTGAGGGAAAAGTCATAGTTAATAGTGAATAGTTGTTCCCTATTCTAAAGTGTTATCAACATTCTTTATAAATCATGAAAATGCATAGATGTATTAAAATATATGATTTATAATCTTATAAAAAAAATCTAAAATATGAAATTATCTAGTATTTTGTTCATGTATTTTAAAAATATGTTTTAAAAAAGTACAATTACTTTGTTATGCAGTTAGAAAGTGTTAGCTAAATTTGTGCAGTGAGACAGTGAAGACGGAATGTACCAGTAGCTGGGTAAGGGATAAAAACAATGACAGCAGTTGAAATTATTTTCAAAATGTAAACATCAGGTTTACTCAGCTAAGTTCATATAAGATTCCATAGTGTGTCTGCTAGGCCCAGTTAAATGTCAGATATAGATTTAATTATGTCAGGATTGCTGAACATATTGCTTTGTAAGCCTAATAATAGCAAATAACAACAGATTGCTCTTTTTACGGTTGTAGTTTCATTGCTTCATTTCCCCCCCACATCTGTTATCCCCAGACCTGCAAACAAAAATTTGATTGTGAGCTGTATATTACCAGACACGGAATGTATTATTTATAATAATTATCATGTTACCATCACAACCCATCTTCTTTGCAAAATTCCAGAATGGTTTTTGCAGTGGAATCTCTATTGCATTTATTGACTCATAAACTTGTACATAATAATGAGTTAAGTCATGATGCTATTTGAAACTATCTGAGAATATTATGCTACCTACTAAATTTTACTTTTTATTTCAGTTTTTGTCTCTGTATAAAGTTTTTGTCCCCTTACAAAGTCACCAACCCGGGCTCATTGAAAAAACATTTCTACAAAATGATATTATGTTGCTTCTCGCACATTTCATGACACATTTAAAATGAAATGTCCAGTGAATGGCTCTAAAAGCATGTTATTATACGCATCACGGCAGTTCAGAAAGGAAATGCCCGATGAGTGGCACTAAAAGGTTAATTATCTATCGTGCTTGAAACTAATGTGCCACCTACACTAAACCTAACCGACAGTATTAACAAAAGCAAATGTGAGATACAAACCATTTGCTGAAGCAACTATTAGACTTTAGCTTGCTTCTACAAGTCTTTGAGCTTTTATATTTAGGGATGTAACACCACGACGCGGTTGAAAATGGATACAAATATGTGACGATTCAAATCGGTTGAGATGTTAAACAAATCGCGATACAGCTGGGAGTAGGAGTTTATATGAATGTATCTCTGAGGGGAACTGTCTGTCTTTGTAAATGTTTATATATTTTCTTTTCATCTTGACTCTGTATAATCAAAGACTAGAATACCCAAGACGTGCCACTCATATAGCTTTGAATGGGGAAAAATGCAATGCTCAATATGGCCGCTCTATTGAACGAAGCCCCACCTACTGAGTAAAAGAGCCAATCCCTAATCGGTAAAGTCAGCGTGTCACTGCAGCTGACGTTAGAAGTCCCGGTTGCTAGAGAAACCGGTCAGAGTTCCAGACGTGCGTCAGGCCTGCGCATGCGCACTGGCTGGTATAGGCTGAAAATAAGCTTTTTTATGGCTATTTGAGCAGAAGAAACAACATTTATGGGACTGTTGTTGTCGTCAGATTTCATTGGTGATTTCAAGTATGAAATTTAATCTAATTTTACCATAGCTGCCTGCTAGCTTCAGTGTAAATTTTGCGTCACTATCAAATCAATTTGAGCGCGATTTAAACCCGGATGATTAACCCTCTAACACTGTGTCCTACACGGACAGCGACATGTTGTCGTGTCGCGCCATCAACAGCTAAAGTCTGTCCTACACTGACCACTGTTGCCAAGTCTGCGGTTTTCCTGTGGAATTGGACTACTTTATTACTGTTGCCGCGGGTTGTTTTTCATATTCGCGGTTTGAGGCGACCCCAATAACGTGATATTTAACACTTGGAATGCAAATTTTACCTTGTATTTTACATCTATTTTACACCGCGGAACGCGACTGGGATATTTTTGATCAGCAACTGGGCAGGTTTTGTTGTGAAACCTGGCAACCCTGCACTGGACGCGACAAAGCGACCGTTGAAAATCATTTGAAATGTGTGTCAATACGTCATGAATAAAACGCAGCATTCCGCCGCCCCGCCCCCCCCCGCATCTCGCCGTCCGGTTAGACACGTGTACCTTCGCTTCCTTGGAAATCTAACGTGTCTCCGACATAATATACGCCCTTTAGTATATTTAGACCCGTATTTGATTATCGCAACTTGAAAAACTTAAGTTAAGAGTCTCACGCAGATGCAACACGCAGAGTACAGTTTCGTTTTGTGTGAAAACATGACTGAAGGCAGACTGCTGAGGGAAATTATATGAAAGATGTACGTATATTTAAGGTTATGGGTTGTATGAATGCAAATAGACACCGACTCTGTTCAGAAGTTTCGATGGCTTGTGCTTTTCCAGTCTTCCTCCGTGAATGCCTAAAAAAGCAGTTTAGATCGCAGCGCCGCTTTGTTTAGCGAGTGACCGTGAAACACTCCTGTTCTGCAGTTCATAATGCCGTCTGCTGGCAAACTGTGTTATTTAACAAATTAATTCAGTCTTCCACCATAATTTTTTCAGACCATTTGAAATCGGACAAAAAAATTTTTATTGTAAACCTTACCGGTCGATGGCAATACTACCTTAATTGTTATCAGAAATTGTTGAATTTTTTAGATGCACAATACTTATGTAAACTATAAATATATATATATATATATATAAAGTATTCAGAAAATATTTTAAGGCTGAAATGTTATAAAGTTTTTTTTTAATTGTCCAATTTATTATAACATGTAGTACATGTCAGTAATAACATGTTTTGAATATTTTTTCTTATTTTAAAATCCGCCATCATTTTTTTATGTTTTTATTCACAGTTTTATGCAAACAAAAAGTTGCAGAGTGCCTAATTTTTTATGTCTTTTTTGTCATAAAACTTGGTAAAATGATTTCAGTGAGTGTATCTGTACTTTTTTTTATATTTCCAGCATATTTTAACAATGCCGTGTATAACAGTTTGGATTGATACAGGACATTATTTAACAGATTTAAGTTTTGTGTAATATGGGTAACCCTCAGCCGCTTTCATTTTTAAAAAGTAGCTCCTGAATGAAATAAGGTTGGAGACCCCTATAATGCACAAAGCAGCATTCATAAGCGCTGCGCTGCTTTGTTTACAGCGGTAAACAAGGAAATGCTGTATCGCTCCTGTTCCATGTGCGCCACCTGCTGTCAGAGAGTGAATCTGCATCTCATTCAGCCTGTCTGCAGTTTTTGTCCCGTTCAGATGTTTTAAGTAGAATATTTGCACACAGTTAAAGTCAGACCATTCTGTTTTAGCTTCAAAATTATACAATCTAATTTAGATTAAAAACTGCTCATGCAGCATGTATGCAGCATCTTTGTTTGGATCATGATTAAAAAGCAGGTCATATTTTTCAGGCTATACCAGCCAGTGCGCATGCGCAGTCCTGAGCGCACGTCTTGGAACGCTGACTGTTTCTATAGCAATCGGGACTTCTAACGGCAGCTGCAGTGACACGCTGACTTTACCGATTAGCGATTGGCTCTTTTACTCAGTAGGTGGGGCTTCGTTCAATAGAGCGGCCATATTGAGCGTTGCATTTTTCCCCATTCAAAGCTATATGAGTGACACGTCTTGGGTATTCTATAGTCTTTGATTATACAGAGTCAAGATGAAAAGAAAATATATAAACTTTTACAAAGACAGACAGTTCCCCTCAGAGATACATTCATATAAACTCCTACTCCCAGCTGTATCGCGATTTGTTTAACATCTCAACCAATTTGAATCGTCACATATTTGTATCCATTTTCAACCGGGTCGCGGTGTTACATCCCTAAATATAAAAGCTCAAAGACTTGTAGAAGCAAGCTAAAGTCTAATAGTTGCTTCAGCAAATGTTTTTTATCTCACATTTGTATTTGTTAAATAGGTTTAGTGTAGCTGGCACATTAGTTTCAAGCACGATAGATAATTAACCTTTTAGTGCCACTCATTGGGCATTTCCTTTCTGAACTGCCGTGATGTGTATAATAACATGCTTTTAGAGCCATTCACTGGACATTTCATTTTAAATGTGTCATGAAACATTCAGCAAGCCTAACCGCCTTAATGAGTCGTCATATTTTTGAATCTTCTGCCTGCTACCTATGTACGTCACAAGGTAGCACATTTGCATAATCCCCACCTGTCCGCGAAATATGAACACTCTGACCTGCCCACAAACACTTCCACTAGTTAGTGTGTTTACATTATGTCGAACACAGTTCCCACACGTGCACCTCAAATAAGTAAATACTAATAATGAATGCAATAAAACTGCTGTCACATCACGTAAAGTACCACATAAAAAGTTTAAACTTACCGCTGAGAAACGTCCTGATGAAGTCGAGCGTGCAGATGGAGTTTCTGGTTGAGCGACTGCATCAGTATCATCCTCTGATTCGGGCTTGATTTGATAAGGTAATAAACTTATAGCATCTTTGTTTACAAGTAACCCTCCGGAGCAAAAAATTAATAATGGAAATAGGTGTTTCGTTTCCGACACGCATTGTATACGGAAAGACCAATCACAACAGACTTGGCCAGCTGACCAATCAGAGCAGACTAGGCCTATGGAAGGGAGGGGTTTACAGACCTCACGCTCAGAACGGCTTCAAACGAATCGTTTCGAAATCATTGAACAATGATTCTAATATTAAATGTATATTCTGAGAAAATTACAATGTTTTCTGACCTTAGTTGCATTTAAACCCGTTGTAGGGGACTCCAACACAATATTAGGACATTTTAAAATATCATATGACCTGCTCTTTAAAATACAGTGGTTGCCTCTAACTGAATGAAAAGAGCACAGGCAAAGCCTTAGTTTGTTTATATAAAGAGATTTTATTTTATTTGTTTAAATTTATTTGATTTGTAATTTGTTTTAAAAATTCAATTTAGTTTTTTTATTTGACATATTTCAAATTCACAAATAAATGTTCAGCATTTTGTCCAAGCAATAATAAAAGGACATCTTTTAATTTATAATTTATAATTTTAACAATAATCTAATTTTGTTAAAAAACAAATCGTGAGAAAATCGTATTGTGAATCGTATCGCATCATAAGTTGAGTGAATTGTTACATCCCCATACACATTACATTGGTATTATTTTTCCACAGGCTCTCTTACCGATTGCGCCGCATTGCAAGTTCAACACTGTACTAGGTGCACTACTGAGCAAACTGCAGTGAATTGCATTTATAGGTATGTTTTTGGAGTTTTAAAAAAATGTAAGTAGAGGCATGAACCTACATTGAAAGTCACAGTAAGTATTCTCCACTTGCTGTCAACAGCGTCAAGGTCACTCTCAAGTGTGCTCACTTGTCCTGTCGTCAAACCAAGCTTACTAAGGTCAACTGCAGTGCCTGTGGCTGTGGTGGGATCTGCAGCCTGGATCAGTGCATGTAAGAAGAGCAGAAAACAGTGAGAGATGGACAGGTACTTGCACACTTGTTTGCAGAGTAATCGTTAAGTGAGGAGCTGAGTGTAATGTTATGTGTGATGCTGAGTAGGCAGCCCCTTTAATTACACACTCTCCTGAGCATGTAATTCCCATTCCCCAAGCACAGGCCAGGCTGCCCTTTATAGAGCACCTCCTGAACCTCTCCCTGTCCTCACCTCAACCTCTGAGGCACATTGAAATGCAAACACACACACATGCGCAGTGATAGACAGTGGATACACACGCACACATGGATAACTATGCAGACATCTCACACATTGCCCTTTATGAGGACAGATTATATTAACTCCTTATTGAGCTTCCGTCTGAAAACTGACAGATCCACCAGCGCTTTTATTAAAGGATGTGTCTAGGGAGCCTCTCTCAGGATTAATCTATAAAACAGAACACAGCTGGATTAAAAGGTCTTTGTGAGCAAAGAGAAATATGGGGGATAATATGAGTGCAAAGGCAGAAGTATTACAAAACTTCAAACCACTCAGCTGTTTGGATCCATTACATAGGTCTCAGGAATACTTGATTATGATAGGTCAATCGTGGCATCCAGCAATTAGATATTTACTAATATTCACTGTCATCCATGGCAACATATTAAACCACTCAGTCGGTAACTGAAATTGGCATCATTTCTCTATCACGTTTCTCATATCACACCGCAAACTCCCCCTCGTTTCATGCAAAACGGCATCTTGCGTCTTAGTTACTGACTGTAGTAAAATTTACCACCAGTATATAATATATATAACCATATGTACCATGGTTTTGTTGCCATTCTGATTGTTTTGGAGGACACTGTAAACAGACCTTTTTTTTTGTCTTAGAAGATAACATAAAATTGTAAATTAATTGAGAATAATCTATATTTCACATAGCCATATACATGGGATGATGTACTGTTTAGTCAGTCTGTCATTATCGCAAAATATACGTCAACAGGGTATTCAGTATGGAGTGTTGGGTTTTGCCTCCTAGTGGAAGTTGCACAGAACTTTCCAATTGATTGTGAAGCAGCTGTTACCATTCTACGGAAGTTCTAAGCGGCCATGCATTTATTATTTTTTTCCTTCTTGTTTTCTCATTATAACAACTTATTTTCTCGTTATAACGACTTAATTTTCTCGTTATATCGACAAAGTTTTATTTTATTTTTTTTACAATGATTGTTTGATCTACTGTTGTTATAGTAACGAACTCAATCTGATGGACAGATAAACCATGCGCTCTTACTGTAGTCTCGTGGATATTTCAGCAAATTTTGCTTCGCCTAGTAATAACGTCTACAATACAAAAATGAAGGCTGATCAATCACGGTTGATATTTCCAGAGACAGTACGCTAAACATGTGTTTGTGTAATTAGCATGTTTAAATGGTCAAAGCAACACCGCAAACACAGGCGGAGCGCCTTCAGGATGCAGAAATATTCTAAAATCTTTTAGAGCTGCTTGGATTCAACTCACTTTCAATTTTCCTTTTATTTGAAAGAAAATTATATATAATTTGTAATTTTTAGTAGTCATTATATGCTGTGACTGATATCATGTGCGTTACAAGCTTCTGTTTGAAAAGAGCGTTCATGTGTAGCTATTTGTATATGAGTGTGTGTGTGTGTGTGTGTGTGTGTGTGTGCTTGTGTGGTTTCCACAAAGAAATGTAGAAAACACAAAAGATTACAACACTGTAGAACATCACTGAATTAAATTAGCCTATACACTTTACATATAAGTCACATTTCTTATCAATATACATTTATTGATTAACAATAAAGATTAATAATAGAGGCACATTACAAATAGCCTACGTCTTTGAAGCCTGTCCTACTGTAGATAAACAGATCCTCGCTTGTTAACTAACAATAATGTACCTCAAAGAAGCACAAATAAAGATATAGGTGCAAACAGAATACAGTGACGTCAACCTTGGTTTTAATAAGCAGTTATTATTTTATGACACAGAACGCGTTGGTGAAACTCGTGCATCTAGCAAGAACTTAATACACAAAATAGTCATATTGATTCAAGCATTTAACATTTATGAATGAATTAAATGTCAGTAGCCTAATGAACAATACTGTACAAATTATAGCGATCACGAGGTTGTTCATATTCTATCCCAAACGCGTACAGTAAAGTGGACATACAGTATAGCCTACAACACCCCATCAGTTATATTCAGGTCAATAGTGCCACCTGTTGGCGCAGTTTTGTAACTTAGAGAACAACTTTTTTTATGTCGAGATCACGAGAAAATTAAGTCGTTATAACGAGAAAACAACTCTCGTTATGTCGATATAACGAGAAATTAAGTCGTTATAACAAGAAAACAACTCCCATTATGTCGAGATAACGAGAAAATAAGTCGTTATAATGAGAAAACAAGAAGGGGAAAAAAAAAATGCATGGCCGCTTAGAACTTCCATACCATTCACTTCTTCACCATGTTGAAATAATCAATAATGGATGTATAGTTATATCCAGACAAAAGCAGAATGAGATTAATACAATTTATGAGTAAAATAAGGTATGTGGTGAACATATCTTGACAACACTTCAACGTTTTGCTCTACAATGTAAACTGCACATGCCCATCGCCCATCTTATGGGTAATACGTCTTCCAATTTTGTAAAGGCAAAAGTTTAAAGAAATAGCATTTAAATGTTAACATTTAAGTGCAAAAATATTGTTAATTCTCTCTTCGTGCTCATAGTTTTGATTAGAATAATTCACATCTGTTCAGGCAGTTGCATACACATCTGAAGCTCAAATTGCACACAGACTCAAAATTTAAATATTCAAAGCTCAAATCACATCCCAATCAAAATTTTAAATATTTCAACACATCCAAAGCTCAAATTGGATCAGAAAATTTCACATGTCCACATGGCCAGAACTCCATGCAGCTCTAGTACTACTCTGAAACATTGGCGATAAATTACTTCAGGTCATTCGTCGAATATCATGGAAAGGCAGCTTTTTGTATTGTGTCTCTTCATAATTGTTGAAAGTAAATATAAAGCAAAAATATATTTTTTGACTCATTATTTCTGTTTACAAAGTGTATCTGTGAACGATTCTGAGGTAACTTTAGTGAAAGTGATGTGACGTGGCCAGGTATGGTGACCCATACTCAGAATTAGTGCTCTGCATTTATCCCATCCAAAGCGCACACACACAGCAGTGAACACACACACACCGTGAACACACAGTGGAGCAGTGGGCAGCCATTTTTGCTGCAGCACCCGGGGAGCTTAGTGCCCTTAGTTGGGGGCTCAGTGCCCTTCAGTGGTACTGAAGGTGGGAGGGAGCGCTATAATACATCCTATTCCCACTACCAAACCCTGCCGGTACGAGGACTCTAATACATTAGCCAAGCGACTTCCCCCACGCATGCAGTTTAGATTTAGGAGATGCATTAAAGGGGTCATATGATGCAATTTCAAGTTGTCCTTTCTCTTTGGAATGTTACAAGCTGATTGTGCATAGATAAGATCCCTGAAGTTGCAAAGACTAAAAGTCTCAAAACCAAAGAGATATTATATTTAAAAGTTAAGACTCGTCCACACCCTCCTAAAACACCTCATTTAAACACGCCCACACAAATCTACGTCACTGTGTGGGAAGATTTGCATAATGCCGCCTAAATTTTCACGCAAAGAAAGAAGGCGTGGTTTCAGTAACCGCAGTTAGTGTTGAAGCAGCCATGTCAGGGAGATGCTGTGTGTTTCTAGGTGAAAGCAAAAGCACTTTATTTGGCCTTCCGAAAGTAGATGCATTTAGGATCTTTAAGATTACTTACAACAGGAAAAGCAATGCATTTTATGGACGACCGTTCGTGAACCTAGGAGAGGAGGTAATTCTGACTTGCTATGACAATCTGGCACTTCTGAAACAGCTACTGTTTTGTTACTAGTTTAAATATTTGCTATTGACTGTTCAAATTCGGAGTTTTGCGCATCGTGTGTGTGTGTGAGAGAGAGAGAGAGAGAGAGGTGTCACATCACAGTGGAGTCAGCTGTCTTAACCGTGGCTTGTGTACTGCAAACACGTCACTGTGTCTGTCACGCGAATCTGTTCCCCTTTCGGGCTCTGTCTTTACATTTATTTTGAAAGATGAAGCTCGCGATTATGGAAAGGGGCGTTACATTTCCAATGAGTGCATGCGGTGTTCGGCCAATCACAATGCACTGGTTCAGCTGGCCAATCAGAGCAGACTGCACTTGTCGGAAGGAGGGACTTTGTAGAAAACGAAGCGTTTAAGAGAGGCGGGGCATAGAGGACCTACAATAATGTACAATATTTGAAAAATAATGTGTTTTTTGAACATTAAAGCATGTCAACATATTCTGTTACACCAAATACACAAAATAATGATCTTTAAAAAAAGCATCATACGACCCCTTTAAAGAGAGCCATTTGTTTTGTCATGCACTAATTTGTGTACAACATAACTAGCAACAAATTAGCCCTTCATGATAAAATCAGTTATTTGACCTCAACCCTAATTAGCAGTGTTGCAAAGCATATGATCAATTATATGTAAGTCAAGCTCAGATTCAGTAACCTCAGGTTGTAACACAACACATGAACAGTACTTGAGTCAACCTCTTCCCTTATAGTTACTACTCACACTTATTTTCAGAAACATTCCTTGGCAAGTAATTCATTGTGAACGCACAGAATAGCAAATATCACAATCAAGGCCATTTAGGGATAGCGATCTATGCATTTTCTAGACTGATTACCCTAAAACACGATATGAAAATATTAAATTTTTTGGCTTAGTGCTGCACAGTTTAAAGTTATATTAAAGGGATAGTTCACCCAGCAATGAAAAGTTTGTCATCATTTATTCACCCACACACTGTTCCAAAACCCATATGATTTTATTTCCTGTGTGGAACACACACATAGAATATGTATTCACCAATAATCTTTCCCTCTAGTAGGCGGTTACCTGCTGAAACCGGATCAGAGTCAGTGTATTGAACTTGGGAACCGAATCAGTACGACTTGTGAATGAGTCATTGAGTCTGGTTGTGTGAACCAGACAAACAAATTAATTGAAAAGATCCATCTAAAAATAATTAATTGGACCTTTTTACTTCTGTCTTGTACACTCATGAGCATGGAGGGCAATAGAGTTCAGTGAATGACGACAGTGAGTTTTGGTCTGTTTTTCACCTAAAGCTACATTATGACTTAAAGTTGACCACTTTTACAATACATTTGCTTTTGAAGCTAACTGCATGGAAAAGAGAGACCAGCAAAGTCTTCAGAATTTCTCTTTTTGTGTTCCATGAGTCACATGGGTTTGGAACAACATGAGGGTGAGTAAATAATGACAGAATTTTCATTTTGGGTGAACTATTCTTGTAATTGTTAGAATGGAATTGCTTACTGGTATTGCAGTGCAATTGAGAATAGATAGCTGCGGACAGCTTGTCTTCCTACTGTGATTGACATTTCCATTATAGTTAATTAGAGCTCTGCTGCTCAGACAGGTCTGGACAGATAGCATTACCTTCCTAATGACACTAAAACCACACCCACCAACCCACCAATCTAGGACGGATAAACAAAGGTGCAAAAGAAAAAGAAAGAGAAATGGATGAGCAGGGTGAAAACCGACCAATTTACAGCAATCTTTCAGTTGTCACTCGTGTGCCAGAATTGTTCTTCAACAGCTCATACTCGTATGCTTAGCAAGATCCTGTGCAGAGAAGCAAATGTATACTGCACAAATTCTCACAAACTTGCTAAATACTCACATGATATTAAACTTTGGAATTAATCCAAAATGGTTACTTAGAAGCAGAAATATATATTTGGGTCCTGACAAATTCTAATTAATACTATTCTGCAACAAGATATACAGGTGCATCTCAATAAATTAGAATGTCGTGGAAAAGTTCATTTATTTCAGTAATTCAACTAAAATTGTGAAACTTGTGTAAAAATTCAATGCACACAGACTGAAGTAGTTTAAGTCTTTGGTTTTTTAATTGTGATGATTTTAGCTCACAATTAACAAAAACCCACCAATTCACAAAAAATTCTCAACAAATTAGAATACTTCAAAAGACCAATAAAAACATTTTTTTTAGTGAATTGTTGGCCTTCTGGAAAGTATGTTCATTTACTGTACATGTACTCAATACTTGGTAGGGGCTCATTTTGCTTTAATTACTGCCTCAATTCGGCGTGGCATGGAGGTGATCAGTTTGTGGCACTGCTGAGGTGGTATGGAAAACCAGGTTTCTTTGACAGTGGCCTTCAACTAATCTGCATTTTTTGGTCTCTTGTTTCACAATTTCCTCTTGACAATACCCCATAGATAATCTATGGTGAATCAGGTCTGGTGAGTTTGCTGGCCAATAAAGCACGCCAACACCATGGTCATTTAACCAACTTTTGGTGCTTTTGGCAGTGTGGGCAGGTGCCAAATCCTGCTGGAAAATGAAATCAGCATCTTCAAAAAGCTGGTCAGCAGAAGGAAGCATGAAGTGCTCCAAAATGTCTTGGTAAATGGGTGCAGTGACGTTGGTTTTCAAAAAACACAATGGACCAACACCAGCAGATGACATTGCACCCCAAATCATCACAGACTTTGGAAACGTAACACTGGACTTCAAGCAACTTGGGCTATGAGCTTCTCCACCCTTCCTCCAGAATCTAGAACCTTGGTTTCCAAATGAAATACAAAACTTGCTCTCATCTGAAAAGAGGACTTTGGACCACTGGGCAACAGTCCAGTTCTTCTTCTCCTTAGCCCAGGTAAGACGCCTCTGACATTGTCTGTGGTTTAGGAGTGACTTAACAAGACGAATACGACAACTGTATCCAAATTCCTTAACACTCTGTGAGTGGTGGCTCTTGATGTCCTTGACCCCAGCCCATTCCTTGTGAATTTCACTCAAATTCTTGAATCAATTTTGCTTGGCAATCCTCATAAGGCTGTGGTTCTCTAGGTTGGTTGTGCATCTTTTTCTTCCAAACTTTTTCCTTCCACTCAACTTCTGTTAACATGCTTGGATACAGCACTCTGTGAACAGCCAGCTTCTTTGGCAATGAATGTTTGTGGCTTACCTCCTTGTGAAGGGTGTCAATGATTGTCTTCTGGACAACTGTCAGATCAGCAGTCTTCCCCATGATTGTGTAGCCTTGTGAACCAAACAGAGAGACCATTTTGAAGGCTCAGGAAACCTTTGCAGGTGTTTTGAGTTGATTAGCTGATTGGCATGTCACCATATTCTAATTTGTTGAGATAGTGAATTGGTGGGTTTTTTTAAATGTGAGCCAAAATCATCACAGTTAAAAGAACCAAAGATTTAAACTACTTTAGTCTGTGTGCATTGACTTTATTTAATAAACGAGTTTCACAATTTGCGTTGAATTACTGAAATAAATGAAACTTTTCCACAACATTCTAATTTATTGAGATGCACCTGTATATGCAAGATATTTACCAGTATACAGAGGATGCTGAAAAATTCTAATAACAAATGTTTGTATCATTAAGAAATTTCCATATCCTCTACTGGACAGTCAGTGAGGTTATTTGTCATATTTAGGCACTGTTCCTTCTAGTCAACTGCCTTGCTGTCTACATAGGTAGCATCCTGATTAAGATTTAACCTCTTAAGTGACTAATTTGGAATTAGTTTTGCATGCTATATGCTAATGAGGCAATATTTTAATAATTTTAATGATACTTGTATTGTACTGAATAATACATATATTATTAGTTGATAGTATTTTCCATTTAAAGGTAATAAATGCATCTGATGTGTCTCCTCCACTAATGTACTTGTAGGTAAAACTGCAACTTTTGAGCACATAGTGTCCAAACTTACACATTTCATTTCGGTCCTAGATTATCACAAGCACAGCTTGCCAAATTACTCATAATTTAAACTAGTTAAACTACAGTTCTACAGTTCAGGACAGTGTTAATGTGTTTGGTCTTGGCAAGATAGATCTGCTATATGCTGCTGTTGCGGCAGAGCATGTGCCGAGACTTGCTACTGCCAATACATCAACAACATGCTGCTGTTAGCATGTAAGAAATACTGCTGCTGCAACTATAACATACATGAAATAACCCCTGTGTATAACATACATGAAATTACCCCGTAGCAGATCTATACAGGTGGAGCTGGGGAAGGTGGAGGGTTTCTGAAATGCGCTGCAACTGCTACAGCAAGCACTAGCCAATTATTTGAATGTTGAGCAGTGAGTTCATTGGTTGCTGATGCAAAAAGAAACCAATCAGCACCATGTGAATGATGATGTAATTATGTCAGATAGAGTTAGAACTTCATGCGCCATCTATAGTTTCATGACAGAACTTTGTATTTAAGCTACATTTTAGAATAAGTAGGTAGTTACACGGCAAACTTATCACAAAAAATATAACTATATTGCAGCTACATAAGTGAGCAATATATTTTGAATTTCTAAATTTTATGTGCTTAAATTAGTGAGTGTGCACTTGCTACAGCTAAATTTTAGCATTTAAAATATTATCATATATTTCATGCACTGGACTGTTTGTGCAGACAGATTAGCAATGAACCAGCAAACACGTCCCACCAAAAGTTCAAGAGAATGTTACTGAAATGCCAGTCATACCATTAAAATCAGTAACAAAGCCTGAAACTCACACTGAAGCAGAGGGGGAATAGCCAGCATAACCTTGATTGACAAAACACCTTTCCGGAGTTCAGTTTCAGCAGAAAAGTTTCAGTCGCAGAACCTTCAGCACCACACTTTGTCAGAATAAATCCCATCCGAGCTGTAGGGACAGATTTAATAAGGCAGGGATCAGAGACACGGATTGACCGCCACATGCGCCGCAGGAGAGCTGAAACATGAGCGCTGTGAAAGTGGGATTATATTGGCCTGATGTTAAATAATGCATGTCATTATCTGACTACAGGGAGTGATTAAGAGCCAGTGTCTGGCCAAAACAGGACGTCCCTCTCCCTGCCGTCACCTCTGCCCCCTCGTCATCATAAATCACTTCCCAAATCTGATCATCCCTACGCGCGCCCTTCATTATTTAAAAATGTTTATAATCGGGCACAGAGGGTGAAATGAGGTGAACGCAGTGATGTGCACAGAAGGGCTCGATCTCCTTTCCCCTTTCAGTCCACAAACTCAAAGTGACCTTCTGGACATAAAAAAAAATATATAAATAAAAAAGAAATTAATTCACACACATATATATTTACACCACACCACACACGTATACATCAATATAAAACAAATATAATAATAATAATATTTCGATTTATACATAAATGTTATATAGTCTAATACATAACACCCATAATAAACCCATAATATGCCATAAATGCACAATATTATTATTAATAATCATAATAATAGTAGTAGTAGTAGTAATAATAATAAAAATAATTACTGAGACAAAAAGATTGTACACACACACATAAATTTGTTCCCACCCTCACTGTATTCTCTGGATGAATCCGGATTATTCTAAATGGAGGTGCATGTGCAGCTGGTAGTTAGCATAATACATGCTCGAATAATCTCCATATAAGGACTTTCTGCATAACCTGTCGTGTAGAGCCATTAATCACTCTCTTTATGATCATCGAAGCTGTATACTACAAGCATGCAACATATAGACAGCTTCATAGATTATAATGGGGTAATTTTTATGGCATTGCTCGCTTCCAGAGTCCAAGTCCAAGACCAAATTCTGTGAAAAGATGAAATTTGTTTTCTTCAGAGATTGTCACTTCAGATAAAAAGGTCGATGAGGTCAGAATGGAAGCAGCAGAGAAGAGAGATGGTGAGGAGGAACCTATGAGTGAGGAAGAAGAGGTGAGAGAAAGTACAAGAGGAGAGATGAGACAGGAAAAAATAAAGGATAACTGAGAAATGGGGAAAGGAAATGACACACACACACACACACACACACACACACATCAAACTAGTTAAGTGCAAACCCCACCTACGCTGATTCTCTAAAGATGTATTGGTCATCTTAATCACAGTGCTGAGTGTCTACACAACTCTGAAACAAATACTAACCCATAACCCTAACATTAACCTTAGCACATCATGATAGGCAGCATTACAGTTGGTCTTGATCAGATCCATCCATGATTTCTGACAGTGTGAGTTGACCAATGAAATTGCCTGATCAATAAATCATGAATAATAAAACACTCTACATAGGCAACAACACAATACGCATGGGAGACACAACACTATTGACTGAGGATAGCATGTTGCTAAACTAATGGCAATACTCTAAAAATAGGCAGCACACACAAATACTGAGTAAATTTTCACATTACATTCTCTCACACACACACACACACCACCACACACAGCACCACACACCACCTCTTCAAAATGGAGTCAATAATTGTTTTGCTTTTTGAAAAAAAAAATTATATAATTCAGCAAGGATGCTGCAAATGTGACAGTAAATATTTTTATATTGTTACAAAACATTTCTATTTCAAATAAATGCTGGTCTTTGGAACTATATTTTCATCAAAGAATTCTTAAAAAAAATCAATTTCAATTCAATTCGTTCATTAAACTTTTCAATCATTTGAATGATATAGTAGATGAAATGAGAGAAATATCAGTATTTGTCAACTACTTATTCATTTCTGTAGAGACTTTTCAAAAAATGGATAGAAGTATTTTATATTTAATATAAGATAAATTATTATTCTGCAAAAGCAAAGTTAGCCATGTATGAGTATTAATAAAAAAAAATTAAATGCCTTTTTCTCTATTTCCACCCCATAAAGTGGTCTGTGCACACCACTGGACAAGTGTCCTGAAAAATGCAGAATGATAGAGAACTGAATGTTAGCGAAGGAAACAAGCACCTGAGTTCATCTGCACAAGATCTCCTGTAACTGTATGTTACAGGAGACAGAGAAGCACACGAATACACAAGCTGCAACAAGCTGCCTGAGGCTTTTTATGTTTGAAGTTGTTAGAAATTGACAGGACTACTAATCAGAAGTGTGGTCAAGCTGTAGAAACAGCAGTCCGGTTGACAGCTCACAGAACTGTACGTGATGCTGTAGCGAGAGGAAAGGCGGAAAGCGGGTTTTCTGAGTGCATTTGACAATCTTTCAGCAGTGCCTGCACCTCTCCAGCAGTGATCCGCCCCTACTGACTCAATAATGGAGATTTACCATCTGACCTCAGGTTAGTCAATGCCTCTGGAGAAGAAATAAGGGCTGCATCACACTAGCTGTCTTAGTGTTGCCTCCAGTGACAAGGTTTCCCTTCTAATTGGTAAAAGGTGGGAGGAAAATGTATAAGTTACCCAAGCATCTGCTTGAAAACAACAGGATCAATATTATTGGAGTAGAAAACAAAACAGCGTACAGATAATAGCTGTTTCCACATAACTATAAAAATGTTTCACAAGGTGATGCTTATAGATTATACATGCACACATAGTGGTGCAGTTCTGGAACAGTGACTAGAGTGCAATCAGCAGAACACTGTCAGTCCGGTAAAAATAGACCATAACATTCCATTACCCTCTGGAAAGGTGTGCGTGCGTCATATAAGCAAATCATCAACTGTATCAGACCATCTACTCACCTTATTCAGTAGCATTGCATGATCATGCTCTCTGATTTGAAAGGGCATGCAATAAAAACCACTAAGTATGATAATTTGAAGTCTATGCGCCATTTCAGACCAATTTGACACAGAATTAATATCTATTGTCCTACACTGCAAGTCAAGCATTTCAGGGGTGGTTACACCTGGTATGAATTTACCATTCAACAGAGTTTATTTGCAGCCTTGTTCAGGTGATGGTAATTTTCAGGTGTACTGAAGACTGATTCGCTTAGGTTTGGCAGGGGGTCAGGCTTTGGCTGGTTAATCGTTTCAGCTGTTAGTTCCCGCTGCTAACTGAGGCCCTGTCCACACGAACACGGTTATTTTTAAAACCGCAGCTTTTTCTACGCGGTTAGGCCGTTCGTCCACACGCAAATGCAGCACCAGTTCACTGAAACCGAACATTTTTGAAAACGCCTGCCAGGGTGAAGATTTTCAAAAAACTCTGGTTGCAGTCCCTTACGAAAAAGAAGTTTATTCAAGTGTGCTATTAGTATACTTCTTTTGAACTAAAAAATAGGAAAGTATACTTTTAGTCTACTTTTTATGTACTTCTCAGAAATGGGCTTTATGTACTTCTCAGAAATATACTTAAAATGACATTTAAGTATACTTGACTTATAGCCTACTTAGAAAAATATATTTGAGCTATAATTGTGTTCCTAGAATCCATGTTTTCATTGCTATACTGTAGGGGGCGCTAGTACACACCTTCTGTACAGAAACAAAGGGAGGCTCACATTAATCTAACACGCTCAGCAGACATAAAACAGCATCAAAACTGTGTAAAGTTGATGTAATGTCGACCAATGAAGAGGTAATAATGACCGTCAAGCTTTGGGGTGTTGATCGACTCTATCTACGTTTTGATTATCGTTCTGAATCCAATTCATAGTTTTTTTTCAGCTTTTTGTTGTTTATTTCTTTATTTTTTATTTGTGAAACTTATCCACATTCAAGTGTTTCAAAAAAGAATGGATGAAGCTAGAATTAAATGTTTTTGTTTACAAGCAGATACCTGTTCTTTTGATGTTTTGTATGTTAAGATATTCATGTAACAAAATATATACAAAAATATATACAAATTAATACCTAAACAGGGACATAGTAGTATACTTAAGTATGATGTAAAGTTCACTTAAAGAAAACTTAAGAGTATACTTGCAGTATAAAACTACTAAACTAGTAGTTTACTAAGACTATACTTCAAAGTGTACTAAAAATGCTACTACAAGTATTTAATTAGAAAATCAGTATTCATATAAGTTCACTTTTTGTATAGTTGCAGTACAAGCTAAAAGTATACTTAAAAGTATACTTTTATATACTAGAAAATGGGCCAAATTAGTACCAAGGAGTATTGAAATAGTACACTTAAAAGTATACTACTAGTACACTGATATTTGTATACATGCTACATAAAGTATACTTAAAAATATACTTGAACTTACTTAAGTATACTTAAGAACATAAACTTGAAGTATACTACTTTTGGTAAGGGGTGTTATCGTGTAGACAGCAAAACCGGAGTTTTTGGCTTGTGACGTCGGAGCATGCGCTGTTATCTCCGCCTACTGGAAAATTTTTCAGGCTTCTGATTGGCCAACATGGCTTTACGGTTGAGATTATATCACTACCTGATGGTTTGGCATGCTCTTGACAGTGCTTCACAGCATGCGTTTGCGATTTCATGTGGACAGATTTTTTTTAAAACGGAAGAAGGAAAAAAAAATTATAAAAAATACCTGTGTACGTGTGGACATGGCCTAAGTTATTATTACGACCATCAAAAATAGTTGTGTATTTGACGAAATAATGTTATTTTATTTAAGCCCAACATAAATCACCAAAAAACTTTTAACTATAATAATAATCATTAGTAGATGTTTCACAAAGAAACAATGTAGGGCTGGACTTATACAGTAGGTTGTTGATTGGATTTTGAGATGCTGGCATTGCATTTAAAAGTGGAGGCAGATGAACATGAGCTTGCAAAGGTGAGATTTACGAGGGACAATATTGATTAGGCATATGTTACCAGAGAGAAGTTTGACATTTTCACCTGAAAACTTATGAAATTTTTGTGGAAATAAAGTAGCCTCAGGATGCAATCACAATAAGATCAATAACATGCATTCAGAAAATACATAAGGTGAATTTTAATGTCATGCCGACTTTAAGTGATTTTGCTTGGGCTTAAATAAACTTGAGTGGCAATTTCATATTTCTCTCTCAGTCAAGTTTTTAGCACGAATGCAAAGGAAGCACAATAGGTCTGTAATTGAGTTTGTGTATTTTGTCATTCTCATGCTCCAGCAAAAACTGAGAAATTTAGTGTGGTTGCACATATCTTTCTCCTCACAAACCTGTTATTTACACATTTCTCTTCATTCAATAGAGAGGATACATTTCAATAGAAAGTGTTTTTTGTTTTTTTTGTGAATTGTTGCCAGTGATATTTAATATACACAATGTTTTGGAATGTGTAATCTTTTGGCGTAATGAATTATGATTTCTAAAATTCCCAAAAGACATCCGAATATATTACAAATTGAAGGTACAACCTCAAGAATGCCACCAGAATGTTCTTCTTTCTTCTGTCTTTTTCTGACTTTGGCTCGTGTTCTTCAAGACTTACAGTGCACAAGCATAGAGAAGATTACATCGTTCTTAGAGTTTCATTACAATGCAAGATCGGTTTAGCACTCTGGAGGATTACTGTGGCCCCAGCCAAATGTGGCAACCAGATAACATTTTAATACACTGTTCTTTTTGTTTGCTTTCTCTCTTGTACCCTACCCCAATCCACTAGAACTGAAAACATCTAAATCCAAGGCAGGAGGTACATATGAAAAAGACGATGGGGAGGTTGAAAGTTTATTTTATTTAGGATGGCACAATGTTAGTTCCAGAGATAAAACATTTATTCTTTTCCTGGAGGCTGATGCAGAATTCCCATCCAATTCAGACTCTCATCCTACATAAAGCTCCGCTCCTCCAGCTTGCAGCCTTTTATGCTGAGACAGGTGTCAGGAATAAACATCCATGTCAACACTCATCCAGAAAGGACTATGACTACATTAGAATGTATTAAGTACTGTAGAATTACTTAATTCTTCCAAATAAATGATGATAACTTTTCAACTTTTAATTTAATTTGTCCATGGTTCCATCTTCCAACTGAAAAAAAGAAGCTGTTTTTGTGCTCAGTGCAAACTGGCTAAGTATGTACTAAAATACTGTCTGATATTGCTCACTGAATTATTACAGGACAGAAGGAAAAGCTGTGCTGCTCTAGAACTTTGCTTGCTAGCTGACAAGTGACGTTAGCATGCTAGCAAAAGTTAGCTACTTGTTTCTATGGACAAAATTATATTTTAAAGCCACTTTATGAAAGAATTTTCAAGTATATTTATAATCAAATATGTTTTATTGCCAATGTGTTAACAGCATGTAATTAAACTTTAAAAATGAAAAGCCTGTAGACAATTTTTTTATGTGAAGGACTCAGGGCGGTTTCGCTGGGAAAATCCAAGGGAAACTCTCTAACTACCACTGATGTTGGTGAAATCACATTGGCCAAGCTCGCTCGACTACTAGGAGCTGGAGTGTGTGCTAAGAGCATGAAAAAAGGGGCGAAAAAAATTTTACAAAAGTTGCTGGCTACAGCTCATTTAACGGCCACCGGTGGCGCTAATAATAAGGGTTCTTCAATTCTACACAGAGCCCCTGAAAGCTAAATATCAGCATTTTTAAGGAGTTCTATTTACTGTTGGACAGTGAAATAGCTTGAGCCCTCCTCTTGTGTGACCAGGCAGTATGACAAAACGTTTCACAGGACTGACTGAATTTTTGACACGACTGATAAAGAAGAAGATAAGAGGATCAATAAAGAAACATGAAAAATATAAAGATAGACATGGCTGATGGTGTCAGTAAACACAGTGAGGGGTGTCTTAAGTGAATATAAGGAAATATGGATCAATATATGGATACATTGTCTCGTGGTACAATTACAAAGAAATGCAAGTTCAGTAAAACATTGAATGAAATGTGAATTTAGTGAAGCCTGATATAGTATTTTCTTGTACAACATACTCCAATAATCTTTATTTTAATTACAACTTTGAAAAATAATTTTTTATTTTGTAAAATAACAAGTGCAGTAAATGGGCAGCTATTGGTTTAATGATTACACAATAGTCAATCACCTGATTTATATAGCGTTTATATATAGCGTACATTATAGATATTAATATATATATATATATATATAAGAGAGAGAGAGATGGAGGAGAGAGAGAGATTGGGAATTATTATCTTTATAAAATTTAGGGGGGTACATAGGATTTTTTGTTGTTGTTTGCACATAGGATAATTCAACGTGATCTCATGATAATTCGTATGTTTTTTACGTAAAATGTGGTTCTATAAAACATTAATTTACTTACGTTTTACAGGCACTAAAACTTACAATACTGACGTATTTTCAACCTCTAAACATACAAATACTTACATATTTTGACGACACCTTAAAAATGAATCCTTAGAATATTGAAATTGTGGCATTAATTTTATTAGTTTTTAGTTGTCATATGAATTAACTTGTTTTCAATTGCATTATTAAATTGTTTACTTATGAAATTATAACATTTCGTTTTGTTGTGATTTCTGCTGTCAGCTCGTTTCTAAGAATATGCCTACATAATGTTAAACAGACTTCACTTTAAACCTTAAAATAAAAAAAAATTCTGCAATCGTTTAACCTTTACTTGACATGTAATGTTTACTTTGATTGTCATAGGCCACAAAAGGCGTTTTCTCCAACATGCTGTGACTAACAATAGAACTATAAAATACACCAAAAACGCAAAACATAATTATGAAATGAAACAATTTTATTAGTGCGCTGTAATCCAAATCTTCCGAATCCATACGACTGCGAGGAACAGACCCAAATCCAAGTCTTTATTCGGCGATCTTCTTCTCCATCCCGAGCAGCGAGTCCAGTGACCGTAAGCAGCAAAGCCTGCGCTGACTGACGCGCTCTTTACAAAGTCAAATGTTGCCGCTTCAAACTACAGGTTTTAAAGCAATCGAACGCTCATTGCCTCTTGCCTTCATCGTCACAGATTGCGGACATGCGTGTTTCGTGAGGTGTGTTGAATGATGCACGCTGTTTTCACGGAGTGGATCGGGAAGGAAAATTATCTAAACAACATAAATTCTGCTCTGGATCACACAAACCTACTGTATTCCACCAGAGAGGACTGCGGGTGCAACGCATCGTCATTTGGATTACTTTTAGTGCTGCTTTTGACATTTTTGCAATAAATAAATGATTGTAACGTTAATTGCATTTATCTGTCTGTCATGTTTTTCTTGTACACTACATAAATATTTATGGTTAGGTTTAGAGGTTTAGCGACAATAAAAATATGTTTTTTAATGCTATATTGTTACTAAAATTTTTATTTTTCTGTGTATTTCGGTCATTTGCATTTTATATCCTTTATATATCGCTATAAAATGGGTAGGTTAAGGTTTGGGGGTAGGTTAAGGGGTCTAAAAATCTAAATTGCTTATTAATAAAATGATAAAAATGCATATTCGCTATAAAATGGGTAGGTTTAGGTTTGGGGCAGGTTAAGGGGTCTAAAAATCTAAATCGCTTATTGATAAAATGATAAAAATGCATTGATACGAATATCTAAATGATATAAAAGATACGTAAATATTTGTAAGTTTTTTAGCTAAAAATACGTAGCGATTTGTACGTTTTAAACGTTGAAATACGTCTAAATTGTACATTTTAGCATGATTAAAAACATACAAAAGTGTACGTTTTGTGCTTGTAAATGTTACGTATTAATACCTACGTATAAACATGAGACCAGGCTGGATAATTGCGTGGTAAGTGGCGAATGAATTTTGCATAACACTAGGAGTGCATGTAATTTTGTGTACTTTTTTTATAATGACCAAAGAAAGATTTAAATTGAAGCGTGAAAGAGCAACAGTCTAGTAAGGGGCATTGTGATAAACTATTACTGTACTGAACATATGATACCTCTTCATTTACTGCTACGAATTGATGACGTCAGATAAGAATGATTTGAACCTTGCCAATGCAATTCCACTAATGCCAACATAATTTTCTAGTCTATTTCAAACAATGTTGTGGTTAGTGTCAAATGCAGTGCTAAGATCCAGTAGCACAAATAGAGAGATACAACTATAATCGGATGATAAGAGCAGGTCATTTGTAACTCTGATGAGAGCAGTCTCTGTACTATAATACGGTCTAAATCCTGACTGGAAATCCTCACAGATACCATTTTCTCTAAGAAAGAACATAGTTGTGTGGATATAAACCATATGATAACAAAATACCAGTTTGCAGTATAAAGCTGCATAATTTTTGTTCGCTGACACTGTGGCTAAAAGGAATGAATACAGAAAAATCAATCTCTGCAGATTCACAAATTACAAAACAACAACAACAAAATACATACATAAAAAGCACATATTTGTCTATATCTATATTATATATATAGATATACACACATATATATTATAATTATTATACACACTACACTGTAAAAAATGACCGTGAATGTAACGGTAAAAGACTGTAAAAATGCTAAAGTAAAAACCTGTTAAATGGTTAACAGTAAATTCCCCTACTATATACGGTGAAAAACTGTATTGGACATTACATGTATTGGACATAAATTTTACAGTAGTATACTGTTTTTTGGAAGTGAAAAATACCTTATAATTTACAGTGAATAACCGTAAATTGACATTCCCAGAATTCCCTGCATTACATTTCAAATTTGATGTTTTTTTGTTGAAATAACTATGTTTCTTCTTAGTTCAGTTTTGTATATTAGGGTTGTGTGCTACACCTAATGTTGTTAAATTAATGTTTAAAGCATTATTTCAGTTTCATGTGTGTTAACATGATGGTGTTCAGTGTCTGTGTGAATGACACTGTGCTCCTTCTATATAAGTTATTATTTAAAAGCTGCTTGTGATGGGCTTTGGTTCATCATGTGACTTTCTCATCACCACCTGCATTTGGTGGTTATCAGTGTATTACAAAGGTACAAAACAGATGTCAGTGTTTCAATAGGTTGGTATATAATAACATTTTATCAGTTAATGAAATTACGGTATTTAACTGTAAATTTAAGTTAAAACCGTAAAACCTAAAAATTTGCTACCGTATTTTTTACGGTAAAAATCCGGCAACCACAGCTGCCGTTTTTTTACCGTAAATTTTTACGGATTTTTTTTTACAGTGTATGCATGTATACTATACTATATTTTTTTTTCAGTGTAGTTGTGTTTGTTTTCTGTCTTTCAGTGGTTGCCAGGGGCAATAGTCAATTATAGTTCAGTGGTTGTTGTACAAAAATATTTGACCACGAAATGCCTCAACTGACTAATCAAAATCAAGTACTCCAGATATCAAGAAAAGACAAAAGCAACAATGCATTAAACAGATCTGGATTTTGGATTTCCTTGACGAACACTTAGAATCTGGCAAGAATTCCATGTGACTGTGTCGGCATTTCCTTCTCTGTGAACAAAAAAGGACAAGCGGGCAAAGTCGTAGCACTCGTCAATCCGAAACACCTCTGAGAGGACTCTCGTCAGCCTTTCAAAGGCCTTTCATCCAGTGCTGTTATTCAAGGACTATTGTTATTGTCCTCCACTGCATTTCATGAAACACTTCCTGCTTACTAAATGGCATTCTCGCTCTAAGACACAGTGGAATAAAACACTGATGTTCAGAAATTTGGGCCATATTAGTGCATGGCACGGTGTGTAGAGTGGCGTTTAGGTTTAGAAATATTGCTAGAGAGCAACAAAGATCCTAATTTCCCTCTGGCATCACAGAGAGTTTTCTTTTGTTTATGATGGATTGGCATCTCAGAGTGGCAGGACAGCGTTTGAATTATTAATAGTGGAAAACATCAAATAATTGCTGTAATGTGTCATATTAAGCTCTGAGTGTTCCCAAAAACAAGTTTGCCCTTCTTATTTCAATGAGACTATCTGGCCATTCAGAGCCTCAGTACTCTCTGCTGAGCAACTAACATGATACGTTTTGAAATTTCAATTTGTATGCAGTGACACTGTCATGCAGAGAATGCAGATGCATCTAGGGGAGCCGTGGATACCCAGGAGTTTTTATTGGGTACATGCTTGAGTGTATGGACTGTCAGGACCGATTTGATTCATGCTTCATTGTTAAAATTAAAACAGTGCCAGAATTTCATTAAATTCAAATTGTCATGGAATAGCTGTGAAATAAGGTGCTGAGAAGATGGCTGACATTCAATGTTCACGCCTTTTTTTTTTTTGCATGTGCAGAACTCAATTAATTACAAGAAATTGACCAAGTTTGTCTTTGAAAAATAAAACCATGATTACAAAATAAAACTATGATTACAAACTTCCCAGTGCAATCGGTTCATTAAACTCTTAATAAGACACTGATATATTTAAATGAGAAAGTTAGACTGTGAAATACCAAAAAGGATCTAATGGGAGGGAAAAAATGACAGCTAAACCCTCTTGACCTTTCACTCAGCCCATTAAAAAAGACTGCCAGCACCTGCCCGGTAATTAATGTGCAAATGTGACTGTGTCCGTCGCCTGCGCCCCTCCCCCCTCGACTCATTCTCTGACTGCACCAGCCCTCTATTTCCTCCCTCACTTTCTCTCAATTAGGCTGGAGCTTCTAATGGAGATTCTCATTACTGAAAGCAAATTGGTTTTAAATTCCAAGTCCATCAAAGACTAAGTTATCTCAAGTCTTTACAGGTATACAAACTTGCCATTGTGGCATCCTGAAACTTTTTTGTCATTGTTGTTTATTCGTTTGCTTAGAATATGAAGTACTGAAATCCACTTTGTTCCTGATGACTTAAATTGGCCTTTCCATGAGCTATAATAAACACAAAGTAGTAGAGTGTTACATATTGTACATAGACAAGAAACTAGAATAGTCCACAATAATCATTAACTAATCAATATACAATGTAACATTAAACATCCTAATGTACGTAAATGCTAACCATAATAACACAATTTAAAATGAGTCAAAATATCACTGTAAATTTACTTCCGAAAAACACAATTTTACTATATGTTACAGTAAAATGACATGCAATGTTCTGTTAAACGTAATATAACCTATACAACTGTATAGGTCAATAATGTGACTTTTGTTTTGTCCAGTTCTATTACAAATTTAAGTCATTCAAAAAAAGTACCTGAATACACCTCTTAATTAAAAAAAAAATGTAATTTAAAAATAATAGTTTTACTATTTTGTGGGGCTTAAATCTATCTATATATCTTGGAAAATATACCTTTTAGACTCATGTATTCAAGGAATATGTACACTGTAAAAAATAACCGTGAATTTAACGGTAAAAGACTAAAAATGCTACAGTAAAAACCTGTTAAATGGTTTACGGTAAATTCCCCTACCATATATGGTGAAAAACTGTATTGGACATTACATGAACTTTTATGGTAGTATACCATTTTTGGAAGTGAAAAAGACCGTATAATTTACAATGAATAACCGTAAATTGACATTCCCAAAATTCCCTGCATTACATTTCAAATTTGATGTTTTTTTCTTATCAGTTTTGTATTTTAGGGTTGTATGTTACACCTAATGTTGTTAAATCAATGTTTATTGCATTATTTCAGTTTCATGTGTGTTACCATAATGATGTTTAGTGTTTGTGTGAATGACACTGTGCACCTTCTATATATGTTATTATTTAAAAGCTGCTTGTGATGGGCTTTGGTTCATCATGTGACTTTCTCATCACCAGCTGCATTTTGGTGTTATCAGTGTATTACAAAGGTACAAAACAGATTTCAGTACTTCAATAGGTTGGTATATTAACATTATTTCAGTTAATGAAATTACGGTATTTAACTGTAAATTTAAGTTAAAACCATAAAACCTGAAATGATGCTACTGTATTTTTTACGGTAAAATTCCGGCAACGACAGCTGCCGGTTTTTACCGTAAATATTTTTTTACAGTGTATGGAAGGAAAATATCATAGTCCCTTGTTGCAACTGGTAACATTACTTGACATTTTTAAATTACTTGAATCATTAAATCAAATAAGAATGAGAACATATCTCCTTAATCTCCTCATATTTCTACTTTTCATAATCTCATAGATCCTTATGTCACTTACACATATGGTAATGGTTTTACTGTAGATTTTTTTCATTAATTGTCTGTTAAAAATTCATACATAGTGTACACTCTTAAAAATAAAGGTGCTTAAAAGAAAAGAACACAAAGAATTCTTCCACAAAGAACCATTCAGTCAAAGAACATCTCTTTCTTACCTTTTTATAACCTTCTTTCGCCACAAAGAACCATTTATGAAACAGAAAGGTTCTTCAGATGTTAAAGGTTCTTTATGGAACCATTTAGACAAAAAGGTTCTTCTGTGGCATCGTGAAGCACCTTTATTTTTAAGAGTGTATATGATGAAATTGTTTGCTGTATGCTCTGTCAGGAAGCAGTCACAAAAAGCACAAACACAAGAGGGAAAATGGATCACTGTGTCCTCACTAAACCTAACCCTCTGTCTACTACACTACTGTCTCCTAAGAGCAAAATATAAAGAAACAGTGCATTTTACCCCATCTGTTTCTGACAGCTCATATGTTTGGGTGGATGTATGAAGAAGGGGCACAGCTAGAGGAAGAGGTTGATTGAGAGGGATTTAGCTCTGCTGATGTTCCATGACTTGCCCACAAACTTCCTGAACCAAACACCCTTCTCAAAAGACACTAAATTAATCCACTCTAAACAAGGATGAGTGTTCTTGCCAGTAAACTAAGAGAGTGCTCTGAGGATATTTCATGTCTTGCTCCATCCAGCCTTTCTTTTGGCACAGGAGGATAAGCAGAAAAGACTTTTGAAGAAAAGGATGCTTGCTATGGCTGTGCATCGAAGATGAAACACAAAGCGGCCGAGAACATTTGTTGCTAAGTGTCTCTAAAGTCACCTGCACCTTCTTAATACACATTCTTATTTTGAATGATTCATATTATTCCAGAGACAAAACTATTCCACCAACAATGAAATACCTTACTCTTCCTCCAAAACAACGTTCCTTTTCCACTGTTGTCATTTACACAGGCTAGGTTACAAACATATTCCATTTCAAAGAAGGTATGTTCTTTGAACTTTCTGTACATCAAAGTAGTATCAAATTTTCCACAAAAATATTAAGCAGCACAACTGGTTTTGATATTGATAATAATAAGAAATATTTATTCAGCACCAAATCAGCATATTATAATAATTTCTGAAGGATCATGTGACACTGAAGACTCGAGTACACTGTAAAAAAGTGATATGTCATGGCAACTTATGTTTTTACATTAAGTACTTTACCTCATTAAAATAAGTTGAGCAATTTCAACTTTTCTGTAAGTTATATGAAATTCAACAGTTTTTTAAAGCCGGTTTAATGTAATTTAAATTGAAATTACTTATACAACCAAGTTGATTATACGTGTAATGGCGCCTGAAAATTCAGCTTCGTCAATACTGGAAAAAATTACATTTCAAAATATATTAAAATATAAAAATGTAATTTATTAAAAAAAACAAAGCGATGAACAATAGAAATCAGTATTTTATATGTAATATATTGTAAACATTCTTTTTACATATTTCAAAAAAATCTAATTAATGCAGCATGGGAGAAAAGAACTTATTTGTAAAGAAAAAAAAAAGGTAATACTTTCTATGAAGCCCGTATTTATAATATTTTATAAGGGTATTCTTAAGGCATTTTAATGAATGCATAATGCATTATAAAAATAACCTTATATGTTGTATCATGTTATAAATAATCATAACAACAATTATAATACATTATAATGCTTACGCGTTTGTGGTTATAGCTTTTAAGATTATGATTATTTATAACACAATGAACACCATATTAAACCTACTTTTACATTTATAATGGACTATATATCTTGACATTGTTTATTTAAGATCTGCACATTATCTTACTACATCTTGTAAGTGGTTAGGTGTGGAGTGTTATTTGAGTGTTGCCTGTGAGGCTAATATTAATTTTGATGTGAGCTAGTTAATAATTTAAACTGAAAAAAAAATGCAATGTTTATATATTAGGTTACATTTTATTTTGATGGTCTCCTTAGTCTATGAACTAAGCAACTACATGTCAACTAACTCTCATTAGAGTATTAGTAGGCTTAGGTTAAGGTTAGGGTTGGTAGAATGTTGACGTACTTGTAAAGTTAGTTATAGTCAGTTTGTCTGTTGGGGAACCATCAAAATAAAGTGTTAGCATATATTTAGCAGACATACTACTAATATTTAAATGACTGCTAGTTGACATGTAGTTGGCTGCAGAGTTACTTATCAACAGATGTCTAAACGGTATCATCAAAATAATCGAACTGATATTAAAATAAAAATAGTTCAAAGCAAATCATATTACACATTCATCTGATTTGGTATTTGATCTTATGGCTGTTTGAGGAAAAAAAATAGTATTATTACTATACTTATAAAAGGTCATTGATTGCTTTAAGTAAAGTAGCATGAGAAAGATGGCAAGATATGAGACTTATAATACATTATAACTATGAGAAATATAAAAGTGGATGCAACATGTTCATTGTGTTATAAATAATCATAATCTTAAAACTTATAACCACAAATGCATAAGCATTATAATGTACTATAATTGTTGTTATGATTATTTATAACATGATACAACATATAAGGTTATTTTTATAATGCATTATGCATTCATTATAATGCCTTAAGAATACGCTTATAATGTGTTATAAATATAGGCTTCATAGAAAGTGTTACCAAAAAATCTTTTCAACCCCAAACTTCTGAACCATAGAGTAACTTTCACTTGTCATCATGAATTTTACCATAATTTTCAAATTAATTAAAAAAGTTCTGCACTACATTTTTCTTATTGAGCATCCTGTTTCAAAGAAACATGTCACATTACAAAAGTAAAATGGGGTGGGCCAACGACAATTCACATTGACATTGATATCTCAAACATATCTGCTCAAGAGTCTCTCAAATATTTTGTAGACATTCTGTCAGTCCATTAGTTGTGATCCCCATAAGATTTACCCTGGAATCCATAGATCTAAAATTCATTTAATGAAATAGTCCCTCTTTTCTAACATGGCCTTTTCAGTCAGTGCAGCTACACAGAAGAAAATGATTTAAGTAACATACAGCCCTTACAGTACCACAGTAATATACAGCAGTCCAACAAGTGCACTCATGGACTCTAACTGACCTAACTGCATTAATGCTCCTGTTTAACTGTATTGTTCTCATGTAAACCCCAGCCAACTGTGGTTAAGATCATAATTTATAGGAAAACAATGGATTGAAACCATGCACTAAATAGGAATATGGGACCAGGTTTTCTCACAAAGCCGCTCTCTCAAACACTGGCGTGATCTGATGTGGAGCTCAGATTAGTGATTATTTATTGCGGAGATTCAGTCTCTGTTACGTTGCGAGTCAAACTGTCACAAGCCACCAAGCATTTAGAGTCTATAGCATGCTGCATGCTTTGCGAAACAATAGAATATATTCGCTCACAAAAGCGACGAAAAGACTGAATGCCATCACTTATTTTACTTCAAAGGATGAACGGTAACAGTTGAAATTTTCAAGTGTAACTTACAGCAGCAAACTAATTTTAGCAATAAAGGATCTTTTGAATGAGATTGCAGGAGAGAAAGGCATAATATTGCCCATTCAACCTCTCAACTTTCTTTTTCAAAAGAACCAAAAGGATAAGTCTAATTAATTAAATCATTTACATATCAAAACATTCATTTCTCCATGATAATGGAGGAAAACTTGAGTCGTCTGAAGGGGGGAGGGGCACCTGGCTGCACATAAAGGCTAGACTGATGCCACTTTTTTGTGTGAACAAAAAAAAAAATAGTAGAAAGATCAGACTAACCTTTCTCTTTATCTGATGAAGCTGGTCTTAAGCATGGTTTTATAATGAGCATCATTACTAGGGCATAATGCTAGAGTCTACAGGGACCGGGCATGTCAATGACAGGCAAAAGGGAACAATAAGATAAACACACAATATTTGGACATGTTTGGCCTCTCTGCTTACCTCACACAATTATTGCTGCATTTAAATAGGCGACAAAGAAGATGAAGTGTGACCTGTGCACATGATAAAGGACCGTATGGCACTTTTCACTAATTTGGTTATATTGCAGATAACCTTGGTAGCGGTTAATGTCTGTTTAGTTTCTTTATAAAACAGATGTTCAATCATTTACCTTGCCCCTTCTCAGTCACTAAGCATATAATAAGCCTAATAATGTTATGCTAATGAGCACCTGAACGACTGAAGTTCATTAGTTAATCTAGAAGTCAATGCTACACATGATGCTAAAATATTTATGCCTAAATTTAAGATTTACGTATTTGAATGGCTTAAAGTACATAATTCCATCCATGTTTGCATATTTGTGATGCATATTTATCATACATAAACGAAACTGATAAGATTTCTGTAATAGTACTAATAAACTGAATGTGCCTTAATTTCTATATTTATCATCAATGCCTCACTTTTGTTTCAGTATCAATACATTTTAACTTATTAAATAGTGCTTGCTCCACAGCCAGCCAATTCTTCATACTTTTTAATTTTAACTGAATAAGTTTAATTGTTTCACAATAAACAAATTGATTCTAAGCATGTTGAATAAATGCATTTTGAACATATGATTATTTAAATAAAACCAAAATGATGCAAATGTCCATATTAAGTATAATGTCCTTAATGTCCATATTAAGTATAATGGCATACAATATATGCATATGTAATGTCCATATTAAGTTTATCAGTTTGTGTACATTTATATTTATAATTGTTATTGTAATTTGAATGGCTGGAAATTTCTATGCAATTCAAATACAGAAATCTTACATTTAGGCCTAAATATTCTTTGTCTATCTGTTTCAATCACATTCAATAATAACCACTATCCTCAAATACTTTTTGAAAAGGTTGACATTACACAATTCACTTGAGTTGTGTCCTTTCTAAAAATCCATTGTTCTGCGCAGTCAGTAATAAAGCATGCACTGAAGCCATCTTATTATTCATATGATGAAAAGGTGCGATATAAAAGTTCACATATATGAATATGTCACACACAGGAACTATGCTATAGGTAGGAAATCTACAGTACTCTCTGTTGTGAAAATCAAAGTGATGGCTGACGGTGAAAGATGGAAAGGCCTCTGATGCAGAACCCAAGCATTCTGATATCAAAGCGCGGAGATAAATCAGATTCATGCCCCTGTAGAAGCTCCTATCGGAATGTTTTCCTGAAGCCCAGCTTGCACATCGAGAGACAGAGCTGGACGTCCAAATGTTGCTTTAATCTAATACAGTTCAAGAAACTAGTCAATATCAGTCCGCAGGTGCTGTTTTATCACCAAAAACAAGAACAGGGCAAAAATAGATTTGAAGCGTGAGGGCACGTTCCCACTGTCTCACCTGTCTTTTCTTTTTAAATCAACGTGTTAAGGAGTGTATCAGAAGATGACAGTAAATTAAGTATCGAGAGATACCTGCAATGCTCAAATGAAACTTACAGTTGTCCTATTTGATTATGAGATTGCTAATACACAGTCCAACTGCTTTGGGATTTTTCACTGTTGGTATCAGTCCGCATGTCCGTTTTGGAGAGAAAAGAAGAAGCACATTCATCTGAGAACACTGAGAAACATTGTCATTGCAAAATCACATGTTTATGGGTTAATGGCCCTTGTAAAAAAGTAATATATTTAAAAGTGATGTGTAGCCAAGTATGGCGTCCCATACTCGGAATTTGTGTTCTGCATCTAACCCATCCAAGTGCACACACACAGCAGTGAGTAGTGAACACACACACCGTGAAAAAAAACACCCGGAGTAGTGGGCAGCCATTTTTGCTGCGGCGCCCAGTGGAGTAGTTGGGGGTTTGTTTGAGGCCTACTCAAGGGATTGTACATTCACTCCCCCCACCTACAGTCCTTGCCAGTACTGAGACTCGAACCCGTGACCTTTGGGTTACAAGTCCGATTCTCTAATCATTAGGCCACGACTGCCACCATTAAAATACATGGTTACACTTTATTTCGATAGTCCACTTTAGACATTCTACAAACTATAAGTAACTTTGTAACTACATGTCAACTACATGTCAACTAATTATCATTAATTTGCATCTACATGTCTACTAAACTCTCAGACTGTTAGGGTAGTTTAGGGTTAATAGAATAAGTTGACAAAGAAAGTGTTAGAAGATATAGACAGTCTACTAATACTCTACTAACTGCTAGTTGTCATGTAGTTGCAAAGTTACGTACATTTAATAGAATGTCTAAAGTGGACTATCGAAATAAAGTGTTACCAAATACATTTATTTCATACTAAGTATAGTTAAAATCTATTAACATATTTACTGACATATCGTTCGAGACTTACTGATATAAAATTATAATTAAACTTTATTTGGAGTACTATTTGTGCACAATACACATTTTTTAATATTAAGCCTAAGATGTGTTTTAATGTCTCTACTGATGAGGATTGTAAGATCTTTGAATAATATTGGTCTTTAAATGCAAAAAATTTAAAGTGTACCTAAAGTATACTTGCAATAGGTCCACTTCAATTCAAAAATACTAAAGTGTGTGTTTAGTTGGACTTCAGCCATACCCCCGTCTGCACAATTAAAGTGTGTTAAGTACACAATTAGTTGTTCCAATTAAGCAGACTTTAAGTATATCAGTTTAGTACCAAAAAGTACAGTATTTTGTACAGTAAGTACAAGGTATTCTTAGTAAGTACATAAATATGTAAATCTATGCGTAGTATACTTAGCATGAAATAAATATATTTCAAATACATTTTAGTATATTTATTTTTCACTAGGGAGGTTATGAGCTGTGGGCAGTTTTACCAGTTAAAGTAGACAGCACAGATCAACACTTTGGAAATCTATTGGAAATAGTAGACTTTAAATAGACTTTTGGCATAGTCTTTTCAGCATATGCTTTAGAACACTTATTCACATTCTGTATCAGAATCCACTGCAGGCAAGCTAACTGAACCTATGTGCAGCTTTTATTAATAAACCAAAACAGAACAAACCAAAACGTGATACAAAACAGACATTAACTAAACTAAATCTTGACATGACAATGACAACACAATGACAGCATTGACAATGGCAACACAAGGGCTTAGCGCAGGAGGCAGTGCTACTGTTGAGAGGCTCAGCTGGTACGGCGTCGCGTCCCGTTCCCCACGCTTGAGGACTAGCCGTTCGACCACGCAGCCCTGCCTTTCGCCCGCGCCGGTTGTCGATGTCACAGCCTGTACCGTCGACCAAGTTGGACTCAGTATATCCTCACAAGTTGTCTTCTACCTACCCGGAGAGGTCCGACGCAGGACACAACACATACTACAAAGGAACAAATGGGAACAAGACACATGAACAAAAGGACCACATGGACAGGGTCAGGGAAACACATGACAAGGCAGGAACCGAGACAAGAAAACCTAAACAAGAAACAAAACCCAAAAAGTCACGCAGGTGCGTACACATTAATCCTATTTAGGATGAATAGTATACACATTGGGACGTAGGGATAGTTTCACCGGCAAATAGCAACAAGTGTCTGTCTTGAAGAATGAATTTGTTTAGACCACTGATTCTTTCAGGAAGAAAACAAGAGTCTTGCTGAATTTAGTACTGCATACTGGCATACTACTATTTTAGTAAGCTACACTCTAAAAAAAAATGGTGCTATATAGCACTAAAAGCGGTTCATTGGTTCGTAATCATAGGGGAACCACTTTAAGTGCTATATAGCACCTATCTTTAAAGGTGATATACAGCACCTTTGTCAAATGGTGCTATGTAGAACCATAAGAGGTGCCATATAGCACCTTTGTCGAATGGTGCTATGTAGAACCATAAGAGATGCCATACAGCACTTTGTCGAATGGTGCTATGTAGAACCATAAGAGGTGCCATATAACACTTTGTCAAATGGTGCTATGTAGTATAACCATAGGAAGTGCATAAGACTTGCGAATGGTGCTATGTAGGAACATAAGAGGTGCTATATAGCACTTTGTCAAATGGTGCCATATAGCACTTTTTCTCAAAAATGGTGTTCAACAGTAGTTCTTTGGCTTTTAATCAAACAAAACTGGTGCTAAATAGCACTAAAAGTGGTTATTTGGCTCGTAAGCATAGGGGAACCTCTTTTGGTGCTATATAGCACCGATCTTTAAAGGTGATATACAGCACCTTTGTCAAATGGTGCTATGTAGAACCATAAGAGGTGCCATATAGCACCAGCAGTGGTTCTTTGGCTCGTAATCATAGGGGAACCACTTTAAGTGACTTATGCCACTATTCATAAAGCGCTATGCATTGTGTCAATTAGAGGTGCCCATATATATCTTATTCTTAGATATAATATATTATATATCTATATATTTTTTTTTGAGCTAGTAGGGCCCATTATCATGCCAGATACTACTATAGATGAGTCAATATGCTTCTAAATTACACTTTTACTTAAAAGGTGAATGATAATTAGGGCTGCACGATAAATTGCATGCGATTATTTAATGCGCATCTTGCCAGTAAAGCCTGTTCTGTAATCAGCGGTAAACCTCCATCACATGTGTGCTTTCACATGGAGCAGCATTAACTACACAGAGCGTTGTTCACTGACTAGCTGCGCTAAACCACGTTCATATTCGTGCGATTTTTGGCGCAGCTAGTCAGTGAACAACGGCTCTGTGTAGTTAATGCTACTCAATGTGAAAGCACGCAGGTGATGGAGATTTACCGCTGATTACAGAACCGGCTTTTCTAACAAGATGCGCATTAAATATTGCATGCGATTTATCGTGCAGCCCTAATGATAATTAATAATTTCTTACCAAATTGTGGCTTTAAAGATTCAAAATCCTGTATTAAATGCTTACTGAGAAACAAAATACATTACACTTTCAAAACCTTTTAATTTATTTCTTTCAGCAGCAAATAAAAACCAGTGCTGACAAGTCAGGGAATATGCGTATACAACACAATATACTCCCCTTTTATACACATACAAAATAATGCAACAAGCTTGAAATATGTAAATTTTTGAAGACAAGAGTCCTGGGTTTTTTTTTCAGTTTTTTTACATTCTTTACTTTATTTGGAAAATCTAGACTTTTTAACATTAGATTAATGAGTGAGTGAAATTGCACAATTGCTTTTAATACAACCACTTGCAAACTGTTATGCTTTGAAGTCTTCTGTAAGTCCTTCAGGATTTCAAAAACAATATAGAAACTGGAACTAAAACTGAAAGAAAGAGAGAAAGAGAGAATATTGACTCCTCAAGTCTACTCACAGATTGAGTTGTACACCCTTTTTACAGTGACAGGAAGTTCAGCAGCATCCTTCAATTTCAAAACAACACAGTCCAAAAAGATCAGTGTCTTTTTCAGTCCTGTAGGATACTGGATTCCAAACGCAAAATATACACACAAGAGGAGACCCACTGCCATCGAGATGTCCTCGCTCTCCTCTGTGATTACCTGGCCATCCAAAGTGAGCACAATGTGGTCATAATGCATGGGATGACCCTCCCTGCAGCCTTTAAACACCATTTGGTGTTGGGATGGAGGAGGCTGGTCTGAGCATGGCCCCTGGAGGAGAGGAACAATAGCATGAACCATTCTTCTCATATCTATTTTAAAAGCAAACCTTACGAGTTAAATTAATTTTAACTACTGTCGTACAGCTGCTCAAATACTTTTGGCCATTAACTGAAAATGAATGTAATTTTCTCTTTACTTTGATAGGATAGTTTGTGTAGACCAACAAAAACACTAATGTTTGTATTAAAATCATTTGCATAATAAAATGTGAGTGTGAGTAATAAGTGTAGTGCTTTGATTAGATTGTGCTTCACACACTGTAGTAAACTGTTCATGGCTCACCTCAACTTCATACAGCAACCCCGGGTCCTCCTTGAACAGTGCAGGCAAGAGCAGAATAGCTGCTTCCAACTGTTGGCCTTTAAACAAAATAACATCATTAGGTTAACATAACATGGGGGATGCTTTTACCCAATACTTTTTTGTTTTGTTTTTTAAACATTCATTACTGTGTGTAAAGCCCAAAGTATATTTCGTTATTATGCATACGCTTAGTCGAATGCACAGCCTTGCAAAGCAGTGTTTCCCCTGCCATTATATTAGGGGGGTGGCCCGCCCCCCTTGAAGGTCAAGTTAATTTTATTTTCTATAGTGCCAGATCACAACAGAAGTATTTTAAAGTTCCTTTCCTATAGAAAAGGTCTATACCTTGTTCTTTTATTAAACAATCTAAATAGCCTTATGTTATTTATCGTATTTACACGACGGCATGTCATTTCTGTCTCTACGTTACATGGTCGTGCGGCCTGCTTACAATTCTCATTGCTCTCTCTAGCATAGAGAACACACACACAGTACGGCAGTTCGACACGACAGTTCTCCACACTCGGTTCGGCATGCACTTGCACCGCAGTTCATCTTATATCTGACGAAGCATATGCATATAATATGGTTTGTTGAAAATAAATAAAACAGACAGACAGACAGAGGCTAATGTATGTTTCTGTGAATACATGGATACGCATTCTGGCTTCCCCTAAACTTTGTTCACTTCGAGTGCCGTATGCTCTATATGACCAGTCATTTACACCATCATCAACCGGGTGCTGATAGCGCGCGATTGCAGATAAGACAGATGAGAGCACATATTGCTATCTGTGTTTTAACTAAACTCATTTAAGCCTTGCCAATTTTAATATTCCAGCGAAAGAGAACTCGCGTGCGTGCTCTAAGAAGATTTGTGCACTCATCCGAAGCACGCACACGGAAGCGCGTGTACAGCGCGCAAATATTGAGTTCTCTTTCGAGTCTTGCGTTTGAACTGACAAATTCACACAAGAATTGTCAACATACCTGTCTTGGCGATTATTCTAACAAACATAGTAGGTTATGTCTTAAGTGAATTTAAACACTTGAGAAAGAATGCACGTGTTCAGTATCAGTGTACTGAAATCTCTCATTGCTCTTGACTGAATAGCTTTTGTAACTTAATGATACCAGTGGAAGATTATATGACAATGGTGTTTTAAGTGCGTAGCTACTTTCAGTTCTGTGCCTGAAAATTACTGTTAAACACCTGAAAACACAGTTTATTTGATTTGTGTCTTTGCTCTATTGTTTTTATTTGTGCTGTTGCTTGTAGTTAGTTAGATTATTCTTATTTTCTTTATTTTCATTTGACAGTAGTCCTTTAACACTTTTCCCTGAACATGTACCGTACCGTACCGAACCATACCGAAACCGGGACCCCCCCCCGCAAAAAAAAAAACTGCGGTTATGAAAATACCTGTGTTCGTGTGGAGAAGGCCTCAGTCTACTGGTGACAGAAATACGGAGTATTCACGAGAAGCATTATCAGTACTTTTGCATGTCTGCCCTCATTTTCCACGATTTATTGTGTCGTATTGCTCCCTACATAAAAGTTACAAAAACTCACCGAAATCCTGTAGCTTGCACACGTTTTTCTTCGACTACTGTGTGAATCGACACCCCCAGGGCATGATTGTCATCTTGTGGATAAACTAATAACTGCAAAAAAATTTAATGCGCATGTGCGACCTGCGCATAAAGTACGCACAGTTACAAAAATATGGAAACTTGCATATGCCTAAAAAGGTAAGTATACTTTGGGTTTAAGACATACATGCAGGAAGGAAGACAGGTATGATCTCAGGCAGATAGGTAGGGTGTCAGTCAGTAGTAGGCTGAAAATCTAAAGCAGTGCAGATTTAAATATAGCTGCAGGCAGCAATTAAGGGGCCATGCACAACAGAAGAAAACAAGGAAGCTAGCAGCAGATTAACAATGTCATAATGGACTATGCTAGCAACTGAGACAAAGAAACTGCATGTTAATTTAATCAGAGCAACAGTACTGTAGTTAAAGCCAATTGCATGTTTTGTTAAATTATAGCGCCACACCTAATTACCTTTTTTCAGTCTGCCATCTTCACAGTCCTCAATCATTCACCTGAACTTGTCCTTCAGGGGACTCCGCGAAACTTGAAGGACTCGAGGTGCCATTACAGAGAGCTGTGTGAGAATTTGTTGGTCCACATCAACACTGGTGTGGTCTCTCAGATCCCAAAGGAGCTTATGTTAAGATGAAGGCAAAGTAGAAAAGACATGTATTAAAATTTAGTCATAACTCAAACAATTAAATAAGGAGGCAATTAACACACTACAGTACTTACCATTTTCGCCAGTCTGAAACACGGGAACTCAGAGAGAGTCTCCTCTGTGCTATGGTTGGACACAAAATTTCTTCGGTAGCATTTTATCAGCGCCATCTTTTCTTTGAGGAGCTCTATGTTTGGTCGAAGCTTCTCTGTTTCCTCCTTTATTACTCGCAGATGTTCCCTGATGCTTCGTTCGTCTTCTCCAGCATCAACCTATTTGGGGTAGTGAAATTGTTACAAATGGGGGCTGTCAATAAAGTTTGACAAAAAAATTTATGACTTTGACAGGCTACGTACACATTTCAACCAAGAAATTTCCATGAACTTTCCATAACTTTTGAGGCAAATATTCATTCATAACCTATCTTTACGCAAAGAAAATATATTTCCCTATATATGAATGATCAATAGAAAAGCCCTAATGGTCATTCTGGACAGACTCGAGTTCATAACTGTACAAAATAAAGCAATAAGCCCCAAGAAGCCTTGGTTTACCAGAATCAGAATCAGAAAGAGCTTTATTTCCAAGTATGTTTGCACATACAAGGAATTTGTTATAGTATCACAAGCTTCCAGTACACGGAGACAACAACAACACACAGATAATAAAAATAAGATGTGAATAAAATACACATGCATAAATATAAACCACAAAAAAAGAATAAATTGTATGTACAGGTGTGCTATAGATAGAATAGGAATAGAATAAAATAAAATAGTTGTAGGGATGTACTAGGATTTTTTTTAGGGTTTAGGGGGATAAATAAGTATAAGGTTATTGCACATACTGTAATTTAATTGCACAATGGGAGAACATTAACTGTTCAGAGTGGCTATTATTGCAGGGGAAACGAACCGTTCTTTGCAGGTGTTCTGGTATTCGGTGCTCTGTAACACCAACCAGATGGCAAAAGTTCAAAAAGGAGATGGCTTGGATGTGATGGATCCAGAGGGATTTTCTGAGCCCTTTTCCTCACTCTGGATGTATACAGTTCTTGGAGGGTAGGCAGGGGGGCACCAATAATCCTTTCAGCAGTCCGAACCGTTCTCTGTAGTCTTCTGATGTCTGATTTTGTAGCTGAACCAAACCAGACAGTTTTTGAAGTGCACAGAACAGACTCGATGACTGCTGAGTAGAACTGTTTCAGCAGATCCTGTAACAGGTTGAACTTCCTCAGCTGGCGAAAAGAAGTACAACCTTTGTTGGGCCTTTTCTGAGTCGATGTGAGTGTCCCACTTCAGGTCCTGAGAGATAGTGGTGCCCAGGAATCTGAATGACTCCACTGCAGCCACAGTGCTGTCCATGATGGTGAGTGGGGGGAGTGCAGGGGGGTTTCTCCTGAAGTCCACGATCATCTCCATTGTTTTAAGGGTGTTCAGATAGAGCTAGGGACAGAGAGCTGGGTTAGTTTGGTCTGGAGGAGTGTTGGGATGATGGTGTTGAAAGCGGAGCTAAAGTCCACAAACAGGATCCTCACATAAATCCCTGGTCTGCCTAGATGTTGCAGAACATAATGCAGTACCATGTTTACTGCATCGTCCACAGACCTGTTTGCTCAGTAGGCAAACTGCAGGGGGTCCAGTAAGGGTCCAGTAATGTCCTTCAGATAAGCCAACACCAACCTCTCAAATGTCTTCATAACACATACGTTAGAGCCACAGGTCTGTAGTCATTAAGTCCTGTTATCTTGGGTTTCTTTGGGACGGGATGATGGTGGAGCGTTTGAAGCAGGCAGGGACTTCACACAGCTCCAGTCATCTGTTGAAGATCTGTGAGAAGATGGGGGCCAGCTGGTCAGCGCAGGTTTTCAGACAGGCTGGTGTCACACCGTCTGGGCCTGGTGCTTTTCTTCTCTTGTTCTTTCTGAAGACCTGGCGCACATCATCCTCACTGATCTGAAACGTAGGAGTGGGGAAGAGGGGGGTTGCAGAAGGTGTTGATGGTTGTGTGGAGAGATGTTCAGAGCGGGTGTGAGGTGTTAGACTTGGAGTTTCAAATCTACAGTAAAACTCATTCAGGTCTTCAGCAAGTTGTTGATTGGCCTCAGTGCTGGGGGGTGGTGTCTTGTAGTTTGTGATGTCGTAGGCATGCAGATGCTCAGAAAAGCACCAGATTTTGTAGATTCTTCCACACAAATTCCACTGACTATGGTACTTAACAATACGTATAACTTTAAAAAAACAACTGGGATTTCCTCAGCATGCACAAGGTCAAGGATCAAGAAGTCTCCAGTGGTGTATATGACTCTGTCATATACCACTTGTTTGGTTTTCCAGAGTGTCTCACTCAGTTCAGCTGTGTCCTCTGCAATAATCTCCCGAAGCTGAGAGGGTAGTGCATGCAAAGGTATCTCTATTAAAGAGTACGGGACATCTTCAGAGCCATGGTTTCCAGGTGATTGTGCTTCCCAACACTGGCGCATTTGATAGCGCTTTGCCAGAGTCTTTGCAATATTCTGGTAATTGTTTACAATCAATGAAAGACGTTTAAAGTACAGGTGTTTGGCCTCATACCTGAGACACCAATGTGCTCTCAGTGGACCGTGCTGTTTGATTAATCGAGGATAGTGAACCAGAAAGTGAATCTTTGGAGTGATGTTGTCAGGGAAAAGCTGAGGGACGAAGCTTCCAATCAAAAAAGGTAAGAGTTGGAAAAGGGTCAGTTTTTCAATGGCTTTTTCTGGGATGACACCTTGCTGCAGAGCAGATGGCTTCAGCAAAACAGGCCTGTGAGTGATGTTGTTTTGTCCAAAGGGGAATTGTTGTAGCTGGTCATTAAACTGTTGCAGTGTTACCAGTCTTTCACGGGTAAGCTTTAGCAAGACTAATTTCAGAACCTGTGGGATGACCCCTTCAAGAATATCATGCAAGTCAGGCGGGAAGGATTCAGTAACCTCAAAATGAGGCAGTTTATCAAAAGGGCAGCATCCAGTAACACCATACAAGGATTTACCATCTAACACTTGTAAATGTCAAAGGTGTGTGTCAGGAGTCCAGCCTGCTGTCTACAACAACTTTATCTCCAGATCTAGTATCTGCTGATTTGGAAAATGATTCCATTTCCGTTATTTCAAATGAATTTACTTGTTGACTACCTTGCATGCATTCTTTCGGTGATAGGATTCTTAGGTTTCCGTTGTCCTTGCGTTACACAGTTATTCTTGTTCCCCTCCATGAATCAATTCTGATTTTTTTCATGATTTTCATGATCTTCATGTGCTTTAAAATCAGTGACTTACCGCCACCTGCTGGCAGTTTTAGTTTCATTTTTAAAGTATCTTTTCAGTTATTTAAATATTTAATATTTCTATATTCAAAATGTTACATTTAAAACATTAATATCATCATGAATTAATGGATTTAATTGCACTCATTCCACTTCCAGCCTCATTAAATGTCTGAAAGTACAACAAGCCACTTTTGTGTTCTGAGCCACCTCTACAAATTAATTTTGTTAATACTGATTTCATTAGATTTTTAACTTGTTTCTTATTCTACTCTTATTCTGTCGTTTTAATTAAAAAATTTTAAAAGCTTATAAAATATAATTTAAAGAATTTGACAAAAGATGACACTTTTAATAAAGTTAGAGGAGTCAAATATCACCTAGTAATGGGAAGGCTACTTTTTGATAAAATTTTGGATTATTGATTAGAAGGTGCTCCTAAAATTTTGAACGTGCTCCTAAATTTTTTAAAGAGCACAAGTGCTCCTAAAAAGAAAAGTAAGCGTAGAGCCCTGCCTAAGAACTCACTCTTTTGTACCTTTTTTTGGCAGCCATTATGTCCACATACAACAAAGAAATGTGGCTCATTCTCATGGAAATACTGCAGGTGTTTGAGGTATTTGTTGTAAGAGACTGTTCTTACATGGCAATTAGGACACTGGTGCATCAATCACAGAATACTTGAAGCTCACCCACAAAAGTTGCACAGAATTCCCCCAAGTCAATATCTCTCAACCATTGGCAAACTTGGACAGAAGTCCAACATGTGAAGTCTGTCATAACCTGAAGAAAGAGAAAAATTGGTAATTGAAAATTATCTTCAATCCAATTCATTAACACTTACATACAACTATTAATTACAAGATATAGGCCAACGTTAATAAAAAGGCTAATGATAAGTAGCCTAAATAAATAGAGCTTACTTTTAACCTAACGTTACAGCATTGTTGTTTGCTTCCATTCCAGTCACACTTGCATAGAAGTCTTTGACATAACCTTACACTAGGTAATGTAAAACATGCCTCTTGCATGTTACATTAAATACATCATTTGAGCTTTAAATGGTTAACATTACTATGTCTAAATTTAATTTTAGAATTGTACCTTTATTTGATAGTTTTAAGGTGTACATATGTGTTATTTTTTATGTTGTTCTTTTATATTTTATATTTATTACTAGACACAGAATCCATGTTAACGGTGCAGCTATAAAGCCCGCCACTAGGGGACATCTCGTTAGACCATCACTATCGGCGATTAAAAAATAAATTAATGAGAGCGTTATAAACTTTAACGTTACACTTAGAGATAGTCACGAAACAAACGACCACCGTTACCTTTACTTACACTTCAGTGTTTCTTAAACAACAAATATCACTTGTTGGCGTTAACTAAACTAGCCAACACAGTTGGTCAGGCTACACAGTCGGCTAACATTACTCAAAACACGGTACAACGTTTGAAAATACCAATGGAAATTTCCCCCTAACAAGAAACTCAACTTTAATAGCATATTTATGTGACAGTTGGCGCTATGACACTCACCTCAGAAAAATATTTGCTGCTTTCTCTCTCTTCAAGACGACGACTCCAACGGTCCGACGCAATGACGCAGTTTCCTCGAGTAGGACCGCTCGCGCACTGAGAGTGTGCATCTGACCTGCACACTGATTGGCGCGTAGTTTTTTTTTTTTTTATGTTTTTTAAAAATTATTATTCCAAGGTGCAAATTAACAATTACTTGTATGAAAAAACGGGGCATACGGACATCATCACAAAAGGTTATAAGAGCTACACAAATGAACAAAACCGTCAACATAAAAATAAAGTACATAAATAAATAAATATGAAAATAAACGTGCTTTGATCAAACGTGGTTCCGGGTAATAAAAAACATATTAATGCAAAGTACTTGCTCATGGTGGGAATTGTTGGGTCTCTGTAAACATTACAAATAGTATGGTCTAGACATGCTCTAGAAAAGTGCAATGAGATAACTTTGTTATGAATCGGCGCTATATAAATAAAATTGAATTGAATACAGTGGTGTAATAAAGTGGATAAGCTTCCAGCTGAGAACTGTTTTCCAGAGTCCCCCCCCCCATTACCATTTGTGTGTAGTGCATATGCCTGTTGTGTTTTAATTTGAAAGTTGGGCAGGCCCCATATTCTTAGCTTTTTTACTACACTGGCCACAAAGCTGTTTTTGCACACTTTTATGCTTTTCTAGGCAAAAAGTTTTGGTCGCGGGGCCCGGGAATATTTCTTAGAGGGGCCTTGGGGGCCAAAAGGTTGAGAACCACGTCTCTCAGGAAAACACTGTAGTTAATGTTGTTTTTTAATCATTCCCAACTAAACTAAGAGACGAGTTAGAGAACCGACAGGGGATTAATGGTTCTTTGTATTGGCAGTTGTACTTATAGCACCTTAACCACCCCGAACGAACCACTGAAGACAATATGGGCTTAACAGGGTTTTCTTTTCTCCAGTGCGGGCTATCTAGAACCTCAAACACCACTGAAGAACCAAAATTGTTTTGTACAGGTTTTATGGCAGTGGAGCACCTTAACCACTCCAAAGAACCGATGAAGAACCGCTGAAGAACCATACAGGGGTTTAACAGGTTCTTTATACGGTAGTGGCTATATAGCACATGAACCACTCCAAAGAATCGCTCGTTGAGAACCTTTTTTTTTTGAGTGTAGTATGGGTGCTAGTATGGGGTTTCTGAATTCATCGGCTGTCTTTATTAGTGAGTAAGCAAATAATTCACTCTATATTCACGCCTATATTCATTCAAAAACTGATTCACTCATGAACAAAACAGTTTGAAATAATGATTCATGCTGTTCACTGGTGGAACAAAGATACATAAACTGGCATTTTGTTTGAAATGTAAGTTACTCGTAACTGTTAAATAATAATAACAACTACAGCCTATCACACCTGCAATAGTGCTGTTGGTGTGAATATCAGCTCCACTTGTGTAATGTTGCCTAATAAAACTAATGAGGAAAATGCGTCTCAAAGCTGAATAGTAGTAAAAAAAATAATAATAATACAAATAAAACACTGAAGATTCTTTTTGGTAAAAGATACAGAACTAAATGTTAGGTAAGACAAAAAAAATGCTATATTTTTGACAAAATAACCACCTTATTAGAACCAGCGTGCAAAATTTATCATTTGTGTTTTTCCCCTCAGAGTTCCTCTTTATTGCTCTGTGAGTATTTCAACCTCTTGTCCTTGAACAAGAAACTCATCTGCCTCACAGGAACGGAGTGGTTATTGTAAATTCTTCCTTCATACTAGCTGTTTAAGGCCACGCATCTTCACTGTTGTGCAGCATGTTTCGCTTCTATTTTCTCTTCTAACCTTGAAGGTCCTTTCTTTGTGATCAAGCTCCAGCATCAACATGTCACTCATCTTTTAGCAACCATACGCTGCTGTAGCGCTTAAGGGGAACATGTGAATATCAACTCTGATTTTTGGATAGATGCAAAGAGAAGTCAGCCTTTGAAGTGATGGCAAATATTTGGATTTTAAAGATGTTAAGATGATGCCAGCACTTGGTTCTTAATTTAAGAAGAATGCTGGTACTGGAATGAGCTATTTATCAATTATAAAGGTAATTAATTTCCAAACAATAACAGTTGTCATTGAAAAAAAATTATTGCTTTACTTAATCAACCCACAAAATGAAACACTTTAAATGTGTTTCTTTATTCAAGTATTTGTCAGCTTTCTGCTTTAACCCAGGAATCTCTACAAAATCATGGCGGATCTCCAAGACAGCATTCCAAAAATATCAAAGTTATGATGGCAAAATGTGATACAACTCAACTAAAGCAAACACTGCTATATATCAGTCAGAATAAGCACATGCTGATGCAGTCAGTGGTGCCTGTCAATCATTTCCTATTTACAAAGCTCAAAAATCCTTCAGATGTCACGGGCTGAGACTTTAGTACAGAACCATGCAAAAACAATATGTATAATGTAATGGCAGTGACTTAAATCAGTATAAACATGCTCCTTGATGTTTGGACTGGGTCAAAGAATCTCTCTGCTCTCAGTCAACCAGTGATGGTGTTCAAGAAAGACACCAAAAGCATTAGATTTTTTTTGTAGAGAGACTTGTGTGTGTTTGTGTGTGTGTGTGTGTGCACGTGTGCAAACAACACTATGGACTTTGATTTCACCTCAAAGCTGCTGTAAACACATACTCCTTTTACCCACACAAACAGATGAAGACCATAATGTTTCTCCTCTTCAGCTCCCATGATGCTGATATTGACAGTTCAATTTGACACTTATCTGCTATAGTTAGTGATGACACTTCCCACACCCCTCGGCTGTCATAAACTGATGACAGACCACCCCTGCAAGCAGTTTGCCTTCAATACCTTGCCTTAAATAGAAACACCACAACAATGGTGTATTGCATAATTAACTTAAACTTAATGAACTACATTTTTGTGCCTCCTTATTTTCAATGTTGGCCAGTTTGGTCAATAGGGCATATCAGGGCCTTCAGAATATTTGAACCTCGGTGAGTTGTAATACAGGAGGTTTAATCAATTAGAAATGCACTTTATGTACTGTATGATCACTCCCGACAGTGACAGCAGAGGTATATAAAAATATATATAAAAGATTTAGAGGACAAAAAACACATCTGACTTGATCACGTTAATGAATGTTAAAGGACAGAAATGGCAGAGAGGGGCACAAATACATCAAAAAGTATTTTGTTACAAATTACAAATACTTGCTAATCAAATGTATTTAATTAAAATACAAGTAATTTGTCATTTGAAAATACAAACAATATTCACAAGCATTAATTTGAAGTGCAAGAGACAGTGCCATTACAGTAGAGTAAGATACCTTTCCCCCCCCTCCTTTAACAACTTATAAACAAAATAGTATTTAACCCTAACACTAGACACTATAATATTATTGACCATTAGCCAGGATGGGGTCTATTTACTTCAGCTCAATTATTTATTCTTCATATTGTAAAACGTTTTATTTAAGATGACACACAAAACTGACCTTCCACATACAGAACATTTAGTAATGAAAAACGCTATCTTTATCCTCAAGAGGTGGGCATTATGACCAAAAATTCAATTTCATGTAACGATGAATATCACAATAGAGTTATTTTTATTTGATGTGATTCTTATAAGTAAAAAAAAAAAGCACAAAGATGCAAATAACAAACAAAAGGACTAATGCAATTTAGGAAATATATAAATGAAATGAAGATTATTAAAAATATATTTTATGTTATTCATGTACAGTAGTCTAACAGTAGCTTTTAGGAAGAAATAACAGAAATTGAATAATCAAATGTAAAATAAAACTGCATAGTTTTTACACCATGAATTAAATGTAGATTGATCATTGTTAAAGCTACTTAGGTAATTCAGTAAGAGCAGTGAGCAGTTATTTTCTCTTTGTCTTATTGTCTGATTACAATTAAGGATATAGACAGCAGCAGGTATGTTAGGCTACTGTCACTTTAAGACGCATACATGGATCCAATATATTGATCCATATTTTTTCTAATTTCTTATGTTCACTTAAGAAACAAGTGACTGTGTTTACTTGAATAACAAGCATGTTTATTTTAAATTTTTCGCTCCAGCGCGTCAAAAATAAGCATGTCTGTGGAACAATATATATTGTCATACTGCCAAGTCCTACTCAAGAGGATGGCTCCAATAGGATGTCATATGATTCACTTGTATCTAGCCAAAAACTGTGATAGGCTATATTTGGCAGTACTATTAACACAGGTGAAAAAAGATATTGTATTATCTGAGAATAAAATGAACTATACTTGATTATGTATTTTATAATTATTATTCATTATATTTTTTTTTTTTGTCCTATGCAAAATACAAATGCAAAATACTCAAAAGTAATTAAATACTATGAAATACATTTAATTTAAATACTTCCATCTCTGTGAACTGTAACATCGGCATTAATAGCTCTCTTGTGAAAGTTTTAATACTTATATAATTATTTTTTGAACTTCCCACAAGCCTTTTTCATCACACCCAAACTTAAATGTAGCCTACTATCCAAAGTACTCCTACTATTCCTACAAAAGACTGGTTTTTGATGTATTTTGTAAATATACTTTTTTTTTTTGTGAATAAAATTGTTTCTTATACGTTTACCATTTTGGATTATGTTAGTTTGTGCAGTGTTATTTTGGTATTACTTTATATTATTATAGTTTTTTTATATTAGTTTATTTATATATATTATTATTTTATATTATTTTTATATTTATAGTTTAGTAATTTTACTATTTTAGTATTTACCTATTTATTTTGTCTAATTTTTTGAAAACGTTTAAAACATTTGTCATCTATAGGATTAAGAGTTTTCAGCTTATTTTAATTTACCAAATATTAATTTTAATAATTTTACTTTTAGTTAACAATAGCAACATTGAAGTTGTTATTTTGAAAATAATAATAATAATAATTCGATTATCACAGTAAATTCATGCACAAAATGTAAAATGTCCATGATTTCTGTTAGTGTTACAGCTCCTGGTAGTGGGGTTAGTTGTGACAAACATATTATATCAAAGATGCATAGCACAACACAGACTTCAAAACAAAATGTGTTACAAAACTTGCATTAATAATAATAATGTAACAATATCAAACCCATTCTCCCTCATGTGTCTGCAAAACTAACCTTTCCCTCGCCCCAGAGTCTCAGTGTTTAACCATACTTATCTCAGCCCAGTTTGAGCAAACTGTGTGGTGCGCCCCAGGATGCAGAGATCCAGCCTTAGGCACCCCGACCCCCTCACCGCCCACAACAGGGATAGACGTACCTGCATGAATGCTTCCAGGGGTAGAGCGGCTGGTATGGTCCACTGCAGCCCCAGCCTGTCAATCTCAATTGGGACAGGATACTCTGCACAGATCATCTGCATGTTTGCTGGCTCCCGACGGCAAGCCTGGAACACCACAGGATGTGACTCAACTGCCAGGAGGCAGAGAGGAGTAGGTAAACAAGTCAGACACAGAGAGAAGCAGCTAATTAGAGGTGATGTACTGTATGCACTTGCACTGTAGCTGCTATGCATGTGACAGAGAGATTGCACTGAATAATGTGAGCCTTTGGAGTTTGACAAACTGTTAAATGCTGCAACTGTTGTTTAAATATTCATGGCTTCAGATTTGTTTCCCTCCATATTTCCTGATGTACTAAAATATCTTTACAATTTAGACAATTTCAGATTCTTTAAAGGAATATTCTGGGTTCACTATAAATTAAGCTCAGTCAACAGCATTTGTGGCATTATGTTTATTACCGTTTATGACTCATTCCTCTTTATCATTAAAAAAAATAAAAAAATCTTACTAACCTTTTCCATGTAGAATTAAACCCCATTATTAAAACTTTTTTTTTTGTGGTATTCAACATTACTCCACATATGCATACCCATAATATTCTTTTAATGTGAAGTGGCTTTAAAAAGTACCATAATAAAGTACCCTGACAAGTAGTGTTGTTTTTGGCGGCCTGTTTTAATTTTAGTTTTAGTCTAGTCTTTGTGTGAAGCTGTCATTTTAGTTTTTATTAGTTTTAGTCACGTTCATACTCTTTTTAGTCTAGTCAAGTTTTAGTCAACTAAAAGTCTGAGCATTTTAGTCTTATTTTAGTCAGAATTATCCATGACTATTTTCGTCTAGTTTTAGTCGACGAAAACTGATGACATTTAGTCTAGTTTTAGTCAATGAAAATTGTATTTCTTTTTAGAATGCAATTCTATTCTATTTAACCCAGTCAATATAGTGTAAGTACCTAATGTTAGTAGTATAGATGAAACCAACATTTTATTTTAGCCAAACCCATTTCAAACAAGGTTATCTTATTATATTATTGTTACCTTATATACTCAAGAATACATCCATTCCAGACACGGAAGACGCTCTGATTTGAATTTACAACATTTATTTTACCAACCAAACATGTTAGAAGTACACACACATAAATTTAAATAAAGACGAACCCCGGCTGGCCGGCCATCGGTCCCTTTCTCTGTGTCAGACTTAACTTTGTTTGGTTTTCGTCTTCTAAATCAGTGTTTCCCAACCTTTCTTTAGTCGCAGCACCCTTTGGAAATTTTAACTAATTTGTGGCACCCTACAAAATTTATTTTTTTCACAATATTTGAATTTCTAATTTCGATATGATGATTTGAAAAGTGTTGATATTCGGTACAACAGGGAAGAACTTCAGAATATAAATGTCATACAGATTTTTTATATTTTACAAAATCTGGCCTATCATGGTGGCAATCTGTAGGCTAATTTCTAATGAGGAGACCAATTTATGACAGATTTTAATGTAGGCTTTTTTTCATATGTAAACATTGTGAGATAGCTAGTTTTAATGGTAATTAAACAAAGTTTTGCTCAATCAGTGTATTTTTGATTTTACAGCTGGGTAATTTTGTTGTAGTAGCACGAGATTGCTTGATTTAAAACTTTGAATTGAATAAAAAACTGCTTAGGAGGCTAAGCAGTTAATAATAAAAAAAAAAAATAAAGAAATTACTAATGATACAAAATAAAAAATCACGCTAGGAAAAAGAAAAAAGCAAAAAGAATAACCTCCAAAAGAAATAAATTGCTTTTTAGTTTTTCGGGTAAGTCTAACACACATTAGGGCTATTAAGAGATTTTTTTTTTTTTTAACAATTATCCAAATAATGTTTAATACTAGAAAGCTATTATTATCAGAACAAGTGAGCATAACATAGCAGTTAGCAGATCAATGAATGAGAGTGCAGCGTTACCAGAGTTGCCCATTTACCACATCTTGTTACAGCACAGTAGGGTTATTGCAAACAGAAACAATACTGTACTTACTACATAGATGTTTCCTGTCAGCTAAATTTTTGAGTGGACTTTGCTGTTCCAATTCTCATGAACGGTATACGAGTGGAGCGACATTGAAAGCCGTGTCGTACTGAGCAGAGCACAAACCCACGCATAGAGAGGGATAATATACAGAGCGTCACACCACGTGAAGGTGAATCCTGAGCGGTGAACTAATTTTCAGTGCATCTCTAATTATTGGCGACATAAGAAATGGATATTATACAATAGCTGCTTTTTTTTTTGAACATTTTAGCAATTTAAAAATCTTTAAAAAATGATTTTTTTTTTTAACTCTCACAGACGTGGCAAAAACCCCAGTTGGGAGCCACTGTTCTCAAATACTGCCAGCGGTGGCTTGATGAAGTGCGGGACTCGCCTGTTTCTGCGCAGTTGCGACCTATGCATCCCTGAGTGAGACACCGAAACGGAATACTGCAATAATACATAATGCGACACTACAAACGAGACGAAATAACGTTATAACATTTTGTTTCGTCTCGTTTTGGTCAACGACAATGAAGAGACATTTTAGCATAGTTTTTATTTTGTAAATCCCATTTAGTCTCGTTTTTATTCGTCAACGATATTGTATTGTACATTTAATTATCGTCATCGTCACATTACCAGCATTTTCGTCTCGTCTCGTTTCCGTCAGGTGATAAAGGTTCGTTGACGACGATATTTAGTCATAATTTTCGTTGACGAAAGCAACACTACTGACAAGTCTTTAGTCTTTATAACTCATGTATAGTGAAGCTTTCTTGGTGAGAGCAACATCATTTAAGACATCTCATTTCAGCTTCCTATGTAGGTAATATATTTAGACTGCTCTAAATGGAGCACAAAATGTCAGTGTGCATATCTATGTAAAATGTGAAGCGTTGCCTCACTCTGAGACCCACCTGGCAGAATTTACATAACTTTCTGCTGTTGAATATAACCTCAAGCTTCAAAAAATTTAAAATTCTGCCATGGCTTTGTGTGACGCAAGAGGACTGCAAAAGAGATATAATATCACACTGTACAGTGACTGGCCACTGTATAAATATTAATCCAGCTGTTTTTCTCAAGCCGGTTAGGTGTGAGATGTGTGAAGCCACAGGTACAGAGGACGATGGCAGTGAGATTGCAGCAGACGTTTCTCCAGGGAGCTTTCGGGCTGTGTATCAGTCTGGCCACTAAAGAGATTAAAATGCCAAGAGTCAGGTGTCGTGACGGTCAGAGCCGCTATATATTTACTGACGTACGAAATTACCAATATCATGACTCACTGTGTCAGGTGTGACTACACAGGTTAAAAATCTATAATTCCCTGTCCACACCTTTAAAGCGTGAATCTTCCGGCCTGACGGTTTGAGCAAGTGCTCTGCCCCTAAAATTCCTTCTGTCAGCTTGCTTTGGATCCATTTGATAAAAGGAAAGATGCAACCTCAGTGTGATTTTGGACTCTGCCCAAGGAAAAATCCCCAGAGTTCAGTGGAATTCACTTCCAAGATTCACTTTTTATGTTTATGTGCTCAGCCTTAGCTGATGCTCTCCTCTCACAAGCCCACAAGAGCTATGAAGGAGACATTGAAGTTTATTATGTAACAGCTCTGGATCTTCAGAGGCTTGTAAGCATAAACTCCAAGCTGCCCCAACTCAGTCCCTCCAACAGTATGAGCAATTGTATTCATTGATCTGACCGCCTTATTTTGTGTTTCATATCAGACTGGTGTCACACAGAGGAAAAATCAGTTTGATTCATGTTGAAATTCAGTTTATTTTATCAGATTTCTCACAGCATTAGGTAATATTTTGTCTGATATTCAGGGTCACTGAATAATTGTAGTTACGTCTACAAAAGATTAATCTGACCAGAAACAAATTCAATGTGCAATTTATCAATTCAGTGTTTCATATGTCTTGAAGATCTTGAAATAGACACAGCGCCTCTCAAGTTAAGAAGACAGTACTGCACACGGCAAACAAAACAGTGATTACAATACAAGATGGAATATGCAGTGGTGGAAAGAGTACTGGAAAAATATACTCAAGTAAAAGTACCATTACCTTCCAAACTATAGTGTGAGTAGAATAAAAGTACTTGTCCAAAAAACTACTTGAGTAAGAGTAAAAGAGTAGCCTATTTAAAAATACTCATGAGTATTGAGTAGTGAGTACCTAGCTGTGGATTCTACCCCCTCATAATAAACGCTGTACACCGCAATTGATAGATTTAAAAAACATTCTACATTCTGTAATTCACATTATCTTATTTGTCATAAAGAATATCATCCAGCAATTTTAATTTTGACTGCCAACTCTTTAAAATACATCAAAACAGCACGGAAACAGTATTCAGTTGAAGAAAAGATTAGTTATTCTCAGTACAATCATCCCCATTTAAATCATAAGTTTGAAAAAATAGATTTAAAATCATGTGTATGGCCACTGAGACAGCATGCTGTTGTTTGTTGTTGCACATAAAATATTAATGTTTATAACAGTGCAAATACAAACACCATTAGACACTCATAGTTCAGCATCACACACCATGATATGGGTTCAAATGAGAGCCAGTTTCTCTCCAAAACGGTGCCAGTTTAGCGTTTTGCAATAAAGAAATAAGAATAACTAAACTTGATAATTTATGTTACAATTTTGACATAAATGCACATTGTTCTAGAAGGATGGCAAATTCATGCCATACCTTTTACACATTTACGCGAATTGTTATGTTGATGTTTATGCGTGAGTGCACTTGCTAAATGAAGGCGGATTGTATAAAATGGATTTTAAAAAAAAAGTTTATTAACGAGCTGCGGTTTTATTACATCACGTGCTGGCACAGATGCAGTATATTAACGCCACGGGTCATCAATAAGGTGCAGATTGGTTCTCAAGTTGTGTTTCCAACACACTTTTTCACAGCGCGCTCAAACTCATCAAAAGTCAACAAGCAACAACGACTTATCCAAGTGACCGCTGCAGAACGCACGCGAGAGAGAGACGAGGCTGTCTCATAAGTGAGTGGGGAATTTACCGAACGTGGCACTTGCGGGAGTTAACACTGTATGCAATACCCGCAACCTCACACCAAATTTCAGGCCTTGTAGATCGGCAAGCATATATACAAATCATTTAGCAAACAGAAATCCGAAATTTACCGTAACATATTAAGTTAGAGGAAGATACGACTGAATTGATGCTTGAAGAATGCGCTTCCAACAGCCATGATAAACAGTTGGCGGTTAACGTTTTCTATGCACAATTTGATTTGACAAAAGTCACGAGACCTATTACTATCTTTCTATCCAATCACGTTGATGGATAAATTTTTTTTTTTAAATAAGCATGTAACGACCACAAACGGTGGAAATTAGCGGAGTAAAAGTACCGATACATCCCTTAAAATGTACTCAAGTAAAAGTAAAAGTACCCCAATTTCATTATACTCCAAAAAATACAATTCCTGATAAAACACTTAAATTACTGTACGTGAGTTTTGTAAATTCTATTTTCACACCCCTGGGGAATATGTAGAGATATTGCTGTCAAATGATCTGAAGTTTTCGTATTTAAATATATGTGGATGTGCTGTGTGTATCTATATATATATACACACACATGCAGTATACATTCAGAAAATGAGTTGTTTATTTTTCATTATTATTATTAATCAATCGACATGTACCATTTTCAAACATATATCCTGTATGTGTGTGTATTTCTGTACATAAATATACACGACACCAATATTATGCAACAACTTATTATTGTATGCGATATCGTTGACAGCACTATGTGTGTGGTATATATCTATACACACCACACACACACGATATATGTAGCGGTGTGAATGAGACCACAGACACAGAACTGGCAAAAAGTACCCCAGGAGGGCGCTTTATTCACAAGTGGTGCTATACGTGCGCAGGTGAAGTGTCTGTGCATAGGCTCACTCCGTGCTCGTGCAGGGCTGCTGGTCACTCGTCCAGAACGTCGTCGGTCTCTGCACAGGAGGAGAAGAAACAAAACTGACATTAGTTTCCGCCTGGAGCTCCTCTTCCACCTTCCCTTCTGTGTGCCTTCTCTCCTGGCTTTAAGGCCTGTGGGAATGAGCTCCAGGTGCGCCAGTCATCCCGCACAGGTGGCGGTAGTTTGTGATACATTGTGGGGACTGAGGACATGAATCAGTGTTGTACTTCAAAGCAAGGATACATTAAATAGATGTACGAGCAGCGTTTCCAGGGCGACGCTGATCTGGAACCGGGATAATCGCCACAATATATATATAGTGTCACATGATCCTTCAGAAATCATTCTAATATGCTGATTTGGTGCTCAAGAAAATATTTTTTGGTAATCAATTTTGAAAACAGTTGTACTGCTTCATATTTTTGTGGAAACAATGGCACAATTTCAGGATTCTTTGAAGAATAGAAAGTTCAAAAGAATCTTTTATTTGGAATATAAATGTTTATGAAACATTATTAAATGTATTCAGTGTTACTTTTGATCTATTTAATGTATCCTTGCTTTGAAGTACAACACTGATTCATGTCCTCAGTCCCCATAATGTACACACGCACATGCGCACACACACAAGTTGCTTTTAAGGAACTCAGATCCTTCAGGACTTACACCACACCCACAAAGTACAGAATCAGTCACTGAAACTATGTCAGCAAGAGTTCTTTGTCCTATATCTAACGCCAACAATGTTCTATATGAATGTTTATTGTGGGGACAACGCCTCATCGAGTACACTTATGTGATGCAATGCTCCATACAGAGGACAACTAATGTGGCAGAACTTATGTGGCTTGTGTCTGAACATGTTACTGCAGCTGTATTTCACCCTGCGCGAGCACAGCCGCATGCCTTAAGACCTGCTCCCCATGCGCAGATTAACCTGATTATGGCTATTCTACGTCCGTGATAATCCTGTATGGTGGGTTAGGATATAACCGCTCTGGGATGATAAACAGCTACAGTCGTTCGACAGCAGGAGCCCATTCGCAGACAATAGGGTGGTGATTGGTGCTACTCAGCATTAGCAGTGAGAAAGCCCTCGAGTATGACAGGCACTAAGAAGAGCTGGAAAAAAAACAACTGATGGTGTATATTAAAGTCAATATTCATTCTCACCGAGGGCTAATGAAGCGCCGTTTGCTTTTTTTTCAATAGCGATCCAATCAAAGTGACTTTGCAGAGGGTCTTTTTCTCCTACAATGTCATTTGCACTGCAGATAGAATGTACGATTTAGAAGGATACATAAATGGCAACACAGTGAAGAGGATTCTCTTTCTCACTTATGCATTTTATTTAGCAAATCTAAGAAATGGTAGCATCATGTTGCTATGCATCCAGTTCACTGCTGCTTGCCCATTCTTAAATATTGTCATCCACCAGCTTTGAGGGTGATTAAACTCTAAGGATTTTTGAATTCCTGTAGGAGGCTTCAGTCTGGCCGGCTAATCCATCAGACCAGCCTAGATGAGTCGTGTGGATCTGTGCCCTAATCAGAATGAATGATGCCGCAGTGATCAAGGATGCAGGTCAATCTCTTTCCAAACTTCATTTACATTAAATTGTTCAGCCTCCAGTACTGCATTCAAACAAGCACATTTTTTAACCCACATTATAGTGTCCCTTGAAATCCGTTGTAGTCCCGTGCATGAGATGCAGAAGTCAGCAGAACGCCCACTGGATCATTAAAATTTTGGCATTTGATTACAGTACTACTCATTGGCGAATGGCTTCTAAAGTGTAGAAGCCACCGTATATACGGGCAAATTCAACCAATAGTTTTTTGGCTCTATATGACAATACAGTGGTATAATAATAATCTCGACCGACGTGAGTACACCCCTCACATTTTTGTAAATATTTTATTATATCTTTTCATGTGACAACACTGAAGAAATGACACTTTGCTACAATGTAAAGTAGTGAGTATACAGCTTGTATAACAGTGTAAATCTGCTGTCCCCTCAAAATAACTCAAGACACAGCCATGTCTAAACCGCTGGCCACAAAAGTGAGTACACCTTTAAGTGAAAATGTCCAAATTGGGCCCAAATTGTCAATATTTTGTGTGGCCACCATTATTTTCCAGCACTGCCTTAACCCTCTTGGGCATGGAGTTCACCAGAGCTTCACAGGTTGCCACTGGAGTCCTCTTCCACTCCTCCATGATGACATCATGGAGCTGGTGGATGTTAGAGACCTTGAGATGCTCAATAGGGTTTAGGTCTGGAGACATGCTTGGCCAATCCATCACCTTTACCCTCAGCTTCTTTAGCAAGGCAGTGGTCGTCTTGGAGGTGTGTTTGGGGTCGTTATCATGTTGGAATACTGCCCTGCAGCCCAGTCTCTGAAGGGAGGGGATCATGCTCTGCTTCAGTATGTCACAGTACATGTTGGCATTCATGGTTCCCTCTGTAGCTCCCCAGTGCCGGCAGCACTCATGCAGCCCCAGACCATGACACTCCCACCACCATGCTTGACTGTAGGCAAGACACACTTGTCTTTGTACTCCTCACCTGGTTGCCGCCACACACGCTTGACACCATCTGAACCAAATAAGTTTATCTTGGTCTCATCTGACCACAGGACATGGTTCCAGTAATCAATGTCCTTAGTCTGCTTGTCTTCAGCAAACTGTCTTTAGACGAGGCTTCCTTCTGGGACGACAGCCATGCAGACCAATTTGATGCAGTGTGAAGCGTATGGTCTGAGCACTGACAGGCTGACCCCCCACCCCTTCAACCTCTGCAGCAATGCTGGTAGCACTCATACGTCTATTTCCCAAGCACAACCTCTGGATATGATGCTGAGCCCGTGCACTCAACTTCTTTGGTCGGCCATGGCGAGGCCTGTTCTGTGTGGAACCTGTCCTGTTAAACCGCTGTATGGTCTTGGCCACCGTGCTGCAGCTCAGTTTCAGGGTCTTGGCAATCTTCTTATAGCCTACGCCATCTTTATGTAGAGCAACAATTCTTTTTTTGAACTTCCAGTGACCAGTATGAGAGAGTGAGAGCGATAACACCAAATTTAACACACCTGCTCTCCATTCACACCTGAGATCTTGTAACATTAATGAGTCACATGACAATTAGAAAATGGCTAATTGGGCCCAATTTTGGACATTTTCACTTAGGGGTGTACTCACTTTTGTGGCCAGTGGTTTAGACATTAATGGCTGTGTGTTAGTTATTTTGAGGGGACAGCAAATTTACACTGTTACACAAGATGTACACTCACTACTTTACATTGTAGCTAAGTGTCATTTTTTTCAGTGTTGTCACATGAAAAGATATATAAAATATTTAACAAAATGGTGAGGGGTTACTCACTTCTGTGAGATACTGTATCCTATATATGTATGTATTATAGGTTATGTATTAATGCTCCACTATGAAGCTACACTGTGCAATGTACCTGAGCGAAACCAGATTTGACCATCTGATTTCAACCGTAAAAAAAAAGTGTTTTTAAAAGCTTGTGGTTTTTCGAACTCACAGTTACAAAGTGGGGCAAATAATTATTTGATACACTGCTGATTTTTCAAATTTTCCCACTTACAAAGAATGGAGAGATCTGTAATTTTCATCATAGGTATACCTCAACTTTGAGAGACAAAATGAGGGAAAAAAATACAGAAAATCACATTGTATGATTTTTTTTTAATAATTAATTTCCATTTTATTGCTTGAAATAAGTATTTGATCACCTACCAAACAGCAAGAATTCTAGTTCTCACAGACCTGTTAGTTTGTCTTTGAGAAGCCCTCCTATCCTCCACTCATTGCCTGTATTAATTTTACCTGTTTGAACTCGTTACCTGTATAAAAGACACCTTTCCACACACTCAATCAATCAGACTCCTACCTCTCCACTATGGGCAAGACCAAATAGCTGTCTAAGGACACCAGGGACAAAAATTGTAGACCTGCACAAGGCTGGGATGGGCTACATGAAAATAGGCAAACAGCTTGGTGAGAAGGCAACAATTGTTGGCGCAATTATTAGAAAATGGAAAAAATTCAAGATGACTGTCAATCTCCCTTGGACTGGGGCTCCATGCAAGATCTCGCCTCGTGGAGTATCAATGATCCTGAGAAAGGTGAGGGATCAGCCTAGAACTACACGGGAGGACCTGGTCAATGACCTGAAGAGAGCTGGGACCACAGTCTCAACGGTTACCATTAGTAACACACTATACCGTCATGGATTAAAATCCTGCAGCTTGGGCAAGGTCCCCCTGCTCAAGCCAGCACATATCCAGGCCCATCTGAAGTTTGCCAAAGACCAACTGGATGATCCAGAGGAGGCATGGGAGAAAGTCATGTGGTCAGAGGAGACCAAAATATAAGTTTTTGGTATAAACTCCACTCGACGTGTTTGGAGGAAGAAGAAGAATGAGTATAATCCCAAGAACACCATCCCAACCGTGAAGCATGGGGGTGGAAACATCATGCTTTGGGGGTGCTTTTCTGCAAAGGGGACAGGACGACTGCACCGTATTGAGGGGAGGATGGATGGGGTCATGTATTGCGAGATTTTGGGCAACACCCTCCTTCCCTCAGTAAGAGCATTGAAGACGGGTCGTGGCTGGGTCTTCCAGCATGAAAATGACCCCAAACACACAGCCAGGGCAACTAAGAAGCGGCTCCGTAAGAAGCATTTCAAGGTCCTGGATTGGCATAGCCAGTCTCCAGATCTCAACCCCATAGAAAATCTATGGAGGGAGCTGAAACTCCATTTTGCCCAGACGACAGCCCCAAAACCTGAAAAGATCTGGATAACACCTGTATGTAGGAGTGGGCCAAAATCCCTGCTGCAGGGTGTGCAAACCTAGTCAAGAACTACAGGAAGCGTCTGACCTCAGTAATTGTAAACAAAGGTTTCTGTACCAAATAATAAGTTCTATTTTTCTATTGTATCAAACACTTATTTCATGCAATAAAATGGAAAATAATTATTAAAAAATCATACAATGTTATTTTCTTTCTCTGGATTTTTTTTTTTTTGGAAATTTTTTGTCGGTCTCTACAGTTTGAGGTGTAACCTACAATAAATTAAATACAGATCTCTCCATTACTTTTTTTTGTAAGTGGAAAACTTGAAAAATCGGCAGTGTTATCAAATACTGTATTTGCCCACTGTATATATGACATGAGAATAAGGCCTGAATTTAGGAAGAACATTTTAAGGAAAATATATATATTTTCATAATGATTTTTTTTCTTCTCAAACCTGGTCTGTGGTGTAAAAACACCCCTGGCCAAACGCCCCAAGAGGTCATCACTTCCCACTTTGATAATTACTATAGTTACCATGTTCTGAACATCACATCCTTTATTTACCCCCAGATTTATTTTCCATCTAGCAGTGGTTTTTTTTTCAACCCCTGGTCCTGGTCGCTCATTTTTGTATTCTCCCTTATCGGCACACCCATTTCATGTCTGGAGGTCAGGGGTGTCCAAACTCGGTCCTGCAGAGTTTAGCTCAAGCTTGCCTCAACACACCTGCCTGGAATTTTCTAGTATGCCTAGTAAGACATCGATTAGCTGGTTCAGGTGTTTTTTTTAGGGTTGGAGCTAAACTCTGCAGCACACCAGCCCTCCAGGACCGAGTTTGGACAACCCTGCTCTTGGAGTTTTTCTTCTAATGAGCCCTGAGTTGAATCATGTGTGTTTTGATTAGGGAGACCACAAAATGTGCAGGGTTGGGGGCGCCAGGACCCTGGTTGAGAATCACTATCTAGGTGGTTGAATAAAAATATTTAGACTTTTTTTGTATCTAAAAATGACCTCAACTTAGCACCAGCAAGATTGTTGGTGTAGCATTTGGACCATCAGACACAACAACTTTTTGTTTATATTTACCAAATTATTCTACCGCCCCTCACTTAACCAAAGGTCCAATTACAGGGTCTATGGACCCTTCCCCCGAAAGGCATCTAACACCTCAGAAAGGCAGAACAGGCCTCTGGTTCCATGGCAACCAATGCTGATATCACTGGTTTTATTGTCCAAAGGAATGCAGGCAGAGAAACTCACTCATTTTCCTCATATGAGAAAGACACACTATGCCCAGAGAAATGGACTGTTCTCTAATTAATTAATAGGAAAACCTTTCTTTGAATGAACACGCATATCCTTCAGGTCATTGTGTATGTTGTTACTGTCCTTGTATATTGTTTTTTATATTGTATACTGTTTTATGCATGCTTATGATATAACCACTCATTCATATAACCTTACATTTAGCTTGTTTAGTATCTATGAATTCGTCTTCTGATGATCTAAACGAGAGTGTATATTATATGTTGGTACATAGGCAATATATTAGTGTTCTAAGAATCTTTAGTAATTTTTCAAGTTCCATATGCAAATTACCATGTTTTCACACAAAGGGTCATAAAAATCCCTAGTATTTCCAAACTCCCGCTTGGGATTTCAGTCTTTCTCATTGGACAAGCCCAACCTGAGAGGCGTGAATCTTCTCAGACCTTAAAAGGCTCACGCACAGTTCCGCCCATGTTTTATTTTTATTTTTGTCTTGATGTTCTTCTTCTGCTAAGAAGCGTGTTGGAGCCTGAGCCGGTACACAAAGCCAGTACAGTCTGCGGTTCTGTTAGATTCTGAGAAGATGAGGATGCTGAGCTAGTCTTCTAAGGACACCCTAAGTTCGTGCCAGGCTTTTGGCCTTGACTTTCCATTCACCAAGATAATTTGACTCAAACTGGTTCTTTTCCATCACCAACTTCAGCAAAGATCAACTTGAGCCTTCAGATTGCATCAAACCTCTCTTTCAGACAGATGAGATGTGCGAGTATTCAAATTTAGTCTTATTGATTGATACATTAGGTATCATTTTCTCCTTATTACAAAGGTGTGTTTGAACTAAGAAACTGATGTTTTCCTTCAGGCTGTAGATCTGCTGATTATCAAATGATACCATAGCTTCATGTTTTATTCTCTTCTTTTTTACTGCTAGCTTTAAAACCCCTTTTTCCTATACCAACTGTGTGTGTGTGTGTTTATGTAGTATGTTGGACTAGTTTAAGTGTTTATGTAGTTAATAAAGTCTTACTTATATCACACTTGACATTGTTCATTGTTTGCTTATAACTGGAGTCCCTAATCATGCAGAATTTTGCTACATGTTCTGAGTAGTATTGTACAGTAAGAAATTATTTTCCTTAACCTGCAAATTAACGTTCTTAGAATTAACAGACAATCGACAATGAGAGGTCAAATGAATGCTAACAGTGGATCTAAATATTTCTAATTAATTATAACTAGTTATGATTAATTATCCATATTTCCCCATGAGCTGATACGCTACATTTCAGCCTCTAGACAGTTAGCATCAGCTAACAATATTTACTTATTTTCAGTATGTTTATGATGAATAAACATTCATATCTGTCTACTCGGCTAGTTAATCCAAACAATATAAAAATGTATACTGTTGATAAACAATATAAAAACAGACGTCATATAGGGCTAAATGCGTAGCATTTTAATAAAACTGTTAACGTTACGGCAGTGGGGAATATGAACGTGCAGGAGTTCTTTTAATCTGTGTTATTTTAATGTTTTTTTTTTTTTTTTTTTTACCTAAAACAGAGAAACTGATGTTGATGTGTCTGCATTTCAGTGGGCTTAAACAGATCACCCTTTACAGCAGATTTAGTTCACAAACAACTGACAGTTTTGACCTAAATATGATTTTCAGTTACAATAATTAATCCTAAAATTCGACATTAGTAACTTACTTTTAGCAGCATCAGTCGCGCACGTGGTTCTTACTTGTGAATTCAGTTCACTGGAGACTCGTACTAAACAGTTCATTTGAATCAGTGAGTTGTCGGCTCGAGAACAGCTGCAATCGGTTAATTCTAATTTGTGAATGAATCGTTTGGTGCGATTTGCGAACCGATTTAACGGGTTCATTGAAAAGAATCAGTTTGTTCTTGAATCAGACACTGCTTCTGCGTGTCAGAGCACGTGATATATTATAAGGAGTAATGATATGTTTTATGAAATGTAGTGAAGTAAAAAGTACGATCTTATGCTTTGGAATGTAGTGAAGTAAAAGTAAAAGTTACTCAAAATAAAACTACTCCAGTAAAGTACAGATACTTGAAAAATGTACTTAAGTACAGTAACGAATTAAAACTACTCTGTTACTGTCCACCACTGGTAATAGTTATGAAAAAAGTAATAGTAATAGAATAGAAAATTTTACTGAGCACAAACTTTTGCACTGTAGTGTATTAAAAATATTATTTAAAATAGTATTGCAGTAAATAACATCACTGTCTCTATCAGCAATACGTTTACACCTTTTACATTACACCTAAGTTGGAGTGTTTGTATATGACATCATTGCTTGTGGGTGGGGCCTCAGCTCAGCGTTCATAGCTGGGGCCCCCATGATTTGCAGTAGACCGCAGGTAGAAGTCTTTTCGCCAGTTTTAAACAAAGAAGGAGTGGTGCTTCTAGGCTGTGTTTTAGTTCCAGGAAACAGAATCAATAGGAGCTCAGTGTCTGCGTACAATGTGAAGTGGTATGTGACAATGTTCACATTCTCTTGTGGCTTGCCGACAATATTCTCCACAAAAGAATGGTCCATTTTGTGAAACATTTCACTTTTTTAACATCTCTCTTTGAAGATGCAAGATGATGTATTGTATAATGACATGCTTTTGATATGAAGTGGCAGCATTTAACAGAAGAAAAGTGAAGAGATTTGGCTGAAGAATGATGACAGAGCATCAAAGCAGATAGAGCACGACTCAACTCTAACTAAGAGCCTCTTACTGCTCTCATCAGATGAGCCATGATCTAGACATGACATTCCCGCCAAGGTTATTATAGTTTTGCATTTTTAAATTCGTTTTATTTTAATATCGTTTTCAAATTTGCAATAAAATTTAGTTTCGTTTTTATTAGTTTCCTTAATAATTTGTTAGTTTTAGTTTAGTTTTTATTTTGTGAACACATTTCTCTTTAGTTTTTATATAGTTTAGTTTCAGTTTTAGTTTTAGAATCAGAATCAGAATGAGCTTTATTGCCAGGTATGTTTACACATACGAGGAATTTGTTTTTGTGACAGAAGCTTCCACAGTGTAACAGAACAAAAAACACAGATAATAAAAAATAAAAATAAAATAAAAAATAAAATAAAAAAAGTAAATAAGGAATAAAAATATATAAATTGACAATTGTATGTGCAGGTATATTACAAAAGACAGTTTCGTATGTACAGGTATATTATGTGCAAAATTGAAATGTAGACTGAGTATGTGAGTTAGATAAATAAGTGTATGAGTGTATAATAGTGTGTGTTCCACAGTTATTGTCAAGTGTTCATGAGTTGGATTGCCTGAGGGAAGAAACTGTTCCTGTGTCTGGTCGTTCTGGTGCTCAGTGATCTGTAAGCTGAAGAGCAGTGGGGAGAGAACACAACCCTGAGGAGCTCCAGTGCTGATTATACGGGTGCTGGATGTGTATTTTCCCAGCCTCACTAGCTGCTGACTGTCTGTCAGGAAGCTGGTGATCCAATGACAGATTGGAGTGGGCACGGAGAGCTGGGTCAGTTTAGGCAGGAGGAGGTTTGGGATGATAGTATTAAACGCCGAGCTGAAGTCCACAAACATGATCCTCACAAGTCCCTGGGGTCGAGGTGTTGCAGTATGTAATGCAGTCCCATGTTGACTGCATTGTCCATAGACCTTTTTGCTCTGTAGGCAAACTGAAGAGGTTCCAGCAAGGGTCCAGTGATGTCCTTCAGGTGGGCCAGCACCAGTTTTTCAAAAGACTTCATGACCACAGACGTTAGAGCCACAGGTCTGTAGTCATTAAATCCAGTAATTTTGGGTTTCTTTGGGACGGGGATGATGGTGGAGCGTATGAAGCATGAAGGGACTTCGCACAGCTCCAGTGATCTGTTGAAGATCTGTGTGAAGATGGGGGCCAGCTGGTCAGCACAGGATTTCAGACAGACTGGTGTAACACAATCTGGGCCTGGTGCTTTTTTCCTTTTCTACTTCCGGAAGACCTGGCACACCTCGTCTTCACTGATCTGAATTGCAGGTGTGGGGGAGAGGGGGGTTGCTGGAGGTGTGAATGGTTGTGTGGAGAGGTGTTCAGGGCGGGTGTGGGGTGTCTTTCAAACCTGCAGTAGAACTCGTTCAAATCATCTGCCAGGTGTTGATTCTCCACAGTCCTGGGGGATCATGTCTTGTAATTGGTGATTTCTTTCAGACATTTCCACACTGATGCAGAGTCACTGGAAGAGAATTGAATCCTTATTTTTTCAGAATAATTCCTCTTTGCCACTCTGATCTCCTTTTCCAGAGCCTGTTTATACAAGACATTGTCCCCCTTCCTGTAAGCATCTTCTTTGGCCTGACGGAGCTGTCTGAGTTTTGCAGTGAACCATGGTTTGTCGTTGTTGTAGGTTAAATGAGTCCTGGTAGGAATGCACATATCTTAACAGAAACTGATATAAGATGTTACAGACTCTGTGAGCTCGTCCAGATCTGTGGTAGCAGCTTCAAAAACACTCCAATCAGTGAGGTCAAAACAAGCTTGTAAATCATGCTCTGCTTCATTAGTCCATCTTTTTACAGTCCTTAATACAGGTTTAGCTGATTTCAGTTTCTGCCTGTAGGTCGGTATAAGATGAACCAAACAGTGATCAGAGAGCCCCAAAGCTGCTCGTGGAACAGAGTGATATGTATTCTTTATTGTGGTGTAACAGTGATCCAATATATTACTGTCTCTGGTGGGACACGTGATGTGCTGCTAGATTGGGACCCAAGTTTTTTTTCACGGGAGAGAATGGCTTTATTAAAGTCCCCGAGAATGATTAAAAACAGAGTCCGGGTGTTGTTGTTCTGTCTCTGTGATCTGATCAGCGAGTTTCTGTAAAGCCAGGCTCACGTGCGCTTGCAGAGGAATGTAGACACTGACGAGAAGTTTAAGTCAAGTCAAGTCAAGTCACCTTTATTTATAGAGCGCTTTTAACAATACAGATTGTGTCAAGGCAACTGAACAGCATTAATTAGGCACCATAGTGTGTCAATAATGCAAATGAAAAAAAAAAAAAAAAAAATGAAGAAAACAAAGTTTTCAGTTAAAGAAAGTTCATCATTGAATTCAGGGATGTCAACATCCAGCTCAGTTTAAATATTATCTTTGCAATTATGTCAACGATATCGCTGGAAATGAAGTGTACCCAACTAAGCAAGCCAGAGGCGAAAGCAGCAAGGAACCAAAACTCCATCGTGACAGAAATGGAGAAAAAAACCTTAGGAGAAAACAGGCTCAGTCGGGGGACCAGTTCTCCTCTGACCCGACGAACCAGCGTACGGAAAAAATCAATTAAGACGTCAAATAAAACAGACGATTATGAAAAAATTAACAAGCAAGCTTATATGATGCAATACAAATTTGGTAGTTTATGTTGTTTTAGGGTTGGCATCATCTGAGGTCCTTCTGAGGGGTTTGCATCATCTCTTCTCAGTTGTTCTGGATCCAGACTGAAGCTTGTGTAAATCCTAGTTAACACGGGATGTCAATCCCGTGGCAAAAAAACAGAGAAACAAATAGAAACATAATTAGCGTAGCTGCTGTTCAAACCAAGCAAAATTTATTTGTTTAACCCAAAGTAGAGAATGATAATGTGCATTTGATCAGATATAACTGCAGTAAAAGATTATGAGATGCATTATTTGAATGCCTGGCCAAAGAGATGTGTCTTTATCTAGATTTAAACAGAGAGAGTGTGTTTGAACCCCGAACATTATCAGGAAGGCTATTCCAGAGTTGGGAGCCAAATGCAATAAAGCTCTACCTCCTTTAGTGGACTTAAATATATCCTAGGTACTACCAAAAGTCCAAAATTTTGCGACCTTAGGGAGCGTGATGGATTGTAGCATGGTAGAAGACTAGTTAGGTACGCAGGCGCTAAACCGTTTAGGGCCTTTAAAGTGAGTAGTAATATTTTGTAACTGATATGGAATTTAATAGGTAGCCAGTGTAGAGACTGTAAAATTAGGGTAATGTGATATTTTCTTGACCTAGGAAGCAGCTGAATTTTGGGCTACCTGTATCTTGTGTATTGAAGATGCAGGACAACCACCTAACAGTGCATTACAATAGTCCAGTCTAGGGGTCATGAATCCATGAACTAGCTTTTCTGCATCAGAAACCGGTTTCAGGTTTTTGAACTTGGCAATGTGGTCTAAGATGGAGAATGCGGTTTGAACATGGGAAAGATGTTTCAATAAGACAAGTTGCTATCTAATATAACAACCAGATTTTTGACTGTCTAGTTCAAATGTAATCCACGAGACGGGTACTTACTGCTTGTGGCCAATAAGAACATCTCTGCTTATCCGAATTAATAGGAGAAAATTATTGGTCATCCAATCTTTTATATTTTTAACAGACTCTGTTAGCTTAGATAATTTTGAAGTTTCATCTGGTCTTGTTGAGATATGTAGTTGAGTATCATCAGCATAACAATGTAAACTAATTCCGTATTTTCTAATAATTTTACCAAGGGGCAACATGTATATTGAACTAGGACAGATCCTTGTGGCACTCCATATTTTAATGGTGATAATTGAGATGAATCCCCATTTAAATAAACAAATTGGTAGCAATCGGACAGGTAGGATCTAAACAATCTTAAAACCTGCCCTTGAATACCTGTATAGTTATGTAATCGATCTATGAGTATGTCATGAACTATAGTATCGAATGCAGCACTAAGAACAAGTAAAACTAGCAATGAGACACAGCCTTAGTCTGACGCAAGAAGCAAGTCATTTGTAATTTAACAAGTGCAGTTTCTGTGCTATGATGGGGCCTGAAACCTGACGGAAATTATTCATAGAGATATTATATTTTTTTTTAGCAGAAGGAGCACAATTGAGCAGACACAACTTTTTCTAAAATTTTAGACATAAAAGGAAGATTTGAGATGGGTCTGTAATTTGCCAGTTCACTAGGATCTAAATGTGGTTTCTTAATAAGAGGCTTAACAACCACCAGCTTGAATGGTTTTGGGAAGTGACCTAAAGACAACAATGTGTTAATAATATTGAGAAGCGGTTCTTCTGCTACAAGTAACAACTCTTTCAATAATTTAGTGGGTACAGAATCTAACAGGCATGTTGTTGGTTTAGAGTTTATTTAGCTCTTCCTGTCCTATAACTGTAAAGCACTGCAGTTTATCTTTTGGTGCGATGAATGAAGCTAAAGTATTATACGCTGTAGAATTTACATTTGCTATTGTATTTCTGATGTTATCTATTTTATCAGTGAAGAAATTCATAAAGTCATTACTATTAAACTGTGAGGGAATATTTAGATCGGTGGCGTCTGGTTATTTGTTAATCTAGCCACTGTGCTAAATAAAATCCTTGGATTGTTTTGGTTATTTTCTAGGAGTTTGTGGATATGCTCGGCCCTGGAAGCTTTTAGAGCCTGTCTATAGCTGGACATACTGTTGTTCCACGCAATTCTAAAAACTTCCAAGTTTGTTTTTCTCCATTTGCGCTCAGACTACGAGTTTTTTTCTTGAGAGAATGGGTATTACTGTTGTACCATGGTGCAGTACGTTTTTCTCTAACCTTTTTCAATTTGATGGGGGCAACAGCTTCTAATGTATTAGAGAAGATAGTGCCCATGTTGCTAGTCATTTCGTCTAGTTCATGTGTATTTAGGGGTACACAGAGCAGTTGAGATAAATCAGGCAGGTATTGTGAATCTGTCTTTGGTGGCTGGTACAATAGTTCTGCCCGGACGATAACGTGGAGCCATATAGTTAATATCAGTAATACGCTGCATGCACGATTCAAGGAAATGGTCAGTAATATCATCGTTTTGAGGTACGATATCTATATCACTAAGATCAATTCCATGCGATATAATTAAATCTAGCGTATGATTAAAACGATGAGTGGGCCCGGTGACGTTTTGCTTGACTCCAAAAGAGTTTATTAGGTCAGTAAACGCAATCCTAATGCTTCATTTGTATTATCAACGTGAATATTAAAAATCTCAGACAATTAGCGCTTTATCAACAGTAACCAATAGGTCTGAGAGGAAATCTGATGTGGAGGGTCTCGAAGACCGGAGGCGGCAGAGCGGGAGAGGTCGTCGCCCGGGGCCTGGCTCGCGTCTTCCGCTGCGGCTGCACCAAGGGTCCGTGGTGTCCCGGCGCCGGAGTGAAGGACATCTGGGAAGATCGCGTCCTGGGTGCACGGGGCCTGTGCAAAGAAACACATGGAGTAGAGGTGGTGGGAGAGTTAGCAGCGTGCTGTATACTTAACTCGGAATTGTGAGCGTCAGCCTGGGATGTTTCCAGCGCAGCTCTCCGCTCTCTCAGCTGGGTCTGCTTCTCCACCAGGTCATGGATCTGCTTCTCCACGGCCTCCAGCTCGAGCTGCATTGTGTCCTCACCTGCACTCAAAGGTAGACACACATCCGCCATTAAAGCAAGTAACAGTGAATAGTGTATTAGTAGTGTAAGCGAGATTAGCAGCAACCACGCTGGCGATGCTAGCGGGCTATATGCTAATAGCGGACTCGGGAAGTCAAAATTAGAACTAGTGATAACAAAGCGCTCTGATTGTTTTTGTTGTAGAATACGATAGGGGAAATATTCACACATTATAGAAACGAAAATTATGGTGTATAAAATTTATTTTAAGATAAAAAATTAGATGACAAAGAATTAACTTTGTTTGGCAGCAACAAACAGGAAGTGACGTGTCAGAAGAGTTTAGTAGGCTAATTAAAGTTTAGCAGAATTAACAGATCACTTCCAGAGCACAGGCCGAAGAAAGACTTTGGCTAATTTAACCTTAGTGATGCAAACGTCTAGGGACACAAAATTAAAGCATGCTGAGATTGATTAGATGATAAAAGTATACAAATACACATCAAAATGAAGCAGTCATGCATTTTTAAATATACACAAGTTGCACTTAAATTATATTTAAAACGTACTACTGAATGATCAATGTGTGTAGCTAATTTCTTTGCATTAGGGAGACCGGGGAGTGTTGTAACATGGGGTTAGTTGTAACACTGTCAGTTTGACCAATCAGAAACAACCTGATTTTTGGATAAGATAATTTTTTGCCTAGCATTCATTGTAATGTAGATAAAAAAAATGTGACTTACATAATCTTAAGCCATTTCTCTAGTTTAATTTGATGCTAGACATTAATGCTAACTTCAAACCCACATGCTAAAAGAGTTAGCTATGTAATGGAGGGCACAGAATTAAATCGGTGCTGCTGTCGGATAAGGGGTCGGGTGTTCTGTTATGTACTGCGGATGCAGGTTTACCAAACTGGACCTGTGCTGGACCCTGCTTTAAACTGCTTTGCGTCTCTCCGTCAGATAACCTCCAAGGTAGATGCATGACAGGTATTTCCCTAAACCGACACACAGCTCATATATTTTTCCACCAAGGGGTAAGAACGTAATGATTACAAAAACTATAATTTATTTTTGTTAATTATTATTTTATTTCAGTTAGTTTTGCAGTAACTGTTGTTAGCTTCGATTTTTATGTTTTTATTTTATTTCAGTTTACGAAAATGTTTTTTGACCAATCGTTTTTGTCTTAGTTTTCGTTTACGAAAATAACCTTGATTCCCGCCTGCTGCTCCTCATAAAAGTTTTCTGCCAGGCAACACAAAACTCTGCAACTGTGACACAGCTTGGTGGCTTATCTCCAAAGATAATTGAAAGAGTTTACGAAGTTCGAAAACTAGTCTTGCTTTGGCGGTTTAGAGAACTCATTTTCTGAGTAGCAATTTACAGTTGATTTGTGGACACTTAAGAAAGGCATAGAGGGTCTGTCTTATCCTAAAGTTGTGCAGCCTGAGGCCTGTCTGTCCTAATCTGCAGATTGAGGTTCTGATAGCTCTGTGTGTGTCTGATTGCTCTCGGTTTCCCTGAGGGGAACTGCCCACCCCCAAGATACGTCCTCCCGCTCTTGATTGGCTAGTTTTTTTTCCTCCGCCGCTGTTCAAGCACCCTATTTTGATCATAACAATTGACTGAAAAGAAAAAAAAAAGAAGGTAACCACAAGGCAAAAACCGGTAGCTGTTCTTTTTTTCCTCAAGTAAACCTGTGAAATTGAAGTGTGTGCGTTAATGATCTGCTATTTTTAAAGCAAATGCAAGAATTTGAACTTCTCCCAGCTCTCTGCTGTACTGTGTTCTTGTGAGATGTGAAATGTGCAAATGTAGCTGAAGCCTTAATAACAAGCACTGAGAGCAGCTCTATAGGACTGTTTTGGTTTGATTCACACTATCAAATATATTTAATGTAAAAATAAAGAAATAAAAACAGTCAATAACTTTAAAACATCTCCAGAGATGTATGATATTTATTCATCAAAATGTCGCAAATGTATGCAGTAATACTGCCAGCTGCACATTGAAAAAACAGTAATTCTGCAAAAACAGCATATTGTTTCAGCTTTAGAGTGATGAAAAAAGATATAGTATATTCTAATATATATATAAAACAACTACTGAATATGCGAAAGAAAATATTGAGAAAGAATATACTGCATATACACTTTATATTTATGATATATAAATCTATCTACTGTATATATCTATCTAGGTTAAACATTCGGAAACATTCGGAAAAAAATTACGTTTTTTACGATTAATTACGATTGTTTTTGAAAGACATACATGCCGATTTTTCAGCAGCAAATACTCCAGTCTTCAGTGTCTCATTTATCCTTCAGAAATCATTCCAATATGCAATATATTATATATAAGACCAACCACTGAATGATCTACAGAGTTCAGTAGTTCTGACTGGTGTCAAGGTGCACCAGTCACATAATAAATTCCGCACAATGCTGACCTGTATATAGAAAAGTGGCACAAAAGGCACCATTACAAGCACGTCTGGAGATTGTCAAAAAACATAATAGAGACTCCATTGCAAAGTGCAAAAAGATTTCCTGGTTAGATCACACCAAGATTCCAGCTAAAATTCAACACGATGCATGTGGTGCTAATATAACACTGCCCACACCTCCAAAAAGCACCATACCTTCAGAGAAGTGTGCTGCTGGTGGTGCATCATGCTGCGAGACTGATTTTTACCAGCAGGACTGGGCATCGTGTTAAAATAAAGAGAACAATAGATGGTGCAAAATGCAGAAAAATACGGATACGTATTTCAGCCTGCTAAAACTCATGAGAGCGTTTTTCAGCAGGATAAAAAAAGGCAAAAATTAACTTTGGAAGGGCTAAAGAACAAAAAAAATCTAATTTGAAATGGGCCAGTCAAAGCCCCAATCTCACTCCAGTTGAGAATCTGTCACGCTACTTGAAAATTGCAGAGCACAAGCATCATCCAACCAATTTGAACAAGCAAATCTGGCTGTAAGAAAGGCTGAAATAGTGCTTGAACTGTGTGCGCAGCTGTCAACTGCTGAAAAGGTATCTTAAACGTGCTTTTTATAAAATATTAAACAGCAAAGTTCCTTCAAAGTTGTTTTTTTTACATTAAACAATGTTGTAATTTATACTGTATGCTGAAGACAAAGCACTGTATATAGATAGAAAGCGACCAAGAGTAAGAGCAACACAAAGGAGAGGTTTTTATGTATGTGTATATATGTCCCAAGGTCAGTTCAAAGCAAATAAAAGGCACACTCAGCAATGTGAAGATATGTGTATGGGACTACAGCATACTACATTAAACATACACAAGCCACAGAGTCAACACGCAACCTAGGGCTCAGCTTTAGAGGACAAACCCCCATGAATGTCAATATACGACTTGAAAACAGCAGTCTACACCAGACAGCTCTGCATTTGTCCAGCGCTGGATGTGCCTGATTGTGAATACAGATCTAAGACGTGCTCTTTAAAATTATCGATCAGAACACTATTAGAAGAGCCCTTGCATATCTCTCTTATTATTATTTTTTTATTATAACCTCTTTTTAAATGTTATTACGTGGGTTTCAAACTCATCCTGAATCATGGATGTTTTCATAACATTTGCGAATTCTTCGTTAGCCAGTTTAAAGCAGCCATTCCTTGCATAATTATCCTGGCTGTCTTAATGAGTTTTCCACTGGCTTAAAGTGGGAATTGGATTTTTCTTGGAGCAATCTTGTTAAATGCATAAAATCGTATATTTAATTTAGAGATTAAATCGATGGCGAAGTGAGTGTCGTTGGCAGCGCTCGTGCTGTTGTGGACATACAACGAGCGCCACTGAGGAGACGGAGGCAATATATTAACACGCAAACTAACATCTCGTTACTGTAATGAAAGCTGTAAATTCAAAGCGTGAGCTTTATAAGTATTTCATGGGAACCGTATAAGCAAGAATCAGGTATTCTGTTGTGTTAGGGAGACTTTATTAATGTTGTTAATTTTCTAAATGGACTGCAATTTTTCACGGAAAGCCTGAAGCCGTCATATTTTAGTCAAACAAGAACGGACATTTCCAATCAATATTGCTGAGCTCTCTCTCTGACATTTGTGTCTGTCAAACTGATTTAAAATCTGTGAGGGCAGCGAGTTGAAAAGCTGAGGTTGTTTGATTCACCGCTGCAAACACCTCGCAAGTGCTGTGTGAAGACGACGTGCTGGTAGCTGTGCTCTTTCAGGTCCAAGTTCAGCTGAGTCCAGGCACCTTAAAAGATCTCAAGAAATCAAAACGAGTGATGTGAGTTTGCTATGAGGTTGCCTAAATGATAACAAAATTCACATTTAAAGTTAGCGTATGTCCAATTTGCATCTTTATTAGTATGAATTAGTTAGGTTCTCATAGATGTATCTCTCATGTAAGGCAAGTATGTTTACTGCAACATGAGTATGTTTGGAGGATTATTATTCTCTGACACCTGTGTTTCTTCGAAAAATGCTGTAGGCTACATATTCTGAAGGGTACTCAAATTTGGACACTGCTATGGTTCATGGCTGACATAGCCAAAGCCCATAGAGTGCAGCAGTCAGGTTCTAGAAGTAAAAATCCCATTCATTTTCTCAAAGTGGAATTGATTTTGAAAGTTAACTTATAAATCGTTAAAGACAAACATAATGTGAGCTACAAGATGGTTAACTGATTGTATATTATTTTGTTCAAGCCAACAATCCACATTATTTCAACTTATTTATTTATTTTTTAAATAGTCATATTCAACAAAGGAATTCCTGGTGGAAAACGACATTGCCCATGATTCTGCAAAGAAATCTGCAACAAAGAAATCACACCAAAAGAACACTTTAGCACCCACCCACTCCCATGAAGCCCTGCAAATTATGCAGATTTTCCCAGAGTACCTAAATATTTGTATACAGTATGCATATTTTAATATAAACATAAATATATTGTTACTATATAAGATCAGCATCTTCAAAAGTTTTATTTCTCCATAGTTTTTACATTTTATGTCATTCACAATGCTTCATGGGGTTCCCTTATTAAAACCATTAATGACATACTTATATACCGTTGTCTTTTTGTTCAATTTTCAAATACGTTTTTGCTTCAAATAAAAATTTGTGATGTTGTGAATCACATAAGAAGTTTTTTTTTTTTTAACTCTTAAACACTTTTTAAAATTCCCTATGGGAATGATACTTCTGGAACCAAGGCATCTAAGTGGGCAGGCATTCCTGCATTCTGTTGGCTATAAAAAGAGGGCATGTCTGACAATATGCCTCACTCAAACTTCCTGTTTCATAAGAAAAACATCACAGGAAAGAAAACTGTGCTTGTCAAGACATTTAATGGTATAAGTGCCATTTCAGAACTGCTTTTTAAATCATGCTAATCAACTGAGGAGAAAGTATGGACTACTTCTGGGGTGTTAAACTCATTTTATAAGTCATATTAATTCCAAGTAATCAGCCACTGGACTGAAGTTGTCATTACCACACTTTTAAATCATTCAGCAACTGAGCAGCTGAAACGACCTTGCGGTGTACTCTCTCACTCAAACAATGTCAATTATTTTATAAAAAATTGTACATATGAATTGAAGTGGTTTCCTTTACAAACATGAACATGTCTCTCTGTACACCGAGTCTTTGAGAAGAAGCTATTGAATATCAGGGCACTGATTGTCTGCAACACAAAAGATAAGCATTCTCCTTAGACATCCGGGCATTCGCTCTCAGCCTGAAACAGAGTTCACATTACTGAATGAAAATATATATGAAGCAATTAAGAAAAGACATAACTCAATGTGAAGTAAATAAAAAAGAAACAGAGGACAGGATGAGCAGGCTTTCTATTCAGAGCTGTTTTTATAATTATTCTGAATAATTTATGAATGTCTGCTTGAGATCTCGAAACAGTGATCTGTTCAGTGTATTTTATTAAGCTCCATTGCTTTTGCCTGCCACTTGTAACAAGCCCAGCATTCCTCTCATGTGCCTTATGAGATCATTTCCTAATAACGTCCGTAATCCCGGACCAAACAGCGACCAGTTTGGAAAAGTAAACAGAATCAAACTCATGAAAAGAAAAGGCGACATTGATTTTCAGCCCCTTTGATATATGTGTTATAGAGTCTCATGTCTGTAAAGAGAACAATGATGGGGTGACCCTATCCTCCTTTGTTTGCATTATCTGCTCGCTGCAGTGACTTGCTTAATTAAAACTGTATTTATTATTACTTAGTGCCAAGTCAAACGAGATTTCAATTGCCCTTTTAGTTTTCATTTAGCGAGCCAGTTAACAAATAATTACATTTGCTTTCTGATAGCAGCTTCCCTCTAATGATCACAGACAGTATTCTCAGTCTTTATTACCATTAATCAGATAAACAAACAAAATGACAAGTTATCACTTGCGTTGAAAGCCAAATCCATTATCAACGGCATAAAATGATCACTTTATAATCATCCCGACTGGACAAAAGACAAAATATCCTATTGAACTCAAATTGAATTTATATATCCGACTGTGACAGACACAACAACAGTTGATACTGAGCATGTGAACAAAGTGACAAATTGAAATCATGTATTGTTTGGACACTGAGATTCAATCTCCAAACACTTATGCCATCTGAAAAACAGTTTACAGCATCTATCAGAGTGCTTGAATTTGTTGGGGAAGAAATCAAAATGGAACATGTTTCATGACTCAAATATCACAGCTATCTCACACTGCGATAGCGCAGGCCAGACTGCAACAGGCGTTCGTGGAAAAACTGCCATCTTAACACGTCAAGCTGTGTACGAGTCTGACAGAGACTAGGCTCAGTTTAAACACGCTCATTGCAGGGATCTAACTAGCCCAGGCAAGACAATTTATAGGCTAAGCTTCACATCCGACCGTGTCGTAGCACACCCGCTCTTAGACGCGCAATCGTATTTCTGGATGTATGCTTGCATTCACTAACTGAATCATCAATCTCCTCTCTTGGAGGCTAATTTAGCCGAGGCCTTTTAAATGCTCTGACAAGCCTTGTGTCATTCATCAAACTCAAGGCTCTATTGGCTCTCTCGGCTAGCTTTGATTACACATCATGTCTGTGTGCAAACCACCCTGTTCCACAAACAAAAGCAGCCACTTTAGCAGTAAGATCTTCACATCAAAATATGCACCACCGTCTGGCTGTCCGGATGAATGAAAGGAGTCATGAGAAAATGGCCTCAACATATGCTGCAATTCATGTGCTTTATTACAAAAATCTGTACAAAATGTCTTCCCAGCTTTAGGATTGAGCATGTGTTACTGTCATTTCATATCGATACAATTCAAAATCATGATAATAACCTGTCGGACAACAGCTAAACATTGAATATACTGTAGTAGTAGTAAGGTCTGTGTTGTCCGTATGTTATACACCATTTCACACGTCGCCAGATATTATTTAGGATAATGTCTTTGCATTCTTTTTTCCCTTACAGTTTGCCACTCAGACTCATATTGACAACAGGCCTGCTTTAAAACAAACAGCTCTCAAGATATTCAGCAAGAACCACTGCAGAGAAAAAAAAAACTGTACACGGGACAGCATAGAACACTACAAAAACATTTTGCCGCTTTGAGTTTCTCCACTGAGACTGAGGTTTTCAAAGAATGGAATCGGCTTAATACAAAAGACTCCCCTTCAAACGCTCGCTGTCATAAGGGTTCTCTCTACAAACTTACAAAATAACATCTCAAAATAACTCAGGTTGACAGTCTCAACTGAAAGGCAAGTACTATACATTTTCAATGATTAAATCCACTCCGGCCTATCCTGCTCGATACATCAAAGTCTATTCACTATGAGTTTGACTTGTATTTTGGTCTGCGGAACTGCGGGATACTTCAGAAGTTGTGATAACGATGTGCCTCGACCCACATTTTGGGGCAGAACTAAGGCCTGATAACAGACGTGAAGCTATGCATAAAGGATTTTTTACAAAGCAACAGTTGCAGTTCCTCGCAAGGCAATGCGGAAAAGATATCGGTGTACTCGTTTGCTGAATTTAGATTGACTTTTTTTCCATAGAAACATCTGATAGAACAGAAACATTGATTTTTCGAGCATCACTACAGCATGGCTAGCTGGATGGCACTGTTCTCATTTATAACCATGGGTAGAGCACTTCAAATGTCTCTTTGAAACAATTGGTATTCCTGGACCAGCTCACGTGGCCCTGCCGTCCACTGTCCATTATTCTCTTGGGCCTGAAGATCGCTCTTTGGGCGCTTGCAACCACACCCCAAGTCCAGACTTGGCAACTAACTGCAATTTAAATAGAAGTGCTTCAGACTCAAATCTCCACCGTCTATTCGTTATCAAAACCGCTGCTCTCTGCAGATATAACTTCCCCCTGCGCATTGAATGTTCCCATTTTTTCGCTCCCCTCTTCTGTCAAGCATCAATGAGTCAGTGGTATTCTCTTGATCATTGTTCATTTCCATTATGCCCTTGATTGAGCAGACGTTGGCAGGAATTTTAATCCCGGCTAGGAGGAGAATATATTGCTGCTGTCGCCGTGACCATACAGGTCGGCTAGCTTCCTGAAGCGAGGTCCCCAGTCGCTCAGATAGTCATAGTTCTGCTCCGAGTCTGTGCTCAGGGAATCCAGGGAGCTGAGGGATTCGGCCACCGAGCCGCTTCCCTCAAAAGCGTATGTCTGCAGGGAGTCGTAGGGAGGCGCGGAAGGATCTACGTCGGCGTCTTTCAGGCGGTCCCATATAAACTCCCGGAAGATCCCGTTGTCTGGGGTGATTTTGTAAGGGGGAGGGCGGGAGCAATAAAGGGTGGGCACCTCCGGGGTGACGTCACGGCGGGCTTTGCTGTCTCTCACTGCATTGAGGTTTCGCAATGCCACCATGTCAAAGGCCTCTGTGTCTTCCTCACCTCCGCCTTCGTCGTCGTAGCGCACGATGTTCTCCCGCACATCCCGGTCTTCGTCCAAGATCAGAGGTTCCTTCTTCCTCCTCCTCATTGTCACAATCAGCAGCACCAGCACTGCAAACCAAAGACAAAAGAATCACATGTTGTTAGTGTAAGCAAACCAGAGCTTTTATCAGTGACATGACATATTAGCATCACAGAGGCAAGACACAATGTATACACTATTGTTCAAAAAATTTTTGTTTGAGACTTTTTTTTTTTTTTTTTAAAGAAAGAAAATTAATACTTTTAATAAGAAAGGATGGATTAAATCGATCAATAGTGAAGACATTTATAGTGTTAGGAAAGATTCAATTTATAAAAAATGAAAATATCGAATTTAACTTGTAATAATATTTCATCAGATCAATTTAATTACTGTTTATTTTAATAAAAAAAATAAAAAAATACAGCCTTTTCTGAGCAGAAAGTGTGTGGGGGGGGAGGGAATCTTACCGACCCCAAACATTTATAACGCAACTTTGTCAAGAAACATTTTGTTTAAACCCTATAATAATAATAATACATATTTATTACTGTATACTCTTTTTATAATGTATAATATAGTAAAAATAGTGTGGTGTGTGGGTGAATGCGTGTGTGTGGTGTGTAAATATTATATGTGCTTTATAATCTTAACATACTCTATGTATTATATAATTGCATGTTGTTACTGCTATAGCATATTCTAACTAATAGTTTAAATAATTTGTATTTATTATTACTAGTTTTTTATAAACTATTGTAACTTTCAGATTTTTTTTTGAAGTTGTTAAAAAACAAAGACGTTTTATTGCTACAAAATAGTATTTTACAAGAAATCTATTTCAATTTTGCTTCAAATGTCATGTTTAATTTCAGTGTGTTACTGCTAGCTTTTTGTAATTGTTTTGAAATATTTACTATTTTCTGAGTGAAAATTGTTTAAATGTTAAATTTACTTCCTTTATTTAACTTAATATATTTAATTTGATTATTTATTTCTGTTTTCTTTTTAATAATAGAGATAGTAAGAGTGGATACTGGAGATATGAGGAGAGATGTGATTCTCGGGTCACTGAAAAAAAGAAGAAGAAGAATTCAAGGCCACTTCTCTGATATTGCATTTATTCCTAGTTCTGTTGGTTTCCACTAGACTATTGGGGAGCAAATAGCTGCACAGTGCTGTTTACACCTCGTGCATATAGTCATTACGATTTAACAATTTGCTAACAATGCGAACAAGAAACCCCTTTTATATGGGAGTAGAGTGTTTAATAAATTGCTTCATTGCAGATTCATGTCCTTGCCACAGTAAACAACAATTCCATGAAATATCAGGGACCAGGAAAGGTTTAGTGGCACCAAAGCTTTAAAACACACACACACACACACATTTGTTTTTGTGAATTGTGGGGACATTCCGTAGGCGTAATGGTTTTTATACTGTACAAACTGTATGTGCTATTGCCCTACACCAACCCTAAACCTACCCCTTACAGGAAACTTTCTGCATTTTTACTTTCTCAAAAAAAACCTCACTCTTTATGATTTATAAGTGTTTTGAAAAATGGGGACATGGGGTAATGTCCTCATAAGTCACCTTCTCCTTGTAATACCTATGTCATACCCATGTCATTATACAAATGTGTGTCCTCATGTCACAAAAACGTGCGCGCACACACACACACACACACACACCTCTCAAGCAGTCCATTTACCCTCCATTCAAGATAAGCGAAGGCATAAAAGGTGTAGAATCAGATAGCACTCGACCATGACTGTATCTCAACAATATTTATGACACCAGACCAAAATATTACTTTCTCATTGTTTTCCCACTCTATAGACCAATTCTGCCCCAAGGCCTGACATTTTAAGCTACAACATGAAAGATAAGCTGAATTATCTCTACAGTTCAATTAGGGCAGATCTGGTACATTAGTTTTATCAATAAGTTCATCAGATTGGGTAGTAATGATTTTAATAACGCTGCTGACAAACCCCAAGCAGGAGGTGTTTCATCTTGGGAGGTGCTCCTGGGAGCAGGAGGTGTTAAAGGAGTAACAGTCTGATCTAATCTCATCCTGCATATTTGTTTACAATGGTTATTAACCGTACAGACCCTTATCTGCGCACTAAAACACATGCATGGCTGAGAATTAAACGCATGCTAGCACTTTTGTCTTCTCACTCTTTGCTCTGTCATGTGTGAACATAAGCAAATAGACAGAGATGAACACATAGATGCACGAAGAGCGAGATTTAGAGCAGGATGTGTGCTGTAAATATGGGGCTTTAACGGCCACTTGCTTCCTACCCACTCATACACAAGCTGCTTATTCGGAAAAGGCCAGCATTAAATCCTTTTAATGAGTGCGGCATATGCCTACTGTATGTGTAAAATAAGACTGGATTATATGTCAGTCAGAAAATATCACCCTGCCCTGAAAGCACAGACCCCGTATACAAGCACATCAAAACTATCAACAAGAGGCAAGGCTGCACCATCGCACAAAAGGCATGTGTCTCTGCGATTCAAACCGGAGATCAAATGCAGGGAGAAAGATGGCGTGAAAGAGACTGAGAAATTCTGTCAATACAAAAAGGGAAAAGGGAAAGCACATAGTGTGAAATAACTAACATTAGACACATGCACAAAAAAAGGGAAATAAATCCATTTTTTGTGGTGTGTGGAATGCAAAAACCAATCCTCCGTGTTGCCGCTCTCAGACCCATGAATGCAAAGGAACTTACAGTACAGCCACAACACAGTCCTCCCACGGGAGTCTATATCTCTCTCTCTCAATGTAGATAGTGCATATGTGTATTCGGCTGCCAGTACCAAGCTCGAGGGGGAGGGAAGGGAGCAGAAAAAGTAGGGAGAGAGGAAAAGGAGGTGTAAGTGGGAGCAGCCTGAAGTGAGAGAGAGAAAGATAGAGTGGAGGGAAAAGGGAGGCAAACGTCTAATGATCCATCCTTCAGGCCTGCCACAGCGAGTGTGAAATATGGTGCCAAAGTCTCATACTTCATCCTCAGGCCTAGTGTCGTTTTGCAGGGGCAGACAAGCTGGGCGAGTGGGATGGCGAGGCAACGGCAGCACGTGTACAGTCATAATCACGGTACACATACACACGGGGAATGATATAAACAATAGTAAAGCCAATATCGACCTTAAATTCAAGAGCAACAGTCTTACACTGGGGTTAATGGTGAAAACAAAAACTACTATAAAACTGAAGATAAAGGAATAGAAAAATTACAAATCTGTCATTGTTTACTCAACCACTTGTCTTTCTGAAAACCTGTTTTTTTTTCTCCTGTGGAACACAAAAGGATATTTAAAGGGTTAGTACACCCAAAAATGTAAATTCTGTCATTAATTACCCCCCCCCATGTCGTTTCAAACCTGTAAAACCTTCGTTCATCTTCGGAACACAAATTAAGATATTTTTGATGGAATCTGAGAGCTGTCTGACCCTGCATAGACAGCAATACAGCTGAAATGTTCCCAATTCCAGAAACGTAGCAAGGAGATCTGTAAAATAGTCCATGTGACATCAGGGGTTCAACCGTAATTTTACAAAGCTACGAGAATACTTTTTGTGCGCAAAAGAAAAAAAAACGACTTTATTCAACAATTCGTCTCCCACGCGTCCCCCTGTAGCACCATTTTGGAGAGTATCCTCTGGACGTAAACAACGTATGCTGTTCTGTGTCAGCTGCGTCATGCCGGATCTGTTTCCTACGATGTTGTGATTTGATCTGAACGGAAACAGTGTATCCGTGTGACGCAGCTGACACAGAACAGCATAATAAATAAATACATTTCAGTCTTTTCCTCACTCAAAGCTATTGTATAGGATGTGTACAGAAAAATTAGTCACTTGAAATAATTTTATAGTGCTTTTTGAAGCTTGTCAGCCTTTAACTAAAGTAAAATCGCATGAATTTGAAAAGTTCTTCATAGAACTATAAATGCCAATAAAGAACCTTCAAATTTAAGAGTGTATGCTGTATTAAATACAACAATTCTGTACGGTATGACAATAGTAAAGGAGACAATCTTGAAAACATGGAACAAAGAATTTGTACCGAAGTTTGCGACATGGCTATCGGAGTTCAGTTGTGTTGTACATATGGAGTAAATTAGGCATGACATTGCTGGGATTTTTCTGGATCTGGGAATCTTTTCTTAGAAATCTTGAATGTGATCATTGGTTTCAGTAAAACAGCTCTCAGGTTGCTTTGGATGTGATTTCTAGGGTGTAACATAGAATTTTTTTTTTTTTTAATGATGTGCAATAATGTATACATTTTTCATTACTGGGTTATCTAATATAATCTACTTCGTACTTACATTTTGTACCATATTTTATATATTTTTTGATATATTCTTTGTGTCTGTATTATTGTTTGTTTGTTTGCTTGGTAAAATGTTAAATGCTTTAAATAAAATATTCAAAAACTAATAAATAAAAAGAGCAGCATTATGCAAAAATATCTTATGGGTGTCAAACGGGTTCGGAACAACATGACGGTGAGTAAATCATGACAACTGGCATTTTTGGGTGAGCTATCCATTAATGATGTACAGATACATATCCTAAATTTATACAGTTGTGTTTTTAATATTTTCTAGGACAAAAACAAAGCATTTTTGCAACATGAAAACAGTTAATTTCTCTTTTAAACTCAAAGCAACTCAGTTTAAAGCAAAAACTTCATATTTTGCTGAAATCTAATTCAGTGCGAAGCCTTGTGTTATTCAAAACAACCTTATTTACTCCTAAAAGGCACATATTAGTACCTATGTACCCTCAGGGCACTACTATGAACTTTTTAGGGTAAATAAGGTACGAAGAAGTCTATTTGAGTGTACTGCTCCAGTGACGAGCTGTAGTATCCCTAAAGGGAATTTTTTTTTTTCTGATGAAAGGTTTGAGTTTAAGCCACTGTTATGTGATTACAAGGAGTTATATGGATCTAATGCAGTCTTAAGTCCTAACTGTTACAAACTGCTCTCACTTTAAGGCTTGATTTACCCTCTCTGCAGTTTTGACACAAGATGGATGTTCAACGGGAGCAGCAGATCAATTTAACATTATCCTCAATTTGCAGTAATTGGATTGAGAAAACAATCCGTCATCCAGAATCAATTAAACAACAAATGGGATATTTTGTGGGGGCCTCGTTCTCATCGACCTTTTAAAAATGAGGCAGCGACTACTGGATTATGCTCTGCCCTTCATTCTCTCTTTCGCTCCCTCCCTCGCTTTCTCTCGCTCCCATGCATTCCCTTCACATATCTCAACTACTGCCAATAGCCCAGGGCAGTGAAGACTAATCAAGATATACTGGCGATATGCGGCTCTATCTGGCTGTTGACATTTATGCCGCTGCCCAGCACAAGGTGTTTGTGCTTTATGACACCTGTCTGTCCCTGTGTTTTCACAGTGGCGACATTATCTGCAAAATAAAATATGATTTATTCTGGGTGATGTAAGAGCACACTACATCGCCTTAAGGGCCCTCATAAGTATTACTGACTGCCGTCCACTGGTACTGTCAGAGGCCATAGGGGAAGTGGGCCTGGAAGACAAGATTCCCTGCAATCAGTCGCGCAGAGATTGAAAAGGTGATGTCACTGTTGCGAGAGTGACCCATGGACATTAATGTATCAGAGTGCCTCGGGCTTACCTGACCTCTCTGTGTTCCTCCACCTAAGACTGAATAATGAGCACAAGGTTTCCCTCAGAACAACTAGAGTGACGCAGCGGCTGTCATCATGTGATATGCGCTCCTGAAATCCTTTAGATTACTTTATGCAAACACTGATAAATAGCAATGTGTTTACCACAGCAGTTTGATCGTATCCCTCCTTATGAACTCCATTTTCATCCTATCAAATATTTTATGAGCCATTATCAATGTTTGGGCTTGACAGCGCAACTGAGATGTTGTAATAACACTACATAGGCAAGCAAACAATAGAGAGTTCATCTGAAAATCTGTCATCATTTACTTGCCCCATGTTATTCTAAACGTATATTTTTTACCCCATGGAATTCTAGAAGAACTATTTATAGCAGAGCAAGAAAGGGCTCTTTTCCTTTTAATGGAAGTGAATGGTGACCAACTGTCATGGTAGGATTTTCAGTGGATAATGACTATGTTCTCACACAAAGCTCATCATGTGACTTCAGAAGCCTTTGAATATATAGCGAATAAGTCATGGAATACTTTTATGATGATTTGTGTGCTGTTTGGAACTTGATGTCCTCTAGTCACCATCCACTTTCAGTGAACAGATTTTTTTCTTTTTAAGTGAACAAAAAATGTTTTTCCCTTACTGTGAAGAACATTTTAATTCTAAAGAACTTCTAAAGATTCTAAAGGACCTTTCTCCACTATAAAGAGTCTTTTGTTCCATGGAAAGGTTCCATGTACGTTAAAGGTTCTTCATTGAACCACTGACGCCAACTATAAGAACCTTTATTTTTAAAAGTGTATATGGAAATGAGCAGCATGAACATACTTTTAAACATCTTTTATGTTCAACGAAAGAAAGATTAAAAAAATAGTCATACGAGGTGAAATAACATGAAGCTGAGTAAATAATGACAGTACTTTCATTTCTGGGCAAACAATTCCTTTAATGGAGAAAGTCGTTTGTATGTTGTTAGATAAAAAAAAGACTCAAAGCTGACATGTCCTTGTGTATCATTCATTCCCTGGCATGGTTTTAGTTGTGCGCTGCTTTGATAACTAAAAAGCAACAGCAGGCAAAAAGCTTGTTGATTCATTACTTCGAAAAAAGATAAAAGCAGAAAAAGAAGATTCTTTTCCCTCTGCAGCTCTCCTCCTCTGAAGCCATCCTCCTCCCTTCAACCATGAGTGAGCAGTCTCGAGCCCCTGGGGCCGGACTCTCTTTGCCAAAAATAACTGCATTGCTCAGATCAGGCAGCGCAGTGGTCTAATCCAACTCGTGTAGTTTGGGAGGAGACAGGGGGTAGGGGTGTCGGCACTGGAGAACCCTACATTCACATGAGACGACAAACTACAGGAATGACTATTTGACATCATTTACAGCTGTTAGTTGAGCTCACATTCTGATGATAAATGCTTAAAGACAACGATCAATCAACATGAGGATGGAGTCTGCCACTGTGGGCCACAAGCTGTGCTGTTTAGAGTAGATCACATTTCTCACAGGTTCCTGTTGAACCTGAGGAAGGGCAACAACGCAAGAACCAATGCCAAAAACACTTCTCTTAAAGAGTATTTTTTGTGTTGTCGAGTAAAAACATCTAAAATGTCTTTCAAAAAGATAAAATGTACTTATTAAGAAGCAAATCTGTGCAAGATATTAACATGTTTTCTTATATTAAGAAAATTTCTCTTGAGGTATGCTACCGTTCAAAAGTTTGGGGTCAACAAGAATTTTAAATAATTTTATTCAGCAAGGCCACATTCAATAGATCACAAAAGTGACAGTAAATACATTTATAATGTTAGAAAAGATTTATATTTCAAATAAACGGTATTCTTTTGAACTTTTGTATTTATAAAATAATCTAGAAAAAAAACACAAATTAGTTTAAAAAAATAAAAATAAATAATAACTTTGATAATAAGAAGAAATAGTTTTTGAGCACCAAATCAGCATTTTAGAATGATTTCTGAAGGATCATGTGACACTGAAAACTGGACTAATGACTGGAGTAATGCCAAAGTTTGAAATGGCAGCATACATTTATTTTTAACCATTTTTATTAAGTTGTTTTTCTTGCTTTAAGTATGTAAGTAACTTCAGTGCATTTATGATAAAACACATGAAACAAGCTACTTGCCAATTGGGTAAGAAACAAAAGAAACCCTCTGAAATCAAGTCTTTATGTCTCAAGCAATTTTTCTCCTTTTTTTTCTTTTTTTACTGGAAAATAAAAAATATTTTTTGAAGTGATGTTATATATGGTGCTCCAAGTCATGTGTGAGAACAGCAGAGTTCTAAAGAAACGTGAAATTGAAATATATTGCACTTGGCTTCACTGCAGTGGATTATTTCAGATCTACCATTTAGTTGTACGTCTCTATGGAGATAGAAATGAACTAGTTCATATTTGTAATGGCACCAAGGAAGCAGACAGAGCTTCTTTTGTTACTTATTCGTCATCTGTGCGCTCAGGGGGAAAAAGAGAGAGAGAGAGTAATCAAACAATGGAAATTACTGGGGCTCGGTTCAAGATGTGTGTGCACACACAAATTCCTGTCTTGTCACAATAACAGCACACTTTTTTTAAGACAGAGACAACATCTGTCAGCAAATAGACTTGTGGTTGTGTCCATGGACAGATCTCCACATCAAACAATCAGCTAATAAGGCTCCAAATAATAAGTAATCATACAGACCAGCAGCCGCCCTAGAGAGGGTAAACAAGTCAATTGTGGCCAAGCAGACCTCTCGGCGCACACCACATCCCAACTGTTGGAGCTGTTGTGCCAGCGCTTCTAAAATAATGGCAGCCCGTCTGTGTGCTAAATGTCAGCACGGGGGAGGTGGAAATTCAATAAAGCTTGTAAAAAATGGTTTTGTTAAACAATAACAAAAAATGGACAAATATCCTCTGATTGGAAGCTGCATTCAGAAAGCACAGTAGCTTTGTCTCAATGACAACATGAAATCAAAATCAACCCTATATGCTTTATTAATAAATGTCCCCGTTCCTACTGCACATGATTTATAACATTATTTAAAAATAAAAATAAATAAATAAAAATACACTACTGTTCAAAGGTTTGGCGTCATTTTTTATTGCTTTTGAAAGAAATCTCTTATGCTCACCAAGACGCAGTATGAAAAAATATTGTGAAATATAATTACAATTACAATAAGTTCAACTGTTTAAAATAACTGCTATTATAAAATGTAGTTTATTCCTGTGATGGTGAAGCTGAATTTTCAGCAGCCATTACTCCAGTATTCAGTGTTACATGATGGCATTCTGATGTGGCGCTGCTCAAGAAACATTTCTGATTATCATCAATGTTGAAAATAGTTGTGCTGCTTAATATTTTTGTGGAAACCATGTTCCATTTTTTCAGGATTCTTTGATGAAGGAAAAGTTCAAAAGAACAGCATTTATACGAAATAGAAATCTTTTGTAACATTTGTAACATTCTTTATTGTCACTTTTGATCAATTTAATGCGTACTTGCTGAACAGAAGACTTACAAAAAAAAAAAAATCTTAATGTACTGACCCCAAACATTTCAAGTAGTGTATTTTCAAAAAAAAATGTTTTAATCAAAATTTAACTTTTTTTTAGCCTCTGAAACTATTTTATTTTTATAAATCAATCCAAACCCAGATGAATACATCAACTCTCACCCTACATCCTTTCCTGCTGAACATTCACATTACAAAAGCTAAATGCTGTTTCATAAAAAAAAGCCATTTGTGTGTTGATATGAGGTTTAACCAATGCCATGAGTTTTGAGGCAGGACTATCCATTTTTTTAACATTTATGGCAGACTATGGAAATGTTTGGTAAGCAAACAAAGAAATGCAGCACTTTGTCAAATTCAGTCTGTATAATTAAACAGGCTTATTAAAGGGATATTTCAAAAATGAAAATTCTGTCATCATTTACTGTACATCATCCAAACCTGTATTCATGTTTTTCTTCTGTGGAACACACGAGAAGATTGAAGAATGTGAGTTACCAAACAGGTATGGTTACCAAACAGGTGATGGGAGCCATTGATTTCTATAGTATTTTTTTTCTATAATATGAAAGTCAGTGGCTACTATCAACTGTTTGGTTGCCTATACATTCTTCAAAATATTTTATTTTGTGCTCAGCAGAAGAAAGAAATTCATACAAGTTTAGGATGACATGAGGGTGAATAAATGATGACAGTTTTCAATTTTGGGTGAACTATCCTTTTAACCATTGCTTTATGTGTTCAGGAGGGTTAAATGTATCTCCTACCAAGTAAAGTGATGATGCAGGCCAGGATGGCAACGAGAGCTCCAGTGCTGAGTCCAGCTGACAGCATGAAGGCCTCTGTGCCACATGACTGGGGTGTCCCATCAGGGTCACAGTCACACACTCGAATAGACAGTGTGTTAGTGCTGCTGAGAGCAGGGGTCCCGCTGTCCACTATCAACACCGGCAGTCGATACATAGCCTGGTCCCTCCTCTGAAAACCACCCCTTTTAGTTAGAATAGAAGCGGTATTGTCTGCAGAGAGAAAGAGATAGATATATCATGTGAAAAGTGAAAAAAAATGACTCATATGAATAGATAAAATGAAGTCTTTTTGGTCTTATTAGGAATAAGACGAGTTCTGAGTATTCGCTATAAACTGTCTTAATGAAATCCCGTACCTTTATTGTCTCGGAGGGTGAAGTTCATGTTCCCAGCTGTCTCTACAGTGAGGGAGAAGACGAAGCGATGCCCGCTGGGTGGTTCATCTTTATCCACTGCACTTATGGTTTCAATGACCTAAGACAGTGTCGAAGAGGGAGTAAAGAACAGGAAGATGAATACTGCTGTTATTGCCTCACTCCAAACAAAATAACTGCAGTGTTGCTATAATAATGAATGTTTGAGATTATAGGTAAACCTGAATATTTCATGAATGGAATTCATTACTTGATATGTTTATTAATTAGTACAAATTAATTGAAATGAGTAGCATATATCAATATTTGCTCAGAATATCACCAAAAGGAATATTATTTAAGACATTACATTATTGTGGCAGGTTGAAGCACCGAACAAGTCAATTAATTATGATAATTAAATGAAGTCAATATATTTTATTTCCATATAATTTAACATACCCTGTACAAATATATTCACAGATTCTTCAAGCAGCTATTGTATCTACCTGACCTGAACATTACTGCTTTTGTTCATATAATCTAAGTGAATCAGTCAAATGAACTAATATATTTACTTGAAAGTAATTATTTAGATGCTACAGAATAGTTCTAGATTATTTGCAAAAACATTTTTAACGTCCACAACAACACGTTTTGCAATTGTTTTATTATTATTATTGGTCTATGTACACATACATCAGACAGACATCTTTGGCAGTGTTGTGTCTCACTGGCTTTTCAGCATCTTCCACAATGGAAGTCTTATTTTAAGACTGTGAGACAATTAAAAAACTTTTAAAAAATTTAATTCGACCTCAAGATCCCTGCAATTTTGAACACATTTTAAACATAATAATTAACTAATTTAACATGTTGAATTGATGCCCACATTTTATGCTACAACACAGAAACATTTCAACCATCAGCCGAATTCAAGGAGGTGAACTTGGGAGGGGGAAAAACAATTCACAAGTTTAAATCATGCTGAAAACAACATCAGGAGGATAGTCTAAGCCAGTAAGCTATCTGAGTGAGACTACGCTCATACGGTATCTAAGGATTTAGCAAAGTAGAGGGCCATCCCGGTCTAAATCTGGACTGAAACCCCTAAAGCTGGGCAAAGTGCTGCATTTTAGTGATGAATATCAGGGTGACCCATCAGGTGGTACGCTAAGAAGATTCTCCTGACACACTGTTGTGGCCTAATCTGTGGGCTTTGGCTGGGTTAAATACTCTGTGCACAGCTCTTCCCTTGTGTCAGGCTGCAGTCAGCACAAACTCAATCTGCTTGAAAAATCTCCTAAAACCTTACGCACAGGATGAATGCAGCGGAGCCGTGGCTAGCGGACACTCCTGTATCATTTCCTCATTCGTCTGAAGAATATGACCTTGTACTAACCAAGAGCTTTTCAGCGCTTTAATTCTCCACTCAGTTTTAAACACCGCCCTCCATTTACACTAAGTGAGTATTTGGCAATGGGAACTCTGACGGATTTATCATTTATCTGTAAATATTTTTGAAATCGTAAAACGTTGCACTATTAAAAACCTGCATAAACGACACAAGCAGAGATTACAGTAAACTGTGACAAAATTAATTACAGATAGTCCATTAAGGCGAATGCAAAGTGTATTGATAAAATCATTGAGGCAATGGGTTCATTTAAAATGAATAAGAACATCTTGCCAAGGCAGAGCATCTTAAACAAAACCTGATTTCGCATTTACCAACCGAGGAGAGGTGGAAAAGTAAATAATTTTTTAGAATAATACTGTAAAAACACAAAATGGCTCTTGTGTAGCCAATAAGTGCATTATATGGAAAGATATGAGGGATTTAAGCCTTTTTGCTGTACATGTAAAAATGGCTGGAGGGCAAGGAATCTCTCCTGTGCCACCTGATTTTACAGAGGGGAAAATCTTCACCGTGGTGAGTCTGCCAGTGGAGAGTTAGCAGTCACGAGCGCTTTAAAACACCAGTCTCTCAGCCTGCCACTGCTGACCATGTCTCTGAGGCATAAAGAAACAAGACAGAATATAGACGACCTTAAAGAGATTAAAAAAAAACCTGGGAAAACACTCACTCCTCATAATCTAATCTGTTAAATCAGCTGTAACAAATCACCTGGCTCATTTACAGACCCCAGCTTCAATTCATATTAAGGTTCTATTAAATTCAAAAAGTCATATTAGGAACAAAAGAGAAACCAAGGACACAGAGAAAAGAGCTTTGTGCTGGGAAACGAAGGTGAAGACATACGTTTGGTGCCTGTGACCCCATTACAGGCACTTGTTGGATGGGGATCTGGGGACCTTTTTCAACAAGCCATCTGTTTTAGACTCGCATGCAATGATGGGGAATATTCCCTCTCGTATCATGTACATAAGGGATGGGTGATTATGATTGCCTAGTCATCCAACAACTGACTTAATCTAGATATTTTTAGAGTTTTCAGAGTTTTAGAGACCATTCTTTAAATGTTTAGGAATTGTCAACAATAGCGAAGATGAAATTGCACTAATTAAACAATACTTCTAATGAAAATAAGATATTAACAATGCACTAACAATGTTTTCAAATAGAAATAATTTGGTTAACACAATTTAACACAGTCATACTGTAAGTAATCCAACCAAACTTTCCATTTTAAAAAGAAAATGCCAGAGCATTTTCCACCAATTAAAAATAGTGCAACTTTTAAAAACACATATTGAGACTGCATTCTGATTTGTTACATTGCGCTAATTGCTTTTCAATTTTGAAACTTTGAAATTGTGTAGTTTTTGCTCTCTTTATGGCAAGTGAGTATATAGGAAAAAGTGAAAATTTTAATTTGCACTCAAAACCTGGTTTCATTTGCTCTCAAAAACCAGGCAACATGTTTACCATGCAACTATTCATTCTTACTCCATACAGTCTCTTTCAGAGTGTCTGGCTTCTTGATGGAGCAGGTGTGAAGCTCTAAATATACAAATGTGCAGATGAGGTCTATGAAAACAACGAAGTGGAGATACACTTGCAGATAACAATGTAACAGCAGGCTGAAAGTGCCTATTTCACCTCAGTCGCAAATAGACAAACAGCATTTGCGACTATTTTGCGAGGCACTGATGTGACAAAGAATGTAAAAGTGCCATCACTGTTTGTTGATGATATTGTGCCTCACGGCAAACACTTTGTCTGATCAAAATTCTTCATCTAACAGCTCCAGAACGCCTCACTCAAAGGCTCTGACTTTCAGATTCAGTCTCCAAAAGCACTCCAGGATGTCTGAGAGCCTCTGTTCTACAGGTACAACAGTTTAAGGGCCGTTATAAGGACAGAGTCATCATGCTAAGAATCACAAGAGAGATCTGCGCTATCGAGACAGCATTTGACTATCAGTGCAGCATCGCTCAAGTACTCCCATGGCTGAAGATATGGAAGTGAACATGAATCACAGGAGAAAATATATCATTATGAAAACATATAGGCGCATTCATTTCTATTCAGAGAAAGAGAGACCGTTCTACTGTTCCTCTGAGAGGCAGGAAAGTAATTTAGCCTCTAATATGAGAGAGAGCTCTGAAAGTTAGAAGTGATGGAAGTCTGGGGTGTCCAAAACACACAGAGAGTGTTCTTGGGGGACTATGGTAATGCGTTTCAAGGCTGAGATAGCATTTGTCAAAAGAGCCCACCAGCATCTTTTCACTTAGGCAAAACAAACACAGTTCCCTGTGAGTCTGGGACACAGGCAGGCCAGGACTAATTGTTATGGCCCAGACAATCATGCCACTACAGGGGATTGTATCTCATGCTCAGTAAACCCTGTAGCCTTGTTCTGTCCTCTCTTTGTTTTGAGAGATCTTGTGGGAGGGATTATTTTTCTTAAGAAAAAGAAAAACATCCTTCAGTATTCTTTCACTTCTCCCAAAAGAAATGATCAGATCAAGTCAATTTCTGATACACTAATAAAAACATTGTAATTGAGTGAGTAAGATTTTCAAACACCTCTGCAAATTGACTATTAATTCTCCTCTAAATAAACATCGTCTGTCAATGAAACAATTACCGTTACTAAGTAGGGTTTATATGGAAGCTTGTTCGTGTTTCTGACGATTATAAACAAAGAAGAAAAAATAAATAATAATAATAATAATAATAATATCAACATAACATAAACGAATGTGAATTGTTGAGATACAGCATAAAAGAAGAAACTCACATTGTGATATATAGTCACAAATACAAGAAATAATCACAATTATAAGTTAAATTGGCATAAACCTGCAGTCATGAGTTGCATTTACAAGAAAAAGACACAACCAATTAGACACAAAGTCACAAATTCGGAAAAATACATTTGAAATTGTGAAATATAAAGTCACAATTGTGAGATAAAGTCACAATTATGAGAAATAATCACAGCTGTGAGATAAGAAGTTGCAAGAAATTAAGTAGAAATATATAGAAATAGCTGCAACTGATGTGATCATAATTGTGAGAAAGTCTGAATTACGAGAAATAGTCACGACTGTGAAATATTATGATGCAATTGTGAGATAAAGTCGAGATTATGAGAAATAGCCGCAGCTGACACAAAGTCTAGATTGTGAGATAAAGTCAGAATTATGAGAAATCTGTGAGACATGAAGTCACAAATTGAGATAAATAAATGCAATTGTGAAATATGAAGTCACAACTATAACGTTATATAAAGTTGCAATTACAAGAAAATAAAATCAGAATTAGAAAATAAATGCAGTATTAGAATATAAACATGAACTTCTTTCTGTGTAGCTTTTATAGAGTTACAGTAGTAATGCAGTAGATGCTCTGAGAAGGAAAGGCACCTATAGTTGAGTAGAATCAGTCATGTTTTCACCACTGGTTTTAGTCCTCTGACATTACCCACTGCTTTCAAGATTAATGGAGCATCATGTCACAAAATTTGTCAATGGCTTTTATCATTCCCATTAGGACTGAACAAAGGTCCAGAATGTTTCCTCTATGCACTCATAGCGAGTGTTTAGTATGTAGCATTCGTAATGCCCTTTATACCACATTCATCTTAGTAATGACGTTCTGACAAACATTGGAATATGAAGGCGACAGAGAATGTGTTTGAATCAGGGCATGTTGCTGGCTCGAAAATGAGGAACCCATTGGTTTGCTTGTGTGTGTGTTCTGCAATTGCCTGCTGAAGGACTTCACATTTGGCTACTTGACACAATGCCACGCTCCCCAACAAACCAATTTCATGCCACAGTCACCTCTGTCTCATTTGCATCAGTGTAAAGCTTTTTCCGCATGAGCGCACAATGTTTTGATCCCGTGATTAGAGTGATCTGCAGCAGAAAGCCACCAGAATCCTGTTGTTATCATTTTGTCCATCTGTGGCTCTCGCTGCTCTTTACTGGCTATGGATCAGTACTAAGGTCCATATTCTTTCAGGTTGAGTTTCTGATGAAGGATATCAAAATATACTGTATACATATAAACTAATGAAAAAATAAAAGACGCATTATTATAACCTTGGTTTAAACCATCTTAATAATCTGCACACTGCAAAACATAATCTGAAAATGAGATCTCTTTTCATTTTGCTTCCAACAGTAATGCTGCACAATTAGTTTCATACAATATCTGAAAAGTTGTGACATAAATAATCATTTCTGTTTATTGGACTATACAGGTTTCAAATCGCATTTGATATGAAAGCCTTTCTGTTGAAGAATCAAGAGCCACAATACCTGTCCTGGCCCAGCACTTTCACACAGGATGGTCTCATACTCTATGGCAAAAACTGGTGCGTTGTCATTAATGTCCATCACCGTGATCAGAGCCACTCCTTTCCCAACCTGTGACGGATCCACTGAAATCACAGAGAAAAATATGCATGCATGAACAGGCTAACAGATGAAAAAACATGAGGACACCAGCACATTTATTCCAATATGTTTAATTTATTTAAATGTGTTACATTATATGTGCCTTGCCATCTTCCCGGCCACCGTTGGTTTTTCTCACTGAGGGCACTAAATCATCATTTTCTGTAATTCTGAAGTGAAATTATTTGTATTATGAAAAGATTTTACTTCACCAGAAAAAAAAGTCTGTAAAAATCTGTGTAATTTGACATATATTATAAAAATAATAAATAAAAAAATTTAAAACTAACTCAAAAATGTATAACAATTATGAAATTAAGTAGTACAGTAAAGTACATTCATTATGAATCTATTAGGGATGCAACATATAAATATAAACAATAATAATACAATATAAACCTATTTTTTCGGCACATCAAAATGTCTTTTTTTTTGTCATTTAAAATGTGATTTTTAAAACAAATTAACAAAAATAAAAGAAGAAATAGAACTCATAATACGGACAAAGGCATCCAGCCATCGCTGTAGCTGAATAAAAAGATGATGAATGATGAAACATGAAGTCAAGAAAGACTCAACAGCAAAAACATGTACTGTTTTGTTGGACAGCAGGTTTAGAAACACTTCTCATTACAATTTATTACAAGGGAAGATGTTTGGCGTGTTTCTTTTTCAGTGGGGAGGCGTTTCCTCATCTCAGAACGTAAACTCACGGGCACACACAACAGAGCCAATTCGGAGAGAAATAAAATGCACGGAAATTATTGAAATGCAAAACCAGAAAACGAAGTCACAAGTGGGGGTTCCTGAACCCCGGGATATGTTGTACGGAACGGCCAGTGTTGGGAAGGTTACTTTGGAAATGTAGCCTAATAATTTACAGATTACAAGTTACTATATTTAAAATGTAATAGTAGTGTAAAAAATTCCAATTACTTTATTAAAGTAATGTAACTGATTACTATTTGATTACTTTTTCCCTTTCCTACTGACCGTTTTAACACCAAGACCCACACAAACATAAAACACCAGACAATCCCCAAACACACACACCCACACAACAAAACACACACCAACAAAATGCACCACAACACGGTGACAACCCCAACAAAAAAAAAAAAAACAACCACACACCCACCCCCCCCACCCCACCTCCAAACATTTCACGCTCGAACACTTATTCTTCCTGCAAAAACAAACCAAACACATAACCTCTCAACGAAGCCACAAAAAACTACAGGAAACACTGCAGCTAACACTGCTTTGGATTTCCTTTCTTTTTTTTTTAAGTACAGTAGGCCTAACCATGTTTTTTTTTTGGAAAATGGATTACCATTTGTCTTTTTTTTTACTACAAATTCCATTGTTAAACTATGGTTAGTGTAGCCAAAACCATGGTTAATAATTTGGTTACCATGGTTAGGTAAAATCATTGTTAATTTCCATAAGAGTTGTGTTGTTTTCTGCCCTAGCTCCCCCTAAACCTATAAAATCTGATTATTTGTCTGCTAAATTACTACAGTAACATTACAATAGATAATAATGATATCCTTTATACAGTATTTTGAGTGATGATTGATGAGCAATGGGCTGCTACTGCTTAATTAAGTAAACAAAGACAAAACTACAGTAGCATATTTACAGATGAAACTGACCTACACTTGAAACCCTGAACAGTAGTTTTACTTCTCTGCTCCACCTGTGCACTTCCACAGTCCACTCAAATCTCTTGCATTGATTAATTTACTAGATCGAAACCATTGGCGGAAGGGCGGAAGATTGTAGGCGTGCGAGTGAGTGCATTCCCAATTCACGATAACGATCATGATATTAGAGATGTATATAGAATGGCGAATTCGGCAACATTCGGCAGGCCAATATATAATAACATAATATTAAAAAAGTGGGCAAATCAGCTGCCAAGCCACCGGTTCTCCCGATGACCAGTCCGCGCCTGATTTCCACAGAGAAACGCAGAACATGCAGGATTCATATTGTCCGTTTGCTGCTGAATATTTACAGACCCTAGTCCATATCGCGTTTTGATTCAAGTGTACTGACCAACTTTTGATTTATTCATCCAAATGTTGCATATTCTGCGTTATAAGAATTCCAACCAGTCTGTGATTTCCGCATGGCGGAAATCATAGGGCAGTAGGCCTATGTCTCATATTTTAGAGTAGTCAGAGCAATTTGGGAAAGAAATCAATTAAATCTGTATGTGGATGTGTGTAAATATTCAAATGTAACCCCCTTTGTAGTCGTTAACATTTTCATAAGAAACTGTAATTTAATTACACATTTTTTCTTAGTAACTATAACTGATTACAGTTACATTTATTTTGTAATTAAATAACGTAACGCCGTTACATGTAACTAGTTACTCCCCAACACTGCAAATGGTTCAACAATATATTGAGAATTGTAGCATCCCTAGTACTGTATATGTATAATAAAGGTAGAGACCAGCTTGCTGAGAATTTTGAAGCAGTTGTCACAAAAGTGAGCTAAGTAGACATTTAACTACACTTGCATTGAGATCTGAACTTTCCTTTAGAGCTTCACTTAAATATTCCCATTGATGTTCTTACGAGTGATTGCAAATGTACTTCTCCTACTGCGGCTTCCTAAACTTTGTTCTCTTGGTTCATTTTATCCAGAAAAATAAATGAGAAGTCATTTATATCTCACAATTGTTCAGAAGCTTTAGTTACATTAACAATTTGACCATTTATATACATAAGAGACAGAACTGCAGTGTGGAGTAAATCTTAGAAATGAAAGTCACAACGATAGATGCAATACAGGAAACTGAAATAGGAATTAGCTGCTGAGGTTTTTTTGTGTTGTTCCCATGAGTGCTGAGGACCATAAAAAGGACTCCAGGAAATTTACTGCTGCAATAGAATTTTATGTGACTTTGAACCAAATTTGAGCTGTCTAAACAGGCCAATCGCAACATCATCCCATTTATCAGCAATCTGATCCAAAACAGCAGATGTAATGGCTTCTGGTAGATCGGGTGTAGGATATCAGACCGAATCAGACAATCTAAGATTTGGTCAAAACATGGTTGAAACATGAGGAGCCGAATTCCACAGAGGCCCAAGACAACAGGATGTTCATAAATCAGACCCTAGCACTAGCCAGTCTAAAGCAAGCCTAACCAACTCTTTCACAGAACAGCTTTCAACATTAACACAATAGGAGCACACTGATCATAACAACTCAGGAAGGAGATTGTCAATTTTAGGGCAAGTAATCAAGATTAAATGGTCAAAGAGATGACAGCATGACTCTCACGTGATAGTAACCACAATCACGAGCCCTGTGGATTGACTTCCCCCAACTCTAACAAAGAACAGACTTTCAGAGATTCCTACAGACCTCTTAATATCTGGTCTTCATACATTCACAGAATGACACAGAAACTGCCTTTCCATGCATCTAAATGACACTAAAATGACCTGAGCAACTAATCATTTCTATGCATAACTCCATATCATGTATGTAACCCACACATCAGACTATCATGTTTTAATAATTTATTGTGTATGTATTTTTAATAAATATTGAATAGCTTATAGGATCACATTAATGTTTAGTATGTGTGAGTTTGAGAATTCATGCTTTAAACGTTTCTTCCAATCAATTCTTTGTCAAAAGTATCATATTCTTGTTATAGAAATCAAAATTATACTCTGCGAGAGCGGGAAAAACTCGGACCATGTGACTGATAAGACAACATTTGATTTATTGAATGGGGAAGAGAAATATACAACACCCCAGCAAAGACAGCGTCTAATTGGTCAAAACACCATTTGGGAGGTGTCAAAAAGCCCAGTTTAAATACTCAGGACACATCAAATCACGATCTTCAACTCTTCCTTCCCCCGTTTTTGCCTTACGTAATTCTAGTCACCAGCATCAACATTTGACCGCTCTTTGAGAGTGCTCTGGCGTACACGCCAGCTCTCCAAACCATGAGGGAGGGAAACGACATAGCAGCGCATGTGAGCGGAGCGGTAATTTCATTAGAGCGCAGAGCGCCCTCTGAGATTCCGCACGCTTCGCTCAATAGCTCAGCGCCGCTCAATAACAAGAATGCCGTTGGTGATTGCTTGTAGAGATCGAGCATCTGTATGAGGATCGAGACTCGAGAGCAGTATGGAGTTCAGATATGAATCAACGAAATGCAAGCCTATACATAACGTAAGTAACAATCTAAGTTACGACTGAGCAGGAGAAGAAACTGAGAGGGGAGGGCCGGGGACGGTTAGTAAAGATTCATATGGAATCTGAAGCGGCAAATTGCCAGGAAAGGCACGAGGATGTGTATACGCAAAACATGGTTCCGCAACAAGGTGACGCTAGTTACATACATAATCAAGATAAGCAGGTAGGCTAGGTTATATTCGGTTATACGGAGGACCCGATCATGACAGCAGACAAATCAAAGCCACTAATTTAGACAATAATTTTTCGTTTAGTCTAAATTATGGCAACGAATTAAGTATTCGTTCTCTTGTATAGGCTTAGCTGCCACGAATTCATTCGTTCGTTAATTCGTTCGTACCCTAGTTTTAGTAGGCCTAAATCATGGAACAAATTATTATATTTCGTAATCACTTATTAAAATCATTATTGCTTAAAACTAATAAATAATAATAAATTAATTAAAAAAAAGAATAAAACCTGCTGACGTCATAGAAACAAATTGTTAATTCGAATTATATTCGGAGCTCCATATAAATAATCTCAGTTAAACTGTAGACCAAGCTAACACACAGCTGTATATAGGCCTAAACACAGAACTACAGAGTACAGAAGATATTAACCTACACCACTTGGATTTTGGAAAACCAGTGCTGGATCCCTCCCTCAACTAGCCAAGGTCGCCCGCAAAAATCTTCAGCATCCCCAGTGGTTCTTCCAGCGCTGAGCGAGTGTTTTCGGGCACAACGAATGCTGAAGCCTGACACTTTGTCCAAGCTAATTTTTCTTAAAGTAAATTCTAAAATCCAATAAACATCAAGAGATGTTTTAATAGACCACAGTTCCCCACAGTTATCGTCTATTTTAACTTGACACTAAGTGTGTTTCTTTCATTGACGTCAGTCCATAAACCAAGCATTCTTTAAGTGCATTTTATCTTATGTGTGCTTTTCACAAACTTTATAATCCAGGTGTATTTTGTAAAAGTCTACGCACATTTCATCTCCTGTGTGTGTGAGTTTGTGTTTTAATGAGCCTGTTTTGAATGTTCTATTGCACAACAACTGCAGCTATTTTCACGGAAATAATGTTAACGAAAATCAAATACACTTTTTCAGCTTTTGCATTTTAGGTAGGTTTGCTAAGCTTAGATTCATATATTTAATACATTTTAACTAATACATTACAATTAATAAAATTACGAAGAATGTAAGAGTTTCGTTTTCTGAAACATGAATGGCTATTTATCAGCATGCTAATTTATTTAGCCCCAATACCAAGAATTCTTAAAAACGTAAACAATAGGCCTACTAGAGAAATTTATGTCGGAGCGGGATTGAGCAGGAATGGTTTTACGGTTGAGCGGGTGAGAGGGAATATGAACGGAGCGCTGATGGGAGGTTAGAGCGCTGGTGGAGCGCACGCCATAGAGCGGAAAACCGTAGCTTCGCTCCACATTGCTCTGCCACATCGTCTCCAAACTTTAATTCTTAATTTCTTTAATTTAGTTCTATTTGCTTTTCCGTGGAGAGTTGTGTTTTGAGAGTTAAGTTTTGCCGAAACGACGCATCTCCGAGTCTGACCCGAGTGCTCTAACAACTTTAAAAAGCCACAGCCTCCGCATCATCAGCCCACGTCCAATCACGGATTCCCAAGGATCTGAATTCCAGTCAATCAGCCGACCGCGGGGAAACCACGTCGGCAAAGACCCTCAAACAAAGGAACCCCCGGCCTACGGGTTCCCTTTGTTGAGGTCCTTGCAGAACAGGGGGTTTCCCCCTCCAGATTCTAGCTGAACTGGTGCATTTAATATAAATTTTAACCTCATTGAGGAACTCAATGTGAGGGTTAATTAAGTGATTGATGGTTGTTCAGATCTATGCAATTGCACATATTGCTGTAAACTTGGGATTTCACATTTTCATTCTCTTAAACTAATTATTTCCTCACTTTCTCTCTTTCTGCAACTTGTGTGAATGCGTATGTTTATGTGTTAGATTAGTTTATATGTTTTAGATTTATCCAATAAAGCCTTATTTATATTGAAAAGAGAAGTATCTTGTGTTTTGTGCTTACAAGTTGATGTCTTAAACTGCCGATCTTGTTACTGTGCTGATTAATTGTGTTTTCACTATTTTGGATATTAATATCCATTGCAGAGTTGATGTTATACAGCTCGTTCAATGAATCGCTGGCCGTCTCAGTGATCAGCCGTAAAACAGTGATTCTGTCCAAATTCCCTTTAAAATCTTAAATGATTCCCTTTGAGCTAAATTGACCTGTTTCCCTTACACAGGTATAACATAAGCATATTAAAAGTTAAGCCCTGCGAACATCTGATTTGTGTTTTCGTTCTACTTTTAGCACATAAGGTGATATTTTCAACCACCAGGCATACTGCACTTGGCAATCAACAAATTACTGCACAAGGGTGTGAGGTTATTTTTGTTGTATAACTATGCAATGTAGATATCTCAAATGGTATTGGTGCTTAAGCACAAGCGAACAGCAAACACCTGTTGAGGGCATACTGCCTCTAGTCAACCAGAACAGACACAGCTGCTAGTATTCTTTGAGTAGACTGACTGCTGTTTGCTAGTACATTCGGTGCATGCTCACAATGCACTACAAAACCAATAAAAGCATTTCAGTTGTGTGCTAATCGGCAAAATCTCTATGCATTTTTGCAAGCTGTCCTGTCATTATGAGCTTTCCATAATTTTGGCAGCGGTGATGATATTGAGGGCATTGAAGAGGACAAAACGCGGTCATGGTCTTCAGCCAAATGAGTTGATGGAGAGCAAAAATAAATCTATTCTGCAGGTGTGAACATGCACCGGCACTGGGGTGGAAATATGCTGGCTCATTCGAAGTTGATTTCAATTGAAAACCCAGTGATTTATTGTGCGTACCACACTAGCTTGACTCTTTACATGGCTAGCAGAATTCAGCCTAACTGTCTAATCCAAATGCTGTTCTGGTTTAGGGAAAAGCATATCCCAACAAAACCGCACTAGTTCTTCTTCCACCCAAGATATATAGAGCCCATCTGCCTCTGTGCCGTACACACCTGGAGGAAACATGCTGAGTTGCTGGCGGGGAGAGAAAAATGGCGTGCGCTTTGAGCTAATTCATCTATTAATTTGACTTTTTAGAGGATGAGGGATATACCGGGAATTAAACCCAGGCAGACTGCCATCGCTGGATGTGTCCCATAACTTGCTTTACAATGCTCTAAACAATAAAATGGGTGATAAGTTACCTCAGCGTCGATAGCACGGACAGTGGCTGTTAAGCACATTGTCATGGCGGTGACTATAATGTCACAACTGACGCCCCTGGGCACTGGCTCATAATTCGCCATGTTAAGTGCAGTCACAAATGTAATAGCTCCGCAGTTTTTTGACCAATTAATTATCTTTACTTTTCCAAGACCTTGCCAGTCATTTGTGATTACTAGATAAAGACTGTTATGAGAAATCATTTTAGAGAGATTACCGGATTTATTTCATGTACTCAGATTTTTCAGGTAGCAGTGTTTTGGACTAACAGTAAATATTACTGATATTAAATGTCTGGTCAAGGTAACGCGAGTTGCTTTTATAAATACAGTGCTATGTCAAATAAGACCAATCTTCAATAAACAATTAAAGGAATAAGAATTAATTAGGGCTGCACAACAAATCATATCAATATTGGGAATAGCTTGAAAATTAAAAAAAAAAAAAAACGTATTTGTAGAATTGTATTTTAAGTGGTATTATGAAATTATATGCCTACGATAATTAAATAATAAATTTTTATTTTAAAGAATAGTCGTACATATATTTTCTTTGTTTAATAATTGCATTTAATAATTATTATTATTATTATTATTTACAAAAAATGTACCTATTTTGTACTTTTATTTAACAGTGTGACCCCCTTTTACTTGTTTGTTGTTTTGTTTGTTGTTTTTCTTAATTCCGTCAGTGGCCGGTAGCACGAAGCCGGTTTCCGTTTTAACCAGGTAAGTTCACGTTGTTTGAGCAAATATGAGGAAGGGGGTTGGTTTAAAGGTTTCATCACCCATGTAACTTACGTACATGGCTACCTGCTACGAGAGCAAGTTTTATTGAGTTAGAGATCGCAACCAAAGCGGACCATCGCTTGAGCAAAGTGTAACATATATTAAGCAAAAAGCACCCCCCTTTTCTCGCGTTAGAGACAAATCTTTTGCTGCTAGTGTGATTAGATTAATAATTATAATTCCTATAATAATTATATGACGTTAACAATTAATTTACACTTGTATGTAAAATTTAATAGGGCTATAACTACCACGCAACAAAATTATAAACGCAAAACTTTTTTTTTTTTGCCCCCATTTTTCATGAGCTGAACACATTAACTTTTTCTATGTACACAAAAGGCCTTTCTCTCAAATATTGTTCACAAATCTGTCTAAATCTGTGTTAGTGAGCTCTTCTCCTTTGCAGAGATAATCCATCCACCTCACAGGTGTGGCATATCAAGATGCTGATTACACAGCATGATTATTGCACAGGTGTGCCTTAGGCTGGCCACAGTAAAAGCCCACTCTAAAATGTGCAGTTTTACTGTATTGGGGGGTCCGAAAAAACCAGTCAGTATCTGGTGTGACAACCATTTGCCTCACACAGTGCAACACAACTCCTTCGCATAGAGTATATCAGGTTGTTGATTGTGGCCTGTGGAATGTTGGTCCACTCCTCTTCAATGGCTGTGCGAAGTTGCTGGATATTGGCAGGAACTGGAACACGCTGTCGTATACGCCGATCCAGAGCATCCCAAACATGATCAATGGGTCACATGTCCGGCAAGTATGCTTTGTCCGGTGAATAAGCTTCCAGGAATTGTGTACAGATCCTTGCAACATGGGCCGAACATTATCATGCTGCAAAATGAGGTGATGGTCGTGGATGAATGAAACATCAATGGGCCTCAGGATCTCGTCACGGCATCTCTGTGCATTCAAAATGCCATCAATAAAATGCACATGTGTTCGTTGTCCATAACATACACCTGCCCATACCATAACCCCACCGCCACCATGGGCCACTCGATCCACAACGTTGACATCAGCAAACCGCTCACCACACGACGCCATACACGCTGTCTGCCATCTGCCCTGTAAAGGGAAAAAACTGGGTTCATCGTGAGAACACCTCTCAAAGGTCAGACGCCATCGAATGTGAGCATTTGCCCACTCAAGTCAGTTACGACGACGAACTGCAGTCAGGTCGAGACCCCGATGAGGACATCTCTGTCAGTTTGTGCAGAAATTCTTTGGTTAAGCAAAACGATTATTGCAGCAGCTGTCCGGGGGGCTGGTCTCAGACAATCTAGGAGGTGAAGATGCTGGATGTGGAAGTCCTAGTCTGGTGTGGTTACACGTGGTCTGCGGTTGTGAGACCGGTTGGATGTACTGCCAAATTCTCTGAAACGCCTTTGGAGACGGCTTATGGTAGAGAAATAAACATTCAATTCACGGGCAACAGCTCTGGTGGACATTCCTGCAGTCAACATGCCAATTGCACGCTCCCTCAAAACTTGTGACATCTGTGGCATTGTGCTGTCTGATAAAACTGCACATTTTAGAGTGGCCTTTTATTGTGGCCAGCCTAAGGCACACCTGTGCAATAATCATGCTGTCTAATCAGCATCTTGATATGCCACACCTGTGAGGTGGATGGATTATCTCGACAAAGGAGAAGTGCTCACTAACACAGATTTAGACAGATTTTGTGAACAATATTTGAGAGAAATAGGCCTTTTGTGTACATAGAAAAAGTCTTAGATCAAACTTTCACTGCAGGAGTGTTTATTCCTACCTTGTAAATGTGTTTCAATTCATGGTATTTTTTCATAACAATCTCTTCAACTTCAACAGAGAAGTGAATTGCGCTGACTCTCGTGATAAGTCAATCAAACTGATGCTTTCTTTCCATGCTCCTTGTGATTGGCTGTTTGCAGCACGTGTCAAACTTTCAGGTGCATGCGCCTCACAAACTCTGGATCACACCTGAGTTGACAGAGAACATTTATACCGAGTGTTGTGCAAAAGCTGATCCTGATCTAAACCGGGTTGGGTTTGTCTGGTTTTGTCAACTCAAAACTTACTCTGCAACTCTGAGTTTGTTCATCTCGCTTTATGTTACAGGCCACAGGTCTAAAAAGGATGGTTCACAAACAAACTAAAAAAATTATTTTACAGCTGTTTTTAAAAAATATTGTTATTTCCTATGCAGATGCACCCCCCTAAAAATCACCTCAATCATTTTAGGATGATTAATTATTTCCTGAAAAATGTTCATAATGCAGCATGTATTACAGAAAAATGAAACAATGTAAGTTTTTCCAATATTCTGCAGCCCTAGGAACAATTAATACACAGTGCTTCTGTAATATAGTCAATTCTTCTTAACTGTAGGCTGTTTACAGTAACTAACATAGCAAATTGCACATCAATATAGATTATGTGGGCACATGTATAGTCATTTTACAACAGCTTCTGAAGAGATTCTGGCACACAGAGCATGCAACTTTATCGTGAATGTGCCTTTCAACTATGGTTGCCCTTAGAATCTAAAATACCCATTTTCAGAAATTTAGATTTCCTCCTTTATGATTTTCAGGGCCATTAACACCTTACCTAACATTGCCTAAAGACAAATGACTTTGAGGCTACCTTTTGGTAGCTAGCAAGCCACTGTCTCATTCTTACAGACAAATAGAAGAGGACATTTCAATCTTCTCTGCCAAAACTCATTTTAGAGACTGTGGATGCCTCTGACAATGACTGATTGTCTATGGGGGCAAACCTGCAAACTTTGGTTAAGTGCGTCCACATTTATGGATATGGGTTAAAAATGTAACCTCATGATGGATATTATTCCCCTCTATCACTCAAGTCAATATGGTTATGGCTGTCTGTGCGAAGACTGCAGGGAATCGAGAGAACAGATGCACTTGAGTGAAGGTCATGGTGAAAATCAGCTTCAAAATTTAGGTGGGAGAGGAAGCTGCAGTTCTGCCCATCGGCTACAATCAGGACAAGACTCGATCAAGCTACACGGTTTCTGTAGATGCCAGTGGACAGCGGTCACCTCAGCAGCACAGCATCTGTTCACAGCCTGGTCAGAGCACTCGCGCTGATTGAACGATTATGCTCTATGTGCCGTACGGCAAGATAGACAGACGCATCATGCACAAGGGACACGGTTTGAAATATTGATCACCCAGAGGAGCGCAATCTATTAGCTCAGGGAACCTTGGGATAATGGCATTCATTGTGAAATTAAAGGCTCAAATTTTATGAAGGATTTCATCCTAATAGAATTTGAGATTGCAAAAATCGAAATGCAGCTGCTTGAAACTTCCCCATACAAACTGAAAGTAAAGGTATTTTTCAATAAAATATCCATCTGAATGGCTCACTTATGTAGGGCAATTAAAGCAGTATCAATTTATGTAATTGACAGACCTTGTTGGACAATAAAAAAGAACACCATAACACATCTACTGTACACAAATCAGGCCTCTTTCACATATCATATTTTGTGTTTAATTCTTTGTTTCAGCCAAGAAACATAAATATTGTCAATGTAACCTTCACAAATTTTCAGAAGACCTTCAAACCATAACAGCAACCATATAAATTGCACAAGCTAATTTGAGGTCACTCACAGCTTTCAATAGCCAGGATGGTGATGTTGTGTACAGCATTGACTTCTCTGTCTAAAGGCTTAGCCGTGCTGATGACTCCTGTTGTTGACTCAATGTTGAAAAATCGCTCCAAGTCCGTGTTTCTGTCTATTGAATACCTGGAGAAAAAAGATTGAATGAATTTCAAGCTTTGACTTTTAAATGAATTCTATAGATATGACCTAAAGTCACAGCCCCAACAGCAATCATTATTTTCAGTGGCTCTTAGGCACAGAACTGCTTAATTATGAGCATTTGTCTTTCAGCACTAAACACCTGAGTCCCACAACTCATTTACAGTCAACATTTGCATCCGCTCCCACATAAACAAATAAAATAATTTAATGCAATAATAATAGCACTAATGACTTGCATATGCATTATCTTAGGCCTGTTTTATATTAACATGTGTTTATGTGATTTGCTTGAAATCAGATAGCATAGCACTTGACCCTATTACATGTGTAATGTATTGTGTAAATACTCAAGACACTGTGACTCATTGTCTTTATTCACATGCAACTATGTGAATAATATTATGTTCACTACTGTTTGATATCAGTAAGGTTTAATTTTTAATGGGGTTTTTTCAGCAAGGATGCATTTAATTCATCAAATGTGACAATAAAGACACTTATGATGTTACAAAAGATTTCTGTTTCAAATAAAGGCTGTTTTTTTCTCCTTTATTTCTCAGAATGCATCACATTTTCCACACAAATATTAAGCAGCAAAAACTGTTTTTGACATTGATAATAATAAGAAATGTTTCCTGAGCAGCAAATCGCCATTTTAGAAGGATCATGTGACAATGAAGACTGGAGTAATGGCCGCTGTGCCATAACACAAATAAATTACATTTTAAAATATGTTAAAAAAATGTGTTTAAATTGTAACAATATTTCACAATATTATCAGTTTTATTGTATTTTTGACCAAATAAAGGCAGAGCTGGCGAGCATATAAGAGTCATCTTACAAAAACATAAAATCGTATGTGAGTTTTTGCAAGCCATTTTGCACAGATAACTGTGGTCAGATTTCTATCCGTAGACATATTAGACTGCAAGGGGAGAATGCAATTCAGCTAAGGTCTGACTAGATATTATCTTGATAACAAAATCAGGTAATATTTTTTTATTAAAGTTTTAAAGCTTTAATTAAAAATTCTGTAGTCTTTCTCAAGATTTAATCTTGCCTTTATAAAACCAGTATCACTATGGTGTAAAGTAATTCCATGAGGTCATGTCCTACCTAATGGGGCTATTGGTTGAGTCTGGGTCCAGAGCAGAGACGGTTCCTATGATGGTTCCCATTTTAGCAGCTTCAGAGACAACCATTTTGCTGAGCGGAGAGAAGATAGGAGGCTCATCTACATTCTCCACAGTCAGCCTCACCATCGCTGTATCACTGAACGGTCCTTGAGACAAGAACCGTGGGTCTATGTTCCTGTTGGATGCTTCAATTTTCAGAGTGTAGCTTGACTTTTTTTCAAAGTCGAGATTCTGAGGTGAAGAGCACAAAAGCAGCAAGGGAAAGTGGGGGGAAAAGTTTAGAAACAGTTTTTAAATTATAAACAAGGACAGAGAATATGTGGTAAGCATCCAGGCAATTCATAAACAGAGTTCACATTTGAAATATAGCTGTGATGTGTGTACATATAGCCTATAATCCATCCAAGAACCCTTGATCCACTCCTTTTATTTCTCATATTTCATTTAAGTATTGTTATCGATTGACAGGACAGAAAAGAACAGTGTCAAAGCAGTACATTGATTTTAAGAAAGAGATACATGATGCTGAAAATGTCTTGTGGAATACTTTCTCATATAGTCATTTATCACTCCTGCCTGCTGTAATATGCAGTGCATTGAAAACTACCTTCCGAGCTTCCTTCATATCACTGACAAAACATAACTTCCCTGAGGGTGCAACAAAGCCAAATCCAGCACCTGTGAACGTTTAACTGTAGTTTTAAAATGAGAAGTCAGAGTCAGTTTATTGTCAATTCTATCCTACATAGCTTCCCTGGAAACCACAATGCAAATATAAAACACTGTACTGCATATACAATGTACAGAGTTCAAAATGCAAGTTTTCAAACAGATTATTGATGTATTCATGTTTGTTGCATATTTAGTTGCAAGTTTTCTACAAATATTTCAGTCTATTTTCTCTGTATAAATGTCAAGTGGTGTAACCATGTAAAAAGTAATAAAATACTTTCCATATAGCTTGAATACACTTGAGTGCACAAATCTGGTCAATACATTCTGAAACACTGTTTTATTCAAACAAAAAATATGTTTTTCAAGAAAAAAAAATAAAAATAATTGATATATATAGTATAATACGTTTTTTAATTCATTAAGTTTTTTGGAGATTTTGGAGTTTATTCATATTTTAAATTGTATTAAATATTAATATTTAAATGCATATTTTTGAAGAAACAATATTAAATTAATTCCACCAAAATGAATATAAACACCCCCAAAATTCAAAATGTTTTCTCTGTATGAATTTCTATTTCCATAACATATGATACATAAAGGGGGATGGGTGGGAGTAAGTGGTCCAATCATTTGAGGAGCATGATCGCCTATGGGAAGAAACTGTTCTCAGGTCCAGTAGTTCAGGAGTGCATATACTCCTGAGGCTTCTCCCAGAAGGAAGAACGGCAGAAAAAGCTGAAGGCCAAAGTACTGTCCTTCATTCTGTTACTGACTTTCTTTAGACACTGCTTCAGGGGAAATAACATGCTGAGCAGTCTGCACTGTAGGGGCGTCCAGTGAGAGGAAGAGCAGTTTTTCAAACACTGTTGATTTCCTGAAGTCAACAATTATCTCTTTTGTCTTGTTGACATTAAGAGGTGGTTGTTGACTCCTCAATATTTTTCTAGATCTCTCATCTCCTCTCTGCATGCTATCTAATCATTGTTGTTGATGAGCCCTAGCACTGCAATGTCATCTCTAAAGTTGATGATATAGTTGTTGGGGTGCCTGGCAACCAGGCTGAGAGTCAGCAGAAAGAACAATAAAGGTCTGAGGACATAGCCCTGGGGGATACTGGTAGTCAGGGTGACAATTTGGGAGGCCTGGTCATGGATCCTGGCTGCCTGAGGTATGTTTGTCAGGAAATCTGACAAACAGCTGTAATGTCTAGTTTTAAAGCAAAATACCTGCTATGCAATATCTGTAATCCAAAAATTTAAAAACTCAAGTCAATAAATAATTAATTGTAACATGAGTTGTATTTAAATTGAATAGTTTTGCCTTTAAGCAAAATGTCAGGAGTCAAGTGTAGATCTTTCAGTAATAAGGAAGAGCTTGTTTAGCCCGTGGTGGGATGAGCAGTGGAGTTTGTTAGTCACAGATGATCTGGTGGCCACAAGACCACAAGATCTGGAAACTATAGTTACAAAAATGCAACAGGATGCTAAAAATTAAGGTATGTTACTGTTGAGTTCTTCAGCTTTCTTTTGCCCGACAGGCACAGAGTCAATGACTTTGACACAAACTCAAAGATGTCTTATATTAGAAGTGATCCCAGTTGTTGTTAAGTGTCTTCTATACACGTAGCCTCAGATGAACCTCTGACAGTATCTAAAGATACACGCTTTTTACATTTAGCACATTTTCTTATTGCGCCCCCATTACAGGCATGAAAAATGTATCGCCTTCACTTATTTCCTGTCAGTAATGGAGCCGAAAGTACATATAAGGTTTGGGCTGTCTCTGGCCTACCTTCTGTAAAATTATGACTCCTTCCTGGGTATCTTTGTCTGGCACGACCCTGAACACCCCAAGGCCGTCGCCCTCTATAATTCTGTAGTCCATCTCAGCATTTGGTCCGATGTCAGAATCCAAGGCTTTTATCTTGGCCACCACTGATGCCACAGGCAGGGATTCAGGCACAGCAAACTGATAGGATTCTGCAAAAGAGGCCCGACAAACACACACACCCACACACAGTGGTTATTGATGATGCTATTTCTCTTTTTTCCTTCCTTATCACCCAGCTGTTAGGGCCAGGTCTGAACTAATAATGTATCTCTCTGCTCCGTAGCAGGTAAGCCACTCTAGACATAGCAAGCACGAGGATAGTCTAAGCTCTACACACTCCCGGACACATACTGATTCCGCCAAAGGTATCATGCGGCTAAAAATAGGGACAGAAATAACTATGACAATTATCTAAAAAATATTATATTATAAAAGAAGATTGTTAGTTTCTATTCAAAAGATCATCTACACGATAATTACACAGTAACTACAGCGAGCACTTGATCTCTATAATACAAGATCAGCCTGAGTCATGAAAAATCCCAGATTGCTTGCATGCAAATTAAATGGGGAGGCAGCATGCATTAATGATGGATCGGGTCCACGTTTGTTTTATAGCCGGTAGAAGAATCATACTCCTTGAAAAACGGGGTGGGTTGTCGTTAACGTCCGTAAGTGTGACCGTCACCGATGTGGTGCCTGAGAGTCCTCCCATCTGACCAACCATGTCTTTGGCATGGATTACCAGCAGATATTGATTCCGTGCTTCTCGATCCATGTTGGGCAGAGCCGTCCTCACAATGCCTGCACAGAAACGTTGGACTGTTTTAGTGAATGTCTTGTTGCCTAGTGTTGATTAAAATGTAAGAAATATGGGGGGTTGTTGATGCATGAGATGTACTGTATAATGATAACATCTTCCTGGCCTGTAAAAGCTGTGAAAAAGCGTCTAGATTACAATATGGACTACTGCATTATAGGGAGATGGAGTATGCATCAATTAAAATAGGATTACCATTTAGTAAACTAAATAGCAAGGACCTTTTCCAGATTTGTTAGGCCATATCATAATGGATCTCTCATCAATGAGTCAAATTCACTGAGGCCAGTTGAGGACTGTAAATCAATTTCCTCTCCAAGTCATTGTTAGTTTTGGAATTATCATTGCTTGGCACACCCGAGAGTGATTAAATAGTACCTACTTCCTATTTGCACACAGAAAGCTGCGATAAATCCTAATCAATAAGCGCTGCTATTTGCTATATCTGGCTTCATTTTCCTCCACATGTTGTGGTGTCTCTAAACTTAGCTGCACACTTTAAAAGAAAACGGAGAAAAAGTTTAATCAAGCTTTGTAATTTACCCTGTTGATTGAGTCCATATGTGGAAATGACCTCAGTTACAGCTAGAGTGCTGATTACATTAAGGATTGCATTCCCTGTAATCAGTTGGTAATGTGTGCCAGTAACTTCATCACAAGTCCCATTCACTTTTTCTCTGTCTTTAAGTGAGTCAATCAAAATAGCAGTCTCTTGACGTTTCCATGTTTCCATTCCAGGATATGGTGGTTACCGTGTCGTAGCTTTGAAAAGACTTGTCGCTCAAGTGATTTTGTGATATTGTCCACTGTTTCCCTAAAGAGCTTGATTGGTAAGAATGACTCAAAATCTTGCTGCTGGATAACATTTTAGTGCTTAAATATTTTACTGACAATATTGCAAAGAAATATTGTGTGTACCTGTCTTTGGTTCCACAGAGAAATAGGGTTGTCCTTCAAGGATGCTGTACACGACTCTGGCACTGTTTCCATATGTGGGGTCATCTGCGTCAGTCGCCTTAACCTCAACCACAGATGTGCCTGGAACAAATTATCCATGCAATTTGATCAAAATGGTACCAGACATACACTGGCATTGAGCCTCACTTGATTACAAAACTGAAATCCGATGTAGACTGAAAACATCAGAAAACATGAACAGGATCATGTAAACCAATATAGAAACATTTGGATGCACATACGTAGATGTCCATTGTTCTGTTTCCGCAACATTTTTGAAAGAAGACTCTCCAAGCCTGCGTTTTTTTGATCAAAAATACAGTAAAAACAACAATATTGTGGAAATATTATGACAACTTCAACAACTGTTTTTATTTTTAATATATTATAAATATAATTTATCCTGTGATATGCATTAAAAAAGAGGCTCCTCGGCCTCCTTATCCATCTGACATGCTGTCAGTACAAACCGAGGCATCTGCTGCTGATGCTATAGCATCCATTAAGTTCATTAAAGTTTTTTGTAAGTAATTAATTTATAACAGAGACAGTGGCTTCCCAGTGGACACAACTGTCTTTCCATTGTGCGTTAATTTCCATAAATTATGATTTCGTTCTCTTGAACAATGCGATGTAAACTTTGCTTTATCCATAATTATTTCACAGGGTTTTTCACACTTTTTTTTTCCAATGCAAATTAACGACCCGCAGATAGAAACATATCTTGTGTTGGCTTCTGCAGTATTTTGTATTCTTGTGCCTGTTTTGATTACAGAGTACAGAGCTGGTGTTGCCTCAGTTCTCATTAAGTCATGCATCCTTGCAAAAAGCCCAGAAGGACAAAACAAATCTAATTGTAAGCCAAACACACACTTTAAACACAATTCTGTATGTGGCCTGCACTTGCTTTTCGCAACATGTATACTATTGTTGAAAATTTTGGGGACGGCAGGATTTTTTTTTAATTGTTTTTGAGTGTCTTATGCTGCATTTATTAGATCAAAAAAACAGTAAAACTAAGTTACACAATTTGATACAGTTTCAAATATCTGTGTTATATTTTAATCTAAAAGAACTTTCAGTAGCCATTACTCACTTTTCAGTGTCACATGATCCTTCAGAAATAATTTGTATATGTTGATTTGTTGATAAGAAACATTTCTTATTATCAACACAGTTGAAAACAGTTGTACTGCTTAATGTTTGCATTATTCTTGTCTATTTCTTTGTGAAGTCTTTGATGAATAGAAAGTTTCAAAAGAACAGCATTTATTTGAAATAGATTTGTTTATTTATTTATTTTGTAAAAAATGTACAAATCTTTACTTTGTATGCATCATAGCTAAATAAAAGTAATAACTGCTTTGAAAAACTTAAACGGTAGTGTAGATTTATTACTTCATCATTTATTCTGTAGAACTGGAGCACAAAGGGAAGTTTAGTGCTGCTTTACTGGCTTACTGATATTTCCCAGATTTGACTTAAACTGTAAAAATGGCTAATGGAAAGTGCCAGGCCTTCATTTGAGCACAGGTACGCCGCTCCAGACGGCGGTTTTCCTCAAATGCAGATGATCATAATGCTGTTTGCTTGTAAAAAGCAAAAAAAAAAAAAAAAAAGCAAAGAGACTTTGGGACAGGCCCAGATGTTGTCATATTGGTAACCTAAGCATCTGGAGGCACAGCTGAGTGTACAAAAACACAGCACCATGGTAACACCTCACCACAGGAACCGAGGCCAAATGACTGTTACTCTTTATCTGATGGCGTGATGTGATTTCATCTCTTATAGGTAACCTTGTACCTCTGCAGAATCATTTCAGGCACTTTATATTCAACAGGCCGGTACATTTATAGCCAGTTAAGGACACCGGCATATGGTCAGCCCTTAAATACACATCATAGCGAAACCGCAATGTGTGAAAGTGAGTGGATGAGAGTATAAGGCATATGTTGTGAATTTCCATTTGGCCTCATGCTGACGTCTGGCTTGAGGGAGAGGTGTCTGGGTAAGGTTGTGGTCCTCACACTTGCAAACAATCTCCTGTTTCTTAATTACTAAATTAAATTAATAATTTTCACGTTAATCAAATCCATTCATCACCGGTTGACTGCTAATGAATTTAAATGGATCTATAAAGCAGTCATTGAGGACAAGGGTCGCTTGCATTCACAGAGGCTAATGGCTTTGTTCACGCCGTTGGACAGACAGTGGCAGCCAGCATGTTAATTGCTCTTATAAAAAAGCATGTCAATGCTTGCATGATTGTCAGCTACTACACTCTGCGTAGTCGAACTGACAAACAAGTGCCCTGTACCGGGTGCATTCATTATGTATATTACTGTTTTTAGGTGATCCTCAGCTCACACTCAATACCTAAACAAATTCTTGACACAATTACCAATAATCATTCTGAAATTGGATGTCAAAATATCTGTTATGGATGCACCAATATTTAAACCCTGGCCGATTTGAAAAGCTGATATTTGTTTAATATTTATAACTGATTACTGATAAATGGTATACTATTTTGTCCATATATATATATTCTATATATATAGATATAGATTAGGCTGCCGATAAACACAATTACCACATTTTACTACACAGAGACGTGTTCCCTGACGAAAGCCCTCGCAAAACCACGATCATATTTTGTGCAGCTCCATGTGAATAAATGCTGCTCCATGTGAAAGTGCGCAGGTGATGGAGATTTACTGCTGATTACAGAACCGGCTTTACTGACAAGATGTGCATTAAATATCGCATGTGATTTATCGTGCAGCCTGTAGTGTCTTGCCTTAATTTATTAGTGTTTTTCAAAATAAACTTTTTTTTATATTTACATTACCTTTGCCATCATAACGCTCACTTAAACAAAATGAGCATGTGCAATTGAATTTCCACAATCCACCAATACTAATAAATCTAACATCCCTCTTTGGTGATTGGTTTGGTATGTACAAATCCAAGGCACTTACCGACAGGAGACATTTCGGGTACTTGAGCATTGTAAGGGCCATCCAGGAACTTGGGCTCATTGTCATTGATATCCTGCACTTTGATAACAAATTCAGACTCTGGTTCGACTGGCAGGTTGGTGGAACGGTCTTGGGCCTGAGCTCGCAGCGTGTAGTAGGCCTGTTCCTCCCGGTCCAGGCGCTTCGTGGCATGAATGTCGCCTGTGTTCTCATCAATGGTGAAAATAGAGGTTGCACCTTCACCAGTGAGCACGTATTTTACTTTGCCCTCACCTTTGTCCACATCCGAATGAAGCTACAGGAAAAGAAGAAATGAAAAAAAAAAAAGTAATTAATATCTATTATCATTGTAACAGTTGTCTAGTTAGCATTGTAATTAATGAACAATGTCAGTAATTGTGTTTACTCGTGAGAAAGTACTTCTGCAATGTTTTAAATAATAAATGGGGATATACCATCTCCAGCAGATTTGTGCAAGTCAACAAAAAAGAATGGACTGAATAAATGTCAAATCTCACAAGTTATTCTTCCTCACACATCTCAGAACACATGGATGGATTTTTTAAAAATAAAACATTTTTCCTTGTTATACTGAATATGGCTTGAGGTGCTGTTGCTGTGAGTTACCTGCGAGTTAAAAAAAAAAAAAACATGAACGGCAGTGGGGAAATCTCCGAAATCTCAGTCACTCTGTCCTGAATGTTTAGTCACTTTTACGAGTGTTCAGTTGTTTTGTGAGAAGCCTGACAATTATACATGGTATGTTATTTTATATTAACCATTGTGTTTAAATAGTGCCAAAAATGCCAAACCATAAAAACTGGCCAATTTAATTGACAGTCCAGAAATCCTCATCATGGGCCCTTTTCTCATGCCGTTACCATTTTATGGCAGCTGACTTGGTATTTCAATCACCAGCAGTGAATGATTTTATTTACTTGTTTATTTATTGAAAGACTTTATTTCCCTCTTTGGGGGATTATAAGCCAAGTCCTTAGCTTTCCCTCCCTTTGTTTTTCTTTCCTTTATATAAATCTAACATGTTTTTGTCTTCAAATACACATTTCTCAAGAGACTGTCTTTCACTGTGGAACAATACTTTCATGTATAGAATCTAGCCGGTATGAAAAGACAACGTGTTTGCTTCATTTAAGCAGTCCTGTCATATCATACGTCTTTATGATGCTGTTTTTCACAGAGTCACAATGATTGGCTGGTGCATCATAGTTGCATTGCTTTCATGGGACAAAGTGAACCCACAACTGAATTTGGGAAGGTGGCAAGCAGTGTCCTGTGGTGTGATATGCTATAATTCATCTAAAACCATTTCAAACAGCATTATTCTAATGATTTTACATTACGCATGCAGTTTATGACCACATTCTCTATATGGAACTGTATTTTTAATTCATTTGTCACACTACAGTACTGTAAAAAGGAAAAAAAGCTCCCATCTAGTCACATCTGGTTTAGGTTGCCGTTTATTTGCCAATAAAACAGCGCTGCTCCACATATGATGTCAGTTAATCAAAAATTACAATGGTTACAGTGCAGGAACCGAGTGTGCTAATGACATTTGAGGCTAATTAATCAAAGTAAATGTGTGTTTGGATGTCAGTGCTGGCAATTCACCAAGGCCTGATGTCTGTTGTGTGGCTCGGCTCTGCATTTTTTAATTTTTTTTTTAATGTTTATTCTGACCATAATTCACCATGATGATGACTGCAGATCATTAGATTCTGTGTGCTCAGCTACACCGCTCCGGCTTGCAAACTCATCTAAAATGATTACGATAAATGTATATATATTTTCATCTGAATAAAGCTGTCAATTGTATTACCATCGAATTACCATTCTCAGAAGTTCAAAAAGTTGTCATATTAACAACATTTATAATGTTACAAAAGATTCCATTTAAAAAAAGTGCCATTCTTTTGAACTTTCTATTCATCAATGAATCCTGAAAAAAGTTTCCATCACAATATTAAGCAGCACAACATTAATAATAAGAAGCAATGTTTCTTGAGCACTGGAGTAATGACTGCTGAAAATTCAGCTTTGCCATCACAGGAATAAATTACATTTTAAAAAACAGCAATTATATTTATAGTTATTTTAAACAGAAATAATAGTTCATAACATTACTGCTTTTACTGTATTGTTAATAAAATAAATACAGCTTTGGTGAGCATAAGAAAATAAAAAAAGCATAACAAGTCATCTTACTGACCCTGAACCTTTGAAAAGCAGTGTAAGCAAAAAATATAATAAATAATATAATAATAATTGATGACTCATTCTGAACTACATAGACTCAAATCTCTCTATGATGAGACTATCCCTCACCCTAATGCGAAATGCAACCAACTACCAAGTAGCAAATCATGATTCATGTCTGACGTAACTGGCTATTGGTTTTAGAAGAAAAAAGAAGAAAAAAAAACTAAATCCCTTCAGTAAGGCCCACCCAAACTTTCTGTTCAATAGGAAACACTACAACACAGGAAAGAAAACAACATTAGAAAACGACATTGGAATGTCTGTGTCAAGTATTTCAAATCAATATTATCAACGTTTTCAGACAGCTCTTTGAGCGTAGCTTATTGTATATGTTTGTGTGCGTGTGAATACTAAAAACAAAAAAAAAAAAAAAAAAAAAAAACAAGGAAAATGTGAATCACTCTCCTATGCAGGAATGCAACCCTGGGGTCGTCTCTTGACTTAGTCCTCTATCTCTCATCCTTTTGCTCTTTTCAGCTCAGAGAAAGAGATAAAATACAAATAAGAAGTGGACAGAAGGAAGGACTAAAGTTGCACGGTAATGAGCTGCTGAGAACAAGATCAACAAGCTAAAACAGGAATGAGAGGAAGGAGGAGGAAGGCCTGAGGAGGAAACTACTGGAGGAAGCCAGGACCTTGAAGTCTTGGGATGAGCACTCACCTTTTCTCTCTCAGCCTTTAGTTAAACCTGCCGGAAATCTTACTGCCCCTAACAAACTGGCTGAATCATGCTATGTCTGAGTGTGTAAATCAGCAATGTGGGTTGTTGTTGACGGAGATGATAGCACAACATAGCGTTTCCTTCATCTGGACTGGCACCAGTCTCACGCTGCCAACACACTCCACCACAATAAAGAAGATAAATGAAGACTGTCATTATGTCCCTGTCATCTGTCTCTGGCAAACCAGCGAGCCCAATTACATCGTGAGATTACAAACGCTGCCTGTTTTACACACAGCTAATTTATGTTCATCTGTCTCCTTCTTGGATCCTGCAGGGGTGCCCTTAATATGACGCTCTGTCTCTTACCTGCTCTCACTCCCTCCAAATACGGAAATATTATGGATGTGGCAAACGTGGAACTGCCAAGCCTGCCAGCACACATCAATTACTTTCCTCACAATCCCACCTAATGAGAGACTTTCAAACTGAAACGAACTTCGTAATAAATAACACAATTGATATGAATGCCATTACTGGAGTGATCGGCACTGGTGAGGCGTTTTCTCTGATTTAGTGTAATTTCTCCATAGCGATTCAGAAGCTGCGACTAAAATCGCACAGCAAGATATATTACAGATGGTGTCTCCCTTAATTAGCTACATCTACTCAATCAAAGCATTGAACATGCCTCTTGTCTGCGAATTAAACACTGTAAAATAAGCCACATCATATAGATATACATAAATTACTAGTTTTATATATACAAATACAAATACATACAAATAATAAAAAATATTAAGCAGCAACATTTAATTTCACATTGATAATAAATGTTTCTTGAGCACCAAATCAGCATATGAGGATAATTTCTGAAATATCTTGTGACACTAAGACTGGAGTACCGGCAGGTCTACAATTTAGCTTGCCACAATGGACTTATATATAGATATATATTATCTATATATATAATAAAATAATATATATATATATATATATAAGAATATATACACACAGATATATATGATACAATAAAATAGAACTTTTTTTTAAATGTAATAATATCCAATAATCATCGCTTGTTGAGCATGAGAGACTCTTTCAAAATAATAATAAAAAAATCTGATCAACCCCAAACCTTTCAGTGGTATTATACAGAAGCAGTATGAACTGTATGGAGACTAATGCACATTTACCATGTTTTACCATGGTCATTTGCCAAGAAATGCTGTAGACTCATATTAAATAAACAGCAACGCCTACTATTTATCATAAGACATATCACAGTATCAGACCATAGCTTTTTACTACATACAGACCATAATTTATCTACCTTCTACAGTCATTTTAAAAACACCACAGTTAGACATTATGCAAGACCTGTGGTAAATTATCATAAAACAACTCTGAATGGAAACAGTAGGCCTACTTCATGTTCATGTTTCTGGTCGTATTAGCTTCAAGTACTGGATCAAACAACCTTCATACTTTCTGTCATTTCCTGGAGGAGAGGGTAATCTATTTTTGCAGTGATAGCATGATTAGCATTGCTCTTTGAGGTTGACTGTGCTGTGTTGCAGGCTGGCGAACAGGGGGAACTCCCACCACAACAAGGTTAGCACAGTGACTCAGCATCTGGTTTGTTTAAGAATCATCTACGAGTTTTTCACATGGTTGCTGGTTAGCATTATTGCAATTAGCTTTCATGCTTGACCATTCTAAAGCTAAGGAATTTATAAGCCTATCTGATTAGACACATTCAAATGTCATTATCTATTTTGTATCATGACCTTTTGTTAGGGAAAGCTAAATTTTTAGTTTATTTATGTAATATCTGATGCCAGTCTGACTTTATTTTCATATAGTCTATGAAAGAAAAAAAGATCATATTCAAAACTGTCTTCAATGTAAGCACCACCATGAGTGCTAGGCAGAACTGTAGCTAGGTAATGGTTCATGAAGGGAAGATGTCATTGCACTGTTTTATTCATATCTTTGTCACCTTGGATTTACCCCCCAAAACTTTAAGTGCCAAAAACAGCACTTGCATTTGTCTGTAAATGCATTGCAAGATATGCAAAGGATGTGAGCTGTTGAGACAATCAGCTATGGGAGATTTTTTACACCATAATTAGCATGAACAGGAATGTGCAAATTAAAGATTAACAGGGCTCCAAACTGCGACTAAATGGTTGCATTTTTGCAACTTATTTTTCTGTAAGTTTTGTTAGATGTTGCAAGTTGCTTAACTTTCTTTGATTATGTGCTTTGCGCATAAGAGAAATCAAATGGCACACTCTTCAAAAGCGGAAAGAAAGAGTGCTAACTTTCTGAACCATGTAGCATGGAACATTTATCAGTTCGACCCAACAGACGGCACAGCACAAGCATTTACAGTACTTGCAGATCGACTATGCAACATCACTATTAAACTGTGCTGCGATGTTCACAAAGATGCATTTGGATTTGGCGCAAAGTTCTGTAACAAACCCGAAATGTTTTGGCGATTTAAACTAGTTTAAGTCTAGATGAAGCAGTGCTGACATTCTTAGCAGCATTTCTGTGGAAAACATTGTGCCATGAATAAACAGTTTAGAAGATTGGGAGTTTAGGATTTTCTGTAATAACACTAACTGGTAACCAAGGTATTTTGGCAAAAATGTGGTATATTCATAATTGATGTTGTTATATAATTAAAACAGTCCTCTATATTGTATTAAATGTATAACAGAAGTAATATAATATAATTATAGTATTTTAGTTAGAAATTAAATAGTTACATTTTACCATGGAAGCCATGCATGGTTTTTAACCAGTGTGTGTCTAAACTTCAAAAGTACATACTATGGTAAATCTGTCAGTGTCAAATGTGTATTTTTTGACAAATTATGAATATTTCTCAGTGGTATAATGTCAACGAAGTACATGCAAGTTAGACTCCTAAAACACCTTTGCTCATGTGCAAACAAGTGCTCACACAACCGTGGATGATTCATTTTCCACTCATGGAGTCTGTGTGTTTACTATACAGTATAGCGTCCAGTTTGCGCTAATAGTAAGTTTGTACTGGGGGCTCTGATTTATCAAGTAGGCTATATCCCTTAATCACAACACAGATGCACGCATGTATTTATAGTCTATTAAAACATCAAAATTCCAGGCATTCCTAAATTTGTAGATGCCCAAAGGCTTTTGTAATCGTTTTATATTTTTATAATTCTACTATAGTTAAGCTATAATCACCAAGAGTACCATTTTTCGCTCTACATACAGGCATTGCATGACACCCGTTCACAATACCTAACTTTTTTTTTTTTTTTTTTTTATACCGTTCAGTAAAGTGTTCGCAAAGTACTACATACTTTAGACTCAATATTGCTTTTTTTGCTCAGTTTTTTGCCAATGAAAATATTCTCTTTTCCAAACAACGGATCACTGTTTTTGTTCTCTATCATGGGACGGTGTTTCTTATTGAATGAATCAGTTTTTTGAATGAATCGGTTGAATAAATGATTCAGTGTTTCACTCATTAACACAGTCAAATGCTTGTTTCTGAATGAATCAGTCGTTTGAACGAATCTGTTGAATCTCAATGACTCACTCATTAACAGTCACATGCTGCCACCTACTGGCGGTTTTAATTTGACATTTCTACTATTTTTTTCATGTTTTTGAATAATTTCAAATATCAGTATTCAACACTTTATGTTGAAAATATCAAAACAGTATTATTGTCAGGCAAGTGCTCGTAGGCTGCAGGTTAAATGCATTCCCCTCTGAGATACATACACTGTGTGAATACATCTAAATGCTATTTCAGATGCAGATTCCAGAAATGTTTTCTTATGCTGGAATTGAAGACACTAAGCACCGGATGAAGTCTTCTCATCTACCCCCAAAAATGCAAAATGGAAGAAAGAGTTAAAAACTTGAACACACCTCTTGCTACTCCCGCGCTCCGTATGAACATTTTTTATATAGTTAATTGCTTCTTTCCCTTTTGCATCTTATCTCTGTTACTTCTCACTACTTTCAAGCTTAGTATGTTTAAGATTTAAAAAATACTTTTCGTACTTAAGTACAATAAATATCACATATTTTAGGACTTTTACTTCTACCAACGTAATTTTCTGGTAAGATGTACTTTTGTACTGTACTGTACTTTTACTTGAGTATGGGTTTCAGGTACTTTATACACCACTGATATTTATTAGCATCTACACTTGTGTGTGGAAAAAATAGCAACATTGGGAGTATAATTTGTTTTTGTCCCTACACTTACCCTACAAAATCAGGTGCAAATGATCTCAAAATGTCTGCATCAATCAATAATCAATAAATTACTAAGACACATTTAGATTAAGAAAGCTGCATTCACACGAACCAAACAAACAAAACTGATTCATATTCACACCAAAAGCTCTTTGCTCAAACCTTAAGCATAAAGGACTGAAGTGAAGCATGTTACACGTTTGTCAGCAGTCATTAATCGCTGCGTAAGCACATAAGCATAGACCTGCACAGTCTCATTAAAGCGACAGTTGCCTTAGAGATAACCTTGGCTCACAGTTTAAAGGTGAAAGAAACCTAGCTTGGGATTCTGCAGCTGTTCGTACGCCAATGCTTTTTGTTTGCAACATCTAGAGGCTAACATTAGAACCGAGACATGCATTGTCTTCCCTGTTCCAGGCTCAAGTGATGTAGCGTTTTCCAGTGTCATTTTCCTTTGCTTTTAAAACCATCTTACCACCCTGGGTAATCAAGAGCCGGGCTAAAATCCAGTCTATAATAAAGGCAAACGACTGAATCTGTGAGGAAAGGCAGTTATTTGTACTTGATAGCTTTTTACATACTGGATCTATTTGCCAGTGCCTTTCAATACGCTCTTGTGGTGTGGGATTCTTCCCCCTGTTGTAATATTTCACCTGAATCAACACCTGCCGAGTGCTATATAAATGCAAATGGTATTTTATTGTGTTGCCGAGCTGCTCTTCATCGAGGAAGTGCGAGCCACATCTCAGCCTTATAGTGGAGGATTCCATATTCCCTGTCATTAGATTCAGTGGTGTCAGCTCATATCACTCTCCATATGATAAAAACTCAGCCGGATTCAATTAAAAAGCACCTCTGTGACTAGACACCCTCAATGCCCTCAGTCTTAATTATCTGAAAAGACACGATTCACTTTCTTCACCATCTCCATTTGTGAGTGTTCAGGTGCAAACCCGCACTCGGCGAGCAAATATGCGCGCGCACGCACTCGCAAGGTTGGCACCAGAGCCCGGGCCGAGACTGCCAACCAAATGACTTTCATCTGCACTGATGACAAATGGCCATGGCATGGACAAGTATGGACTGGAAGCAGATGAAAAGCGGTCCATCTTCTCCAGCGCTGCATTTAATTACCCAGCATATGTTAGAAATCACTCCAAAGAGGATTTGGGGAACGCTTGTTGATCCACAACATGAAAAGAGCTCTTTCTCTTCTGTTTCATTTTGTTTAATTCAGTTTGTGCAAATCATTGATGTGGTGGGAGGGCGAGCACGATGGAGGGCGCGTTTAATCTGCTCGGCCTGGCTGACGAAAAGCTTCCCGGTGGCCAGAAGGGGATAGAAGTGTGGATCCCTCATCCTCGCCATGGGGTTACAGCGACACTCCTGGTCTGCTTCTCATTAAGTGCACATTTAGAAGGTGAGCTACGAGTTGTTTTTGGCAGGCTAGGAAAAAGGAAATGCAAATGGGTTGCGATGGAAGTTGGCCTGGGAACACCCCCCCCCCCCCCCCTTGCTATTACACAGACTGCACCATCAAAGGATCCCCCCCAATTAAGGCTGAATTCAAAGCATTTTTTCTCTGGCGCACTCAGTGAATAAGGCAGAATCAGGCATTCAATGCCCAGCTGAGGGATTCAAACCGACAGGCCCTGCATATCCTATGGAGCTCAAATACGGGAATGGGAGGACAGCTAGCAGCTGAGAGGCCTTGATACAGTATGCCGGATAATCAGAGATGCATTCCTGTGATTCCAAACCAGAGGCAAGATTTTTAATTACGTGGCGGGATCCAAGTCCAGGTAACTTGCGATGGAACTATTAACGACATCGGACACTTGTTTATGCTTATTCTGAAGTGAACTCGCCTGGAAGTGCTGTAATGAATGTGTACTTTCAGTGGAGACACTGGGGTCATTTCTAATAATTGTTGATATTACTGAACTCACCCCGGAGACACGGATATGCATTATTCATTGCTCTCTCTTTGACATCCCTCGCGTTTGAGCATTTTATTCAAGCTGGGCCTATCATATCCATATTCATCAGGCTGCAAAGAGGTCACCATGGGCAATAATCCCAGTCGCTGATGGTACGATATCAAGATGGCAAAGACATATTCATTAAATTCATTCTGGTATAATTTCGCTGATAATAACGGGTGAGCAGATTCAACTTTGGTTTGTTCGACCGCATGTTTGGTTGAGAATAAGCCTCTCTGTTCGCTTCTCTGCTCTTTGTTCAGAGTAACAAAAAATCTTGTTTTCCAGCATGAATTGCAAGTGAGAGACAATCGATAAAGCATAAAACCAAGAACAGAAAATGTTATTTCAAGGGTTGATTAGAGATGGAAATTAAAGGTTTCTTATGCTTCCTGCAAAGTGTTTGAAGCCAAAAAAACAAAGATGTAAATGGCAAGACGTGTATGATGGAGATGGTGATGTGAAAATGGCTTCAAAAGGTTCTTCTATTTTACTCTCTGGAAGCATCAAAGTCCTTCTTCAATCAGCCTGGAGTCTCAACATCAAATTTCTGCCTGGAAAGTGTGTTTGTCTCATGCATATGAGAGCATACCGTATCTTTCAACTTTCTGCACAAACATAAAAATAGGCTGTTAGAAGTTTAGAATATCATCAAGCCAACTGTTGCTGACAGGGTTTAGTCTCTGCTCACTGTTAGGGCAGGATCAAAAGGTCAGAATAATCCACACACAGCTTATGCCTATCTAACTTATGTAACGTTCTCATGATATGTTTTTGCAATATGGATGAAACTTGTGTATTGAAGATAAATAAAAGATTTTGGGTCCCAAACTTCATCTCCCGCTCTTCTACTTGCCTCAAAACTTGACTTTGGCTAGCAAAAACCTCAAGAATATGACAGCTATTCAATCATGTCCAGTGGTAATTGTAGAGAAGTGGGGCAGTGTTCATAAACTACTGTTAAAATGTTTGGCCTCAATAAAAATGTATTAATGTTTTTGAAAAAAAAAATCAGCATGTAATGTTAGAAATTTCTTTACTGTCACTTTTGATCAATTTAATGTGTCCTTGCTGAATAAAATTTTTAATTTAGTTAAAAAAAAAAAACATTTTCATACTGACTCCTAACTTTTGAACGGTACTGTATGCATTGCCCAAAGAGAGCTAATTACCTGAAATTTGGCCATTTTGAGATGTAAGAATATAGATTTTATTTATGTTTGTCAATTTTAAGTTACATTAAAACAGTTTAAAATTGAATTATGCAAAATAGGAGCTTATTCAGCTATTTTAATATTTTAATAAAATGTTAAAATAATTAAAAATGTTAAATAATTTACATTTAAAATAACTTATTTTAATAATGTAAAATAATTAAAATTTTTATAAAATATGTATTAACATAACATATGTAAATACAAATCAACATATCAGTCATGAAAACACCCATCTCAGTCAACCACTACTCACATCTTTAGTGTTTTGCTGTTGATACCATGAAAAGGGGCATAGGCATAAAAAGAAAGAGAATATGAAAACAATATAATATCTCATGGTAAGTTGTTTGTGAGGACCCTGTCTTTTATGTCTATATTATGCTACCCTTATCCTGATGAATAAGACCATCTTTCATGCTCACTCGTGATCAAAGGATGGATGTCTACATAAAAGCCAAGAAAGGAGAACAAGCAGTCAGCCAATGACCATCATACAAAATACATTCAGCACTTGAGATTCAAAAGATAAAGAAATTTAAAAGAAACCAAGAGTAAAATGTTACTGCTCAGAGTTTGCTCATAATGGAGTTCTCAGTTCTGCCTAATGAACATTGTCTCAGATATTTCTCCTAGAATTCCTTAAAATAAAAAGGAATTAAAGGAAGTCACAAATCTGTCAGATGTTGACATATAACAAGAGTATAGAGTTATAAAATTAGGACCTTTTTCTCTGAAATTAATCTGAGAAGCAGAAGACCAAAGTAAAGATCTCTTTACAGTCCAGGAGAAACATCTTAGAGAGATTTCATTTGTGGCTTCTCTTTCCTATGGGAAGGTAGAGAGATAGGCCACCCCATACTGTACAATACTCCACTGATCATCATTCAGTGCGGGGGAAACATTTGTGTTCAGTCACTTCTCTTTTGCCCGGATCCCTCCGGCTAGAGAGAATTGGAGATGAGCCTAAATCTAATAAGGTTCAACCTGGCTGACAGGGTTTGAGTGCGTGATGGTAGAGGTGTGTGTGTGTGTGTGCGTGTGTGTGTGATGTAGAGGCTGAGAGATAATGTATTGTAAAAGCCAAGGATAGTAGAGCAGGTGGCATGCTTGAGTATCTGGCTCATTATCTTTAAAATGGGAAAGTGTTTGACTGTTTTTGTGTTTAATATCGAGCAAACTACTTACAAGCCTGTGCGTATTAAGCAATCACATTGCTAGTAGACTGGAGCCAATACATAAAAGAAAAGATGCTCCCTTTTGTGACAATGCTTTTTTCCTCTTTGTGTGGCTCATTTACTGTAGCTCAGAGTATAACTATAAAATCCACACTGCATCAAAGAGGTCTGATCATACACTACACGAGGCATTTATTAAACACATGATCATCCCCATGCCAGAGTGTTTTGATCAAACAATGCATCAGATATTCACAAGCTACACATGTTACACGCTGACATTAATGTGAGGAAAACTGATGGCTAAAACACTTTAAAAGCCCAGACTGATTGAACAGTATATGTCAACCTCCATTCGTCAGTGCTTTCATTTAAAGTGTCTGAAAATGAATATCAGACAAAGCTTTTAAAATACCCTGAGAATAAGGGTGGACGATATGGCAAAAATATCATATCACTTTTTTTTTTTTTCAGGAAAATCATGATTCACAATTTTATCACGATTCTTTGTCACGTTGGTTTTACTATTTTGCAAGTTGTCTGAGTAGTACAGCCAAACTAATTTCCCTATTTTAAAAGCAAAGCCTTACAAGGTAACAAAATATAAAATAAAAACGAATGGCTGACATTTAGACCAAAGTGGGTGAAGATAAAATTCGTCATTATTTTTTCTTTGTTATTAAAATACAAGAACAAAGATACACGTTACAAATACATATTATTTACAAATAAAACAAGCTTTATTTTTCAGGGAAAGTAGGTGTATTTAGCAGTAGCATTCAAGAAATTGAATAAAACACTGTATACACTTCACTGTATAAATTATACACTGATTCTTATTAATGCAACTGTATTAAAGTTCTTCAGTCAATAGCAGTGAGTGATTTTTCTCTTTGTGTTTTATTGTTTTATTACATTAAATAGTTCACCCAAAATGAAATTCTGTCATCATTTACTCCCTACTTCTCAAGTTCTTTTAAATCGGAATGAATTCCTTCATTCTGCTGAACATAAAAGTTATTTTGAAAAATGTGGGTAACCAAACAGCTGGTCCGCAGTGACTTTTCTAGTGTTTTTTTCCTACTATCAAAGATAAGACCAGCAACTGTTTGTTTACCCACATTCTTCAAAATATCTTCTTTTGTGTTATTAATAGCCTACAGGTTTGGGACCACATGAGAGTGTGTAAATAATGACAGAATTTTCATTTTTGGGTGAACTATCCCTTTGCAAGTGTTATCATGGTTTTACTAAATTCTTCTGCTTCAAGTTAAGAAGCCTTTGTCAGCATCTCAATACAGCACGCCTCGTTTTAACTTCAACTGTTTACTTTCACTTTCTAAACAATCAGGCGCTGTTTGACAGGCTTTTTAGCGCTGTGTGTGCGCTTCTGGTGTGCGTGCTCAGAAAAAGTGCACATTAGATGAGCACTCGAATGAAATGTTTAACCGGCAAGGCTTTAAAGCACATGCAAATAATGCACTTTTATGTCTGCGAATAAGTGCAGTGTCCCGTGAGTGTAACTCTACCGCTGAGTTAACATTTGATGGGAATGTATGTCACGTTGTATTATTGAGACGGATGCGCCAGAACTGCAACTGATAGAATGTGCGCTGTAGCACGATACCATGATATTCCTTCAAAAGCAGATCTTTGAGACGTTTTAATAGTCCACGATCAAAAATCGTGTTATCGCACACCCCTACCTTAGAGTAATGTTATATTACTGATTCAAACATTCTCATAGGAAATATGCAGGCAGAGCATCTGTTCTTCACACGCACTTCATTAAGAGTTTGATTGACACATTTTCACAAAGTATTACTAAACCTCATCATGGAAGAAACATGAGGCATGTGAGGTTTTTTTGTGACTTCACTTGGCATTAATGAGAAGGAACACTTTCGAATTGGCTGATACATCACTGCTATTTCAAAACATCAGTTCAGAAAATGTGACAATCAAAAGTGTTTAAACTTTATGTTCATAGCACATACTGTATATCAAAAGATCAAGTATAAATGGATTCCTTATGATATGACTTCTTTAAAATTAAAATTATTAGCAAGGTCCCTGTATGCCAAGTGTATGCACAATAGCATACACTTGGTCATAGTCATGTTTAAACAGCATCACATGTTTAACAGAAACGGCAATCATGTGCGGCTGAGGCACAAGATTTTGCCAGACACTCCAGAGAAATAAGTCTGAGCGACTGGACGGGTCTAGTGGCTTCTGGGCTTCCTAAGTACATTATCTAAATAAACATGTCAGCTCAGTTAACAGGCAGCCACTGGATGAGATGTAAGACCCCATTTACACCTATTAAGATTAATTTCAGGTGATTTGTTTGAAACAAGACAGTGCTAAATGCAAATGAAAAGAAAGTCCAAAACATTTTAAGATTGTATCACTTCAACTACATTCAAAGGTGAGGCGATCGAAAATGTGACCACACTGTATCTGACCAAAAGTGGTCGAATGAGCTGTAACACCATCATGACAACAAGCACAGCAAACAAGGTTTTAGTACAGAAAATGTACATGTCATTAGGTCTGGGTGAAATAAATATCAACAAAGGATGAAAAATATTACAGTATTACAATATTGAGTTGAAATCAACTCAATGTTTTAGTATATTTCTCAGCCTTTTAATAATTCCTACATTTATGTGTTTCCATTTTTTCACTTAATGAATTCAAAAAAGAAAGAGAATAATATCACTCAGCCCTATTTGTCATTATAAATGACCTCAGTGCACTTGATACATTTAAAATATCGGAGAAATTTAGCTTTACCTTGCCAACATAAAGAGGCTCATCTCCTGTGTACTCCTCCAGGACGAAGAATTGGTTCCACACCCAGTTGCGCTTGTGTCTTTGAAGAGATGCACCCACACTAGTTCTGAGGGGCCTGAGGGAAGCCAGACGAAGCGGGATAGAGTTCAGAGTCATCCCCCAGCAGCCCATGTCCCACTGGGCTAACAGCAACATAGTCATTACAGTCAGTCCAGTCCACACTGCAGAGCCGATCTGCATTATTTGGATGAAAGGATGAAAGCAAAAAAAAAAAAAGAAGGAAATAAAAAATACACTCCTCCGTATTGAAGAGGCACCAAAGATCTTGAGGCTAAGAGGTGGCTCCTGGGAAACTGTGCTCCACCCTCAGCACTGGCGTGGGTAGCAGGATAGAGCAGACCGTCTGACTGGTGATTGATGGGAGAGACCAGAGGAATGAACGATGATTGTAGCTGAAGCTCTCAAACCTGTGGTGAGAACAGACATCAGGGGGAGAGGTTGAAGAAAATCAGAGAGAGAGAAACAAGTCAAAGAAATATACAAAAAGAGAGTCTGTCAGCACAGATGCAGGTTTGATTTACTGTCATTTTTATAATACCACTTCACATTTGAACCCCAGATTAAGACAACATGACTTTTAGCATTTCAGAGGTTGCAGTCTGAGATGCAGGTGCAGGCAGAGCGCTACAGGTGAGCAAAACGGACATGCGGCTCTTTCCTTTGGATGGGTATTTGACAGCACTGCTGAAACTGGAGCACATTAATCTCAAAGCAAATATCTCCCATCTCAAGTCCCAACAATGGAAAGAGTAGCTCCATTATCATACTCAGCTTATGCAAGACAGTATATGGGTCAATGTCAAATAAAAATGTCCACAAAAAAATCCAGTTTAAAACACATGTTGGTTTTATATGGTTTTGAAAAACGTTTAAACCATTTTCAAGAAAAAAGTTGTAAAGACTAGGCCTAATAATAACGTCGTGGTCTAACCATCAAGTAAACTGTAATAACATATCTTCTTAATCATATCTTAGTCATTTTCAGAAAAATATTTTAATATATAAAAATCTATATATATATTAAGGTGAAATATTTTATAGTCTGAACTACATATGAGTGTGTGTGTGTGTGTGCGCGCTTGTGTGTTTTATATTATGAGGACACTAATTTGTATAATGACATGGGTATGACCAGGGCCGCATTAACCATTGGGCTAGGCGGGGCTTAAGTCCCGGGGCCAGAGCAAGGAAGGGGCCCGTGATTGGCTGTGGAGTAGATTGACGGACATCGGTAGCACCGATCGCCAAAGCCCCACCACATACCTCACTTTTTAGCGCTATTATTTAGTTAATTATAGTTAGTGGCTTATAACTATAGTAATAACTATAGTTTAGTTATTATTTAGGAGTTTTTCCATAAATTCCATGCATTACCATTAGAGATTAAAACGTCACATTTGAATTTTGTTTACCAATCGAATGCATTTATTATATATTTTACTTTTGAACAAACTGTGCACGTAGCCTATCTATCAGGTCAGGTGATCGCTGCACCTAATGTCTGCATTCACCTCTCTTCACTTCATTCTGGTGTAATCTAGAAACAGTCATCCAAAGAACAATCTTCGATAAGTAAAAATGTAAACTATTCTAAAAAAAAAAACGAGGAGAGAGGGGAAAACATGAGTTAGTCACTAAAATCCACAGCTAGTTTATTTTACTAAAGCTGATGATGGAGTAGTTGTGAAACAGTAAATGGACCGGACACATGGACCAGATAAAACACAGCGTCATCATCCCCACAGATTTTAGGTTAGTTTGATTATTAACTTGATAGATGTTGCTTTTTGCGTTTGAACAAACTCTATAGGCCTATATTCGCTTATGGGCTGAGAAATTCATTTTGCGCGTAATGTAAGCTTTTAACATTTCATTTAAACGCATTTTAAGTGTTGTGGTTTAAAAACTAATTTAACTGTTCAGGGACACTGTTCAGGAAGCAGTGGCAGAATTCATTTTGGCAAATGCGCGCGTTATGACGGTTTCTGATATGCGCAGAGCGCATTTGCTCGTTCTGCGCCTGACTAAACTAAGAGTTATTTTTCACGCCTTGTGTTTAAACGTTCGAATACACATGGTTATGTGTCAAAATGCCTGTCGCCTCATCAACACAGTCATTTGTGTCTTAAATTAACATTAATAGTTAAAGATAAAACATGTGCACTAGTTGGCTATTACGAGCTTCCAGCATAATGATGAATTTTAAAGGAATAGTTCACGCCAAAAATTAAAATACTGTATCTTTTACCTCAGTTTCAAGTTGTTCTAAACATGTATGAGTTTCTTTCTTCTTTTGAACATAAAAGAAGATATTTTGAAGAATATTCGTAACCACCAGAAAGTGTCTGGTCCCTGTTCACTCCAATAGTGTTGTTTTTTCTTTCATACTATGGAAGTCATGGGGGCATAGACACTGTTTGGTTACCAGTATTGTTCCAAATATATACGTTTGCATCCAACAGGTTTAGAACAACAACAACATAACTTTAATTTTTGGGTGAACTATTCCTCCAAAGCAGCCTACTAGCTGCTGTTGCTATTTGTGTCAATAATGTAAATTAAACATTAGAAAGAAAATCACTCACTGTCCTTGACCGAATCGCTTTTGTAAAATAATGTATATTGAATTTTATACAGTGAAGGCTAGTCAGTCCATTTGTAGTCTATTTATTTTATGCTTTAAGTTTTTGTAGATCAATTTCTTAGTTCTATTGTAATTCATGACTGTTTACTTTTCTTCAGTAAGTTTGTTTTTCCGAGCTCTTATTTTTTTTTTTTGTGATATTGGAATTGGTAACAAGAATCATGAAATTGCAATGCATCAAAAATTTTGATTGGATAAATATCCTATTTTAAGCTATATATATCATGTATTGTGAGGGGGCGCGGCAGAAAGTCATAGCCCCGGTGCCCAGTGAGTCTTAATGCGCCTGGGTATGACATAGGTATTACAACGAGAAGGTGATTTATGAGGACATTTTGAGTTTCGCTATATTTCAAAAGGCTTATAAATCATTCAGAATGAGTTTTTTTTTTTAATCTAAAAATGCAGAACGTTTCCTGTAAGGGGTAGGTTTAAGTGTAGGGTTGATGTAGGGCAATAGAAAATACGGTTTGTACAGTATAAAGACCATTTTGCCTATGGAATGTCCCCACAATTCACAAAAACAAACCTGTGTGTGTGTGTGTGTGTGTTTCAATTTGACAATTCATAGAAGTGGTGTTGTGTATTAGGTCATTATATGTATGAATTTAATTTTTCAAAGAAAAAAAAAATCACCATGTCAATGACCCACAGCTTCACAGGTATGCTACATTGTTAAATTATTCTTCATTAACGAGTCACTTTCCAATCCAAGGTGACTTACGGTACTTTTGTACTGTCTGAAACTCACACTGGGGTTGGTTAAGTACTTTGCTCAAGAGCACAATGCCAGTGGCTCGTGAATGGCCCCATCTGGGGTTTGATCCTACAACCTCTAGCTTAAGAGCTGCTACTAAGAACTACAAAGCCTCACCACACCGTAAAAGTGTGTTATGTAAGTGACACTGGATTTTTATAGTGTATAAAAAACCCTCATGCTCCAAATTGCAAAGGAGAACTACAATTTAAAAGTGTGCACTCCAAGTTGAAGTGACAAAATTCCAGGAACAAATTTCTCCTAAGGGGTCCCTGGAGCTTCTCGGTCCAAAAGAGCCTTTTAGGTGTTTCTAACATTCTTTTAAAGTCAAACACTTACAAGTCTGGAAAAAATAGTTCAAAAGGGATTTGGGTAGAGCACATATACGTTCTCTAGAGAAATCTGTCCTTCCAGTAGTTCAAACCCACAGCAGCAGGATTCACGCCCCAACAGCTTATTTTGATGTTAAAAAGGATGTCGAAATCTCCACGGAAATCCTTCATTGTCCGAGAAAAGATGAGATCTGACCTACCGCTTTACAGACAGAACAACTCCCATATTGTGTTTAGAGTCCATGGCTATTTAAACCTTGCAATTATCGCAACATGTGCATAAGATTTATTATGATATTTCATGCAATTCAGATGGACTTCAAACAATGACTCTATTTGAAAGTGTTAAAGCGTTAACATTATTAAAAAAGTGTTGATGGTAATATAGGGTTTAAATAAAAGGTGTTAAACACATCTGAGACATTAAAGCTATATGTGACAGATGCGTAACTGTGCTAAATAATAGCATATTTGAAGCTAGGACTCTGAAGGTGAACAGAAGAGTAAATCACACAGCATCCCTCAGGGAATCCATTCCCTCCTTGTATTCCCTCCAAGCTCAAAAGCACCAGAGCTGCTGGAGGAGAACAGAACGTCTTGTGCTTTGCTTCAGAAGACCACAGTGCCAGGACCCCTCAGTGGGGAAAAGTATCATCTAAAGCCTGTAATCTCTATCGTAAGCTTCACTTTATAGGGGAATTACAAGTGCTTAGTGACTGATTAGATCTCTATGTGTCTGACTGAGTAGATTCAACAAAAGTTTTCAAAAATGGCTGACGGGGATCAAGAAAACAGTTATGGCAAAATAATCCGCTACACGTCTCAATTATCTCCGACCTCGAATAGTTTCATTGAAGTGCCACATGACACCACTGTGAAATAAAAAGAGCTTTGAGTCTGGAATGCTTATAGCGTAGCGGAGGCTAATAAAGAGAGCTGGAAGGTGATATGGATCATTTATCAAGCTTGCATTAAAACACAGCAAACAAGGACATAGGAAACAAGCCCTGGGATGTTTTTTTAATGTTGTGCGTCTGAAGCAATACCTCAGGACATGTTTACATTTCTCAAAATTGCCCAAATTGCTTAGGTCCCAGACTATAAGTAAAAAAATTAAAATTAGGAAGTTACAACATAACAGAAAGAAATACCATCTGATTTTTCAGAAATTAATGTGAGGGCATCGTGTCAAAGTCTTAGTTAGATCCTTTGCAACATCGACACAGCTAATGAACTGAATTGAATCAACATTGAACTGACATGAGCTGTATAATGACACTATTGCCTTCTGTAGAGCTTGTTATAGCTGAATTTAACTCGATTTATAACTGAAGAACTTTGCAATATCAACACAGTTATTGAACTGAATTGAAACAACCCTGAATTAAATTAAGTTAAATAATGACACTATAGAGTGCATTAGTGCCTGTCCAATTTTTTAGCAGCGTTTGTCCTGTTTGTATCCTTCCCATTTATTGTTTCCCATAGAGTCCCATTTGAAAATCTGAGAAAAATACAGAGGTACAAGACTGTGTAAGTAACAGTTAGTGAGGGAAAAACTACAATCATTGTTAATTATTGCGAATTACAATCAAATTAAAAAGAATGGAGAAATATAAAACTATTCATTTAAAGTTGCTGCTCGTAGTGCTTCGTGGGAGTAGGTGTTCCCTGCAGAGCTCTTTTGAAACAATTTGCTTTACACGACTCTCTGATTGATGGAATTTTCTGTACAGCACCATGTGTAATGTAGTTATTCTCCATGAATTTCACTGTTAAACATGATTATTTAAGTTGAAATAATGCAAATAGATGGATTCCACAAAAGCAAATACCATTGATTAACAACCTTGGAGCTCTTTAAAGGTTATGTATGATTCAAAATCTGTTTCCCTATGGAGAACATGAATGGAGTTTTTAACTATCATCTTCTGTAGAGCTCATTTACAGCTGAAATTGAATTTGTTTCATAATTGATTAATTTTACAACATTAACACTGTTATTGTCCTGTTTATTAATGTGAAGCTGCTTTGAAACAATCTGTATTGGCACCATGCATAAAAAAAATGTCACTTGACTGTTAAACATTCAAATCTATCACAAACCCATTTTTGGTTTCATTAGATTTTTCACCAATTATTTTAGACTAATCAAAAAATGGATCATGACTAAAAAGCGATTTACTGTACATTACAAGGCAACTATATGCCATGCTATGACTGTACTATATTTGTTCCTCTTCTCTTTCCAGCCCCCCACTAACATTTTTTCCCCGCCCGAATCTGCTCGCTGTCAGGCTTGGCTGAGGCCCCGGACTTTGTGTTCAGCACAGATCGCCCAAATGGTCTGGGACCGGATGATGAAGTCTCATTAGCCCCCCATGCCATCTGACGAGAAGAGCTGAGGCTTCAGCGCAGACCGCCCTGTGAGAGAGCGCCCACAGCCACAGCCAGAGATTCAGCTCCAAAAACCCATCTCAGCACACTCTTTAGTCATAGCCCCCCTGCGGTGCAAGTGCGATTGTGGCACTCACCAGGGACAGTATGCTCCAACACAGAGCAAAGCAAGGCTCCTAGCATCTGGACATCAAACACAGCACAGTGCGGACTGGTAGCATATGGCCTTCTTATTATGGCTGCCCTTCGCTGTGCAGACTCTTGAGGGTGACTACGACAAGATTACGCAAGGATCTGGGCTGGATATGATTGCTTATGAGCAGGCAAGATGAAAAGTCTAATAAAGAATACATTTATAATATATTAAAAGACTATTTTCTTGCAGAGTTTCATTATACGCTCGGCAAAAAAAATCCTGTTCATAAAATATTTTTGTAATAAGTTCTTTCTGTTTATGCACAAAGCTGTCACTTAAATTCAAAAGGCCTGGGACAAAATGTTCATGGGTGGGCGCCCCATGAGGTGGTCCCTGAAAAATCTGCAGATTATAAATTTCCGACACAAGGCATACTGTACTTCTTATCTGATCTATCTGTAAAAGAATATTTGTCAAAGTTGTAACTAAAACAAAGATTCCTAAAGTACTTTTGACAAGAAATACTGTTTTAGTCTTTCTACTTCAAAATATCATGTTTAATTTAATGTCTTACTTGCTGCTTCTTTGTAATTTATTGTGAAGTGAAAATTGTTTGTATATAAAAAAAAAAATTTTCAGTGTATAGCATGACTTGGCAAAACGACATCAATCTCATACCATTTTTACAAAATTGAGTCCCATTTTCATAATCTTTCCTAGGGGCCCAAAAAAAACCACCAAGACAGCCATAGTCTGCACCATATAACATCTTACTGGGAACCACACATATTCAGGACAACATTCTTGGTCAACCCTCCCTGACGACAGCCCAGTTTATGCATGGACACAAACTAAAGTGCTAACGGACTACAACCAGATGTAAAGTCAGGAAATAAGCAATAGTAACAATTAAGCAACAACACAAGAACAGCTAAACATATTCTACAAATAATACTGAAAATTACTTCACAACGAAAAAAACACACCCAAAACCACAATTAATTTCTGGATCTAAGCCACATCAAGTACGTTGGCCTCACAGTTCACTCAACGCGCCACCTAGCGGCCGTCAGCTTGACATTACAAGCGAAGATTCCACTACGAGTTGGCATTGCAGTGGCGTCCTGACAGGGAGGTATTTGATATCGATACGGAGGTGTGAGGAAAATCTGCACCTCTGTGCTTGTGATATCCGCTCTTATTTTGCTATAACACCACTCACACAAAATAAAAGCAAAAACCTCTAACTCACACCGAGGTACTTTCGCATCAAAAAGTATTTCACAGTCACACTACAGACGACAGTATTTGCATCACAAATGCGAGTCCCTGGCAAAGTCCCAAATTGCTCTTAGGACTGAGAAATTGTACTTCGTTGCGACTCGATTAATATGCTGACTGCCAGACCTTAACTTCTGAACATCACAGATGCTCCTGAGGGAAAAGCGCTGAATATTAAAACATCACAGGCAGTGAGAGAAACTTTCAGATATTAATGCTGACCACACTGTTCGACAATATTTGAAAGTGCATAGCGCCTGAATATATTTATTAATGTTATGTTAAATTTAAAAAGGTTTCGTTCATTTTTTTTATTTCATATTTCTCTTTCCCTTATATATATATATTCCCTTATGCTATACTTTAATGCAAGTATGTTAAATTAAAGTAAGAAAAATCTGAAGTAGCCTACATAAAAACAATAACAAATAATGTCACAATAGTATTGCCATTGCTCAACTTTTAGATTGTAAAAACTATAATATGATTGTGTAGCTTCCTAATGTGTCAACGTGCACCTCAAATAGCCTACACTCAGTCCGTACGGTATTGCACCTCAGCAAATACTGCATAAATCAGACTCACCTTTTCCTCCTGTTCCTTCGCGTTTATAAATTGTGAATGTTCTTGTGAAAATGGAGAGGGATTCCGTCACGTCGCAGCCGCTCTAGACGCGCTCTTCCCGAATGAGTGAAGGAAACATATTCAGAAGCATCCCTGCACTACAGGCGTCTTTCCCTCCGTTCCGCTCAATCACTGCGCTGCTCGCTCACACTCCGCGCGTCTACAATAAGCCCTATTGAGAAGCCACAGCTGCAGCGAACCTCAGCCAGAGGAGAGCACTGTGGAGAGACTCACAAAGGGACCACAACACTGTCGGCCATCCGTGAAGCATGCCTCGGGAACCTCAGTCCCAACAAACTCTGAGAAAACAGTGGTTACGCGCTACTTATTGTCTCTAATTAAAGTGGCTGACAAAATGGACAAGTCTCTGTTAGTGTGCTACAGGAGCATCGCTCATCAGGGAAACGTTGCACTGAGGGGAGGTGCTGATGTCAGTCAGCGTATCCAAGGTGCCGTGGCGATTGTAGGATTCTAGGGGGGGGCACCAAGGGGCCAAAGTGTGCAGAGAGGGACCAAATTAAAACCTCTCAAGATGATTCTGCGTTCCTGAGATGTGGGTTCAAGAACTTACTTTTTTTTCAAACTATTTAAGAAAGGCAAGTTGACAAACCTAAACTTTATCTAAAATTTGAAAAGATGAAAAATATTTTAGTGCTCGTCACCTGTCCAATCACAAAGGTTTAAGATCAAGTATTATTACCATAAAATGTATTCATTGAATTAAAGTATTATTACCATGAAATGAATATATTGGATTAAATCATTTCATTTCACTAAATCATTTCAAACAAGACTCCAAGTGTGTGTGTGTTTGTACAGAGTTCATATTATTTTACAGTACAGTACATATTAATTAGCCTTTTAAAAAGGTACCGCCCCAGTGACAGCTTTTGTACCTTTATTTCATGTGATATGCAAGTGTGATTGCGTATGTGAATATGTATATATCTATACTTACCAGAGTCGATCCTCCCTATACGCAAAATAGGCAAGCTGCGTAGGGCCCCCGAAACACCAGGGGGTCCCCTTGCTCTCAAAGATGATTTAATTTTAGTTTAGTTTTTGAATTTGGCCAGCGGTTATGAAAACATGAATGATAATTTATTTTAATGTGGTGCGCTGTCGCCCTTTCTACATAAACATCAGTTAAATCATGTAATGTGAATGTCGTACAGTCTTGCTCAAGATTTAAAAAACTAGTTGAAAGCGTACCGAGCCACGGAAGAGACACTGTTTCTCAAGCGCTTTCCGCGAGCGCGATTCGAGACGGAGTGAAACACGGACAAATGCATTTCATTCATTCGTTCATAACCACTCATACCCCACTCCACCGCCCCCGCCGACACAGTTTTGCGTAGGGCCCCCAGAAGTCTAGGATCAGCACTGATACCTACCATATACCTAGAAAAAGTCCTGTGCCTACTACTTTGGTTTTCTCTACAGCTCACTTGTTTTTGACTATTACATGGTGCTTTGGAAGCATTTCTGAAACCATTTTCCGTAAGCGTTGCCTTTATACACAAAACACTGCCTGATAATTGAATGACTGGACAGCCAGGTAACTGCCTTCAGTTTCGGATGCAGCACTGGGATGTTTCACTGTTTTTATCAGTCCGCTTGTCAGTGTTCAATGTGTGCGGTGCTGAGAGGAAGCAGATTTGCCTGGAGTGAAGAGCCGTTTTTTTTTTTTATCGGAGCACTGGCGTTTTATCCCTTGCAATGGAAGCAGAGCTGTATATTTTATTCCTGTAGCGAGGAGGAGCGGGTTGTTAAAATTCAGTTTTCTGTTGCCTCATGATCGCTCGGACTGGGGTTTCTCTTACCGGTGAGTATGGAGCATGACTGGAAAACATGGAGTGGATCAGGGGCAAAGGGCACTTCGAGCAGAGAGGAGGCTCTCCACTCATATACAGTGGGTATTGTAAAGAATCACCCCCTGTAAAATAAATGATGTTAAATTAACAAAGTTCGGAAGGAGCATGATTAGATAATAAACCAATTTGGCACAGGTGGAACTCGCCAATACGTATCACTAGCACAATTCATATATAGGTCTATATACAGCCAACTTACCTCTGTCCCACGACAGTTTTCCAGGCCCGCTCCCCCCCTCCTCCAACCGAAAAAAAAAAAAAAAAAACCACTCCTCTCTATTAAACTATTCTCATCCCATACTAGAGATTGGGGCTATATTCCGAGCCCTCCCTCAGGACAGCACGCCAAAAATGCTTACTATTTACTCATCCATAAGCTATGTCTGCGAACTCTGATTACTTTGTTGCTTTGCAGCCTGAAAAGAAGATGGACACAGTTTTTGTTTTATCCAGCTGTATATACTCATTGCATCTTATAACGTCCAAGTGAAAGATATAAAACCAACATGTCAGGAAAAAAAGGAAAGGATCACCCCCTTATTTATGTCAGTATTTGGTTGAACCACCTTTTGCTTTAATTATAGTCTTTAGTCTGTTGGGATCTGTCTCTGTTACTAACTTTGCAATATTTGCCCACTCTTTGCAGAACTGCTCAAGTTCAGTTAAATTTGATGGTGACCGTTTGGACTGCAGTCTTCAATTCATTCCACAGACTTTCAATGGGGTTTAAGTCTGGGCTCCGACTAGGCATTTGTTTGGTGTTGAGCCAATAATTTAGTTTTAGTCTCATCTGCCTCAGAATCTTCAAGGTGCGTTTTGGCAAAGCTAGTCATGACTCGCATGTGGCCTTTCTTGAGGAGTGTCTTTTTTTTTGCAACCCTCCCATACCAGCCACATTTGTGCAGAATTTGTGATGTTGTCCATGTACACAAATTACCACTCTTTGTCATAAATTCCAGCAGCTGCTTCAGAGTTGCTGTAGGCCTCTTGGTAACCTCTCTGGCCAGTTACCTCCTGGCTCTTTCATCCAGTTTGGAGCAACGTCCTGATCCAGGGAGGGTTTGTGCTGTACCAAATACCTTCCAATAATTCCACTTCTTAATAAAGACTGTGCTTCTTGGCATTGATAAAGACTTTGAAATGTTTTTGTATCCATCTCCTGACTTGTGCCTATCCACAACTTTATCCCGGAGATCTTTTGGCAGTGCCTTGCCACCCATCATTAATTGTTTGCTTCAGTTGCACTACCAAGGCCTGAAACACTCCAGGAAAGCTTTTTTTCATGCTGAGATAATCAAAATGACCACAGCTGATCTCAGTTGAAAGTCAAATGGCTTTGTGTGCCATTGAGAAGGTGATTAGCTACACCTGATTGAGTTGACAAGTCATTTTTAGGAGGGGGTGATCCTTTTTCCTTTAAAACAACTTTACAATTAGTTATAATGGTACATTTCTATAATTTGCATTTACTTATACCACATATGGATTCTGTTTGTGTGTTGTCTCTTGCATTAAAGCGTGTGAATGTCCATGCCTTTTCGCTTCACAAAGAAGTGAATAGAGTGACTTTGACAGTTTGTTAAATTTTTCTTTTTTCTGTTAGCACTGTCCTTGATGAATTTGAATTTTATCACCACAAACAATTATCTTCTTCTAAATATGTATGTCAGCTTATGTGGATGCTTTCTTTGTACCTTTTATAGATTGCTCAAGATGACAGAAAGGCAAGTGTGTGCCTTTGGAGTATGAATAGTGTTCTCCAGAACACCACTTCACCTTTTAGGCAACCCCTAAAAATGTTTTCTTAGCTTCTGTGCAGTCTTACAGTGCTCTGTGCGCTCGTTGGCTCTACTTGTTAAATTGTGCGCTTAAAGCAAATGCATTATCACAAGGCTGACACTTACTTGGATCACAAACTCCCCCACACACTGACAATGTCCTTTAGTATCAAGGGCAAACTGTGGTTCTTTCTGTGAGTGTCACACATTGCCACAACTGTACAGCAGAAAAAATGAAACCTTGTCTAGAGATTCTGCCTCTCTTGGTTTTAAACTTGCTCGGCTGCACCCTCACTTACGAACTAGAGATCTGGTCTACTATTCACTACTTCAAAAAAAAAAAACTCTTCCCCTGCCTCAGCGCTTCTCAACTGTGGGATTAAATGCAAGAACATTGGACTCAGAGTAGCTCAGTGAAGCTCAGGGCTCTAGCTGTCGCCCATGTTGGTTAATCCAGGGCAATGTGACACCACAGAGTGTCCCACTGTAATTGAGGAGTTGTTGCATTTGTGTAGTTTTGACTGGCTCAGCACTGTTGTTGAAAGCATAGGTCTATTGACGGTGACATAAGCCAGCAACAGTTAATTAACTTTTTCATAAAGTAATGCTCATGGCTGGATTAGAGGACTCTCTTCAATATAAAGTTTCTATTGTTTGTTTTAGGTCACAGAGGGATTGAGCCAGAAGAGCCTTGCAGCTATGTGACTTATACTGGAAAGGATGAAAGACACAAGCACACTTTAAAACAAACAAACAAACAAACTTGATTCTTTTCTTTTTCAATGTCAGAAAAAAAGCCTGGCAGGCTATTACATTCGAAGGAAGATAACATTTTCAAATGTTACAATGAGTGCAGTAAATCCTTCTTTGCAAAGAGAGGGTGGAAAGAAAGAGATACCGTAAACTTAAGCATTTATGTAACTTTTTATTCAACCATGCCAATAAGCCATCTCCATACTTAATGTATCATTAAATGTCAAGTAATAATCTATGCCTGTAATATCCAATACGTCAAAATAAAAGAACAAAAATCATGCTTGAAGTTTTTTGATCCATGAGGGAACAGAGCATGCAAATACACCCTGGCTAGTGGTGAGGGTGCAGATGCACACGCCACAAACAAAATATTTGCATATATTTCTTATGATACACACTGCAGCTCATGTGCAAATGTTTTTCTTACAGAGCAGATACATTTTATTATGGTTCCAGCCCCTGGATTATATCTTGTACTTGAAAATATACAGTAATTCTTGTGCAGAATTCATATTTGAAGTGAAGACCGGCACAGTTTTTGTTTTATCCAGCTGTATTTACTCAGTGCAACTTATAACATCCAAGTGAAAGATATAACACCAACATGTCAGAAAATAAATAAATGAAAAAAGTTTAAAAGAATGATGCACGGTACAGTTAGTATAAATGTATGTTAAACATTTCCATTTTGTAAGTAATTTGTATTTCATATTCACTTTTATTTCACATTCACTTATGGATTTCACATGTTCCTTGTGCTCGATATCAACATCTGAAATATCTGGAATACTAGTTACAGACATAACATGATGACCTAAAAGCTTCATCACAGTCTCCCCATTGGTTGACCACATCTGGGTTTTACAACTCTAAAGCCAACCAGGAAAGTCAAAAAGCTGGGTGTATTGTTCAAAGATCTATTTAATTTTGCTGCTCACATCTCGACAATCATCCATTTCTATGTTATAGAATTAACACTGGTGCTTCACGGCTGGCATGCTGAAACAGCATCCTCTTACCTGAACTTACCTGAACCTCTTACCTGTCACTTTCCAGAATTTCCACTCTCTTGTTAGAACAAGTTTTAATAAAGTTTAGTTTAAATAAATTATTTCTTGTTCTCGGCTATATTTGAATGTCTGCTCCAGATTCTGCACTTAAAACTTGCCATTTGTGGCACAGAGAGAATTTTTGTCAGTTTTATCATAAATCACTTGTAATGTTTCTTAATGTTCTTCATTTGGATAAAAGTATCTACTAAATGACTAAATGTATGCATAAATGTACACTACTTTTCAAAATATTTTTTGGGGATGAGTCTTCAAGTGTCACATTATCGTTCAGAAATTTTTATTATCAATGATGAAAACAATTGCTTAATTTTTTTCTGAAAAAAAAAGATCCTTTTTTCAGGATTGTTTGATAATCGCATTTATTTGAAATGGAAATCTTTTAACAATATAAATGTATTTACTATAAATTTTGATCAGTTTAATGTGCTCTTGCTAAAATAAAGGTATTCATTTTTTAAAATCATACCGACCCCAATGCTATGAGACATGTTCTGTCAAATGTTGTCCCTAGTGTGATTAAGTTTATAGGATCCATTGTTTCGATTTATTTCGAAGTCTTGTTCAGAGCAAAAATTCACTCCAGATGAGTGAATAAACATTTTGCTTTGTTTAGCAATGATGAAATATTGCTAAACCCAGTTCAGACTGTTTGATGAAACTGAATAATGATTACTAATGATTGGATGGATGGGTGGATAGAAAGATCGATGGTTGGATGGAAGAATGCATGGATGGATGGATGGGTATGGTGGGTAGATTTGTCTCCTCTAATGGACGTGCAGGGCATGACACCTTGGTCATGTTGGCATCTGTCTGATGATTGATTAGTCTTCTAGAAGATCGTCTCTGCACTCATAGCAATGAGTGTCGTTCATCCAGAAATGAACATTCTGTCATCATGTACTCCCTCGTGGCATTCCAAAACTATATGACTCTCTTTCTTCTATGGGACACAAAATAAGTTATCTTGAAAGTCACTAATCGGACATAAAAACATTTAAGCATTTCCCGAAAAATCTTCTTTTGTGTTCCACAGAAGTCAGTCATGCATATTTGTAATGACATGAGAGTGCGACAATTTTCATTTGGGAGAACTATGCCTTTAAAGCATGTAAAGCCTGATATCTCGAGAGTTTGGTTGATGGCATTAAAAAAATAACTGACATATCTACAACTAAAGCTTCAGCCTTGAGCTGTTATAGATAATGACAAATGTAGAACAGAAAGTATTGCTACTGCAAGATATCAAGGGTTAAAACTGTGTGTTAAAAATGCCATAATTTAATTTAAACCAGTTTAACAACGCATCTTCTACGCCAGCGTCAAGTGCTTTTGTTCTAGCTTCACTCATCTCAGTTTAAGTCCACTTATGTTTGGCTTGTGCCCACCACTAGAGCACCACATCAGAAGCATACGGCACCATGGAAACCCTGTGTCTCCGAGGTTAAGCAACAGAGTGAAAATAATGCTTCTTTTGTATCAGTGAGGCTACTGCAGTTCCCTTGCTGGGCTACTTCGAGCTTCCTGATATGAGGCTCATATTAGTCCATGGAGGGAGCTTGCACTGGGACAATGAGAATCCATTGAGAGGCAGCCCAGTATTTCAGAACAGGTAATGGGTGTAACGATGTCTGCCATGTCAATCAATTATCTCTTTTCTTCAAGTCCTGCTCACAGGCAGCATAAATTACCCACAGTCTTGACTGATAATAGGGAGACAGAACTTATGTATTCCTGGAAGAACACATTTCGACCACACGTATGCTCTATTGCGCTCGGTTTTCACGCTCACTACTCTACCAGGATCATGATAGTATGATTAAAATTATATGGTTCATATTGGCAAAAACGATTAACCTTGGTGCAGATGTTTCATTCATTCGCCCGATGTTGTATGTTCTCACATACAGCCTGTGGGCCCATATGGTTCTTATTACGGATGGTAGTCACACAACAACACATTAAAAAAAAAATACAGAATAAGTACCACAATGTTGTCACAGGTTTATCAAAACAACATTTTCATGAGACTGAGACTAAAAACAGCTTCTTCACTAGCATTCCACAACAACAGCACCAAACACCAAAGGTTACAAATTTAAAAGTGTGAAAATATTTAAAAGATTGTGTTTATTTGTGTCAAGTAGACAGATGAACTGGCAAAAGGAAAGTATTCCCTTCAGACCGAGACCGAGTGCATTAAACTTCATAATTAAATGACGATTTGCTTCTCCTCCATTTCCTTCAGCAGCTGGGGGAGGGGGCATTCACACGACTCTCGTCAGTGTCTGAGGAGTGAAGCGACAGGCACAATAAAATAAACCCCAACCCAACTCTGCTTGCTCTCAAAAGCCAGAAAATTGCATCAATCTCCTCCCATAGTTTAAAAGGAGGAGAACAAAACTGTCACTGCTCTTTTCGGTTATCTCAATGCTTTCTCTCTCGCTTCGCAGTTGCTCTGGCCTTCTTCGGAAGACTGGCCATGTCTTCAATCAATCAGGCTCTTACTGAAGGGTAGCAGATGTCACCAACACTGGGACTCCAACTTGGTGACCCGCCCCCCGAACCGCACACATCTCTCTCCTCTATTGATCAGGAGACGCACAGAGGGAGAGGGAGGATTTTAAGATGGGTGCCTTTGTGCGTCTACAGTTTCATCTCCTGCGGGGCGTATGCATGTGCACATGCTTCAGAGCTCATGCTGAAAGACTTGGGGCCCCATCTTGCTCTTATTCACACGGTTAGGCCCGTCATCATGCTTGTGAACAAATCCTCATATTTAACCACTCTCTCTGTTTCTGCACCCTTCAAACAGATGCACTGTGACCAATCAGAGTGGCGCAGGCCACAAGTGAGGGTGTGAACATATTTAGCCTCCGTTTCAAAGGAGCAGCAGCCATTCAAGCCACTGTTACACGCACTTTGGGTCACTTCAACAAAGCACCATGGGATTGGATTTGATACAGTCAATATGGAGCCATGTTGTACACATAGTTTGAACCAGGCCTGTCAGGGATACAATGAAGTGAGCATCTCTAAATGGCAAGAAGATGACGATGGAGGAGGCTACAGAGATTACGTTGATACACCTAATTAGAGCATGAAAATCCATTTCAAGGGGAGAGTCAGAGGAAGGCCGAGATGAAAAGGAACAAGGATAGATTAGTGTAAGGCCAGAAACATGGCTAAGATGTGCGAAAGCCCCAAAGAATCCCTTTTGACTGATCTCTATTTTTTATCAGTTGTAATCCAACCCCGAACCCCCACCCAAAAAGAAAACACCAAGATAAATGGGTGTTTATCTATGTCAGGAAACCCGGCATGTCTGCTTTGCTGCTAAAGTGTCTCTCCAGAAGCCTGTCTGTCTACATCAGTAGCAAAATTATTTTGAGTAAACACTCAACACATCTGAAAAGCATTCCCAGATGTTGCCGCTGCTGTCATTGCCTTCGGGCACTTCAGAATAAGGTAAGCCATTGTATCTTAGGTGTGCCACTTTTCCAAGTGTGTTAGTTAAACATTTGGGATTAATACCTTGTGAAATTCATGAGTGCATTTCCATGAAGGGTGAGAAGAGGACTTTTCCTGCCTCGTTTGTAGAGAAAGAGGAAAAATTGTGGCCAAAAAGATATACAGATTGAAAATCTGTGATTTAAAATAGAATTTAAACATGTAAAACATACCATGTAGAAGAAATATTGGTAACAGTTTTTATGACGCTCATATTTATAATACATTATAATGGTATTCTTAAGGCATTATAATGAATGCATAATGCATTATAAAAACCCTTATAATATGTTATATCATCTTATGAATAATCATAGCAACAATTATAAAACATTATAATGCTTATGCATTTGTAGTTATAGCTTTTAAGAATATGATGATTTATAACACACAGTGAACATCCACTTAAATTACAATGGATTACATTTCCATAGTTTTATAACGTATTATAAGTCTCATATCTTGCCATCTTTCTTAGGCTACCTTTACTTTTAAAGCCATCAAGACCATATAAGTATAGTAATAATAATAATAGTTTTCTAAACAGCCATTAAGCTCAGATATAGGATCAGATGACTGTGTAATAAAGAAATATTGTTTGAACTATTTTTTATGTAATCTCAGTTTGATTATGTTGATGGTTCCCCAACAGACAAACTGACTATAAGTAACTTTGCAAGTACATCAACATTCTACCAACCCTAACCTTAACCTAAGCCTACTAATACTCTAATGAGAGTTAGTTGACATGTTGCAAAGTTGCTTATAGACTAGGGGGGTCATGAAAATAAAAAGTAGCCTAACATATAAACATTGCATTTTTTCAGCTGGAATTATTAACTAGCTCACATCAAAATTAATATTAGTCTAACAGGGAACACTCAAATAACACTCCAAACCTAACCACTTACAAGATGTAGTAAGATACTGTGCAGATCTTAAATAAACAATGTCAAGATAGTCCATTATAAATGTAAAAATAGATTTTATATGGTGTTCATTGTGTTATAAATAATCATAATCTTAAAACTTATAACCACAAATGCGTAAGCATTATAATGTATTATAATTGTTGTTATGATTATTTATAAGATGATATAACATATTATAAGTTATTTTATAATGCATTATGCAGTCATTAGAATGCCTTAAGAATACCCTTATAATGTGTTATAAATATGGGCTTCATAGAAAGTCTTACCATATTCATGATACTGTAATATTTCAGATTCACCAATCAAATAAGAAAATTTGTAATTCATTTTTGTCAAATTTTACGTTTAATTAAATTAAACACAGACACATTTTATTTTGTGATTACTGGATGTTTGGGCTCTGGACCTTTAGGGGTACCACAGCTTGTCAGGTACTCTAAAATATTTGTACCTTATTTAGCAAATGTTTTAACTAGTCATTTTCTTATTTATCATGTAAATGAATGTGCAAAAATAAACCTAGTGTGGAAAAAAAATTAACTGAGCATTCAAATTGTGAAAGACAATATTGTCAGAGACAGAAACGTCACTATAGAAGTTAACTTAAATTAAAAGTTATTAATCTAATATGTTTTTAATGTTTTGTAACAGTTTAGGCCTATTAAATTATTAAAAAGGCACAAATTTGACAGTGATATCGAATGGCTATATTTAATTATTTCATCCCGAGAAATTGATTTTAAAATACAGAGGCATCAGTACTGGTATTGATAATACTTGCCTTCATTCATAGTACTTAGTTAAACGATGCCATTAACACATATTTAAAATACACCGTTGTTATGTTGTTTCTCCATTCATTCAGAGATTCAATGTAAAAATCTGTTTATAATTACAATTTTTAATGTAATATCTGTAGTATGTTTAATTTTGTAATCGCTTGACAGCCGATATATATATATATATAATATATATAGAATATTAATATATAATATAGCTAGAGAGAGAGGAGAGAGAGAGAGAGAAGAGAGAGATGTAGATATAGATAAGCTATGTTGAGTGCATGAGTTCCCCCTCTTTGTCACTGAATGGCACGAGGCAGCAATCTTCTGCTTCCACTGAGTGGAATGTCATACCTATGACTGTTTATGTCAAACACATGAGCACACTAGGAAATAATGAGGCATGCAACAAAGCAGACATTGTTCATGTGATAGAAACGCTCTTGAAGGGCCAGGCTGTCCACCTCTTAATGCATAAAGCCTCATTTGTCCCTGGCTTACTATTTTACAGCTCCTGCCACCCATTTGCGTGATTGTGAGCTTGATTCCTTCTAAGAACAAACCAGCGGGGAGGGAGAGAGAGAGATACTACAACCTCTGATACAGAAAACAAAGATGTATAATCTTTCACTGGTCTAAAAATAATTAGCATTTATCAAGTGAAAATGCATTCTCTCGTGGGGAGAGAAATGCAGATTGCACCACTTATCATGCATCAGCCCTCTTTTCTAATGAGTATTTATTATAAGTCAGCAGCAGTGTGTGGAGTAGCAAAATTTGGAATTTAAGAACGGGCTCCATTTCAATTCATGAGTTGGAATGTTAATGGAAGATCGCATTGGAATTTTAATTGCAGTGACATTCACTGAATTGTGATTTTAAAAGGAAATTATGCACAGTCATACAAAAGTGGAACTTAATTAGTCCAAAACAGTGCATCATTAATTGCTATTTATTCCATAATACTGCATCTAGAGCAGTGCTTCTCAAACTTTTTGAATTCCAGGCCCCCAAAACAAAATATCCAAAAACCCCCATATTGACTAAGATATTGCCTCTGGTATTTCCGCTGTAATTATGACAATTAAAAGTATTTTTCTTTTTATAAACAGAAAAGTAGGAGTGTTGAGATATGAAAAGAATAAACAGTGATTCGTTTTTTGATTTTTGATTAGAATTGTATTTTCTAATTTTTCTTAACTGCATACAAATTTATCCCTTGATGTCTTGAGCTTTTAATTTTAATTAATTCAATTCAATTCAGTTCAAATGTATTTGTATAGCACTTTTTACGATACAAATTGTTGCAAAGCAACTTTTACAGAAAATTAAGTTTCTACAATATTTAGTAGAAGCTTATCAGTGGTGACTGTCAGTTTATGTACATATGGCAGAAATGTACGGAAAAATAAATTAAAGATGTAATCAAACAGACGATGAACACTATTAATACAATCAAAACTTATAGCAAAATTTGGTAGTTCTGTTAACACAGTTTTGAATTTAGTCATATAACACCACAAACTGTCTTACACAATTTTTAGGCAACTTTACAAAACTTACAAAGACAAATAATATATTGATTAATATTAATGTTTGGCTCCAACTGAAAAATGTAGTCCAGTAGTGATTTATTAAGCACAATGAACTATACATAGATCATAAACAAATAGCTGTAGGTGCTATATATATTATATGAAATAATACCTCATATGTTGTATGATAACATGTTTATGGGTAAATATGGTCAAATAATTATGGGGGAAAGTAAATGTGTAATTGAAAACACATACTGAAATTCAATTAAGTTAACTCCATTGTTGTAAATTTGAATTCTGCAATGTTGTTTTGCACCCTACTGACTACTGCTTCTTTGTTGATGTTATAGAATAATGTAAGCTGTTGAAGGCCTGGTAAATGGGGGGGGTGGGGGGGATGGGGGTTGATGTGATAATGCACACAGCCTTCTCTTCAGCTACTGATCTTATTGAACAAGCCTAGATCAACAAGGTATTAGTCTCTAAAGAGCATGCTGTTGGAAGTGTATTAATGCCACTGCACTCTGTAAAGGGATCACTGAATGAAGTGACTTTTCATGTAATAGAGTTTGGTCGTCATAATACTAATCATAAATTGAAGAGGCCCCTCAATATGCAAAGCCTTTCTGGTCGACTTTTCTCGGTTTTTGAGAGGGATTGGGGGGGATTTAGTCAAGTTGCATCTGTCAAAAGCAGCAAAAGTGCACATAAACAGCTCTAAACAGTTTTGCTCATTAGTCAACAGCAGAAACGCTTCGCCTTGATTCATTTTCTCAGCTGTGAAGATTTGTCCCTTCATAATTCAATTATTTCTCATTCAATCATGCTCCATTAGATCATGATCACTCCCAGCTCGCCTTGTTACCGCAGGAAACACAATCAGGGCGATTCAGTGGTGACGGTCTCAAGGCTTCACTTTGAAATGACTGCTTGTGTGTTTGGATACATTTCATTATGTGACATGGCACATCATAATACTCTCTCTGCAGGCTGTCCTGACTGATAGAATACTTTATTCACAGGGTAGAAGGAGCTTTGACGGCATTAATGAGAATCTGATGCCTGCTATATGAAGCAATATAGCTTACACATATAAAAGAAAGCAATAATTTATGTTTATTAGTGAAACTATCTCAAATTAGATCAAATAAGCATGAATGAGATGATTAAGAAAATACTCAATCTTAGAATGGGTATCAAAGAGAGTGCATTTTCATTCTTAGGAATCAGCCAGAGAGGCGCTTTGAATTTATGGCTTGTGAAAAAGCGAAAATCTTTTTCAGTAAAAGAAACATTACAACCCATGAGTTGACCAGAAAAACACAGAGCAGCTATGATTGGCTGAGCTTTATCATCCCTCTGCTCCTCCTGAACCTGATGCCTGATAAAACAGGTACAAATAATTGCATACTGGACCTCACTTTGAGTTTGGGACACGTTTTCCATAATTGCCTCATCCCTTATAATCCCTGTGTTGTGTTTAATCCCTTCGTTTTTTTATAGACATTATAATAATTATCATTTAGGAGCAGATAATTACAGTAACCTTCAGAGCTTAAGAAAAGCAAACTATTCCACAGACAATTCACAAGGTTTGCAGGAACCAAAACTGCAACCATAGTAATCCCATTGTGCAAAAGTCTCAAAGGGGGAAAAAATGGCTTGCAGGTCACTCTTTGAATGTTATCTTCGACAAATTCAGTGAGTAAGAAAATAACTTGGAAGAAACGTCTTTGTGAGAGCAGATCAGGGGTCTGTGAAGAAGGTGTTTAACTGTAGGTACAACAGTCTAAGAAGTTCAGTCATTTTGGAGTCATGCAGGCTTGACATGAACATTTACTGCCCCTAGCCTTTACTCCTTATATGGTCAGAGTTCCAATTTAATTCTACAGGGGTGTTTCTTTGCTTCATGCTAACTTACCACTGATATTGCTCTATAATTCCTCTTCAGGAACTCGAGCTGCGTCGAGAACGCTAGGGGAACACCTCCAGCGTAACCACGCTCTGAATCACATGTGTAATCAATCCAATAGATGGGCGAGACGTCACGGCGCTGACTCATGACCGGGAGCTATAAAAGCCATGTGCGGAGCCAGCGTCAGCTTTCTGTCATTCAGCGAAGCGCTCTGTGTGTGTGTGTCAGTCATATTTATTGTGTCTGTCAAACGTCTATAAGCTCCAGCTATGTCTAAGCTCATGCAAAGACAAAGCTTTTCAAGGGAGAGCAAGCCACATTGTAGGTTGTGTGTTCCTCCCTGCCCAAATATAATGGTATATCACGAGTGGGGATACACACAGCCTGTGCGTGGTTTGCTTGCGAGCGAAGCATAGTTGTTACTGCCTTGCTTTGCTCTCAGAGGGCTCTCTTTGAGGAGGGAGCCTTCACTAGCGTTCCTTCCGTCGAGGCAGAGCGGCGGCTGCATTCGTGGGGTTCGCAGTTGGATCTGCTAATCACCAGATCCGGCGCCCGCTCTCGGGGTTTCGGGAGCCCGCGCTGCGGTCCTTTCCACCGGGGAGAGGGCGTGACGCTCCGCCTGTCTTTCTCCGAGGAGATTGATACGGAGGGCGTCAAAGAGCTCGCCAGTTGCACAAACATCAGTTACACAAGCATATTATGCCTTAGATTAATGAGAAGCATAATAAGGAGCGGAGCTCGCGCAGGTAAGGCGCGTTGTGTTTTTCCCACCGTTATTAAACACTCCGCTCATCGCCGGGAATGCTCAGAGGAGTGTGTGTGCCTGTGCTCTTGCGATTGCGGTCCTGCTGCTGCTGAGGCACGGCGGTGACTGAGAACGCGGAGATCACTCATGATCTAGCATACGGGTTGGAGACGGCTCTTCCTATCTCCACCCGTGTTCGCTAGATTTAGAGCTCGTTTGTTTGTCAAGGAGATTGATGTTGATCGTGTGACTGAATGGCTCGCGCGCAGCGCATATATTACATCATTTCGGTTTTTGATGTGAATCTTACTAAACTAGACCGTATTTACTCGTCTGGGTGTTTGATTGCATTTAATTCTGAGGAATAAAATGAAGTATTTGTCTGACTATGAGAAGTTAGATATACAGGGGCTCTGGGGATATAAATTCCTCGAGTGAGAGCACGCGTTAACCTCTCTTCCTCTGAGGAAGTTGAGGCGGTCAGCAGGGGCTGCTGAGCGGAGCACTCCCAACCTACCATGTTCCGGCCCTTCATTCTGGGGGCCTCACTTCTCGTACCCCGCAGAGTCTAGAGTCAGAGTGGAGCTCCCAGGCCGAAGGCTTCTAGCAGAAGGCGGGTCTGCGGACAGTGATTCTCGCTGGATAGTCTTCGTCGTAAATGTCCTGACGCCTAAGGCCTAGGACTTTTTGAGGGCCAGCTCCCTCTGGGCAAGAGCGGTGTACACCGCATTACACAGTGCCCGTCTCTCCTCAGTGCCCTCAGGAGGTCGTCTGCCAACCCTGCCGTGTTCCAGGGCGCAGCGGTCTCCGGCGAGCGCTTCTCTCAGTTACCGTCTGGAAACATAGCGGTACTAAGAGGCTCGCTACCTCTACGGAGGTATCTAGATGTCCTGCCCCGAGCAGGCTGGTGTCTAGTCTTCCTAGCAGACGACGTGGGTCTGAGGGCCGTCGTTTTCAATAGGAGACTTCAGCTATGAGAGTCCTGATGCTGTGGCTCAGGACCTCGGAGGGCAGGCCCCGCTGGGGAAGAGAGGTTCACACCGCATTACACGGTGCCCGTCTCTCCTCAGTGCCCTCAGGAGATCGGTCTGCCAACCCTGCCGTGTTCCAGGGCGCAGCGGTCTCCGGCGAGCGCTTCTCTCAGTTACCGCCCGGAAACATAGCGGTACTAAGAGGCTCGCTACCTCTACGGAGGTATCTAGAGCAGCTAGTACGGCCGTCCCCTGCCGGTCCGCTGCTTCAGTGCACTGAGCTATCTGCTCTAAGCGCACCACAAGCCAGTCTCGCGAGACTGGTTCCCTTAGGAGGTCACCTGGCGGTGTGGGAGCCCCTGCCAAGCGTGTTTCATTGGGTCCTGCCCCGAGCAGGCTTTGGTTTAGTCTTCCTAGCAGACGACGGGGGTCTGAGGGCCGTCATTTTCAATAGGAGACTTCAGCTATGAGAGTCCTGATGCTGTTGCTCAGGACCTCGGAGGGCAAGCCCCTCTGGGGAAGAGAGGTTCACACCGCATTACACGGTGCCCATCTCTCCTCAGTGCCCTCAGGAGGTCGGTCTGCCAACCCTGCCGTGTTCCAGGGCGCAGCGTTCTCCGGCGAGCGCTTCTCTCAGTCACCACCCGGAAACGTAGCAGTACTAAGAGGCTCGCTACCTCTACGGAGGTCCCCAGAGCAGCTAGTTCAGCGTCCCCTGTCGGCGTGCAGACGCTTCAAGGCACCGAACTAGCCGTTCTGGGCACACCAGAGATCAGTCTCGAGAGACTGATTCCCTTAGTAGATTATTTAGCAGCATGGAAGCTACAAATGTATCTCAATGGGTCCTGCGTACTATAGAAAGAGGCTACGGAATCCAGTTCGGTTCTCGTCCGCCTCGATTCAACGGGGTGACCCCCACGCTAGTGGGTCATGAGCAGGCTCGGGTATTAGAACAAGAAGAAGTTACTCCTCTTGAGGAAGGAGGCCATCGAGGTGGTCCCTCCGCACGAGACAGACTCCGGGTTCTACAGCCGGTACTTCATTGTTCCGAAGAAGGATGGGGGGTTGCGTCCCATTTTAGATCTGCGCCTATTGAACCTCTCAGTCATGCGACTGAAGTTCAGAATGCTCACTCTCAATCAGGTCGTGTCTCAGATCAGGTCCGAGGACTGGTTTGTCACGATCGATCTGAAAGACGCATATTTCCATGTCTCCATCCTTCCTCATCACAGGAAGTTCCTGAGGTTCGTTTTGGGGGCAAAAGCCTACCAATACCAGTTCTTCCTTTGGCCTTGCACTCTCACCCCACACTTTCACGACTCAACCACATCGACAATTGGTTGATATTAGCTCAGTCAGAGCGGATGGCGGTTCGACATCGAGATGTCGTTCTCGCTCACACGAAAGAGCTGGGGTTAAGACTTAACGCCAAGAAAAGTGTGCTTTCTCCAGTACAGCGAACCACTTTAGGGCTGGGTGGATGTGAAATGTCCGGGCCCGGTGCTGGGAGCTCCTTGTCGCCGCATATGCTAGCGACGGATGCATCCCTCACTGGTTGGGGTGTGGTCATGAGTGGCCACCCTGCCGCGGTCTGTGGAGCGGTCGCCATCTAACTTGGCATATCAACTGCCTGGAGATGCTGGCCATGTTTCGAGTTCTCCCAGACCTAAGAGGTCACCATGTGTTGGTAACAACACAACGGTGGTCTCTTACATCAACCACCAGGGAGTTCTGCGTTCGCGCCCCTTGTACAAGCTGGCGCACCAGATACTTGTGTGGTCCCAGGGCAAACTCCTCTCGCTGAGAGCATCTCAATATGGGAGCAGACATCCAGTCGAGGGGGGGGGGGGCCCGGGGGGGGGGGGGGGGAGGGGGGGGGTGGGGGGGGGGGGGGGGGGGGGGGGGAAGGGGCTGAGGCCTGGGGTAATGGAGCCTTCAACCCGAGGTGGTGAAGCAGATATGGAGAGTGTTTGGCAAGGCTCAGGTGGACCTGTTTGCGACTAGAGACATCGCACTGTCCCCTCTGGTACTCTCTGACTCATCCATCTCCACTGGGGCTGGATGCCATGGTACAGACGTGGCCGAGGCTTCGTCTGTATGCCTTTCCTCCGATTTTTCTGCTCCCGGGAGTTCTGGAGGGAGTGCGCCGGGACAGGGCCCGTCTGTTGTTAGTATCCCCATTCCGGCCGGGCCGAGTTGGGTCTCAGGCCTGATTTCTCTCCTCGACGGCGCTCTATGGGAGATTCCCGTCAGGAGAGATCTCCTCTCACAGGCGGAGGGCACGCCCCCACCAGGAGCTGTGGGTGAGGCCTCTGAGGAGGCACAACTCATAAATTCCGGTCTCTCAACCGAGGTTGTTGATACCATTCTCCAATCCAGAGCTCCCTCAATGAGGAAACTGTATTTCAGCGGAGACCGCCAGCCCGACCCAGCTAACTGCCCGTTTGGTACAGTTCTGGAGTTCCTGCAGGCCTGTTTATCCGCAGGGTTGACCCACTCCACCCTAGAGGGCTTCGTGGCGGCCATTGCGGCCTACCACGCCCCTCTCGGTGGCCATTCAGTGGGAAGGCACCCTCTTCTTACACGTTTCCTCTGCGGTGCGCTGAGGCCGAGGCCTCCGGCCAGAGAAGCTTAGGCTAAGTGGTGGATCAGGATGCTATTCCATAGCCTCGAGTCCTCTGATCTCCCCTCTCCTTTGGGGGTCAAGATTCACTCCTCCAGAAGTCGGCCTTCGGGATGGCGGGCCCCGCCTACTTAAGCCACTCCGGGCTCTTCTGTTCTCTCGCCCTAGCTGTGCAGTCTCCACACTAGGCAGAGACTTAGAAGTCTGGCAGCGTGGGCATTCTCGTTCCCCTATCGTTTTCGAAGCAGCTCGAGTTCCTGAAGAGGAACGTCTCAGGTTACGTATGTAACCCTGGTTACTCGAAGGAACGAGACGCTGCGTCTCAGAGCCATACTTCCAGCATCCCTGCAAGCGCTTGCTTCATTCCTAGAAGCTGACGCTGGCTCCGCCGCACGTGCTTTTATAGCTTCCCGGTCATTACATCACCCGCCGTGACGTCTCGCCCATCTATTGGACTGATTACAAATGTGATTCAGAGCTGGAGTATCGTTGAAGGCGTTCCCCTAGCGTTTTCCGATGCAGCGTCTTGTTCCCTCGAGGAACCAGGGTTACATACGTAATCTTAGACGTTTTCTGCAATTGCTGAAGCTCTCTTTTAAAAAGTGATATTTATGCTAGCCCAAAATTTGGGAATAGAGAGAATGAGAATAAGGATAGAATAATAAAAATATACATTTTTGAAAACTTTGTTTTATATCTGAACATAAAGAACTTATTTTTCATCTTAATATATTGAGTAAAATATTTAACTTTTTTTATGTAAATAACATTACTACATTTCTTTTGGATGAACAACACAGCTGTGAATTTTAGATAATTTTAGTTTTGTTTTAACATGGAAAAACTGGCAACTCATTAACAAAATCCAAGATCTTTTTTTTTTTTGTAATTGGCAATCAATTAATTTCTTTCTTGGGTCTCCAGTATCATTTTCCTTTTAGTTTTAACTAACAAATGGCATTCCTTGACATCTCTGTTTATATATGACAATTAAACTACACAAATATCACTAAGTACTAGATTTTATGGATTTTTCACTCTAAAAACTCTGCCGTTTAATAAAGTCACAGAAATCATTTCAGAATGTGACAACATTTAAAACGACGGTTAAAAATATCTTAAGGAAATTCAAGTCAACACCCTCATATAAGCAAATTGTCAATCCCTCAGTGAGCAACGGCTAACTTTAGCTCTTTATTTTCATCCTGTTAATTTTCTTGACATTGTGAAAATAATGCAGTGATCATTTTTGTTTTTGGCTCTTTGCCTTTATCAGATGTGACAGTGGAAAACCAAATGGAAAGTAAAAGGAAAAAAGGTGGAACACGATATGAACCATGCTGGACTCAAACCCAGTTCCCCACAAGCACAATGTCTCCTTTCATGTTGGTAGCACTAACCTAAATTTTCTCTTGTCTTGCATACCTAATATAGAAATACTACATACCCAATTATACTCATTTACAAGTTAATTTCATTTTGGGGGTACATTTACATGATTTAAATAAAAAAAAAAACATCATACTGTAAATTGATGCAGCACCTCTTTTCACATCTGCCTGAAACTTTCTATTTTAGCTCCTTTCTCTTTGAAGCCCGCCTTTCCAAAACCCCAGTCTGTTCTGATTGATTAGTGACCCAGTCTATTCTGTTTGGTCAAACGCTTAGAACATCCGTCAGAAATGATATGTCGCTTACTATAATCAGGTACCGGCTCCTGTGTGTGATCCTTAGCTGGCGTTGTGATGCCAGATGTGCCAGATGTCTTCATAGCTCATACACTGCTGTAGGTGGATAGGGTCTTGGCATCCACAAGGGTGAGATGATGATTCTTGAGGTTGTCTTCAACTTGTTTTGCCCAGGTCTTCTTCGGTGCACAGCGGTGTACCTTCCATGTTGATGGCCGTCGGCACCAAAGTAGTTTGAATGGCAGTCGGGTGCTGTCTATTCGGCACATGTGCCCGAACCACCGCAGGCGTCTCTTCTGTATGTCTCCTAGATTGTGGACTGGTCGCCGCATTCTCGACATTCTCGAGTCGGTCGAGTCGCGATACACCCAAGATTTGCCTAAGGCATCGTATTTGAAAGTTTGTTGATTTTCATCTTCAGAAGGGTTTAAGTCTCTGATCTGTAGAGTAGAATCGGTATGATCAGGGTCCGGAAAAGGTGCATCTTGGTCACGATCATGATGTCGGCCTTCTTCCACAAGCACCATTTTAGCGATGCAAATGCTGCTGTTATTTGGCCAATTTGACATTGAACTTCTGCAACTGCTGTGATCTTCTTCTCCTGGACCAGGGATCCTAAGTACTTGAAGTTCTGTACTTGTTTGATTTTAATCCCCTCGAGGTTAACGTTTGCCAGCGATCCATTGGTAGTAAGCACCTTGGTCTTATCACTGTTGATCTTCAGGCCGAATGGTTCGGCACATCTAGCAATGTCGTACAAGGTGTTGGTGGCCTCGGTGTCTGCTTCGGCCAATATGGTGCTGTCATCTGCAAACACCAGGTCTGTCGCGTATCCGTCAATGCCGTATTGGATTCCTCGCTTGTCCTTGAATGCCTTTCTCATGATCAAGACGATCACTGCGTGGAACAAGATCAGGGCGGTGACATCTCCTTGACGAACCCCAGTTCAGATGGAGAACTCTTCAGACATTTCATTCTGATTCTGATTCATTCATTGTACGACTGCTGGAGAAGGCATACAGTTTTTGGCAGCACATGTTCAACCTGCAGCGCTGTTCAGAGGGATGGCCAGTAAATGCAGTCGAATGCCGATTTGAAGTCGATAAATACAACCACCAGGAGCTTTGCTCATTAGATCCGCTCTTACATCAACTAACGGAGGGAGAATATCTGGTCACAGCAGCCGCGGTGTGGACGAAACCTGGCTTGGTCTTCTCTTCTCGTCTGCTCCCGATGCTTTTGTAGGTGGGTTTGGACGATCTTTATAAACACTTTACCCACGATGGAGAGCAGGCTGATCCCTCGATAATTCTTGCATTCTTGACTTCCACCCTTCTTGAAGATAGGAATGATCATAGCCTTTTTCCAGGCTGATGGAATGAACTTGGATTGCCAAACGAGTCGGATGAGTGTGCGGAGGAGCGTCTGACCAGAACGTCTCCGCCTGCTTTGACCACCTCGGGGGGCACTCAATCCATTCCTTGTGCTTTTCCGTTCTTCAACGATCGAGGAGAGTGGACATAATCTCATCAATCGAAGGCTTTTCGTCGAGCATGGGAGTCACGAGGGGTCGATGTATGGCAGACTGGTGTCCGGACCTTGGGGCGGGGTCACAAACGAGAAAGTGTTGGAAATTTTCCCACCAACATTGTAGATGCTCATCTGCATACTTTATGAAGGTTTCATCCACCTTTTTGATGTTGTCATTGAGCGAGTGCAGTAAGTCGACCATTCTCTTCAGGGTCTGATAGAGGACCCTATACTCATGCTGAGATGCTGCACCCTCCAATTCCGCTGCCACGATGTTCCAATATGCCTCTTGATCGGCATTTGTCCTTCGCCTGACTTCACGATTCAGTTGACGATAATGGTTAAAGTCAACATGCTTCATCCGCTTTTGCTCCTGGGCAAGATTCAGGCACTCATCCGAGACCCAAGGTTGCATTCTTTGGCGAGTGGGTGGACAGAGCAGAGTGGCACAGTCAATGCTGGATGTGCCAGTTCGAGTTTCTTTTTCGTCCACGTTATCCAGATTTGCAATTGCTGCAAATTTATTTGCAAGGATGATTTGGAATTGGGCTTTGATTTCAAGGTTGCTCAAGCATGCTCAGTTTGGTTTGTGTGGCGACAGCGCAATTTTCATGGCCTGTTGCAGTCATTGTTGGAGCTAAGCACAGAAGAGGTAGTGGTTGGAGCCGCAATTGGGTCTCCTCATCAAGCTCACTTCGTTCAGTGAAGATCGGAAGCAGCAATTGATCAAGAAGTAGACGAGGATGGCATGTGAGTTGATGCCTATGGGGGTGTTGGAAGATGCTATTTCAATGTCGAACTTGTTGATCGGGGTGAATGATTAAAGGCGCAATCCGTTGTCATTGATTTCACAAATGCCAAACTTGCCCATTGTCTTTTCCCAGTCATCACACATTGAACTTGCCCACTAGGATGATCAACTCAGTCGTCGGGGATCAAGTCCAACATGCGTTGCAATTTGTCATGGAAATTGTCTTTGACCTCGTCTGGGCTTGTTGGGGCAAAGATGGCTAGAAGGTTCACTTTGGATGGTACCGTGGACAATTAGTACAGCCAAATGGTTTGATATTGCCTGGAATGCCAATAGACTTCTTGTTGTCTGGTCGTCCACCATAAAGCCGACTCCAGCCTCTCTTTTCTCCCCACCAGAGTAGAACAGCATAATTTTTTCATTTGAACTGGGTTCGTAAACAGTTGTTGTTCCGAATCCGGTAAGTCGAAGTTCGGATAACACCACAATCGCAATCTTGCACGGTAGAGCTCTTTTGCAATGATCTCCTTTTGACTAACATGGTGGCCAGTCCGAACTTTGCAAGCTGCGAGATTAATTTCCGTTTCTGTGATGCTCTTCTTTCCGATTCTACCTCCTCAGTTTAGGCCAGTAATCCACTTCCCACAAGCACCCTGGGACCCCATGCTGGCGCATCGACTCCCCATATGCGGTAGCATTGTTGGCGTTTGTGATCTGTCGCTATCTGAAATCACTTACACAACTTTTCTTTGAGGACAGGCCAAAGCCAGTAGTTGGGCATTATATAAATGTGCAACACGTGATGTAGCCAAGTCACAGAAAATAATGGCAGTACTACAGAAGAGGTGTTTTCTGATTAACTCTCTTTGGCGTGGTCTTTGTGCTTTGTTACTCTGCAGATTGTTTACATACACAAACAGTTATATTGCACACTAAAGGAAAGGTAAAATAAAAAAGTATAATAGTTGCCCTTTAAATGACACCACTAGCGAATTCAGAGCTCTGAATGACCCACAAAATCCCCATGTCCACACCCAGATGATGATGCGCCACCATTTTCACTCTGATCACAAATGTAATATATTAAAAGCTTGTTTTCCACTTTGTACATACTGCTCCAAAGCATTTCTCTTGGTAAATATAGTAATTTGTCACATCATATAAACAGCCACAATATGTAATTGCACCACATGGCCTTTCATGCAGTCCAAATCTCATCTACCTCTTTGTAGCTCCAACTATAAACCGACAATTACCAGTCCACACATACCTTTCTATATATCTGAACCTCAAGAAAATCTGCAGTTCAATTCACATATCATACAGTACCTCACCCAAGGGGTTCCTTTTACTCATCATCAAGATGATGAACATGGTTCAAAGAGACAGCAACAAAACCTCTATCTTGAGGCTCTCTCAATGAATGCCCAGGTAACAAGACACTCCAGGAAAGAAAGCTATTGATAGTAAGCACCGTGGATAGAAAGTAGCACTATCATGCAAATGGAACACAGAGGCAGAGGTTAGCGAGGTGGGAGATGGGCGGCTGGGAGGCAAATAAAACTCTATTTAATGAGGACTTTTACAGTGACCTTCCACATCAAAGGATCCCCAAGTCAGTCTCCATCAACCAGCGGGCACACAGAGGCTGTTGCACCAGCAGCTAGAGAATTACTACCCCCTCCGTCCAAATCAATGGACCTCTGACTCCACACAGCGTTTATCACCTAAATCTGCTCACCCACAGTCACTGTCCCAGCTGCTTGTTTTAGCTATTGACATCTGGACAAGTAAAATCCTCTTAACCTTTTATGCAGTGGAGGTCAGCTGTGATTTACAGTCTATAGTTAATGCCACATAACAATGCACTCAGGGATATCAATTTATTACATGCACAAATGCTCTCACTGTATGGATTACAAGTCATACATTTTATTATTTTATACATCAGGGCAAAAAAATAATTACAAAAAAATATAGGTAGCAATTTGTTCCTAAGATAAATAAATAAATACAATTAGTTGACAAATGACAGAATTTCGTAATAAAGATGGTTGTTTATAATAATTAATGTTTATTGTGTAATAATATTTTATATAGTTTATTTAAATTATTTTAAATATTAAAAACAATATGAGAATATTTTATGAAGATTTTTTTTTTGGATATCCTTTTAAATGTACACAACAAAACTCTGTTTTGAATATTCTTTTTTTATGTTCTAATATGAACAGCTTGTCCAAAAATTCAGCTTACAAAAATATGTTATGAAAACGTTATTCCTGAATGTTTTCTCAAAACGTCCACTTAATGGAACGTTTCATCTTAACACTTTGCAAACGTTATGAGAATGTTATTTTTGATTGTTCTCTGAACAATCTGAAACTAATAAGTAGTAATGTTTAAAAACGCCCAACTAAAATGTTTCAGAAAAACATTCCATGAACTATGTATAAATAATGAGAACATTATTAAAGACCAGATAACTTTGAATGAACACATTCTATGTTCTAATGTTCCCTGTTAGCTGGGATTTACATTTTACAAACCTACAATATCCTGTATTTCGAATTGTACATAACCAAAAACTGGCTCACATTTCAGTGACCGAGTCAATTGTGAACTCAGTAGTGCCAGCCACACGCTGATTTTCCATGAAATCGGAGGTGCTCGTTTACATGAGAGACAACTGCCATATGTGAACCGTCAAAGACACAATCTGAGTAAAGTGCCACTGCACCGAGGGATATTTAGCATGTTAAATGTCTACACCTGTGTGGGATCCAACTCCTGTAGTGTGGAATGTGATTTGACTGGAACTGACATTGGCGACGACAGACAGTTGTGTAGTGTGAAAAGAAGAGCAATATGATAACTTTGAAAGTCGGTGTAGTGCATGGGCAGCCTGATTCAAACTACTTAGCCAAGCAAATTTGAGGCTATTTCATGAATATTGTTGTATAGCTCATTAAAAACAATCTGTTTAAAAGAGACATTTGTTTGTGAATCGGTCATGCTGTGTTAATTTATGTGGGAAGGTAATGCTAGCGTGCACTCAAACAAGATTATATCTGAAACCATTAATAGATACAAACAAAACTCCAGAATGACTAGATTTTAGACATAAATGTATATTTTTTGTTGCATTTTAATTTTTAGTCACAGTCTGAGCACTGCACAATGTAAGACTCATCATTAATTAACACCATAATGTATTGATTAATTAATTGCTTTTGGCTTGTTGTGGGTTAAATAATGTAATGATAAAACATAGTGACTGTGAGCCATTGTCCCATAAGAGTGGTGTTTAATGGGGACACTGAAATGAATTGGATATACAGCCCAGAGCTCAAGGTCACATAAAACAACACCCAGTATGTCTATACCCTCACATGAGGTCATAAAAGTTCATAACAGTCACAGTGCTTTTGACATCATAGAACTGCTTGAAATATCAAGCTCCTTGCCTCAATAGAAGTCTTTATTAAATCACATTAGGTCCCTATAGCCGTAGACAGGGCACTGCTGTGCTGTACTTGAGTGACCGGCCTACTGCCACCAGCTCCCTGATCTAATTTATAACTGTGTCTGCAAAGTCTGAGAATGCAGATGACACACTGAATAATGCTAACATGAAGAAGTGACTTAAACCCAGACATATTCATTGCCTTGATCTCCATGGGATACAGTCTAAGACAGCTCAGATAGTTCAAAGCCATGATTAAAAGGACTACGTTATTGAGGCACTACTGAGGCACCTTATCATAAAAAGGAAACTGTGTTATTCATGTAATAAGCCATTAAAGGACTAAAAAAAAGGTCTAGTATAACACTCTCAGTTCATAATACAAGTGACATGGGTCAAAACACTTATGTGTGACAGCAGCCCGGCATATAAAGACAACCCCCCGTTACGGTACACATCTTCCACACTGAGCACATCCTTTCTCTCCGCTGAGAGCTTTGCTTGGTTTTGCCGCAGCAAATGTCTTGGCATACGTAAAGGTCAATGATATCATGTCTAATAAGACCTACACATCAGCAACTCTCAAAACATTGTCAAGTACCGGTATTAACCAAATCTCCTCCTGTCTTTTAAAAACATGGACCCTTGATGAAAGCTTTAGCAACGCAGTCACATTAAATCAAAATTGACTTTATATATTTACATTCTTAATGCAATTTCCTGCTGTTACTCTGTTGTGATTCATCAATGCAGGTTACTCCTAGGGAAAATGCATGCTATTTTTATGGTTTTATGGTAATCTTGAATCAAAATATACAGTAATAACTACCCCAGAAATGATCTTTTCCCACCAACGTCATTTAGACAGTGAGTGCACTAGGACTGTAAGATACTGTACAACAGTTATAGTTCGTATTTTCTAATATCATTGGCTAAGTGGATTTCCAAGAGTGCTGATATTCACCAATGGGACTTTTCACTGTCTGTTTGTTGCTTTGTTTGGAACTAATGTCTAGTGTAATTTTTTTTTATTTTATATATATATGTTTTCTAAATAAAACATGTTTCATAATAATTCATTATATTCGTTCATTCAATGTCATTTTCCAATTAGTTTTAACAAAAAAATGTCAGTTCCTCATCGAACAGAAAGTGACATTATTATTTTATTTATTTATTTTTTAAGTAACACAAATACAAAAGTAACTGGCAATATCATATTTTAAAACAATCTCAAAATTGGGTAACCCTTTCTATGAATAATCATACTCTTAAACTTATAACCACAAATACGTAAGTATTATGATGTATTATAACTGTTGTTATGATTATTCATGAGTTGATATAACATATTATAAGTTTTTTATAATGCATTATGCATTCATTATAATGCCTTAAGAATACCCTTATAATGTATTATAAATATGGGCTTCATAGAAAGTGTTAGCCAAAATTGTGCTGTTGTGAGTCTGAATATTTGGAACAATCGCACTCTTACTTGTGTGATATTGCTTAAAAGTAAACCAATAGCCGAATAGCTATTGTTTCAGCAAACTCACATTCAGTCTGGATCCATTCTTCTGTACTGTATATAATGCCCACTTTTCACCAAATGTGATTTTTAAGACAAAAAAGTATTCTTATTCTTATTCTTTTAGTCAATGATGCATATGTATTTCTTCTGTTTAATGTAAAAGAGTTTTTATGTAATATTAGAACCCAAGGTGCCCTGCAGGTGAAATCTGGCATAAAGTAGATAAGTAGATATGTCCTATATTTAATAGGTAGGTCTGAACTTCTTTCCAGCTGAGCTCTGAAAGGCTGTTAAACTAGGGGAAGATAAACCAAACCTACTACAGTGACCTTAATGTCCCACAAAACTTCTCTTACGCATTATTTTCTATTTCTTGCTACAGTAAATGACCCAAATGATTTAAACATACGGGAGGAAGAAAGGGGGACAGCTCTAGGTGCTCAGACAAAAATCAATTCCCTGCAGATTCTTGGTCATTCTGATGGGAACGCCATTCTCTTCTTTTAGAGCCGGACTTCGGAAGCCTCATTGTGGGAATGTCACTTAAAAAGAGTCCCATGGGTGATTGGAGTATAGGAGAGGCTGGCCTTGGACAACATCACAGAGACACACTCTGTCATTGTGATCAGACTGAGCTGGAGCCAAAATACAGAGTGGTCTCATCGCGAGCCCTCATTGTGATTTGCTGTTAAGAGCAATCGATCAACCCGAGCTCACCAAAATGTGTCAATCACCCAGAGGAGTGGCCAAGCTTTCACCTCAGCCAGTGAGAACAGATGTGACACTAATGAGTTAGAGCACTTCATCTCACCCTAGATAGGGTGGGAGCGCGCCAGACAGAAAAACAGAGAAATTAGACTGAAGAGAAGCATGCTTCAAAAATTTGGGCCTGTGCTGGAGACATTCAATCATCTTACGTCTGAGAAAAACATTGACCTTTTTCAGACCCTTCCTTTTCTATTTTTACCCAAACTGTAGCGGGGAAGGTTCATTATAGTGTGGTGCAATATGTCTATGCAGCCATTTATAGACAAGGAGTGTGTTTCCTGAACAACGGTGTAACTTGCTGCTTAACTACTATAGTAAGTTGTAGGGGTGTGCACAAAGCCGAATACCTTATTCAGAAAGGAACGGATAACGGCTTCAAAATGAAAAACGAATAACGAATAATTATTGAAGCTGACACAGTCCCTCCTCCTGTTTGCTGGTTAACAGGTGATCCAGGGGACATAACCTCTAAAATCATTACGCAATATTGAGTGTGTGAAGTGAATGAGTGTGAACACGAAGGAATCAAGCGCAAATCAAATAGCAGCGTTGTTATTGCCTTTCGTGTGTCTCTCAGAAATCAGAGCTTGGCAAGAGTGAATCAACTAAAATACATCATACACGTCCTACTATTTGATATGTATATTCAAATTATTTACTGTATATGTTACACTAATGAATGAAATAAGCCACCAACCAGATTACAAATCCACAGTCGTGGTTTCTCATCAAAACAAACACTCTATTCTTATAATCAACTAAGATACATATACATTTTCTACTGCTTGATATGTCTATTTAAATGTTTTAAACTTTGTATGATAGGCTATATATTTCAATTATCTTAGCAAACTAAAAGACATATAATGAAATTTGTATGTATGGAATGAAAGATATAGATTGTACTACATGCTAACTTGCTATTTTGTTTAAGTGCATGATCTATTCAAGCCCATATTCATACTAACAATAAACTATGCTCTACCCCACGAAGGGGCTGTAGTTCCACATCCAGTGTTGCCAACTGAGCAATTTTTTTGCTAAATTTAGCAACTTTTCAGACTACCCTAGCAACTTTTTCTTCCAAAAGCACATAGCAAAAAATTTAGCAATTTTAAACATTTATGTGGCAACGTTTAGCAACTTTTGATAAGGACTCAGACAATAAAGGCACACATTGTCCATCCAAATTACACAAAAAGAGGAAACCACTGATGCCTAGCAGTACACACATCATGTGAATTGAGTTAGCTGCTATTTGCAATTGTTCCATTTAATAATACTTTCAAATACACTTGAATCTTTGATAATTGAATAGTTTTCCTTTATGAACACTTTGTTTAGTAGCTTGTACTCTGCGATTGTTGCTTCCGTTAGTAACATACTGTACGAAAAATGAAATCTTTCGTCATACCAGTATCCCTCATCCCTTGTAACCTTTAACCCGAAAAAACACAATGCGTATCTTTGAAAATACAGTAAAAAACATTACGGAAATGCTTTCATATTACAGTAAGATTGTGCTATTTTTACACGACTTTTCTTTAAGTGTACATACTACCTAACTACAATAACACTGCTTAAAGCCTAAGTGTTGAGATGTGTAGAGTTTTACTATCTCCTAAAAAAAACTTAAATCTTGTAATCATTTAAACATGTTGTCCGTTTTTCAATAATTCAATGTATTTATAAATACAGTTATTTATATTTTAATATTATATCATGCATTTATATTATTTTACGAACAAATCTAAATTAACATATACAATTTTTTTTTTTTTGCTGAGATTTGATGTAGTGACAATTTTGCGTCATGATGGCATAATAACGTCATCACGCAATGACATCATAACATAATTTAGCAACAATTCAACCTTCCTTTAGCAACTTTCTCTGAAAAATAGTTGGCAACACTGCCAACCACACAACTTTGTGATACTGTTTGCGAATGTTCTATGGAACTACATGTTTTGGAAACACCAAATCGTTGGACGCCAATGTTGGTAACAATGGAACTTAGAAACGATGCTTTTGGGAAACACACCCGAGCATAATGCTTTTATTGATTATAGCATGAGGCTTAAAAAATATTACTTGACCTCGTCTGCACTCAGCCCTTAGAAAATTCCTCTGATGGCTGTATTTGCGTCATTGCTCAATTTTGTCTTTCTTCTCTTGTGCTGACAGTCCATCTGTAGACAACATATCAATATCAGACAAAGCATTACCTTGCTTACGCTGCACTATTTTGATTATTTTTCAGAGTGTATTGCTTTTGCTTTGCTTCATGTACATAATTCCCCATGCCGCAGCGCTACCAGACTTTGGCTGCTAATCCTCCAGGGTCGTGCATCATTTTAATTTCTTAATTCTTTCTCTTCTTTCTACCCGGGTCTCCTGGGAGTACGGAAACAGCCCCGGATCATGGTTTGAGGGTAGTCCCAGAAGACACAGCCATAATGTGTGCCAGGACTGCATGAGGAACATGACATATGTAACAAATTAATTCTCCACACACACTCGCTGCCGTGCAGAATACCAATGAGCATCGCCGGCAGACTGCTATCAGGCAGTTCGAATGCAGCAAGGTTGTCCGGCTACAGTGGGCTGTTGTACTACTGCTCTGCTTGACATGACCCCCGGGTGGATTAATTGAGAGTTCAGTGGAAGGTTAATAATCAGCAACAACAGGACTATAAAAGGATTCGCTCATTCAGATGAGTCTTTTGTTAAATTGAAAAAAACTAAATGAACTGAGAAGCAGGTGACGTTTGTTTAGAGCTTTGAGAGCTTCTTTCTGTGACAATAGGGGTGGAATTAACTATTTGGTTTAATTCCTTCACACAAATGCACAGTCACTGGTTGGCCTCATCCCAGAAAAGTTTAGGAGGCCCCCCAAATACTTTGGATCTCAAGACATTTTTGTAGTTTACCGTCCTTTACTTTGGAAATCCAAAATTATTTTTAAAATGGGATGCAACAAAATGCAAAATCGCAGCTAAAAATATCAATTTGTCAAAAAAAAAAACAGTTCAATTTTTTAAATGTATAAAATCAAATCAAAATGTATTTATAGTGCACAATTAAAAAAACAACAGTAGTTGATCTGTTACTAATCAGCCAGGTCTCCTCACCAGCCAATCCCAGCGCACTCCCTCACCTGAGTATTAATCACACGCACCTGCCACACATCTGCACCCTCATCAAACTGGCTTTATAAGCACACCCAGCACCTCACTACAGCGTCCGGTCTCGTTAACACGTAATGAACTAAATGCCAGTAGCTACATTGCTATTCTCTTTAACAAAGTGTCTGAACCTGAACTTACCTCCTGTTATCTCCCCAGCATGTTCTCCTTGTCCTAGTCCTTCATCGTCTCTGTGCCCCTGGTCTTCAGCTCCTTCCCGATCTCCTGGTCCTGTAAGAACGAGACTTTCATATCACCCCACTACTCCAGAAACCATTTCAAGTCTATCCTCCTGGTTACCTGTTGAACTCAGTTGTTGTCATTAAACTTCTACTTGCTCAGCTCTCTGTGTTCCAAGTATACTTCTGTAACATGACCACTGTGCTGTACAAAACCATACTAAAATACACATAAGAAGTTAATATTAAACAATATAGACCATAATGCAATAAGAGAGGATAATATCAAAACACTAATACGGGATGGAGTTTGAGACTCTGGGAACAGTTACAAGCCTGGGTAAAAAAAAAAAAAAAAGGTTTTTAACTTCCGATTCTGATTACACTAATCCTGAGAGAACCGTGTGCTATTTATATACAGTGGGGCAAAAAAGTATTTAGTCAGCCACCAATTGTGCAAGTTCTCCCACTTAAAAAGATGAGAGAGGCCTGTAATTTTCATCATAGGTATACCTCAACTATGAGAGACAAAATGAGAAAAAAAAAATCCAGAAAATCACATTGTAGGATTTTTAAATAATTTATTGGTAAATTCCTCTGTAAAATAAGTATATGGTCACCTACAAACAAGCAATATTTCTGGCCCTCACAGACCTGTAACAACTTCTTTAAGAAGCTCCTCTGTCCTCCACTCGTTACCTGTATTAATGGCATCTGTTTGAACTCTTTATCAGTATAAAATACACCTGTCCACAACCAACTCCAAACTCCACCATGGCCAAGACAAAAGAGCTGTAAAAGGACACCAGAAACAAAATTGTACACCTGCACCAGGCTGGGAAGACTGAAACTGCAATAGGTAAGCCGCTTGGTGTGAAGAAATCAAATGTGGGAGCAATTATTAGAAAATGGAGGACATACAAGATCACTGATAATCTCCCTTGATCTGGGGCTTCACGCAAGATCTCACCCCGTGGGGTCTAAATGATCACAAGAACTGTGAGCAAAGATCCCAGAACCACACGGGGGGACCTAGTGAATGACCTGCAGAGAGCTGGGACCATAGTAACAAAGGCTACCATCAGTAACATACTGCGCCGCCAGGGACTCAAATCCTGCAGTCCCAGACGTGTCCCCTGCTAAAGCCAGTACATGTCCAGGCCCGTCTGAAGTTTGCTAGAGATCATTTGGATGATCCAGAAGAGGATTGGGAGAATGTATTATGGTCAGATGAAACCAAAATAGAATTTTTGGTAAAAAACTCAACTTGTCGCTTTTGGAGGAGAAAGAATGCTGAGTTGCATCAAAGAACACCATACCTACTGTGAAGCATGGGGGTGAAAATATCATGCTTTGGGGCTGTTTTTCTGCAATGGGATCAGGACGACTGATCCGTGTAAATGAATGGGGCCATGTATCGTGAGAATTTGAGTGAAAACCTCCTTCCATCAGAAAGGGCATTGAAGATGAAACGTGGCTAGGCCTTTCAGCATGACAATGATCCCAAACACCGCCCGGGCAACGAAGGAGTGGATTCGTAAGAAGCATTTCAAGGTCCTGTAGTGGCCTAGCAGTCTACGATCTCAACCCCACTAGAAAATCTTTGGAGGGATTGAAAATCCTGTTTCCCCGCGACAGCCCCAAAACATTACTGCACTAGAGGAGATCTGCATGGAGGAATGGCCAAAATACCAGCAACAGTGTGGGAAAACCTTGTGAAGACTTACAGAAAACGTTTGACCTCTTTGTCATTGCCAACAAAGGGTATATAACCAAGTATTGAGATTAAATTTTGTTATTAACCAAATACTTATTTTCCACCATAATTTGCGTCATAAATTCTTTAAAAATCTTACAATGTGATTTTCTGGATTTTTTTGTTCTCATTTTGTCTCTCATAGTGGAGGTATACCTATGATGAAAATTACAGGCCTCTCTCATCTTTTTAAGTGGGAGAACTTGCACAATTGGTGGCTGACTAAATACTTTTTTTCCCCACTGTATATACATATATACACACACACACAAACAAACACGTCACCCCTCAACTTTAATCTAGATCTCGGGACCATCAACAAAATATATATACCTAAGAAGTATGTTTAAAGAGTTTAAGGATTATTTAATTTTTATATTGTTTTATTTTCCCAATTGTTTTATCTTCATTAACAGCTCTTCACTAAACTGTGACATAAAACAATCAACATTATAAATAAACACTTTCCTAAAGTTTCCAAAAGTTTATTAACGTCTTTTGGAAGAGGATGCAGAGCGGTAGTTTTTCTGGTGATTAGTAATAATACTACTGTATGTATCCTGCATATTTACATCACCATGACTGGGTGGGTCAAGTTTCCAAAAAGCAAATTTGCATTGTTGATGTGAAAATGTGGGTGGTCCCTGTTGGTGTGGGTGGTTCTGTTTAGCCTTCACAGTAAAGTTGCAGATTGCGGTAGAGTTTATCACCATTTTTTCTACAACTTTTTTTTTTTTTTTTTTTTTTTTTTCCTGCTTTTCTTTAACTGGGGAAGAAATTTTATAGAAGTTATATTATATTTTCATATTGCATTGAACCATTTTATATCAAAAGATAAAGTAATATTTGATCATGATGCAACCTCTTTAAAGTAATGCAGTTAACTAGAAACACTGTTGGACAAAGAGATCTGTGGTATCAAGATGTATTTCAAAGGCCTGATCTACTACTACTACAGCTACTGCCTGACAGAAGTATGCAAATTAGGATTTAGCTTTAAATAAACTTCACATAGATTCTAACAAAACTCCTGAATCAGCTTCACAACATCTCCCTTGCAATGATTATTTATATTTTTCACATTTTGTTGAGAGGATCACATACCTAAATATATATTTTATATTCACAACACACGAAAACAGTGAAAGAGAATACACAAAGTACATACAAAATATACATAATCTCAGAAACCTCATCTTGATGTATCAGTTGAGGGATTGTAGGGATTGCAGACCTTTCCCATTACGTAGTTAATAATAAATGTAGTGGGTGAATACCTGCGGTTTTGCATAATTCTTGGGAATGGATCCCGTTTTCTTTCTATAATGGACAAATATAATCAAGCATGAAATCTTCAGATATATGATCTGCCTCTGATTGAGTACATCATAACCTTATTCAGAATGATTCATCCCTTCTCAAGCTGTGAGTCCTGTTAGGAAAATAACTGAAGCAGGGAATCAGGGCAAATATGCAACTTTATGAGGAAACGCTGATGCTCTGGCAAAGCCATATTCACCATAATGGTTTGTTATGCAAATTCTGACATGCACAACAATTTAAGTGCAAAAATGCAGAAGAAAATGTTAATTCTGTCAGGACCACTATCGTCAAAATGATAGATACTTAGCATAAAGTTTGGTTTGGTGGTATGGTTCTGTTCTGGGCAAAAACATCCCTGCCCATCCATGCATCCTGTCATGAATGAGCAGGGAGAGCATCAATAATAACCCCCCTAGGGTTAACAAAACATAATTAGAATAAGGCAGATATCATTAATGTACTTAATGATATTTAAGTGTAACACTTTATTCAAGATAAAGGAGTCTGATTAGCAAGGAATATCAGAAAGCCATGTCCTGACTGTGGCGAAAGGTGGAGCTGGGGATGGAGGAGGGTAATTTGCTCCGGAGCAAGCTGAAAAGCTGCTGAATAATACTGAATAGAGCTTATATAGGAATGCCGTGATAGGTGTCGTATTCTTATAGGTAGATGTGATCAGCTGAGAATTAGCTGATGCAAGCTTGACTCACGTGACCTGCCAGAACTAACGCTAACGCTTAATTTCTGTCAGGACCACTATCGTCAAAATGATAGATACTTAGCATAAAGTTTGGTTTGGCGGTATGGTTCTGTTCTGGCAAAACCTCCCTGCCCATCCATGCAGCCTGTCATGAGTGAGCAGGGAGAGCAGCAATAATAACCCCCCCAACACAACGATAGGCCAGAACCGCCCAAACCACAACCGATGGCATTCTGAAAGAAGCATATCCTTCTGGAATAACAGAGACTGGGGCAGCAGCAACTTACAGGAGAAAGCAGTGAAGGGGTGCTCTTCTTTATAATCAGCTAAGAAGAGCAGCAAGCCCCTTACCAGAGGAGAGCAGCACCCTTTATGGCATACCCTGAAAAATGCATAAACCCAATAGAGTGGCGAGCCTTTTTGCAGCAAACATAGCGTACTGCACCATAGAGCGAGCATGACGGATCATAGATCGCGATTCTACTGCCTAAAGCGTCAGCATCCCTTTAAAGTCTATAACACGCATATAATAACTCAAACACCTCTCAGGGTTCTAGTTGGCCGTCTCCCATTGCATTTGTGCTTCGTTGTGTTCTGTGTCCTCAATCTGATAACCCCGCGTGAGCCAAAAGCCTTACCAATCACTAGATAGCTTTGCAACAAGCATTTTTGCTTGCTAATCACAGCATGTCAGAGTTCAAAACTTAAGGCAAATAGCATCCCAATACTATATGAGCCATAAGCACACGCAGCATTAGACCATCAATGGCTAAAAAACAGCTTAAACATTAGCTTCTTGCTTTTGCAAGTTTACCCGGATACCAGCACTTGCAGTAGCAACCAATAGCTTAAAGCAACAAGCAATCTAGCGATAAACATGATACTGAACACTAGATAAGTCCTAACAAGCAAGCTAAATCTCAATACCCTAATAGCTTTAAAGCAAAGATCTTCTGAAATAGCAAAGACTGGGGCAGCATGCCATTTAAGAAGAGAATCAGTGAAGGGGTGCTCTTCTTTAATATGCAGCTGAGAAGAGCAGCATGCCCTTTTAATGCAGTACAGCATATGGTCAATACACGAAGTTTAGGCAACAGCATGTTGCCATATCCTGATAATCATTAGCATTTAATAACACCTTTAGTAGCAAAATCAACATACTGCAAGTTAAGTATCAAGCATATTACCGATACACTGTATAGCTTTAAGCAACAGCATATCAACGGACTTAAACACAGCTTGATGGAAATGAGCGCTGCTTGTACTTGCTTAGAATAATTGGACTATATGTAATCCCTTGTGTCCATTTGAGCGCTCTGTCGTAACCTTCCAATCACCACCGAAGTTATTTTATTTATTTATTTATTTATTTAAATTTTTTTACTGTTTTAACTGACATCTTGATCTCAGCCATTTGACTCCTGTTTTATCAACACACTGTCATAATCACCCTAATTTCTTTTCTCTGCGCATATGCTCACATTATACTCAGTGTAGCCATTGTACAAACACACACAAATACGGACAGAGTCTGACTTACTCCCCCCCCCGAAAGGCACGTCCTGGCGCCGTAACATTCCACCAGGGAGGGGGGTGGCACCTTGGAGGCTGTGCTGACAGGGACACTGGGGATACTCCCTGGCCAGATCAGGCATTCTATGGTGCCTGGCTGCACATCGGGAGCTCAGAGCCATGGTTGAGCGGCAGCTTGGGGGAGCCATGGCGGAGTAGGGAACTCAGGGGGCCATGGATCAGACAATGTTGGGGCACTTCTCCGTGGCTTGGCCCGCCACTACTGACCAGACCCATACCCCCCCCACCCCCACCCCCTAAAAATCCTTGGGGATATATTGTCCGTCTAGGCCATCGTAAGGCCTAACTCGGAACCGTAGCCTTCCATGGCTGATCTGAGGACGGATCCAACCTTGGGCTCGACCATGGGGAAATGGAGCCCTCCTGGGCTAACTCGGAAGGCGCCCTCCGTGTGCTAAACTCGTTAACCGAGCCCTCCGTGGCTTTGTGACTCGGGGGCTGGAGCCGACACTTGAGCGAGCTCTGGGGCTGGAGCTGACACTGGAGCGAGCTCCGGGGCTGGAGCCGACCGCCTTCTCCTCCTTACACTCCCCTCTAGGTTCGGGGTGAAAGGCGTGGTTGGCGGGCTTAAGTGAGCTACGGCCGGCGGGCTTGACGGCGGGCTAGTTCTGGCTCGGGCCCGGACACTCCCCACACCACACCGGTAATTATCCGTCCTCCAGCGATATTCCCGTTTGGATGTCTGGAGTCCATCGGGCGATAGTAGTTGGCCCCGAGCCAGAACAGCGAATTGATGGTGGCGTCATCCAATGCCGTCGCCAGGGGGGGGGAGCTGCTAGCCTTCCCCTTGGACAATGTTGTTTGCTGATGTTTGACCCTGCCTGTTTTGACCATGCTCTCTCAAAGCCTGCATTTGGATCCCACACTCCGTTGTCATGCTCGTCCGTTACGGCTGCTAACTAATAACAAAGATTAATAAATGCTTCAAAGTATATATGTTATTCATTGTTAGTTCATTTTAGCTAATGCATTTATTAGGTAACACTTTAGTTTGGCGACCAATTCTGACTATTAACTAGCTGATCATTAGCATGCATATTACTAGCATATTGGCTATTTATTCATACTTATAAAGCACATATTAATGCCTTATTTTGCATGACAATATTCTACATCCCTTAATCCTACTCCATATCTAAAGGTCTACCTTACTAACTATTAATAAGCAGTAAGTACGAGTTTGATGCAAAACTTGTGTGTGACCGCATTTACTAATGTTAACAATTGTGACCTCATTGTAAAGTGTTACAGATATGTTCTATGAGAAATTAAAAGATATTTATCATTTAAAAAAAAACATTAATTATACAACTAATATAAAATGGAGTATGACTTGGGATCTGGGATTTTTATTTTTGAATGCACAAGATGTTGTGTGTTAAGTACAGGATGCATGGTTATACTTGAGGCAGTAATTGGGGAATTCAACATAAGAAAATAATATTAGGTTATAGAAGCATTTTTCACAAGTTGCTCCATTCATAGCCTTATTATTTCCTTGTTACCATGTATTTTGCCTATTATTTCATAACATTGTTAAGGGTTCACTGTATAGTAATAAATCTAATGCCATATGAAGGCAAACAAATATCTTATAATGTATTTCATGCTACAAGCTTGGAAAAAATATATAATTTATCAAATGCACTGCAGATCCTTAATTCTAATTTTAGTCCACACCTTTTTGGCTGAAGATGCTAAGATGAAAATAACAGGCTAAAATTCTAATAAGCCTAATTATCTTTTAATGAGTGGAAGTTATGGCATTGAATATGCTTTTACTTGTGTGTGTATGTGTGTGTGCATGTGTGTCTGTATGGAGTCTGGGGGCAGAGAGCCTCATAGAACAACAACTAGACTCAGAACTCTGTAAGTGAAACCTTGCAATCACACCAAGCCTCACCCTATTAACTACTGAGGGAAGTAATTAAAACCTTTTCCTCAAAGGACAAGCTGAGGTGATAGAAAAGGATGGAAAAGTACACCGTAGCTCTGTTCCAAAAAGACACTGAACCTCAGAAGAGACTGATATGGAAAGCAGCACATGATTAGAAACTCCACATACCATGGATGACCATATGCAAAATGTACTAGAGACGCAACTCAAAATTGATAAGAATAGAGTGAAACATGCCTGCCCACATTTTCATTGGCATTGAATCTGGAAAACGTGTAAAACATGTTAATGACATGAAATTTCAAGCTCATATTATTCTATGTGTCAATGGACTTCCATCCGATCGCCACCAGAGGTCACTCGTCCATCATATTGACTCTCTCACTACACAGACTGTTACACGTCACCATGGACTACATTTCCCATCATCCATTGCACTGATTGCACCCAGCTGTAACCAATCAAACACACACACTATATTACACTCACTCAGATCCTTCTCAAACTGCCGAGTATTGTTTAGCGCATATCACTCTTCTAGCGATAGCTGCATTGCGGAGCCATTCCTAGTTCCCGGTCCTAGTTCCCAGGTTCTACACTGAACAAAATTATAAATGCAACACTTTTGTTTTTGCACCAATTTTTCATGAGCTGAACTCAAAGATCTAAGACTTTTTCTATGTACACAAAAGGCCTATTTCTCTCTGTCTAAATCTGTGTTAGTGGAGCACTTCTCCTTTGCCGAATAGCCTCCACCTCCACATGTGTGGCAATATCAAGATGCTGATATGACAGCATGATTATTGCACAGGTGTGATTAGGCTGGCCACAATAAAAGGCCACTCTAAAATGTGCAGTTTCATCACACAGCACAATGCCACAGATGTCGCAAGTTTTGAGGGAGCGTGCAATTGGCATGCTGACAGCAGGAATGTCCACCAGAGCTGTTGCCTGTGAATTTAATGTTAATTTTTCTACCATAAGCCGTCTCCAAAGGCATCTCAGAGAATTTGCAGTACATCCAACCTGCTTCACAACCGCAGACCACGTGTAACCATACTAGCCCAGGACCTCCACATCCAGCATCGTCACCTCCAAGATCGTCTGAGACCAGACAACCGGACAGCTGCTGCAACAATCGTTTTGCATAACCAAAGAATTTCTGCACAAACTTTCAGAAACCATCTCAGTGAAGCTCATCTGCATGCTCGTTGTCCTCATCGGGGTCTTGACCTGACTGTATTTCGTCGTCGTAACCGACTTGAGTGGGCCAATGCTCACATTCGATGGCGTCTGGCACTTTGGAGAGGTGTTCTCTTCATGGATGAATCTCGGTTTTCACTGTACAGGGCAGATGGTAGACAGCATGTATGGTGTTGTGTGGGTGAGTGGTTTGCTGATGTCAATTTTGTGGATCGAGTGGCCCATGGTGGCTTTGGGGTTATGGTATGGGCAGGCGTATTTTATGGACAACGAACACAGGTGCATTTTTTTTGATGGCATTTTGAATGCACAGAGATTTGAGGCCCATTGTTGTGCCATTCATCCCGACCATCACCTCATGTTGCAGCATGAAAATGAACGGCACCATGTTGCAAGGATCTGTAAACAATTCCTGGAATCTGAAAACATCCCAGTTCTTGCATGGCCAGCATACTCACCGGACATGTCACCCATTGAGCATGTTTGGGATGCTCTGGATTGGCATATACGACAGCGTGTTCCAGTTCCTGCCAATATCCCCCGAACCCCCCAATACAGTAAAACTGCACGTTTTAGAGTGGCCTTTTATTGTGGCCAGCCTAAGGCACACCTGTGCAATAAGCATGCTGTCTAATCAGCATCTTGATTACCATACCTGTGAGGTGGATGGATTATCTCGGCAAAGGAGAAGTTCTCACTAACACATATTTAGACAGATTTGTGAATAATATTTGAGAGAATAGGCCTTTTGTGTACATAGAAAAAAAATCTTAGATCTTTGAGTTCAGCTCATGAAAAATGGGGGCAAAAACAAAAGTGTTGCGGTTATAATTTTGTTCAGTGTAGTTCTAGTCTTAGTCTAGCCACTTTGTGTTGCCTTGTTGTCTGTTTCCTGACCTTCTGCCTGTGTTTCTTGGATTAACCCTTTGTCTTGCTGTTTCGGACTGTGTTTGCACCTCGCCTGGACTATTGCTCGTGTTATTGAATTATCCTTCTTGTCAAGCCCTCTGGATACTGTTCGCCAATCGAAGACCCATGCTAGCCCTAGGAATATTCTTTGTCTTGCCTGTGATATACCTGTGTTATCTGACCCTTTCCTGTTTATTGACCACGCCTTTGTAAATAAAACTTTGCACATGGATCCGCAAGTCTCACGTCTTGTTCGCCCCGTAACAGTAGTCTTGTAAATTAGTAGTCTTGTACTGTACTGTACTGTACTGTTAATTTGTCACCCCATATTTTTGAAGTGCTTGCTGTAAGTAAAATTTTCTAGACTGGAATTTAAACTAAACAAATATTTTCAGATATATGTTTATGTGCTGTAAAGCGGTAGTCCTTCCTTGTTTTGAGATGTGAAAATCTGGTCATTTAAACTGTAATGCAAAGTGTGAATGTAAAAAGGACTTTTAGTAAAAACGATATTTTTAATGACTTTGTGTTGCCACTTGGAGTTTCATAAAATAAGTAAATTTACTTCAGCAACTAATTACTCTTCATCAGAAATGCCACAGAAATGGAAAGTTTAAAGACAAAATTCTAAAGATAGCAATGCACTTGTTTCTGTGGCGCATAAGATAAAATGAATAGCATGAGTTAGGGGCGGGGCTATCTGTCTGTCTGACCAATGTATAAAGTATTTGATTACTCAGGTGGCACAGACATTACACACTTCAGCTTCAATTAAAAAAAAAGTTTTCATTCAAAGTACTGCCATTTTTTAGATTGCAGTTTATTATTTATATAATATGACAACAGCATACAAAGAGTGTTTTAATGCTCATTGTCTTATAACTATAGTAAAAAGAAAATATTTTGTGAACTGGTAAAGAGTGTTCAATACTGTAGTGAGAAGACTTCCATGGCTACATGAGGATTTGAGCACATGAGGATGAGGATTTGAGCACTCTAAAAGCTTTCAATACAAGATAATTACTGATCTATGGAGTAACAGGACTGGAATTAGCATGGATTGTGAACATGGGGTGCATCAATCTTGCTTCAAAAGTTTCTCCCACAGGCCGCCGCTGTTGATTTTTCTCCAGGCTTCAACGAGAGGAGAGGTATATCAATACCAAGTCTATTCCCCCACTGCTAGGGTGTGGGACACACAGTGTTGGAAGTCCTAAATTGTTTCCAGCTTTGACAAGGACGTCCGCAAAAGCTTCTGTTTGTCTCTAAGCGTCAGCATTAACAAGTTAATCAATTATAGGGAGCTATATTGTCTGCTGGGACCCCAGCGGGAGGACGTACAACTAAAAGTGCACATAACCAGAGAAAAGTGAAATTGGAAAATCGCATACAGGCTTCAAAGAGTACTTTTGTTGTTAAACAGCAATTAGCTTTGTGAAATCAGTCTAAAATTGTGAATGTTAGATTGTCTTTGTTGTTTTACTTCTTTTTGTACTTTTTATAAGTTAAAAAAAATCCCTTTCTTGATTTTTTTGACTTCTTATAAAGTAAATAAAAAATAATAATAATAATTAACATTTCAAAACCACACCAGGGATGACAAAAAAGAACATTAATTCTATTTCTTTGTATTTTTGGCATTCATTTATCTATTCATTTTTAACGAGACAAGAAATAAATTGAACCCTCTTTCAGATTTCATGTTCAAATTCATTTTCCCCCATGGCTAAACACAGCCAGTTGAGCTGTGAAGTATTCATTCATTTTAATATCTGGCAGCACATAACACTTGCTGTCAAAAGCGTTTGACACTCAGGTACTTTGCTGTGAGTTTCAAATGCCTGAGAGATGAAATCCATATTTATGCTGGATATTCTTATTGTGTTTATTCCAGGAAACAAGCATAACGTAGCAGTCATTTCAATATTTACTAGCAAGACCACCATGTGACAGAACATTCTCATTGATATTTCTGAGATGTAAATGTGGCTCGAAGTAGCTCAGAGGCCTGTAATAAAATAATATGCAATGTAATCCCTCAGGTCCTCTGACAGATCACATATACCGTATTACGTATAGATGGATTAAAATATTCCATGTTTTACCATAATATGTAGGTCAGTGTAAACATACTCCCATTGCAAGTATACTCAGAGATCTTTTATGTTCCTTTTAAATTAACCTGGATTATATGTCTAAAACTCCAGATAAATGGAGCTTCTACGGTCTCCTCCGTCCATACAAGAATACATGTAGAAGGGGGTCTTCAACAACAAGGTTGATGTGCCCAGTACTTGACCTGAAGATGTCATTGACAGGTGTTTCATCTCTCAGCTCAAGTGCTGAGCTAGACTGTGCATGAGTGTGTGTGTGTGTGTGTGTGTGTGTGTGTGTGTGTGTGTGTGAAGTGAGCAAAATGGGATGCAGTAACCCTTTAATGAGCACATACATTAAAAAATATATAATTTCTTTGCATTTTGCAGTTCCTCAAGGCAGTTTTATTACTCAAGTCTTTTTTTTTATTAGCAAACAGTAGAGATGTCCATTAATAGTTAAATGCATTGATTTTATTCATTAACACTGAAATAAAAGGCTTGTCTTATAGTGAAAACAGCCCATTTGCTAAACTCTGTAAATCTTTATGTATAGAAATCAGACTTGCCCTCCTGTACAATTGTGCAAAATAAAATAAAATAAAAACAGACTTTTATGTATAAAAGCTTAGCAGTATATAAAAAATAATGAGGCAAACAAAGCCATTTCTTAAGAACACCAATTAACCTTTTCATCTCTGTCCTCTCTTACCAAATATGTATATGGTAACAGTATCTACCCAAACACAAACACACAAAAAAATATTTTTACTATTAATACAACTGTGGAATCACTAGCTTGGTAAATGTGGTATGAGATTCCATGAACAGGTGAAAAAAATAAAATTAATTAATTACTTAATTAAAAAACAGGCATATTTTAACTCAAAATGTGCTTAAAAGGTTTAGATGCCATAATACTCAGAATTATGCAATAAATTCAATTGTACTAACATAATTGTACAGATGTACTAACATATTGTTACTTTCAGAACTCAAAACAAAACAAGAGCATTCATTAAAATTAGGTGCAAAAACAGCTCACACCAGCTTTCTGATGTCAGACACTTCAGCATGGACTGTATTGTGAGTGTGACCTGTCAAAATGCAAAGGATGGGATACAGTACTTAAAAACTATGTTGAACTTGCTTGTCCGTAAGTTCAACAAAGCACAATTTCTCAATCTAAATGTGAAGAGGGAATTCAGGTGTCTTAAAGTCACAACAACAAAAACGCCCCGTTTTTCTGAGGGTCAGAAAGTAAGCAAAATTAGTAATAAAAAGTAATAAAAATTAAAAAAGATTGATTGATTGATTGATTAATTGATGTCTTTCCATGCAGGCAAACAGTTATAATAAATATGTTCTCATAATTAAAACTGAAAGTGGATTAATGCTTACAAGACACATGAAGTTCAACAGCAACCAAAATATTCATTGATTAGTCCAAATCTGAAAATATTAGACTCTTCCACCGCTACACGTTTTAGACACCAAATCCCACTAAGGTCACAGCACACTGTATTGCCATCTGTTATTAAATGAGTAAATCAGATTTTACTCCAGCTAATGTACAGTAACACTTTCTTGTCACTAATCTCAAATAGTAAACAGGAAAGAAAGTTCAGTATGCCCTTGTTATAAGTCAAGATCAGTGTGTCCCTGCCAACATCTCAGTCTGGTTTCCACAAAATTTACATCTGCTTATTGAAAACCTTGTTTGCATATATAAAAGAAAAAGCATCCACTTTTGACTTTTAGTTTTATATAAAAGAAAAATTGCTACTTACCCACAATATTTGTTCATAAAAATCAACCTTGGCATTAGTTTGAATTCAACCTATCAAATTGATTTACCGTTTACAAAGTCTTACTAATACTGCAAGACCTTGTGCATGTCCTTTGCTGCATTAGCAAACTAAATCATTGAATTCTAATTAGGGATGCAACGATTCACTCAACTCACGATTCGATTCGATTCACGATTTTGATTTCACGATTCGATTCGATTCGATTCGATTCACGATTTATTTGTTTTTTTTATTTTTAACAAAATGAGATTTAAGACAAATTATAAATTAAATGTGTCCTTTTATTATTGCTTGGACAAAATGCTGCACATTTCTTTGTGAAATTGAAATATAACACTATAATAATATACTACTATAGCACTTGCATATTACTGATCTTTTGTTGGTTTTGATTGCTTCTACTGTCCTCATTTGTAAGAGAATCAGAATCAGAAAGAGCTTTATTGCCAAGTATGTTTGCACATACAAGGAATTTGTTATAGTGTCACAAGCTTCCAGTACACAGAGACAACAACAACACACAGATAATAAAAATGAGATGCGAATAAAATACACATGCATAAATATAAACCACAAAAAAAAAAAATTGTATGTACAGGTGTGGTATAGATGGAATAGGAATAGAATAAAATAAAATAAGTTGTAGGGATGTACTAGGGTTTAGGGTGATAAACAATTATAAGGTTATTGCACATACTGTACTTTAATTGCACAATGGGAGAACATTAACTGTTCATGAGATAGATTGCCTGGGGAAAGAAACTGTTCTTGTGCCTGGCTGTCCTGGTATTCAGTGCTCTGTAACGCCGACCAGATGGCAAAAGTTCAAAAAGGAGATGGCTTGGATGTGATGGATCCAGAGTGATTTTCTGAGCCCTTTTCCTCACTCTGGATGTATACAGTTCTTGGAGGGTAGGCAGAACTGTATCACTGTGTGGTATGGAGCCTGCAACGCATCCTGCCGCAAGACACTTCAACGCATAGTGAGAGCAGCTGAGAAGATCGTTGGTGCCTCTCTCCCCTCCCTTCAGGACATTTACAACACCCGTCTCACCCGCAAAGCCCTCTGCATTGCAGGTGATCCCACCCACTCGACACACAGCTTCTTCAGTCTGTTGCCATCAGGGAGGAGACTGCGGAGTTTCCAGGCCAGGACCATCAGACTGAAGGACAGCTTCATCCATCAAAGCTGAACTCCCTCCCGACCATGCCCCCCCCCCCCCCTTTTGCCCCCCGCACCACTGAACTCTGACCCTCTGAAGGACTCTCCCACTCCCCCCTCCCAAAAACACACACACTGTCCACTTTTAATCAGTCTAAATAAGCTCTTTTGCACTACAAATCTTTTTTTTTTTGCACTACAATCACTATATCGATATCTGCACTGTTGTTTACTTTACTGTTTTGCACTTTTTTTTTGCACTGCCATATGCCTTGTGCTTTATATACATATTTTTACATTTTACCTTATTTGTATATTTGTACAGTTGTATTTGTATTTTGTATTTAATCTGTATTTATGTTATCTGTATGCACCAAGTGTCTGAGAGTAAGCAAGTTCAATTCATCTTCTCTTGTGTATTGCCCGTCATGTGGAAGAATTGACAATAAAGCATACTTGACTTGACTTGACGTATTCCTATTTCAGCAGTCCGAACGTTCTCTGTAGTCTTCTGATGTCTGCTTTTGTAGCTGAACCAAACCAGACAGTTATCGATGAGCACAGGACAGACTCAATGATAGCAGAGTAGAACTGATTCAGCAGCTCCTGTGGCAGGTTGAATTTCCTCAGTTGGCGAAGGAAGTACAACCTCTGCTGGGCCTTTTTAACAGTGGAGTCAATGTGAGTGTCCCACTTCAGGTCCTGAGAGATGGTGGTGCCCAGGAACTTTAATGACTCCACTGCAGCCACAGTGCTGATCATTATGGTGAGTGGGGGAGTGCAGGGGGTTCCTCCTGAAGTCCACAATCATCTCCACAGCTTTGAGGGTGTTCAGCTCCAAGTTGTTAAAACTGCACCAGACAGCCAGCTCTTTAAAATCCTGTCTGTAAGCAGACTCGTCTCCATCCTTGATGAGACCGATGACTGTAGTGTCATCTGCATACTTCAGGAGCTTGACAGAGGGGTCTTTAGAGGTGCAGTCGTTGGTGTAGAGGGAGAAGAGCAGTGGGGAGAGGACGCAACCCTGAGGGGTGCCAGTGCTGGTGGTGCGGCTGTTGGATGTGAGTTTACCAATTCTCACTAGCTGTTGCCTATTTGTCAGAAAGCTGGTGATCCATTGACCGATAGAGCTAGGGACAGAGAGCTGGGTTAATTTGGTCTGGAGGAGTGTTGGGATGATGGTGTTAAAGGCCGAGCTGAAGTCCTTGAACAGGATCCTCACATAAGTCCCTGTTTTGTCCAGATGTTGCAGGATGAAGTGCAGTCCTATATTGACTGCATCATCCATGGACCTGTTTGCTCGTTAAGCAAACTGCAGGGGGTCTAGTAAGGGTCCAGTAATGTCCTTCAGATAAGCCAACACCAACCTCTCAAATGTCTTCATGACCACAGACGTTAGGGCCACAGGTCTGTAGTCATTAATTCCAGTAATTTTGGGTTTCTTTGGGACTGGGATGATGGTGGAGTGTTTGAAGCAGCAGGGAACTTTCCACAGCTCCAGAGATATGTTGAAGATATGTGTGAAGATGGGGTCCAGTTGGTCAGCGCAGGTTTTCAGATAGGCTGGTGTCACACCGTCTGGGCCTTGTGCTTTTCTTCTCTTGTTCTTTCTGTAGACCTGGCGCACATCATCCTCACTGACCTGAAACATAGGAGTGGGGGAGAGGGGGTTGCAGGAGGTGTGAATGGTTGTGTAGAGAGATGGTCAGAACGGGTGTTGGGTGTGAGACCGGGAGTTTCAAATCAGCAGTAAAGCTCATTCAGGTTTTCAGCAAGTTGTTGATTGGCCTCAGTGATGGGGGATGGTGTTTTGTAGTTGGTGATGTCCTTCAGGCCTTTCCACACTGATGCAGACTCATTCGCAGAAAACTGGTGTTCTAGTTTTTTAGCGTAGTTTCTCTTGGCCACTCTAATCTCCTTATTCAGTGTGTTTCTGGCCTGATTGTACAAGACTCTGTCCCCCCTTTTGTAGGCGTCCTCTTTGGCCTGACGAAGATGACGAAGTTTTGCTGTTAACCATGGCTTATCATTATTGAATGTTAAATGAGTCCTGGTAGGGATGCACATGTCTTCACAGAAACTGATATATGATGTTACAGATTCTGTGAGCTCGTCCAGATTGTTGGTGGCTGCTTCAAAAACACTCCAATCAGTGCAGTCGAAACAGGCTTGCAATGCCTGCTCTGTTTCGTTGGTCCATCTCTTTACAGACTTTACTACAGGTTTAGCAGATTTAAGTTTATGCCTGTAAGTTGGTATAAGATGAACCAGGCAGTGATCAGAGAGCCGCAAAGCTGCTCGTGGGACAGAGTGATTTGCATTCTTTATTGTGGTGTAACAGTGGTTCGATATATTACTGTCTCTGGTGGCACATTTAACATGCTGTCTGTATTTTGGCAGTTTACAGGAAAGATTTGCTTTATTAAAGTTCGCAAGAATGATTATAACAGAGTCTGGGTCTTGTTGTTCTGTCTCTGTGAGATCAGCGAGTTTCTGTAAAGCTGAGCTCACGTGTGCTTGCGGAGGAATGTAAATACTCACGAGAATGAACGCCTGCGGCGAATAGAACGGCTTACAGTTAATGAAAAGCGCTTCTAGATCGGAACAGTAAATCTTCTTTAATGTTGTAACATCTGTACACCACCTTTCGTTGATGTAAAAACATGTCCCACCACCGCGTGATTTCCCTGTTGATTCTGCGTCACAATCCTCTGAACAGCTGAAAGGGCGGGAGACTCAACGCGCTGTCCGGAATGGCGTCATTCAGCCAAGTTTCCGTGAAACACAGAGCAGCAGAGTGTGAAAAATCCTTATTTGTCCGGGAGAGCAGAAGAAGTTTGTCTTTTTTGTTGGGTAGAGAGCGGAGATTCGCCATATGGATGCTCTGCAATGGCGTTCTGAATCCTCGCTTCCTGAGCTTCACGAGCGTGCCGGCTCGCTTCCCCCGTCTGCGCGTCCTGAATCGCTTGATCAACGCAGCTGCTCCGCCAACTACTATGTCCAGAAAAACATCAGAATAGTCAAAAACCGGTGAAATATCGGGTGATGTGTACTTCCAAATGTCCAGCAGCTCTGTCCTGGTAAAACTGATCAGGTTTTGAGAACAAAAAGGAAAACCAACAAAAACAGTACAAAACACTGAGATCCAAACACGGTCTGCTGCGTCCATGCATGTAATAGTAAGTCGCTTTGGATCAAAGCGTCTGCTAAATGACAAAATTTAAATATAGGCTAATGTAAAAAAACTAAATTGAAATTTTAAAACAAAAAAAACACAAATCAAATAAGTTACACAAATAAAATAAATATCTTAATATAAACAAAATAAGGCTTTGTCTGAGCTCTTTCCATTTAAAACTAGACAGAACCACTGGATTTTAATCACGATCCAAACAAAGAGCTGCAGACTGCACCATGAGCCTTTTTTATCTAAATTAGATTGTATATTTGAAAGTTGAAGGCAACAAAACAGAATGGTTTGGGCTTCATTTTTGTGACACTACACCTAAAAATATCTGCATTAACAGCTGAGCTGAATTTTATTGCAGATGTCTCTCTGCCCAGCATGTGGCCTTAAAGCCTTCTTGGTTTCCGCTGTAAACAAAGCGCGCTGAAACTTCGGGAACTTTAAGATGCCTTATACCGAGGCCATATGAAATGAAAAAATACCTCTAAACTTTTCTAAAGAAGTAATTTCCCCTCATACACATGGATTTCATCTAACTCCTCCCCCCTAAATGAATCGGGATTTTGTTTTAGCACAGGGCTTGCAAACTCGTCCTGAGGGCGGTGTCCGCCTAGTTTACTCCACACACCTGCCTTTAAGTTTCTCGTACTTTTTAGTAAGGCTTATTGCTGGTTCAGTGTATTTCATTTGGGTTGAAGCTAAACTCTTTAAGTACACCGTCCCCTCCAGGACCGGTTTGGGCACCCTGGTTTAGCATATCAACCGATTTGAATCGTCACATACTGAATCGATTTCAACCGCCTCGTGGTTAATCGTTACATCCCTATTCTATATTCATGATAATTTCACATCTATAGCTTACAAGGCTCTACCCAATTACCAAGCCTGAAAAAATTACACATTGGTCTGCATTTATGATTGATTCAGAGCTGTTGAAGCAGAGTAATCCCTTCTGTTATTAAAGTTGTCATGATTCTGTCCATAGACTTCCAGCCGACGCTACAAGAGGTCGTCACTCTTCATCATATTGCTCTTTACACCAAAAAAACAACAGACTGTACACTTCACACCGGACTACATTTCCCATCATCCATTGCCCTGATTGCCACACGCTGTAACCCAATCACCGGGTTACACGCTCACCTGAAAGCTATTACACACATTATATAACACCCACTCAGATCCTGCTCAAGTGGCCGAGTATTGTTCTGCATTTATCACTCTCCTAGTGTTAGCTGCTTTACCGAGCCATTCCGTGTTTCTGTTTAGTCTCTAGTATTGTTCTGCGTTTTTCACTCTCCAAGTGATAGCTGCTTTACGGAGCCTAGTTTCTCGTTCTAGTTTAATCTAGTCATTTCGTGTTGCCTTGTTTCCTGTTTCCTTATTCCTGCCTGTGTATCTTGGATTAACCCTTTGCCTTGTTGTTTCGGACTCTGTTTGTACCTCGTCTGGACTATTGCTCATGTTTCTGGATTACCCCTCTTGTCAAGCCCTCTGGATTCTGTTCACCGATCAATGATCCACGCAAGCCCTACGAATACTCTTTGTCTTGTCTTATACATATCTGTTTGCTGATGCTCGACCCTGCCTGTGTATGACCATGACTATGAATAAAGCTTTGCGTATGGATCCGCATGTCTCACGTCTTATCTGCCCCGTAACAAAAGTCTACTGCAGGGTTTCTTTCATCCCCGAAATGTCACACAGATAAGTGGGATAATACGGACTCTATGACACATCTACAACACTATCCTTCCATCACAGGAGAGATTTGTGTGAATCCAAAAATTAACAAGGAATAAGAGTTTTTATTGCAGTGGTTGGATGTCACACAGAAAGTGTGCAGAAAATGGATCATAAAATCATATTTTCAGAGGGTGTGTATGGGTAAATGTAAAATATTTACATTGCATCTAATAACAAGCAGCATATTTGAATATGCATTGCATGCTTGTATAATTGTAAAAGTATATAATACTGCATGAAAAAAATGAACTGAAGTACAGTATGAAAGCATGAAACACTATTTTGACAGATGCTGTTGTTTTGACAGGTTATTCTGTGTATGCACATTTTCCATAGCTTATTCATGCATTGTAGGTAGACAAACACAGAAGAGTCAACAAATACATTCAGCTAACCGCATAGTTATCTACATGTCAATCAGACAAAACCATATTGTGGTACTGGAGAACCACACATGAATAGTCAGAAAACTGGTCTCATTCCATCCGCTTGTCAGATAGTGTTGACAGCAGTATGAACTGATGCCGATGGACTCTTGTCCTGATGAATCTATGGAATTTTAAGTATATATAATATATATATATATATATATATATATATATATATTATATATATATATATATACATGTACATTACATGTCATTTAGTCATTTAGCAGATGCTTGTCTCCAAAGCAACTTACAAATGAGGGCAATAAAAGCAGTCAAAACTAACAAAAGAGCAAAAATATATAAGTGCAAATGACAAGTCTCGGGTAGCCTAACGCAGTACACGTAGCAAGATGTGTATATATTCTAATATTACCCCTTATATTATACACAACAAACAAACAAAAACAAAAACAAGTAGATAGAATAGAAAAAATAGAAAGCTAGTGTTTTTTTCTTTTTTTTATAAAAAACGAAGTAAAATATAGATAAAGTAGAATTAAAATAGACTAGAAAGTGTTAGAGTTAGAGGGTCAAAGAAAGGTGGAACAGATGTGTTTTTAGTAATTTCATGAAGATGGTTAAGGACTCAGCTGCTAGGATTGATTTGGGCAGGTCATTCCACAAGGAGGGAACATTTAATTTAAAATTCCGTAAAAGTGATTTTGTGCTTCTTTGAGATCAACAATAATACGCCGTTCACTTGCAGAACGCAAGCTTCTAGAGGGAATATATATATATATCATTTATAATATATAACCGTCATTTATAACTGACGTTGTCCCATTAGGGTAAATTATTTTTGGCAAATTGTCTGAAACTTCACACACAATCAAATGCTTTTTCACTATCTGAAAAGAAGTTCATTAATTCTTTTTATTGTGCTGCTATATTTTATTTGGAACTCGCGCGTGAAAATGTCTAAAACTTGACACAAATTCGGATGCAATTTCACTGCCTGAAAACCATGTCTTAGGCCCAATCCCAATTCTACCCCTTAGCCCTTCCCCTTTCCCCTACCCCTCTATTTCGCGCGTTCACATGAAGGGGTAGGGGTGTCTCAATTCTCTTTGGTTGGAGGGTTAGGGGTAAGGGGAAGGGCCAGATAGCCCTTCAAACTAAGATTTTTCAGGACCACACTTCAAACCAAGAGGTTATGAATTATCTCAGCGTAAACCGGCTTCAGGGGCAACATGGCTGCCTGAGCGAACAAAAAGACACATAAATGTAAGCATTTTTGGCATTAATAAAGATTTTAACGAAAAGTAATAATTGTTTTATGTTACATTCAATCGTGAGTTCATATTTACGGTCATGTTACTCAAAAGAAATGTTTGCAAAAAACACTAATATTTGCTAACTAACGTCATATAGACTGCGCGATAGTGCCACAACATATTTGCATTTCTGATCAGGGTGATAACCACCATAGACATTGAGGGAGGCTAGTCCCCCCAATAATTAAAAATCGCTAAACCCTTTTCTCAAATATTGCCAATTCGAGAGAGAGAGAGAGAGAGAGATGAAAGTTGCGTGTATGCGCGTCTGTGCGTTTCTCTTTTTAGAGTGAGTTTACTTAAAAAACTGTGATTTTATCCTCTCGTTGCTGGAAAATATAATGTAGCGATTCAGTATTTAAACTGTCTTTAATAAAAGTCGTGGGGCAGCGTTGACAAGTTTCTTTTCTCCTGGATGTGTGAGCTGTGCGATCTCAGATAAATATATATGTGTGTGTGTTTGTGTGTGTGTGTGTGTCAGTAAGCAGCGCATTCATATAGAATGGTAATTAAAGGCTCTAATGCACACAAGCACACCAGTATAGGTGTGTGTATTGTAGGAGCTAGACGACGTATGATGACGTGTGACGGCATAGTAGTGGTGTCCCAATTCTTAGGGGAATATTTTCACCCCTACCCCTTGACACTCTGTTTCAAGGGACAAGGGGAAGGGGTAGGCAGAGGGGTAGGGGAAGGGTATAAAATAGAATTGGGATTGGGCCTTAGTGTTTCAAAAGCATTAAAACAACTTTAACATTGTGTTTCATCTTGGAATTTCAAATCAACTATCGTAGCACAAGTGAACTTCAACAAGACTCTTCTTTTTCAGTGTACCCCACACAACCCACACATATGTAGATGTTGACTTGTGCAGTCATCATTGGAGCATCGCTGTCTGTCAGTATAGTAATGCCAATAGACATTGGCATCTTTCCTGACCTCTGGTTGTTGTATGGATCACATCTTTCAAACTGGCATACAATAATATAGCCAAATGCCTGACTTCCATAGCAACCTATTCTTCATCAATGCCCTCACCCTCATTGCTTCTATCCTCCTTGGTCCTCAACAACTTGTTTTATTACTACAACCTTATTTTCTGATGCACTCATATCACTATCATCAATACTTTCTGAAATAAGTACAGATTTGTCTCTCCATCTTCCAAAAATGTTACAAAAATTATCCTAAAACACATGCATAAAGGCTATTATACGGCCCTCTAATGCTGGTCAATAGTGCCAGCTACACAAAATATGCATCACATAATAGGACTTTGTCAGTTATGCATGACGCTCATATTTGTTGGTCTCTGAGTTGTTGTTTTTATAAAAGTGCATTAAAAATTACAAAAAACGTAGAAAACACATTTGGTACAATTATATTTTTTATAACTTTAATTTATATGTATTTTCTAGTCTAAAATTGGCTCACTCTGGAGCCTTGAGAGCATGTGACCTAACGTGCTAATGTCTCCTTTACTAGTTAACAAAAATGTGGAGCACATGGCTAATAAATTTAAATTTTACTGGTTGAAGAGGATGCCATTTGACATCACTAAAAGAAAAATTAGTTGGTTAATATTGTATTTTAAATGCATTTTTCTTAGCATCCTTTATAAATGCCGATATCCCATAGAGGGATATATATATATATATACAGTATCTCACAAAAGTGAGTACACCCCTAAGTGAAAATGTCCAAATTGGTCCCAATTAGCCATTTTCACTCCCCGGTGTCATGTGACTCATTAGTGTTTCAAGGTCTCAGGTGTGAATGGGGAGCTGGTGTGTTAAATTTGGTGTTATCGCTTTCACTCTCTCATTACTTTTCACTGGAAGTTCAACATGGCACCTCTTGGCAAAGAACTCTCTGAGGATCTGAATAAAAGAATTGTTGCTCTACATAAAGAGGGCGTAGGCTATAAGAAGATTGCCAAGACCCTGAAACTGAGCTGCAGCACGGTGGTCAAGACCATACAGCGGTTTAACAGGACAGGTTCCACTCAGAACAGGCCATGGTCGACCAAAGAAGTTGAGTGCACATGCTCAGCGTCATATCCAGAGGTTGTGTTTGGGAAACAGACATATGAGTGCTGCCAGCATTGCTGCAGAAGTTGAAGGGGTGCGGGGATACCCTGCCCGTCTGGCATGTTGTTCTCGCCATACGCCGTCATTTCCACACTGCATCAAATTGGTTTGCATGGCTGTCATCCCAGAAGGAAGCCTCTTCTAAAGATGATGCACAAGAAAGCCCGCAAACAGTTTGCTGAAGACAAGCAGACTAAGGACATGGATTACTGGAACCATGCCTTGTGGTCTGATGAGACCAAGATAAACTTAATTGGTTCAGATGGTGTCAAGCGTGTGTGGCGGCAACCAGGTGAGGAGTACAAAGAAAAGTGTGTCTTCCCTACAGTCAAGCATGTTGGTGGGAGTGTCATAGTCTGGGGCTGCATGAGTGCTGCCTGGCAGACGGGGAGCTACAGTTCATTGAGGGACCAATGAATTGCCACCACCCAGTAATGTGACTACTGAAGCCAAGCCAGCATGACACCCAATTACATGCGGAGACTGGGACCCAGGGCAGTATTCCAACATGATACGATCCCAACAACACCTGGGGTAAAGGTGATGGATGGCATAGAATGTCTCCCAGCACTAAACCTTATTGAGCATCAACGCCCGAGCGGGAATTCAATGCCCGCACCCGCGCCTGCCAGGCACGGAGCGGCACCAAACCCCCCGCCGTCCACATAACACCCACCAGCTCCGTGATGTCGTCATGGAGGAGTGGAAGAGGAATCCAGTGGCAACCAGTGAAGCTCTGGTGAACTCCATGCCCAAAATGGTTAAGGCAGTAGTGAAGTGTGACCGAAAATATGGGCGCGCGCACAACCCACACACACCAATATTGAACACTTGGGCCCATTTTGGACATTTTCACTTAGGGGTGTACTGAATTTTGTGGCCAGCGGTTTAGACATTTAATGGCTGTGTGTTGAGTTATTTTGACGGGACAGCAAATTTACACTGTTATACAAGCTGTACACTCATTACTTTACATTATAGCAAAGTGTCATTTCTTCAGTGTTGTAACATTAAAGATATAATAAAAGATTTACAAAAATGTGAGGGGTGTACTAACTTCTTTGAGATACTGTGTATATATATATATATATATATTTTTTTTTTTTTTGTGTGTGTGTGTGTGTGTGTAAGCAAGCATCACGATTAGTGAAATGAAAGAATGATTTAATAAAAAAATTTGAATGGTTATTAATGGTCTCTAATTGGCCTGTTTAGCTAAGCCCTCAAAACACTTCTTATTTAGTGGTACAGTATTGCATAATTTGTAGATATTTAAAGAGATCATATGATGCTGCTAAAAAGAACATTATTTTGTGTATTTGGTGTAATAAAATGAGTTTATGCGGTTTAAAGCAGACACACCCAAACCCCCCCCCATTATTTTCCATATAATGTACATTATTGTTTCTCCTCTAGGCCCCGCCTTTTTGAAACGACTTCCACCCGACCCCCCCCCAGCTCTGTTACAAGCCTCATCGGTCTGAAAAAGCGAGGTGTGGTGTGATTGGCCAGCTGTCCAGTGCGTTGTGATTGGCCAAATTCATCAAGCTTGTGATGGAAATGTTACGCCCCTCACATACTGGTGATGCCGTGTCCCGGCCGGAGCGACGAGACAACATTAAAACCCATTACAAACGAGGCATTTGTTGCATCCAGTGGGGACATAATTACTGATTATATGACTTATACTGTCTTTTTACGCGTAACATAAAACCATGTCTGCATTGTGATCGGAGAAATGACAAACAACAAGTGCTACTCTACACTGCGCAAAAAACTCGCTTTAATCATCAGTGGCAAATCCTTTAAATGAAAACCTACTTATGTGAGTCAGAACTGCCGGCATTTTAATCAAACGTTACTCTCCCAGGATCAGTAAAAAGTCCTCCATAAAATGTGCTGCACACATACTAATATTTGGGTTGAACTGTTCTAGAACAGTGTCTAGAACGGCGCGACGAATGAGCGGCAACCACATGTGACGGACCCCGGGCTGGACTCCGCTTTGTCCACGGTTAAAGTTGATGTATTCCCTCAGCGACCAGCACAGATAAGCTCTAGGCATGACGAAGTGGATATTGTCCTCTTTTGGAAGACCAAACAAAGTAGTTTCGCTTTCACAATGAAGCACACAACGTCTCCACGACATGGCGGCAGCGGCAACAACAATACTACAGCGAGAAATAAAAGTTACGCCTTCTTTCTTAGCATAAACATTTGGGCGGCGTTATGCAAATATTCACAATAGTGAGGTAGATATGTGTGGGCGTGTTAGAACGAGTCGTTTTAGGAAGGTGTGGCTGACTCTGAACTTTGAGAAAGAATATCTCGTTATATTTGAGACTTTAGTCTTTGCAACTTTACAGATCTTCTTTATGCACCAAGAGCTTGTAACACGAGAAAGGACACATTTAAAAATCGCATCATATGACCCCTTTAATAGCTTACACTTTGCATAAAGGTTTGCAATTAGTTTTTAAAAGGTAACTTTACATTCTTAAGGACTCTACGCCGCTTACATTTCTTTTCAGGAGCACTTGTGATCTGATCATAGACAGAAATTAACCTTCCCATTATAAGGCGATATTTGACTCCTTAATGTTTTTTTTTTTTTTTTTTAAACCTTTGTAATTCCTCTAACTTTATTAAATGTGTTATCTTTTGTGCCAAAAATTTGTAATGTATAAACTTTTGTCGAAAATTTAAATTAAACAATACATTAAATTAAAATAATAAAATGCAATCAGGAAGAATAAGTTACTAGTCAAATGAAATCAGCATCAACAATTCATCTTTGCACAGCACAGAAGAGCACAAATGTGGCATTAAGGAATATTTACAGACTTTTTGACAAGACTCAGAGGTGGCATTAATGCATTTCATAATAACAATGTTATGAAATTAATGTTTTAAATATAAAGTTTTGAATACAGAAATATTAAACGAAACAAACAGTAGGTTGGCAGCAAGGCACTGTCTTATCACTGAATCATCATTCAATCGAATCGTTCAAAACGGCTGATTCATTTAGGAACGAAGCAAGTGACTCTCTTTATGAATGGGTCATTGAATCATTGAATACGGAAGTTCTAAGCGGCCATGCATTATTATTATTTTTTTCCCTTCTTGTTTTCTCGTTATAACGACTTATTTTCTCGTTATATTGACATAACGAGAGTTGTTTTCTCGTTATAACAACGTAATTTCTCGTTATATCGACATAACGAGAGTTGTGTTCTCGTTATAACGACTTAATTTTCTAGTTATATCGACATAACGAGAGTTGTTATATTGACATAACGAGAGTTGTTTTCTCGTTATATCGACATAAAAAAAAGTTGTTCTCTAAGTTACAAAACTGTGCCAACAGGTGGCACTATTGACCTGAATATAACTGATGGGGTGTTGTAGGCTATACTGTATGTCCACTTTACTGTACGCGTTTGGGATAGAATAGGACCTACCTCGTGATCGCTATAATTTGTACAGTATTGTTCATTAGGCTACTGACATTTAATTCATTCATAAATGTTAAATGCTTGAATCAATATGACTTTTTTGTGTATTAAGTTCTTGCTAGATGCATGCGTTTCACCAACGCGTTCTGTGTCATAAAAAAATAACTGCTTATTAAAACCAAGGTTTACGTCACTGTATTCTGTTTGCACCTACATCTTTATTTGTGCTTCTTTGAGGTACATATTGTTAGTTAATAAGCGGGGGTGTTCTGTTTGTCTACAGTAGGACAGGCTTCAACGACATAGTCTATTTGTAATATGCCTCTTTTCCTTATTATTAATCTTTATTGTTAATCATTAAATGTATATTGATAAGAAAAGTGATTTATATGTAAAGTGTATAGGCTAATATAATTCAGTGATGTTCTACAGTGTGTAATCTTTTGTGTTTTCTACATGTCTTTGTGGAAACCCACACACACAACACACACACAACACACAACACACACTCATATACAAATAGCTACACATGAACGCTCTTTTCAAACAGAAGCTTGTAACGCACATGATATCAGTCCAGCATATAATGACTACTAAAAATTACAAATTATAAATAATGTTTCTTTCAAATAAAATGAAAATTGAAAGTGAGTTGAATCCAAGCAGCTCTAATAGATTTTAGAATAGTTCTGCATCCTGAAGACGCTCCGCCTGTGTTTGTTGCTTTGACCATTTAAACATGCTAATTACACAAACAAAATGTTTAGCGTACTGTATCTGGAAATATCAACCGTGATTGATCAACCTTTATTTTTGTATTGTAGACGTTATCACTAGGCGAAGCAAAATTTGCTGAAATATACACGACCTAGGCTACAGTAAGAGCGCATTGTTTATCTGTCCATCAGATTGAGTTCGTTACTATAACAACAGTAGATCAAACAATCATTGTAAAAAAAATTAAATAAAAAAACTTTGTCGAGATCACGAGAAAATTAAGTCGTTATAACGAGAAAACAACTCTCGTTATGTCGATATAACGAGAAAATAAGTCGTTATAACGAGAAAAAAGAAGGAAAAAAAAAAGAATGCATGGCCGCTTAGAACTTCCGTATTGACTCACAAGACAAACTTGTTCAAAAACGCAGATTTATTCATAAACGAAACAGTGCTGTGTTTGCTTGGAGATGCACAGCGGCTCAGCTGTGACTTTGGAACTATTTTCGTTGACAAAATAGAGTACAATCAGACAACAGTGTTCCTAAAATGTAAGTCACTTAATATTAACTTTTGTATAAAATCAAAAATGTATAAAACTGTAGTATAAATTAAATTTCAAACTTGCAAACTCACTTTAAAAGCTGTCACTCGTCTTAGTTCATCGTGATCTCACAAACTTCCATTTTAATTAATGAAGCTCTCTGCACTGCACACTGAAGCTATTATTTACATTGTCTCTACACTTTGTTTGTTATAATGAATGACAAAAACTGCAGTCTGCTTTCATGATCTGTGCTGTGAGGAGTAGCACGAGGCATTTCTATTGGCTGCAGTCTGCAGGTATTATGGCCAATCAAGACTGCATTGCGCAGTGAACCATAGACACAAATATATCGTGCTAGGTTTATGTGCAGAGCTGGGATCGCTTTCGTAGTCTTTTGAATGGATAAAATATATTTCCAAATAAACCTAACCAGTTTGAAATTAAACGCCGTCCCCCTTCAAAATTCACTCCCTGGACTCCGTCCCCCTGCGTATATATCCGGTCTCTGGTGTTTCTCGTCAAATTTACGTATTTTCCAAGCCAATAATATAACGTTAAACCTATGAAAGTGGTTTTAAAAAGCACATGACACCATAGTTTCATCACTTTACAGTGTTGCGATGTGTTTTTGCAGTAACTGACCTGTCATAGTTTAATGAGTTGTGGGTCTAACATGAAGCGACCCCGTGTGGTAACATGGGGGGGGGGGCCCCATTGAAAAATACATGAGCGCACATACTCGTACAAACTACGATCGGAGTGAATTGAGGGGATTTGGTCATAAAATTATAAGAGTACAATATTTTAACATGTTATTTAGTAGTCACACACGTTATTTGACCTTAAGCATGCAAGCAAGGCTAGGTCTTTGTCATCGTTTTATGCAAGGCAAACAGCACGGACAATCAGACGATTGTGGTACGCAAAACAAGTGTACTTAACAGGAATTCCTTAAGGTTATGGCTGTTACTGTGTCAGCAACAACAGCACAGCTGACCATGTGATATTTATATTTAGGTAATTGATGAAACTTTCGGTAATTAATTCAGTCTGTCATTTACCACACTTGCATGCTGGTGCAAATTAGTGATAATGCCTTCTGAATGTGATTTGTTAAAAATAACCAACATGTCAAACAGTTAGTTGTTCTGTCGATGATAGGCATTATGGCTCAGTACCTTAAACAACAGCGATTACAAAAAAACGTGGGACTAACGGTCACTATTGGTTCACATGTGGGAATCTGACCAGACATTCACGCCGTCATCAAGAGGATCTCTGAACCGCACAATTGCTTCTATATATCTATCTATCTATCTATCAATAAATCTATCTATCTATCCATCTATCTATATATCTATCTATATATATATATATATAAATATATATATAATAATCAACATTTTGACTAATAGGGTGGTATGCTAAATTTTTAGTACCAAAAAGTGCAGTAGTCTATTCCACTGTATTGCATAGATAGGTATAACATATAATTGAATAAGCCAAATACAAATCTTCATGATCTCACACACACCTGTTTACTGTACACACACAAAATTGTACTCTTTGCATTTCTAGTACAACCCTCTTTCCTTAGCTCAAGTAAGCAAACCTCTTTGCCACATGCACTGGAAAATGTATTACATTGAAAGTTAAAATCTATAGCCCCCCAAAAAATGGCCTAGCGACACCCATGTTAAAGGTTTTAACTGTGGTTATCTTGATGTAAATGTATGCTACAATGGAAGCAAATGGTTAACGTTAAAAAACACCAAACAGTCAGAATAATTAAATTTCACCATATAAAAATGAGGTTGTTACCATTTTTACAGATTTTACTGTTTTTGATAATTAACATAAATTTACATCTGCATCATAACTCAAGCTACTGTCAAATGTGCATTTCCAAGAAAATTTTATTATTATTAATATTACAGCCTGCACTGCGAAATGTGCTGAAGATACGTATAATCAAAGTCAGGCAACAGAAACCTGTTCCATAATTTGAAACAATATCACTCGTTAGAAAATGCAAAAACTAAGAAATTAATTTTTCTATGAAGATGTTTATTTTGTTAAGGAAAAATGACTTGAAAGAACTGTAAATTTTGAAAGTGTAAAGAATTTAAAAACATGAAGTTCTGACCAAAAGAGTTTAAAACCACAATCAACGGTCTAGTTTCTACAACTTCTTCACTTAGGATAAAAAAATCTGCCTTTAAACTTTGAGATTTGATTGATAATGAAAAATTGTATCATGATATGTTTTTGGCCATATCACCCAGCCCTAGTCAGATCAATACATAGTCGGCCTCACAGCCGGCTGTTAGTTTCAATATTTCTGAAAATCCTGTGTCGAACTGTGCTTTATTTGTAAATGGATCCGTTGTAAAATTAAGTGAACAAATGACCAAGTTCTTACTGACAGAGTCTAGAACTTCAGTAAAAATAAACTTCATCCACTCTTTCCTAATGTTGGGATCAGAAGGAAGGCAATGTAAAGACTGTTTTTACACAATTTGGCAATGAACAGATCTCTTGTCTTGGAGTTCACTTTATCTTAGATCAGTGTTCTGCCTCTCTCGTTATTTAGACTACGTGCATGAATCGGTGGGCGGGGCTAAACAGGAGGAGTAGAGCAGGCATTGATCTTCATCTGAGGAGGCGGTGTTTAGCCAGAGGTTACCTAATAAAGGGGTACATTCCACAACCTGTCATTTTGGCAGACTGGCTTTAATATTAGCTGTTTTGAGAAAGTGTTGTTTTGAGTCCTGAAACTTACAGGATGTTTTCATAGTAAAATGATGTCTTATATGTCAAAAGATCAAGGGAATTTTGATTTCTCAGTACATGGCCCCTTTAATTTGTCTGGCTCTGAAAACTGTAATTTCACAGATGTGACATCACATCAAATGGGACAGCATTTAAATTGCAATGGGCATACATCTGGCAGCGATCAGTCCTGTGCTGAACTTCATCTCAAACGATCCTGCTGAAAACTTTTGTATGAACTTTAAGAGCTGATGGTAACATTAATATTCATCTCGCAATGTAAATGCGTTCCCTCAGGTGGTAGTGAAGATGTATAATGAGCATCAAGACAAATAATATTCATGGGAGTCTCCGACTGATATTACACACTAAAGGAACAAACAAACCTCTCCAAAGTGAGGACAATGACTGCTGAAGGATTGTAGAAGGTGTATGTCGGAGGCCTCTGTGGAGTCTACAACGCCGCCTCTTGTGGTCTGCCTCAGAACTCAGAGTTGTTTCACATCATACATTAGGAGCATTAAAGGCCTTCTCCACCTGACTTGCAGAATACATCTTGAGGTAAGAGCCTTCTTTACATCTGAATTTGCACATAGTCTCAGGTGACTCCATTAATGGCCATCAACGAACCTTTGAAAATGCAGTCTAAGGCTTCCATTATCAAACATGATCAAGCTGAAAAACTGTGTACACCAACCAACTACAGCCTTCTGCACTTCTGATTAATAGTTCATATTGTAGCAGGTATAGTAAAATTATTATGATATTATTATAACCTTTTATTATGAATCTAAAAAGTTGTGGTGTATGTGTCGTTTTGCTGTGGATCTAATGATAAAGATAATGTAACAATAAAGGATATAGGCCTATGTTTTGTACAATTAAAACTGCAGAGCATTGATCACAAAACTAAGAATTTCAATATGGTATCATCTTACCAAGACATTTAATTGAGATATAGCGTGACAACTGATATTTATGTGCAAACAGTCTGCTATACTGTTATAAAATCTAATTGATTTACATGACAAGCTAATGTTGCTATCAAAGTTTTGTCTTACTTTATAATTGTATAAATGACAACTAATGCACCAAATTGCATATTTTTGCACAGTTTGTGCCTCTGAATTAAATTGAGGTGTTTATGAGCTCCATATTCTTACTTTATAATACTATGTAGGCCATTAAATCTGATGTATCAAATATGATACAAAAAACATAATAATTTAATATTTTGTCTAAAGTTTCAATATTCTGTTCCATTTCAAAACATTTGTTCTTGTCTAATATGTTCTGTCAGGCTATAGAGAGTTAGGTGTGCTAGCTTTGAAAAAAAAAGACTGAATACATTTTGTTTCATTTTGGAAACGAGATACTTTTCAAATTACATAAATGTGCATATTTTAATGATTTCTTAATGTTTAGATGTTTTTTTTATTCAGGTGCATATTCACTTACCATCAAATGAGTATTCAAGGCAAGTATAAGTGTGTAACGCAGGGCAATATGTGTGGATGTGCGGGTCTGTTTTTGCCTGCATTTGGACCAAATGCTCCCACGAGGATAGTAAAACCTAAAATCACCTACATGGAGGGGACCACAATGGCTCCCATGAGGAAAATAGTTTAATAAACATACAAAATAATGTCTTAATGAAAAAGTAAGCATGCAAAAAGGCTTCTGTGAGGGCAGAAAATATCAGTATAACAACAACAGAAGTCAAAGAAAAGTCCTCACTAGGACAGAAAAGCACCTGTGTGGGTGTGTGTTTATTTCTTCCTTTTGTCAAAATTATGTGGTGGCCCTTCGGAGTGGTTTGATAGATATGTAGGTAATATCGGTCAGTAGGTGTGAATGTGTCTTCCCTGCCGTAGAGGACTCCCGGGATGCATGTAAAGTAAAGCGATATGCTTGACTGACCAGATGAAACAATATCAGCCCCCAAAGAGCACATACACAGCAGCTAGTGTCACAGCGCGCCTCAGCTCATTCTTGTGTTTTCTTTGTCCAGTCACAGATAGAAAGAGAGGGATATTGCCAAACACTGAGTGTTCAGGAACATCCAGACTATGTGAAATTCAATAAAAAATGAAATAAAACACCCGGGATTGTCTCATATGTCGCAGGTTCATTTCAGAATGTCATAGATATGGACTTGTAAAGGTGCGCTCAGTCTTTTTGTCCCTCTTTAAAAGTTTTACATGTAAAGATTATTTAGGAATCTTGGGCTCAGCTGGCCAGTCTATTTGTTCCATGTCATTTCTTCCCTCTCATTCCTCATGTTTCCTGTCTATTACCACTCTGACTGTCAAATAAAGGCATAAAATTGCCAAAAAAAAGTATCATAATAATTTAGATTAATATGTTTAAAATGAGATAAGACTATGTACGACACCAATTATTTTAATAGACTGGTTATGACCTAAAATAAGTCAGGGCATCTCAGACACAGCACCAGGGAAAAAAACTATGCTAAATGCAAATAATAAACTGCTCCCAAACATATAGATTTGCATAGATAGAACAGAAAAATAAATAGGCTTATTAGCTTTTAAAAGGACAGAGAAAATGCTTTCCATGTCATGTTGACTCTGTTGTATTTTGGCAAATATTCATTTGTCACTTGGTAGGAGTAGCCAAAATAGACAGATGCCAACATGGACAGGTTGCATGACATGCCCTCAACCTTGAAAACCATAAACAAAACTTTGCAAGGTTAAAGAAAACGCAGACTAAATTATACAGTATATAAGTTAACTTGTACTGAAGATAAACATTGTGGCAACTGCATTTTTTCCCCCCTAGTGAATTATAAGCTGCCAATTTTTTTTTTACAAACTTTGGGGACGAGTATGAGCCAGCAAAACAAATCCTTACTTTAGTTCAGATAAAAACAACTTACAAAATGTACTGAATATATTACAAGTTTTTAGAGCATTGTAGGTTTGTGTAAAGACATTAATTATTAAACTACTGATCACATTGACAAGTCAGTAATCTGATAAATAGGATCTTCAATGATGACATCAATAGCACCACCGTTATGTTTACTGAGTTTTGTCAACATGCCTAACGAGTTTCTCAGTGAGCTCAACGATTATTTAGCTATAGAAAATCTGTGTATCCTATAGAACAGAGGCATATGGGGATCTCCTGAAACAAGGCATCAAAATCTCTTATTGCATTATTAGTTCAGTGTAAATGTAGGTTGCATTTGATTTTTAAATGGGTTTAAACGCCATTTACCCTTATATTATCAAGAAACCCGTTCTATAACAATTTTGTATGCTTACATCAGCATGCAAGTTATTTGAACTAGCTTGAAATTAAAGTTTCATCAAATTTATGTTCTATGAGTAAACATTTTTAACTTTGATTAAAAATGACTAACTACAATAATACAGCAATTAGCATATTTTGTGAATATTTTATTCCCAAATGTTGTTCAGTTAATATTGTTATTATCTTTTCAACCATTAGGTCAACAAATGCTCAGTAAATACTACAAGTGTAATGATGCTTGCTGGCATGTAAGTTTAGTGATCAGTCGAGCGTTCACTGTAGGACAAAAAGTAGTGATATATAGATTATTTGATCTCATATTTCATAACATTTTAGTTATATTTTTGTACCATCAATTATTTTTTCATCTCAGATTACTCCCCAGGCAAAATGCCCCTGCCATAGAAGTTCTGTCAGATCTTCTGGGATTGTACGCTTGCCTCCCTCAAACTACAGGCAACCTGTGGGGTGAGAAACCACAGCCAAGCTGACAAATATCAACCCCCTCTGTTTCCTCAACAGAAGCCTTTCCACAAGTCTGAGGCCTGCTGACGCTAAATGCTGGCCTCCTCTGACATTCATCGGCCCCTCACTGGGATCAGGATACTGCTCCAGAGTCCTCACTGTGCTCCATTACCTCACATATCTCTCTCCAGTGGAGAGGAGCAGACTGGAATGACTCCTGTAACTCTGTGTGTGTGGAGTGGTGTGTGTGTGTGTGTGTGTTTTGTCTCAGGTTGTGTGTGTGTGTGTGTGTCGTGTGTGGTGTGTGTGTGTGTGTGTGTGAAAACCATGTGAGCGCCGATCATCATCTCCTACCTTCTTCCTTGTGTTTCTTTTGTCCACAGTTAGTCAAGCTCTAGACAACAGTGCTATATTTGGCTTTAGCATGATATTTTTAATATGTGTTAATCCCATCATTGGTTTTGTCACAAAAAGTTTCAGATTCTTTTTGGGATGTTGCTATGACATCCCACCGGGGATATTATTCTCTCAGTGTGCTGTCCTTATTTCTGTGACACTAAGCATATCCTCTTTTGCTTATATACTCATAGGACTATCAGACAGTGAAATACATCTCTTTTGTCTTTAAACCAGATACAGTAGAATACACATCTGGCTTTTGCATGTCCTCTTATTTCTGTTAAATAACTGTTTAAACAAAGTATAATAGTTAAAGGTGCACTCAATAAGATTAATCCAACATATCAGTAGCCTAATAAAAGTTGATTTACTTTAAATGAAGCAGGTTGTTTCATGTTGAAATCACGTGACCAGTCGAATACTACTGGCTTTTTCTTAATGAACCTCCATTTCAGCCCAGTCTCATTAGAAATACGTGACTCTGCCTAGATTTTTGCAAAAAAGTACCTATGCATATATTTCACTGCAGTTTATGTCTGAAATTGAAACTAGAGGTAATAAGATGGCAACAATTTTTAATCATTTTCACTCAAATTATGATTACTGGGCAAATTATCAATAAATAAAGACATATTTTCTTGTGGTTCTTTGCACAATGCTATGTTATGACCTCAAGACACTTTTACTATAGCGCATGCTTTGTAAACAAATATTGGAATCTTTGCATCACATAACAGCTCCATCCATTTTTTATTTTTTTTTTCCTATACTTCTATTTCTGTATATAGTACATTATTCAAATTTTTTTTTATTATATTAGTTTTATATTACATCCCTACTGTGTTATTCCTAAGTATGTCTGCATTATCATGTATGTCTGCACTATGTTTGTACGTTCTTCTACACTGGAAGCTCCTGTCGCCAAGTCAAATTCCTTGTGTGTAAATATACTTGGTAATAAAGCTCTTCTGATTCTGGATGTCTGATTCTGATTGATACGGTATATGGCTTTTCTGACATAGTAAACTGGCTCGGTAGCTCACCTGGTATAGTGCTTGTGTTGCTTTACAAGGTAGGAGCACTGGGTAGGAATCCTGTGAAACCAGGAGTATCAGACACTCATGACACCTGCTGTTCAATTAAAACTGCACTGCAACAGAGAGAAAAAAAAAAAAAACAATATTGCTTAAGTGCCTTTGGGATTGGCTGACATATCATGTATTCCAATGAGCCTGAGGGTACTCATTTATGGACACGTATGGCAGGCGTGCTTCAAAACAAAATGAATCATGGCTGACTAAAGAATGCAATCAATAATTGCACATCAGGCGAATTACAGTTCAGCGTTTACAGGCGGAATTTGATGGACATGACCGTATGTCATAGTTGACATAAATGATGATCAAATAATTCGCCTTTGGACTTATGTATGTTCACTCAGAGGTCACGACGTAATAAAGAGTGTATTATTATTAGTGGTCCTACATATCTGTCACCCTAAATTGTCTACGTGTCATTACATGATATGAGGGGGGATAATCTACACGGCTTGCTCACCTGACTGTGGAATTAATTGTGCTATCCTCGCCTCTGGGACCTCCCTCCTTTGGGACCTAGTCATGTCAAAGCAATTTGTGTTGGCCCACATGAGGGTGGGATGCTTATATCATTAGTCTCTCTCATTATTATAGTATGCACATGATTAGAATCTGTCAATGTTGTTCAATAAACTATTTACTTTATTACCCATCGCCTACTGCATATACCAATTTAATCAGCGTACCACTTTTACTTTGTCGTCTTATAAGATTGACCATGACTGTTTTTAAGAATCAATCACTGCCGACTAAAACTAAAAAACCTCTTTTGTCATCACTTTATCAGTATTATTACTGTTTATTTATAAATCAGATGAATAAGACCAAAAAGTATATTTATGTAGTCCGTACCATATTTATTGTGACATTTAAGGCTGTTGAATTTTTAAAGTAGTGAATGACAACCTCTGTTCATATACTAACCTGCAATGGTGTACTTTCGGAAGTCCGGATGTGTAACGCGGGCCATCATGCATGATATTGGACGGTTATACAAGACTTTACGTCGCCAGATCTTTGATACTATACAACACCGTTTTGCCGTGTGTTGGGTCTTATTTATGCTTCTTCCTGATGGACACACCAATTACATTGATGATACCCCACTTCCCCGTGACATGATAAATAATTATTTTATTCTTATGTTCGTGACACCCGATTTGTAACCAGAATTCCCGTTGTTGTACTGCGGTTTTTTGTAACATCATGAGGGTGAGTAGACCAGTGAATTTCATTTTTGTGTGAACTATCCTTAATATTCTGGAATATACAATATGTATAATAGGTATACTTATGTATAATATTGCATGTTAATAATAATTTATCTGTTAGGAAGTCTGTAACATTTCTGCAACAGAAAATCTCTAAGCCATTATACATTGAGTGATGTTCATTAAACTCTCTGTGTGTGAGGCCCAGGTCAATCTCCCACATATATGAAAGAACACAAGGGAGTTGTTCTAACACTTCCTCTCTTTCCTGATTAATCCCAGCACAGCATGACTCCTGTCACACCACAACCTATCAAACACTCAAACACTCAAATTCACCAGCCCAGAATAGATGCATACAAACTCTCTCACTCTCAGCCCTGGCTTTTCTCCTGAGCTTTGGCAAATATCTACAAGACATAAAAAGAGGCCAGCAGTCACCAATTCCTTGTCAGATTGTATGAGACTGTGACACAGACAACAATGAATCGAGGACAGCTGTTCTGTGCGTATGTGACAAAGCTGTTAGCGAAGTGGACGTGGATGTACCTTATTGAGCTAAGAAACTGTTGCAAAGAGAAAGCGGATCAAAAGAAAAAAAAAAAAAAAAAAAAAAAAATTTGATTG